>CM049321.1:3775478-4975478 GCA_026874595.1 Sipunculus nudus | reverse complement strand
TTTAACATATTCATTTTTGATAAATTCAAATTTTCTATACATACATACTAGGTGCATATCTCAGCTATTTATCTCATCTGGCCCGTGAACACCTGACAAATTACTGCAGCGCCCCTTACTGTTAGCTAATATCCCCGAGTGGTCGGTGGGGCACTGATCTGAAAGTTGTATGAAGTAGCCTGGTATGGGCGATGTATTGGCAATCACTCGGTTTCACAGGATATAAGTAAAACAACTGAGAACCTTCAATATAACCATTATAGAGAATCACTCGTGACAGGAATCTTAGTCAAGAAGTACGTAAATCATTGCCGATCAGCGATTGCGCAGTTTGCTGATCAGCGAAATAGTAGGTGGTAGAAAGGTTTCATGTATAATAAACTTGTAACACATTAAAAGTGTTTTCGTTTGTTTGTAAATATAAAACACTTATAGAATATGTATATTTTAATCACATTTAATCATATAATAGTCGGAGGTTGTTATATGGGGCTAATTTGTCTAATATAAATACTTGAATTGAAAGGTTCCTGATCAGCGCCGCTGATCAGCGAAATAATCACTGGCAGGTAACTTGCGTTTCATGTATAATTATGAACTCAATAAAAATAAATGCATATGTTTGTAAATACGTAATACTGATAGGAAAGGTGTCTTTTTGCCATATTCAATCACAAAATAGGCGGAGGTTGCTATATGGGAGATAATTTGCCTGAAATCAATGCCGTCATTTAAAGGTGGCTGATCAGCGCGCTGATCAGCGTTTTATACTGCAGACCGCTGATCAGCGAATTATACGGCAATAAATAAAACTCGGAAGTCGGAAGTCGGAAGCCTTCGGAAGTCGGAAGCCGTTTTATTTTTTAGTATAATTTTAAAAATAACGAACAAATCGACAAGTTTTTGTATTAAAACGGAAGATATAGACACCCTTTTTTATACCAGAAAGTTTCAAAGATATATATTAACATATATGAAAATTAAAGCATAATTAATGCGTCGGAAGCCTCTCGGAAGTCATCCTGAAGTGACAGATGATGCTCAAAATGCATAAAACTCGGAAGTCAACCCACAGTATACCAACCGACAACGACACAAAAAGGGTCTTGCATCAACCCAAATATTAATTTAGGTAATATTTATATATTTATTTGAATAAAATCAAAATGTATATAAATAACAAAATAATATATAAATTGATATTGAAATGTAAAACATGAATATAAAATACTATAATAATAAATAAAAAAAACCCAGTATAATACAAAACAGATTTGTTTTGGTATTCTCTATTTTTTTCATTGAACAAATACATACATGATGCAAAATATAATTACATAATAACAAGTATACTAAAATGTATACACAATGTGTTAAATAACAAATATATATAATTGATAAATAACAGATATAATTATATATTCATTCAACAGCGATATAATTTGATATTAAATTATATTATATGATAAAATATCATATATTATAAAAGTACAATATAATCAATATTCCTAAATTAAGAAAGACAAAGTTATATAAGTCAATATAAATTAATATATGAAATTATTAAATTGTATATAATATGAGTATTTATATATCCATTCATTTATGTGATAATTTATCACCTCCACCTAGCGAGTTATTCTAACAAATAAAATGGATAACAGATGGCAGAAAAGATTTTAGGTGGCGATTCCTCCTATTAGTTTGTAATTGATTACAATCTATGTAATATTTCATTACGTTACCTTAAAGGCACACGCGTTTCCTTGTTCTTATTGCCTGATCTTTAGTTAGCATAAACATTTTATGAAGCTGTTCTTAAAATGTTTCCAAAACAGAATGTGGCTTTAAAGTGTAAAATTAAAAAAATGTTCTATGGAATCATATAATAATGTTATATCCTTCCTACATAAATTATTTTGATTAAGCTAAAATTAAAATATAAAGATACTATATCAAGATATATCAATGTTTTTGCAACATCACATGCCTTTTTTTTAATCTTTCACAGTTATATGTAGTTTTACATATTTTTTAATTTTCGAAATATTTTGGAAGTGTTTTTATAATGTTTTATGCAAATTGTCTGTGCAATGTTCTAAAAATGTTTCCTGATACGTTGGGTGATCAGTATTCAGCAAGCCTTGGAGAGTTATATGCGTTCCATATAAAGCATCCTAATGCATGGATAAAATTTAGTTTCATTTATATTGTATATAGCACCCTAATGGATAAAATAAATTAGTTTTATTATTACAAAACTGAATGGACTTTTCTTACGGTTTTACCAGTTCCTGCAAGGATGCGACAGTTTGATACTATTTTACATTAATATAAAAATTTATGTATTTTATCAAATATTTGAATAGTCTTATATATGTAAAATAATTATAATACAAATAAATGTTGTTTAAGTTATACTTAATTTTTTTATATGATATAATATTCTATTCTAAAAGCATTATTACACCATTTTGATAAAATTACGAAATTTAAAATGCTTTTACATTTTTATTTATAAAAAATAACATTCCATATTAAAATATTACGTCACGATATGATATATAATGTATTACATTTGAATGTATATTTCAACATTTATTTTTTTATATATTTTATATATCATTATGTTTAATTATAAACATTATGATTTTATTCAAATACATAAATATCACTTTAATCAAAATCTGGAATTGTGCAAGACTTTTTCTGCGTCATTGTCGGTTGGTGCTATGGTCTTGACTTCCGAGTTTTATGCATTTTGAGCATCATCTGACACCTCAGGATGACTTCCGAGAGGCTTCCGACGCATTAAAAATGCTTTAATTTTCATATATGGGAATATACGTTTGTGCAACTTCCTGGTTTTGCAAAGGGGGTCTATATCTTACATTTTAACACGAAAAAGTGTTGGTATGATCGTTATTTTAAACATTATAGTACAAATTAAAACGGCTTCCGACTTCCGAAGGCTTCCGACTTCCGACTTCCGAGTTTTATTTATTGCCGAATTATACCCTCCCGAGAAGAACTGTCAAACCTTGCAAGATGGAGGCAGTGCCTCGTATGCCGATGATAGCTTTCGAGCTAAAAACGAGCCCAGATCAGACGGAATTCTCCAACAGTTTGCTTGCTGTAAGTCAAATTTTGTGCCAAAATGTATTTCAAGCCCATTTTACGTGAAAAGGTAGATTGTTTCTTTTAAAAGTCCAGGAATGATGTCAGTTTTTGTGATGTTTTGGTGTCGGTCCGTCGTCTGATGTATGACGCTATAAACATGATAGCTTTGTTGACATGATCACGAGTTGAGTGAGTCACTTTGTTATTTAAGGACAAGAAAGTCAAGATGTTAAATCTTCTGGGCTCGAAAAAAAATTCGGCCTGTATTCTAAACAGGGAGTACTGATATTAATCAAACTGAAATCATGGAATAATGTCATTAATGGAACACATTCCATTTTCATCAACTGTCTGAAGACTTGTTTAACTTGTTTTCCTAACATCCATGTCTACATCTAGAATTCAGGCTGCTGTTTGAGCCATTGAGTTTGAGTCAATGAATAAAACTTCCGGTGTCTATGTTTATGGTTTCTAGTCTCTTGTTCGTATGTCTGCCGTATGTTTATGTGTCTCCGTCTAGTGGCGAACCTGTAATGAGAAATGCAATTATTAGAACACATAACATGCAATTGTGAAGCTCTCCACTGGGTCTCGAACCAGCAATCATGGATTAACAAGTCCTATGCTCTACCACTGCGCCATGCAAGACGAGTTGGGTGTGAAGGGTCAAGTGGGGATATTTAAATCTACTTTTCAGAATTGGTCGTAGTTGTTAAAATGAGGGTTAATTTTTGTCAAGCTTATGCGTCGTCCGGGCGCTTCGCACCCGGACGTCGCAAAAGCTTAAAAAAAATTAACCCTCAGCCGTTTGTTAACTGCCTGCCACTAAACCATACTCCTTCTCGCGCTTCGCGCGGACAAGGTGGAGTCACTTGTTTTATTTGTGAAATACTCCAAGTATATCCATGATGTGTGTGCCTACAAATGCCTGGAGGGCGCAAGATAACGGATGTGAATGACATAGGCAGGACCTGTGCACATAGCCAAGTGGTGTTAACAAGCAAGAGGCAGGAATCATGACAGATACGAGTATGTTAAATTGCGTGAAGGAAGGATAAATTGTATATTATTACAGGGTAAGAGGTACATTGGAAGGATATAGGATACCATTAACTTACAAAGGAGTAAACTGGATATATTATTACAACGTTTCACATGTATCCGTGGTGTCTTCACGTGTCCAGAACAGCAGCCTGAATTCTAGACTTGTACCATTTTTTTTTATGATAAAACTGTTTCAAAATATTTTTAAAAAAATTATTTGGTACTCAAGCATGGAGTTGTTTTGCCATTTATGTGTAAATGTGTATGTGTACGCCAGTAATCTGGGCGTAACATCAGAGGGTCGACATGATGCCTATTTCCCGGCATATTTGCCAAGAACCGGTCCTTTTTAAATCAGAACACAAAGAATAGAAGCGTGATTTCATTTCATGGATTTCATCGCGCGGCCAGGATGACCTTGCCCACTGTGTTTGCAGAGCGTTTCTTAAACTTGTGCTCCCGTAGCGGAGGCCTGTATCCATTGGGATGCACACTGTTTCTAATTTCACTCTTTTTTCGACCAGCACTTATGTGTCCCTCAATTGCAGTAAAAGAGTTCTGAGATATACCATTTCTTTCCTTTTATAATTGTCCAGTTGGTACAAGAAGGTACACTGAAATACACTTGCTTATTAAGAGTACTGTTTTTTGATAAACATTAAATGCAAGTGTTCCACAAAATGTATTTCAAGTTTTTATCCATAAATTATAAGAGGTTTAATCTTATAAATTATATATTTAATCCACATGAACGAATATCTTGATAATTAATGCATGGATTGTCATGAATCTTGCCTTGAATATTACCATGACCTGTTCTGTCAGTTCCCGAAAAGTGGTGGCCCCACCTGTATTTTTTTGTTATTTTAAAGAATTTTTTTTTTCTATAAAATGACAACAATCATGTCAGTCTCTAAGCTGTAATTACATCTAGTGTCCCAAAACCTGGTGTGTTTATTGATCACAAGTGGATGCCATATACTTATCACCCAGTCTGTCTGTCTGTCCATCCGTCCATCCACACAGATTTGTTTCCAGATGATAACTCTAGGTTGTATTGACACATATTGATTTCAAACTTGACTTATTTATGGCCTACCGCTAAAGCAAGAACCTATATGATTTTTGGGGTCTTGAGGTCAAAGGTCAGGGTCACAGGACTCACTTTTTTAAAAAAGATCATGGCTGCATTTTAAGCCAAGCTTTTCATCCAAAACTCTCCATTTTGCACATTTAGCTGACTTGCCAGTATGGGGAGAGCATAAATGAATGTCACATGGTCAAAGGTCAAGATCGCATCTGTTCACAAATTAGTTTTCAGATGATAACTCCAGTTTAGTTTGACATTGTTTTCAAACTTAACTTATATATGACTTATCACTAAAGTAAGAACTGTGTGTATTTTGGGGTCCAACGGTCAAAGGTAATGGTCACAGGACTCATTTCTTTAAAAAGAATGCATATGCATTTAAAGCCAAACTTTTCATCCCAAACCTTCATTCTTCCAGATATTGCTAACTATAAGGTTAAGGTCACAGGGCCCATCCATTCACAGATTAGTTTGTGGATGATAACTCCAGTTTGGGTAGACAGGTTGGCTTCAAGCTGATCACAGGGCCAATATTTTGGAAAACCTCATAAACATTTATCCTTTGAAGTTATACACAAAAGCAGCTGAGCATCGAGACCCATGGGTCCCTAGTTTTTGTAAGATAATGACATCAGAGAGGTCTGTCATATATTCATGAATATGCTGACCACTATGGAATGCACATTCCTGTGTAATGGCAGAAGGCCCAAACAGAAAGGAGAATGGTGCTGGATTATCAGACCTGGTCCATCTCAATCAATCTCCCTGAGACTAAAAATTCTGCTATGAGGTGAATGTCATGGATGAGAAATCCCCATCCATTTATTTTTCAGGCGACAACATCACCAGGAAAATACCAGTATACATGCCTTCATTAAAGTTTGTGTACGTGTTTGAGGGCCAGCTGTTGTTTATGTAAGTGATGACCAGTGGTTCTAATTGCATAAGAGTACTTCACTGGACAGTACTAGTTGTAGCCAGCAGATAGCTGACTAAACAGACCTATCTGGTCTTTGATGATGCTCATAGATCAACAGAAGCTCTCTTCCAAGCTTTGATCTGCTGCTGTTTAGGGATACAGCAATGATCAGACCCAATATAATTATGATATTTGTCATGATTTGTTTGCATTTACTATTGCAAATGCATCATTGTGTTACTAAATGATGACAAGAATAGGAGTGAAAAATCTCACCAAAAGGAGAAGAGAATTATGATTAGAGGTCTTCTTATCAAAATTATAAATGATCTAGCAGCAGTATCCTGTGAATATCTATATTCTTTCATTAAAATACCAACAAAGACTATACTCAAAGGCAATAATTAAAGTACCTGTACCATTATAGAAACCTTTAAACATTCTGCTATTCCATGAACTAGTGACTGGAACCAGCTACCAAAAGAAATTGTCATCGCTGAACACATGAACAGTATGAAGCAGCACTAACAGCCAATCATGACAGAGCCAAAATAATAATTCATGCACACCGCCTACCCATGAAGATTATTTCTAAGCAATGAGAAACCTTCTAGTACCAGTAGATACAGATAAAACTATATAACTTCAGGTACAGTTATATATTCATTTAAATTAATATAAGCCCAGGGAAATATATTGTTGCTCATTTTGTGCTTTCTGCTAAACTTGTTTCGAAATTTTTATCACACAATGATACAGGATTAATATAATTTTGCAATGCACTGTCTTAGTCCTCTAAGTCTACTGTTGCAGATAAATCCCACTTTTATCTGTATTGAGCAGTTATCATATTGTGGGTCTTTGTAGTTTGTAGATCTTTGTGACAGTAATAAAACACAGAAAATAAGGCATTTATTTTATATTTGCCATTTAATTGCCACTTATTTGCCAGGAGGGGTATTGTCCATGCCAGCATTTCCCAAGAATTGCCAATGGCATTTACCGCCCTGGCATTTACCGGCCAACCCTGAACACAACACGTGCAGTCATGAATTGAAGCCCATTTAATTTTCAAGGCATTTTGAGAATGGACCAAGGAGCAATCAAATGGATGTTGGTGTGGATCCAGCAAATGGTCCATATTCAGCAACATCATCAAGGAATATTCACAAATGTTCAGTCTGACTTATGTGTTAATGAACCTTGGAATATGGGCAGAATAAGTGAATGCAAACACTGTTGTGGGAGCATCCCAAAGTAAGTACCCCCCTACCCCCCCCCCCCCCTACACACACATGTACACATGCGAGAGGCTTGTATTCCTTGGAATCCAGTTTTCTATTTCCATTACAGGTTGTGGGATGTACAACAACATTTCTAAATCAAACACTTGAAATCTCCCTTTTAATTCAGATTTTTTATTGATCTACATGATCAATTTTTAGCTCAGCTGACTTTCAGTCATGCTGGGCTATAGCGATGGGTCTTTGTCCGTCGTCCTTCCGTCTGTCTGTCCGGCTGTCCGGCCGGCCGTCCATCCGTTAGCAGGGCACAAATCGTAACTGTAGGGGCTAGGGCCATGAACCCTATGCAGTCTTAGAGGTTATGAAAAGATCTCCTTGCAAACCTGAAATTAGGTCACTGCGACCTATATTCTCGAAGTTATGGGGTGTGTTTGCACCCCCCAGAAATAACTCTTTGAGACAAAATTTTCATCCCAAACCTTCCATCTTTCACATACAGCTCACCTACCAACAGGGGAAAAACCATAATTTTTTTTAGGTCAAAAGTCAAGGTCACAGGAGCCTCTTCTTTGAAAAGCCTGTGGATGCATTTTAAGCCAACCCTTTCATCCCAATTCTTTGATCTTTCACATATAGCTCACCTACTAAGTTGGAGAAGAATCCTATAGATTTTGAGGTCACCAGGTCAAGGGTCAGGGTCACAGGATCCACTTCTTTGAAAAGGTTGTGGACACATTTCAGGCTAGACTTTTCATTCCAAACCTTCCAGCACTGACATCGCTTCTCTGCCAACAGGGGAAAAAAACCTGTTGATTTTGAGGTCAAAGGTCAAGTTCACAGCACCCACTTCTTGCGTGGAGTCATTTTCAGGCAAACTTTTCAATCTGTACCTTCCATCTGTCATATATGGCTTACCTACCAATAAGGGAAGAAGCCTATTAATGTTGAGGTCAAAAAGTCAAAGGTCAGGGTCACAATATTTAATTGTTCTAAATGCTTGTGAGCATATTTCAAGTGTAACTGTTCAACCCAAACCTTCAGTTTTTCACATATGCCACATCTATGCATCACTCAGTTTGACTCAAACTTCATATTTATGGGTCTTTTTGCTTGAATAAATAACTTATTGATTTTGGGGTCAGCAGGTAAAAGGTTGCAGGTCAAAGTTATTCACCCATTGGTTGCCAAGTAATTACACCAGATTTAAGTGGTTAGTAGTTGCCCATCATTTAGAAAGAATCCAGTTGATATATGGGCAAAAGGCCAAGGTCATAGGTCAGGGATGTTCACAGTTACTTATTTTATAGACCATCTCTATTTTTCTTGTATATATAACCATCCCACTCCAGCTGGTACATCTCCCTGTGTGGCTGTAATTGTGAGTGACACTGGTGACATATGACTCCCTTTTGTATCAGCCTATTAAGTGATAAGGCTCAGTGATAAGTACCTCTTTACTTCATAACAAAAACACTGTTGCCAGAATGCTTCAGCCAGGCATTAAGACTATGAGAGTATAGTATTAAGGTTTAGCTACTGATTTATAAGATGATGGGAACATTTTTGCAGTTTATTTTATGGAATCCTAGCAATAAACTTAGTTTCCTAGATATCTGAATATTTTAATATAAATCACCACATATAAAAGCAAGTGTTTGTTCTCATAATATGTGGATGTGTACCTTGATTTAGGATGGCTTTTTGTTTTATTTCAAGACTCTTAGTCATGCTTTCTGCATTTCTTTTCTTTCAGGTTTGGCAGTTTACCTACCCTGCTGACCCCATTGAAAAGCAGAGTGATAATAAAAAATATTGGACTTACACTTTTTACAATTGCATATCTATAAATCTGATATGAGGGCCTGGACATGCCTTTTGAATTATTTTGGGCATTCATTACTGGATAATTTGCCCCAAGTTTGGTCTCTTATTGGAAAATGTGGGATATCAAATGTCAAACTTGTCAGAAATCCATTATGTCTGCCAGTTAGCCACCTTAGAAATTCTTTCTTCAGTGCAGTTTCAGTAATTTTTCTTTAATGTTTGGTCCGATTTAGAGAATTTTTGTTGTCTGATTTCAGACTTGTCAGAAGTCCAATATGGCCACCAGGCAACCATCTTTTAATTCCTTTTGATCATATTATCTCAAGAACAGTTAAAGTGAATGCAGTTGGATGTATATTTATGTAATCTTGTAAAGGATTGGGTCAAATATTTCTGAATAAATATTACCATCATTTATAAAAGTGCAGTACAGTTGGCTTGTATTGAATAAAAATTCATACAGAAGCACCTGTTTCTCAATAATTCTTGCATGTATTTCCTTGATTTTTGCTATATATTTTGATCTTATATTTGCCCTTTGTGGTGTTCCTTTGAGACTGACAGGTTTCAAGCAAGCTGTTGGAATAGTTCCTGATAGCTTAACAATCATGCATTTTCCTCAGACCATCAATTCACTGTGTTTTAACCAGACATAGGTGATATATATTTCTGTTGTCATAGAAAATTTTCAACAAATTGGCAAATTGGTTCTTCAAAATTTGACTGGAAGTTGTGAATCTCAGTCCATGATGTCACAGGTCATGCTTGGCAGCTGAGCGTCATGACCCATGGGTCACTTGTTATCATTAATTGTTATCTAATGATACTGAAGGGCCTTTTGTGCAAAGCCACATCATTTGTCAATCCTCATTAGAAGTATGGATACGACAGGATGGTGAAAAAGAGAATTAAGCCTTCATAATTTTTGTTGGGATGTTGGGTGCCCCTGTGCCATTGTTTCAAGCAGCAGTGTGCATGCATGTGTTACATCATCACTGCTGTGGGTGTCCTTGTAACTGGACCACTGGCTACACACCATTACAAGTTGTAACCAGGGTTATACACTGGATTGTTTCTGCTGTCCAGGGGCATGCATCGCATTTCCAGCTGGGTTGGCAAGTAAGTTGGCAGTGATGATGTAACATAATGTGCAGTGCCACAGGCTATACACTAAAAGTACTCAAAGTGGGTATGTCGTCTGTCACCTGTATGCGCTTCTGTCCGCTAGATAAATGAAGGCAGGGACCTGTTGCACTGTATTTACAACAGAGCCATAACTGGGTCTAGCAGGACTGAATCTGTCATGTGAGACATTGCTAAAATAATTTATCAAACCATCCTACCTGCTAATTAATGATTTATTGATATACTTGTTTGTAATGTAGCTGAAATAAGTACTGCTTAAATCAATTTAATAAAAAGTAACTGGTACACCAGTGCCAGACCTCAAGGCCAGTCTTGAACCCAGGTTGTACATCCACCCCAAATTTTAATCATGCAACACCCACTCTCATTGATATGATTACACCGGAACACAAGGCCTCATTGGCCTGATTCTTGGCTATATGCCAGAATTGGTGTTATTACATCAACAAGAGTGGCTGTTGCTTGTTTAAAATTTGAGCTTGATGCAAAATCTGATTACCATGCTCTGATTACAATTCTTTGCTCTGTGCGCACCCTGGTGTTCAAACCCAGAGAATCTTGCTATATAAAGCAGAGGTTACATGAAAGGATGTCTGGGATGACTGCAGTGTGTAACCGTTGCTTGAGGAGCGTATTGGGTGGCAAGTTGCTGCTAGGTCTGTACAGTGATTGACACTCGCAGTGTGATACCTTGTGATACCTTTTATTTTGCGATGTGTATATTATTTACCGTGTATTCACTCTGTATGATTTACCATGTATTTCAGTACATTGCTGATCACTACAATGAGAGACCCGATTCTTACAGCAAAGAATGTGGAGAAATAGAACAACTCAGACAGGTCAGTTTACTTTGCCAACCTTTGTTTTAATTTACTCAACATGTAAAAAAAATTCCAGGATAATCCTTTATCTTTGACACAACTACCCTCAAGTTATTTGAGCTATAGTGACGGACCTTTGTCTGTCTGTCCATTTAACTGGCACATTTTGAAACAGACCTATGAATCCTGAATTCCATATACAGTTGGATGTCCCTGATATCTCCTATCATACTGGAAACGGGATCACTCCAGCACAGATTTTGCATGGCCATTCCTCTATATACTTCTCTATATATATATGCACCTGCCATAAATTCGGTAAATATAATGATTTGTAAATATTATAGACCAGAATATCAGGTGCTTTATCAATACAGCATCAAAAACATTTTCTAACGTAGCATGGTAAATGTTGAAGCTAGAGTCTCTTTTTAAGGATATAATTTTATTTAATCAAGATTCAATTAAATACAAGAAATTAGATCAGAATTTTATAAATATATAATTTATTAGCATAAAGGTAAAATTATAAACTTAAATTTTGCCAAACATTGACCATAGCACATATTTCCTGTTAGCACTTTTGCTATGGATTTAATTTTCATGATAACAAAAATAATGTATTTTCCTTCAAATTGGTACAAGTTTTGTCTGGGATGTTTGTCTTACCTAAAAATAACCATAACAAATCAGGAGGATGGGAACCAAGAACCACTATTTCCAATACTGTGGTTGCTTTTTTGTTTGTGAAGGTTACAAATTTGTGAATTTTGCAAAAAAGAAAATATCACGAAAAAAAAGAAAACTTTGGGAGACAGAGGCTCTGTGGTCAAAGCCAAGTCAGCTGGAAAAAGACTGCCGTTACAAATGATATGAAATCATTCATTTTTTGCCAGTAATGAACAATACTTTCTACTCATTTGATGATCATCTGGGTCCCTAACCAGTTGTTATGATATTGGCAACATATTATATAATATAATTTATTCATATGTTAATGGGTATGCTCTCTGTAGATTATTGTATGGTGAGATAGCGAAAAATAAATCCCCTCGTGAAACAAAATAAAAAATGAAGATTGTGAAATTTGGACCTCACAAATATATGCTTACCACAGTATGTGCTGTGTTTTTTAGCTCAGCTGACTATAAGTGATCTGAGCTATAGTTGTGGTCCTTTGTCCGTCCGTCTGGCTGTGCGTCCATTAACAGGGCACGTTTTAAAACCGTTGGACCTACGAATCCAAAATTCAGCATACCAATAGATGTCCCCAAAATCTCCTACCATACCGAAAATTGGGTCATTAGGACTTCGTTCCTTTGAGATATTAAGGAAAAACCTCTGTTTTCCATAAAAAAGCCATTGTTACACTTCAAAGCTGCCTAATATCAAAACCACTGATCTGTTTTTGATCATATTTAGTATTCATATTTTTCCATACATTTTCTGTGCACATACCAAAAATTAGGTTAGTATTGGGTATTATTTTGAAGTTATGGGCCCAAATATAATGCAGTTTCTTAAAAATCAGGAAATATATTTGCTCACTTAACATGAGAATTGCTGATGCTGGAGACTTTTTTCAGAAATATAACTTTATTTAATCAAGATTCAATTGTTTACCCAAAATTAGATCTGAATTTTGCAAATTTTTCAAGTTATTAGCAGAAATAAAAAATCAATACCTTAAATTTTGTCAAACTTTGGCAATGGCACGTTTTTTCCCTGTAAGCACTGTTGATTTAATTTTCACAGCATATATACATAAGGATTTAATCTTTTAAAAACCTGAAATTTCAAAGGAATTGTTTGAAAAGAGTAGCTTTTTATTCAAGTTTTCTTACACCATGTCAAGTGTTGTTTACATCTGGCCCACCTAGTAATACAGTCTTCACTTGCATTATGTAACCCACCCCAGGCAGCTTGCCTTGGCTTAGCCTGGCCACTACTAGCAGGCTTCCCCTCTGCCCTGCACTCCCCCCCCCCCCCCCCCCAAGCTGGTGCATAAACCAGATGAATGTTATAATTTTCTGTATTTTATTTTATTTTTGGCTATGCTATATATTAGAATTTGTATTGTACCACCAGGGTTACAATGATAAAAGTGCACTTTTAATTGTGTCCACAAAGTGATGTATTGCAATGAAAGTGTGGATGTTAATCAGAGTGCTCATTAAAGATTTTAATTTGTTTGACTTATAACTCATGGTTGTATCAGTTGTTACATGATACTGGCTAAATAATCAAAATTTATCTGAAATTTGAAACTAATTGATAAAAAACTGTAGATTTTATTCAAGTTTCCAGGTACCAAGTCTTCATTGTTTACATCAGGTCAGTATAAATGCAGTGTACTGGGCAGTTACATAACACCTTCAGGTCTGACCTACTGCCACTGTGAGTGTGTGGGTCAGGCTGGGTTAGGCAGTAATTACCAGAGAGCCTCTCTTTCTCTCTCTCTTTCTCTCTCTCTCTCTCTCTCTGGCAGTCCAGCTCTTTCTTTCTCTCTCTCTTTCTCTCTCTCCTCTGCTTTTTCTCTTTCTCTTTCCATCTTTCTCTTTCTCTCTCTCTCTCTCTCTCTCTCTCTCTCTCACCCTTATTGCCTCCCTTCCTCCCTCCATCCCATTCTGTTGACAGGTACTATAAACTAGATACATTAGCTATAAATGTTGATGCAATTTAGAAATGTGAATCAACTGAAATATTCACAATCACATGTATGTTATACTGTAAATTTATAGTAACATTTGTAAACCTGGATAAAAATTATGTAATGAAAAAAGGAATAAATGCAAATATTGTTAATTTTTTATTGGCTCAGTAGAATGGGGAAAAAAATGGTTTGCTTTGTTTCTCCATCTTTCAGCCTGTTTTAAATATTTAATGTTCATGAATAAACTTTTTTTTTTATAAGCACTGTTGAATTAAATTTCATATCCTGTATGTATATGCAAGGGTGTTGTAACTCTCACCATCCCCTTCTTCATCCCACTGAGGCTTTGCTCCTTGGCACTGTGAACAATAGTTCTATGGCTATAGCATAAAATTTAATAATTAAAGAAAATATCTACAGAGAGACAGAGGTGTTGTAACTCTGATCATAACACAACCCCCCCCCCCCCCCCCCCCCCCCATCAAGTCATTGCACCTGTGGAGTGGGGACGTTATGGCAATTGTATACATATCATAAAATTGATAAAGAAGGTATACCAAATAAATTGGATCTCATCAGACAAATGTGTAAACTGTTGAACTGTCAACAGCTTATCAAAAATGTAACCAATGGAAAGGCATGGTCAGATCTCAAATATTATTTGCAACATTTTCTTCAATCACATAAACCAACCATGGCCCAAATTACCTCTTCCTCTCAAACTTTATCTACATTTCATCATATTTTTAATATTTTAACCTTCTAGGTGGTTCAGTACTGTTGACCATTTGTCCAAAGGTACCTATGTACATGCCAGAAATTATGTCAATATTGTGTAATATGTATACGTGAGGGTCATCAAAATAATGTACCTTGTCAAGACAGATCTTGTCAAGATATCATGTCACAAATTCATAAATCCCCTCATCAGCATAGTTAATCATAACCTTGTATCTGTCAAATTGAAATCTTGCAGTTTTCCATACACTATAGATCCTTCAACAAATAGCCTTATCATCATTATACCACTGCTTAGTATACTGTCATTGCATTCATATTTGCTTAAATAAATTGTTTTTTTTTCGACCCCTCCCAAATAAATAAAAAATAAACCACTATATTTTACTCCATATTAATCCATCGGTCAGATTATTTCATATATCATTTACTCACATATTACATTATATTCCTTTATAAAAGCCCAACATGACCATAATATTCATAAGCTTTTTCTACTCAATATAGTATAACAATGGTGATACATTTATCGTCCAATCATGATCATGTTTGTTTGCAGGCGGCAGTAAACGTCTCCCGTGATTTCATGGGCTGCAGCTTATTGAAGCGTTACTATGCCCAGCTTCACTTTCTACAGAGTCGGTTTCCGATGGATGACGGAGGGGCCGTGGCCATACCTTTCACATGGTGAGTCCTGTCTTCAATAAAACAGAACCAGAATATATATAAGGAGTGGCTTTGAATTCCTGGCATTGCTATGAGTTTGATATGAAGTTCTCCAAGGCCATGCCCAGTGATTACACACCCAGGTCAGGCAGGTGCAATAGTCACCGGGCCTGGTTAACACCAGGATGTAAAATGAGAGGAAGCATGAGATACTGCTCTACCACGGAGTCTGAAACCAGGATGGGGGAATTCTGCAGATGTGCATATACTTAGTTAAGCTAGCATTTGAAAGATAAAGGGAGGTGGTTACCTCCAATAACAAAAATATTTAAAAAAGTCAAACTCAAACAAAGCCAGCAAACATCTTTAATCTAGAACGAGGCAAACTGTGTCAGGGAGAAACCTGTAAATATATTACTTTTACCACCTGGGGTACTTACCATGAATTCTTCTATCATGTTTCAGGCATATCTCTAAAGGAGATTTTGTATCACCCAGATTAAATGTATAACCATGGATTTCAAAGCTTGATATGAGGGATAGCGTCTCTACACCTGTGAACACTGCATGTCATATGTAATTAATTGGTCATCTTCATTTTCATATAGGGATGATGTGTATACTGGTAAAGCCATCACCCACGTGGACATCAGTTTCGAACAGGCGGCCGTCTTGTACAATATTGGCGCTCTTCATTCCTACCTTGGAGCGATGGACAAACGTGGAACTCCAGAGGCAAGTGTTGTAGAACAAATTATGTAGAATAATATGTCATGTATCGGAATGTACATGAGCTAGAGTACCAGCCTTAGATGATCACAGACTACAGGGTTAGACACTGACTTAATATCTTACCTGCCAATCGGGCAGCTGATAGATAAAATTCACCTCCCCCATTTTTTCTGTGTATGGTAAATCCTGTTTTTACGGCCCCACCCTGAGTTTGCAAGGTCTCTTAAAGGAGCTCCCACTAAGGTCCAAATACTCAAAACCCCCCCTTAAAGGTGACACCCCGACTCTGTCTCTGGCCTAAGGGTTGAATAATCAGTTGCAGGTAGCAAAATAAATCACGACATAGCTGCTTTTATGAAGACTAGAATAAAAAGAATTAATTGCAGAGGTGAATATGTTGCCAGATTACGCATACTAAATATATTTAACGCTTGAGATAGGGACAATAAATCAGTATGTTACAAACAACTTTTGCACATGGAAAAGAGGCATCTATCAGAAAAGGAAAGATTTCTAGAATGATCGTTTCAGAGTCACTATTATTTTCCCACCTAGCTTGATAAATTTTATGGCATGAAACTGTGTCAGGGTTTCCTAAGCCCATAAGTATTGGCCAGAGCCTGGAAATAGCACCTAAAAGTTTCCCAGAATCCTCAAAAATGGTCATACCTTAGCCTAGAACAGCACCACATCGATCTGATATAGTCATCCATACCTTGTCCCACATGCAGCGTATTTTCCTTTGTTCTAACTGTATGTTCAAATCTGCTTGCATCACAGGGGCATGAAAAGTGACCATGCAAGTGAAGTTGCATGCCGACTTTCCAAATATGACAAAGAACTGGTGCGAAGCCAAAAAATGACATCCGTGACCTTTAACCAAGGAAGTGGAGCATGTGGGACAAGCCATGTGACACAAGCCTCGCAAACCTCACGGCTTGCATAGCATTTCATTGGGCTATAACCAATACGTATTTACCATTAAGGGGAGCTCATTGTGTCAAATATGGTATACACATACAGAAAATAGATATTGTTTCTTGTAGGGGGGGGGGGAAGCTTTGCTTGAGAAACCTTATTTAATTAAAGTGTCTTCTTTAATAGGGGATGAAGGTGTCCTGCACACACTTTCAATGTGCCGCCTGGGCTTACCAGAATCTACGAGATTCCTATAGAAACAACTTCAGCCCTGACATGACCTCTGACCTGCTGACCTTCAAGGTCAATTTGATGCTGGTAAGTCAGTTTCTGTGTGTTTGATGAATGAAGCTGGTAAACAAACAGTTATTAAATATATTAAACAGTGACCAGATATATTAAAAATCTGATTTACTTGCTTCTGTGAGAACATTGATATAAATAAGTATGTCATGAAAGCCTTGACTTAACTTATATATTAGTAAATATTATGAATAAAAATTAAATGCATATGTCCACTCATAATATGTACTCATGTTCAAGGGGATCTGGCCAGCAATGCTAAGTTCATGCTTTTGCTTCAGAACTTCGGAAATGATGAATAATCCCCTTCAACTGGTTTGATCTGAAGGGGGTTTCCAAATTAGATGCCATCTGACTGACTTCTGGCCAGTTGTGTGCCACCTTTCACAGACTAGACCACTCACAAACAACCTTCCGTCAGAGGTTGTTTCTACTCAAAACAAATCTCTTCTTCTTGGGCACTGTGGGCTGGCCAAGACTATTTGTCTCATCGGTCAAACTTCAAAATCAAAATTTGTAACATTTCAAGGAAACACTTTTTGTTTACATTTCACATGTGCATGCTTACAAAAAATTACTTATTCCGTAAAGATCTTACCACATATACACCCATGTTTATGTAATTTGCCTTGAAACAGTTCTTATCCCACACACTTGAACAGACTACTTTGTTCTCTTCACTACATGTATACCTACATGGCTGGTGTGTTTAGAATCCCTGGTGCATTGTAGGGTTCAGCTTTTGGCCCCAAATATCCCTAACCAGCAGAGTCGTACTCTTGTGAGTCTAAGTCTACACAGTGGGTTAGATGACTGACTAATATTAAATGTCAGAGGTCCTTAGTTAAAGGCTGGACATATATGATACCATAACAAAATTTACAACGTATCTTGATGTATTCGTGCAAGAGTGAATTATTACAGTCTTAGAAAATTCCAAGAAAATACATATTTTTACCATTATTAAAAATTGAAAATTATATATATTTTTATTGTCTGTGATGTTTAACTTTAAGGTAATATCACATTTCAGGCTCAGGCCCAAGAATGCATCCTTGAGAAGTCCATGACAGATAATCGTAAGAGTACCATCACAGCTAAAGTAGCAGCGCAGATCGTTGAATATTACAAACTGGCAATGAAGAACCTGGACTCAGGAGACGCTGCGGCTGTCATTAGTTCACGCAGGGTCAAGGTCTTTATTTACATAGATGTTTTTCGTTTTGTAAACCTGGGTTGATGAGTATATAGATTAAACTGCATTCTCATCACTTGGACAGAGAGGTTATTTGATGATGGTCTGTTTCACCAGCTGTTTGCTCTCAGAACTTGGCAAATTTTCATTAATTAGTTGTTTAATAAAGTGTGCAGATAATTGTATCCCAAGACAAAGTCGGGATACTATGGTTTCACGATGGTCCCACCGCCGCCCCTGCAACCGCCGCCGCCGCAGAAAAACCTTGTGAGCGGGATAACTCAAAAAATATATCGCTGATCTTTTTCAAACTTTACATTTGTATAGATATAGGTAAGGGGATGAAGCCTATTTAAAATGGGGTCATGAACTATGCTAGGAGAGTGACCTTGACCTTAAATAGGTCCATTTTTGCTGAAAATAACACAAATGTTTAAATATCTCAAGTAAGCTTGCATGGACTGGTCCAAAAATCAAGGTGACTGAAGATCTTGGGTAGCCTTGTGATATACCTGAAACTGGTGGCGCCACATATTATGCTTTTCTTGTTTTTACGCCTTTTAATACCCTCATAATTGCCACTTGACAGTACCGTAAGCATTATAAGTCAAAAACTAATGGACAGATTTCTTTCATATTATGCACATGTAGCGAGATGGGTTATGGTATGAAGTCTATTTATATTTGGGTCATGACCTTTACCATTAGAGTGGCCTTGACCTTTATACGCTCTTTACCCAGCGCTTTACCTATAGGGCTACTACCTATATCGTAATGCGCTGTTTGTTATGACCTCGTATCCTGAATTGCAACGCCAGAGGGGAGCACTGTATTTTTGTCCAATCAGATGAGACCTTGTGCTGGAAGACAAAGCCAAGCGAGGAATACACAGAGCCAGTCATATTAATTTCTTTTTGAGTGACAGCTCATCCCCCAGCGTAACCTTCTGAACAGGCCACAGGCTCAGAGAGAATTGCCCCTGACGTGGTTTGCTTAGGGCCTTGGGCACATAGGATGCTCGGCCGAAGAGCTGTAATTCAAACAAAACGAAACAACAAAGGCTGCATGCACACCTCGCTTGCTGGTTTCAGTCCTGCAGACAACAGATACATGGCTATGCTAACACAGTCATAATGTCATAATCGAATCGGTCGATGATGCAAGAATGCAGTGGGAGCAATTTAAATTCGACCGGAAACTCAATAAGCGGCGCTAGCGCAATGGGCGGAGCCAGGATGCCTGTCGAGTGTTTGTTTATTGGCATCTGATTGGCTGCTTGTCACATCAAACGCACGTTTATTTCAGTGGAAAACGAACCGCCATCTGGTGTCTAAATATATCATAAACGGTCAAAGCTGGCAGCGTGAAAATCGGTTGCTTCTTAAGAAGCGCAAGATTTCCGCTGCCTCGGGAGCGTATGACCTTTAATGTGTCCATATTTGATGAAAATCACACACCTCTTATGATATCTCCAGTGTTGATAGCCATATGGATTTCAAACGTGACTTATGTATGGCCCCCTACTAAAGCAAGACTCCAATTGATTTTGGGGTCATGAGGTCAAAGGTCAAGGTCAGAGGATACATCTTTAAAAAGATGTGGATGCATTTTCAACCAAACATTTCATCTCAGATCTTTCATCTTGCACATATAGCTCACTTGCCAATAGTGGATGATCCATATCAATTTTGGGGTCACAAGGTCTAAGGTCAAGGCCAGAGGAGCTATCTGTCAAAATTATTTTCTGGATGATAATTCATGCTTTTATTGATGTATTGATTTCAAACTTGACTTATATACGTCCCATTGAAAAAGCAAGACTCCAATTGATTTTGGGGTCATGAGGTCAAAGGTCAAGGTCGGAGGACACATCTTTAAAAAGATTATGGATGCATTTTCAGCCAAACATTTCATCACAGGTCTTCCATCTTGCACATATAGTTCATCTGCCAATAGAGGAAGACCACTATCAGTTTTTAAGCTACAAGGTCAAAGGTGAAGGTCACAGGAGCCATCTGTCCAAAATTTAGTTTCTGGATGATAATTCCTGCTTTTATTGATGCATGGATTTCATACTTGACTTATATATGTCCCATTGAAAAAGCAAGACTCCAATTGATTTTGGGGTTATGAGGTCAAAGGTCAAGGTCAGAAGACACATCTTTAAAAAGATGTGGATGCGTTTTCAACCAAACATTTCATCTCAGATCTTTCATCTTGCACATACAGTTCCCCTGCCAATAGAGGAAGAACCCCCATCAATTTTGAGGTCACAAGATCAAAGGTGAAGGTCACAGGAGCTATCTGTCAAAAAATAGTTTCTGGATGATAATTCATACTTTAATTGATGTATAGATTTCAAACTTGACTTATATATGTCCCATTGAAAAAGCAAGACTCCAATTGATTTTGGGGTCATGAGGTCAAAGGTCAAGGTCAGAGGACATCTTTAAAAATATTGTGGATGCATTTTCAGCCAAACATTTCATCTCAGACCTTTCATCTTGCACATATAGTTCATCTGCCAATAGAGGAAGACCCCTATCAATTTTGAGGTCACAAGGTCAAAGGTGAAGGTCACAGGAGCCATCTGTCCAAAAGTTAGTTTCTGGATGATAATTCCGTCTTTATTGATGTATAGATTTCAAACTTGACTTGTATATGTCCCATTGGAAAAGCAAGACCGGAATGGATTTTTGGGTCATGAGCTCAAAGGTCAAGGTCACAGGACACATCTTTAAACAGATGTGGATGCATTTTCAGCCAAACATTTCATCTCAGACATTTCATCTTGCACATACAGTTCCCCTGCCAATAGAGGAAGAAGTCAATTTCTTGGATAGCCTTGTGATGTGCCAATAGGTCAAGGTCACAGGACCAACATCTTCAAAAGATTGTGGATTGATAGATGGAAGAAACAATAATTGCTTGCCAAGTGTCAGTATATGCTGCTAAAAATGGGGGTCTATTCTTAAGGGGGGGGGGGCGTACTATGTCTGGGGATACTCTGGCACCTGCGGTGCCAAGAAATGTCCAGTTCATTAATTATATTCAATAAGTTATATTCAATAACATTTTTTAACAAAACACATTGGATTTGAAGAATGTGTTGTGAATGCCTATCAATTGCATTAATGAAAGTGGATGTATGTGAATGGGTACTGGCGGCATTTGCTTTAGTAGTATTTTCATCTGTATTGATTTAGCCAACTGTTGAGCTGGTTCACTGCGAGGTGTTGGTTTGAATGTGACCAAAGTAGTATTAAATCCATCCTAGACTGTCTCATCCTGTCTTGCATTAAATGATGTCAGAAGTGGCATTCTGTCCCATGATCTGATTGTCTGCTCAAAAATTTGTATAAAAATTTAACTGTCTAGAGAAATCTTATCAAAATGCATGGGGCACACAGGGGTGAAACAGATCATAGTTTGCATGTTTATACTCTGTTGTTGTAAATTGCATGAATCCAGATTCTTAAAATAAAACTGATCATAAGTTAATACGTATTGTGCATGATACCTAAGGGATGGACTGTTTGTTAAGCTTTTGATTTTCAGCATGGAAGCTTGTACCAGTAACAAATTTTTACTATTAAGGGGCATACTTAGGGGGTAATATTAAAGTTTTTATATGACTTTTTATCCTAGGGTAAGGGTAAGACTAAGAAAACCTAGCGAATTAAGCAGTTTAATTATCTGGACATTGACCAGACATGGTCCTTAAAAGGTCAGGGTTCATTTTGGATTTTCGATAATTTACCAAGGATTTGATGGATTTTTTTTTAATTCTGCAGAGGTCACTATACTTTAGACCTGTGGGTTTTCATGAAACTCATTATAAATATCAATTCATAGAGTGAATTAAATTCTCTGCAAAAATGTATGCATATTTAATAGGTCAGAGGTCACAAGACATGGCGGGTGTATTATGCCCCCTTGTGGAGCTGAATAACAGTTCAAAAGTTCAGAGAGAGTGTATGCCTAGTTCAACCAATGGAGACCAAAAATCACGACATGTGTACTTTACTTATTTGTCAGCTGTCATCATATATTGCAGAGGTTCACAACTTCACATTCACTTAATGTACAGTACAGGTCATGCTTTAAATGTCCTTTAGCACATATTTGCATGCTTGCATGTGAAATGTGATTTGTATAGAGGACGGGTCAACTAGTTAATAGCTTCTGCTGATATTCATAATATATGTAATCAAATTTGACTTTAATTTAAGGAAATACCTTAATACATTTATTTTTTTGTATATTTTTCTATGATGTAATTAACATTTATATTGTTATTCAGTCGTTAACAGAATCAGATTATTGTTAAAATTTTGTAATTCATATTTTATTACAAAACCTAGTTTCTTTAAATTTATTTCAGTGATCCATCATTTGAAACTTCTTACATATAAAGCCCACTGTGCATCTTGATTCAAACAGTAATTTATTTCAGGCAAGGATAAGTTCCATATTTCATCAATTTAAATTAAAAAAGAAGGCTCACATGATGCATGATATAAGAAGGCAAGATAACAATTTTCAATGAAAGATTTGTGTAGCAAGATTGGCTAAAACCCCTATATCTAAAATCAGTCCAAAAGTTGTTTTATATTCATAATAAACCCCATAAAGTATAAATCATTTTAAACCTGGCACAGTGTTCTTTTTGATGGTATACATATTTAAAACAAATTTAAATGTTAAAATATCACATCATAAATAGGTCCAAAAGTTGTTTTATATTCATAATAAACCCCAAAAAGTATACATTATAAAACAGGCACTGTATACTTTCTGATGGTATACATATTTAAACAAAATTTAAAATGTTAAAATTTCATATGACAATGAAAGAAAATTTTATATACCATCGGAAACAGCACTGTAACAGACTAAATTAAGGTATACTTTTATTTTCTATTATGAATTTAAACAACTTTTGGATTGAGTTTAGATATATGATTTTTTTAACAATCCTGCTACCTTAAGAAAACATTTGAATAAGAAGTCACTTGAGATTAACCACCACCAGTGAGGTTTTACAACTGTCTATTGGTCTCTGTTAATTGAATATTGTATTGCGTTACTGCAGGAATGGAAGAAGCGACTGGAGCTGAAGAGCCAGTACTACCAGTGTATAATGTACCTGTATCTTGGTAACCAGTCGGAGGAGCAGCAGAAGTGGGGAGAACGTGTCGCGTACTTTCAAGGTTCCAGCGATCGGCTCAGCGAATGCCTCAAGTTGTACAAGGTTTGTTGCATGTTCTTACGTAAAACAACACAACAGCTCATGTCCCAGCTTTATGACATTCTTAATTGTTAATGCATGCTGTGTTAATACCCCCATCTTTGATGGGTCATATTATGGTATACCCACTGTCCATCCATAAACATTGATTCTACAGATACTCAGCCTACTCAGATGACTAGCTGGCTTTAAAGATAGTATTTATTTCCAACAAGCTATTGGTGAACATATTTCTTGATAGTAAGTACTGGGTGTGATATTTTTGCTTAAAGGGACATAACCAGGAGCAATATTATACCTATTCCTTCACAGTATCTGTTCAGTTTTGCTTTAGACAAAAGTTTTCCAGCAAAACCATCCCACCACACAGTCCCAGTACCTCGAATATGGCTGTTTATCGCCTTGTTATGGGTCTGCATGTTGGTAAACACAGTCCATGTGTGTCTGTTTACCATAACAAGGCCGTGTGACCAGAGGTCAAATTATGAGCATTAACAGGCGGTGTTTCAGCCACATAAAAACATGTATAACATTTTTGTGGTTAATTCAGTCAGGGTATCTCCTGATTGACATGTTGTGGCCAGGCGATGCACGCGCTGTGTTAATGTTGACACTTTTGATCGCGCCCGGTCTACTGTTTTTAACACTTGTTTACAGGAGTAAGCAAACAGTTTCAGGGCAATATTTTGGCAGGTACAAATTTATTTTAATGGGAAGAATCTATTTTTAATGTTAACTCAATATGCTTTAATAGGTGATTGGGCCTCTTTAACTTAACTCTGCTCATTTGGCCCAACTTTAAATGTTCATAGCTTTGAAATCAAGGAAATAAAACAAAAACCTGTTCTGAACTGGTCAGTTTTCACCAGCTCAAAATAATAATAGAAAATCTGATGCAGGGCTGCAAGTGTATGCAGCTCATCATGCCTTATGAAAATTCAGCTTGAGATCTTTTATAGCAATGAGAGCCGCAGCTATTCACTGGTACACTGATACAATGGGATACAGAGTCAAATATTACCGTAAAATCTCCACTCAAAACCGCGGTTTAATCAAGAAATTCAAAATCTTGAAATCAGGTTGATTTCCTGAAAGCACTGTGCGGTTTATACTAGAAGGGTTTCCTGAATATCTTCCTGACAGTCATTGTTTTTGGGCCGGCGAGCGAGCGATAATATTGCAACTTTCAAAGGCCGTTCTTAGCAGCAGTCTCGCATGCATGGGAGCCGTGTGTAAATGTATTATTTACGGTTATTTGTTATTTATAAATTAAAATATTGCTGATTAGTTTTCATGTGATATATAACTTGTTATAAAAATCTTGGTAATTGTTACCAAATAATACGTTTACAACAACCCTGCTGTAACACACAGCGGCCTAACTGCATTAAATGCGGCGGTATCCAGGACCCAGGATACCGCCACATAAAAAGCTTCAGAGTAAACTGGAGAACTTCAAACCCTTGTCGGAAAAAAAATCGTGTAAAATCAAATAGTGCGTTTATGACAAGGAAACTTTAAGTAATCTAAGGGAGATATAGTACTTTATTCGAATGACCACGAAATTCAGCTAAATATTGTTTTAGTATGTAAACAAGACTCACTTTTAAAACTTTGCAATCCTTGCGCTTGAAACTGTCTCAGAATCTGAAACAATGAACTGCGTGACCTTTGCTCGCTGAGCCAACAAGGCCCGTAACCACTGGTTACACAGGCGGCTGCCGGCCAGCTGTGGCTGGAGGAAAAACCAGAGCAGACATCGTTCCCCGTGTGTCACAATTTATTAGGATAATACATATTCTTCTAATCAACATTTAAAGTGGACAAACACTGTCTAAGTGGAATGTTATATGCGTATTTGATAAGAATATCTTTATTTCTTAACGAATACAACATTTTCAGACGAAATATAATTTAATTGTCATGTGGAATGTCTCCAGTTTCCTCAAATTATCTTCTAGGGCTCTCGCACAGCATAGCGTAGTAAGAGAGGATGGGTGCTAAGGCTAACAGCGGCCCACATCGTTGGGCATGGTCAAGCAAAATTGAAATAAAAGCCTACTATAAACCCATTTGCGGCATTATTTAGGAATGATTATTTGTTTAAAACGTAAAGTAAATTAAAAGCTGACATCACGAAGAGTCACACAATGGCAGACGATCGTTTTAAAATCAAGTTTGAGTGCCGCCATGTGCTGAAACGCCCCGGTATTCTGCTAAGAATATTTTGAACGGCTGTACGCGGTGGGTGGTAAACAGAACAGCCACCTATTTCATCCCAGCGTGCCTTGCGCGAACACTGCCTTGACAAAATGGCTCCCCACACGGAAACTTTCTTCAGGAAAAAAACTTGCTTACCCCGACTGGCCACTTTAATTTTTCCTTAAAATCACTCGTTTTCAAGCGTCATGTTTCCTATACGCGCGTATCTCGACAAGGTAACTTCAGTTACTTTGATATTTAGTTAAGGTGACCAGAGATGTTTTCAAACGAACCAGCAAATTGTAACATGGAGCGATGTCAACGTACGATGTGACGATAATAATACCGAAGTAACAAGTATGAAAATGATTTGAATCTTCCCAGTAATTCCAGAAAATAGAATTTTCATCAAAAATTAAGATTTCAAAATATTACTTTTAGAATTAAAATATACAGTGACTTGAAATGGATAAGCAAAATATTTTTTCCAAAATATAATGACAAATCAGTAGCAAACAAGAATACGGCACGGAATATAAAATCTGTATAAACAGGCAGAGGTTCACCGGCCCTTGCGTCTTCCCAAACTTCATGCTTGAGTAACCCTGCAAAAAAAGTCTTATGATGTGTTTAAATAAAATGCCCAAGGAATTTTAAAGTGGACAGGAATGGCCGAGCCGCATTTACGCGTGTTCATTTCTAGATGATAGCTTGATTGTGTCTTTTGTCAAATCATTCCGTAGCGAAAGTTGGTGCGGTTTTAAGGGGTTTTTAGTATTTGAGCCCCTCGCAGTGTCTCACCTGGAATGTCGGCGAAGTCTGGGTACGGTTTTAATCGGAAGTGGGGTTTTAAGTGGAGATTTAACGGTATATCCTTATCATTGGAGGTACCCATATCGATACATTGATGATATTTGATATTGGATTATCCAATGGGAAGTGATGTCGGACTTTCCAAATAGTCTTTCGGTGCCATTTAAGAAGTCAGAGTTTTTAACATTTTGAAAATAAACTTTAAGAAAGTCAGGTTATTTACATTTCTATATATACAAGGGGGAATTTGGCACTGAATCTAAAATCTAATATATTTTAAATGTATCGTATGATCTATTATTTCAAAAGCACTGTGTTGTGGTACTTATTGTATCATGAGAATGTATCATTAGATTTGTTACATCCTTAATGGTTATCCTTCCAAATACAGACGTGCCTTGATAATCCGACACCAATTGTGAATGTGATATTTATGTCGGATTACAAGGCTGTCGGTTTGTTAAATCACGGACGTCAAAGTGTCAAACGGGAGATGGGGGGGGGGGGGGGTTGGCTACTGTCGGAAACAGATGTAACTGGGACTATAATATTTATTATGATCATTAAAAAGCAAATAAACAGAAATATGGTATACAATACTCTTTTATTACATACAAAAAGGAGGCATACAAATAGGATACATCCATGAATAATCATGATGTTTTATTTACACTTGAAAAACAACAAGTCTCTCTGACTCTGGTATCCATATAACCCATGAACAATACATGCATGATGTGTTTATTCACATACTTCGGAAGGTAAAAGAGTCTATCTGGTATCCATGCATCCCTGTAAACAAAATAAAATGCAAGGTGTGTCTATCTACGTTTAAAAAAAAGGAAAACAAGTCCGTCAGGTAGCGAGCTCTCTTCATGCTGTGTTCCTTTACCTTCCGTAACACTCCGCGTATAGCGTCAATATCCTCGGCTGAGAAGCCTTCCTGTTCCATGTAACGGAGCCCCGACTCAATGCCAGCTTTGGCTCCTTTTGCGGGTACTTGCTCTGGGGGTTCACTATCCTCATCCGACTTGCTGTCACCTCCATCTGTCGATGTGCAGCTGACCAGTGAGACGATATCAGGCGTTGATAACATGGCCTCCGTTGGTTCTGCGCCATCCCAGGATACATATTCTTCCGCGGTCACATGATCAGCTAGTGGGAGTGCTCGTATGAGGTCACCAAGTTCACTTTCCGCCCGGCGGGGTTTTTGTGTTTTCACTGGACACTTCAGTGTCGCCTGCTAAAATCCCAGTATGCCGCCAGCAGTTGGCGATCGTTGACTGTTTTACATCGTTCCAAGCGTCACGGACGAAGTAAATCGCATCCTTTACATTAATGCGCTCCACTGATCCATTCTAATCGAAGTTCTGGACGTACTGTTTCAGCAAGTAACGCTTGTAATGTACCTTGAAGTTTCTTATCACCCCCGCATCCATGGGCTGTACCTCCGACGTTGAGTTTGGTGGCAGGAACTCGACGCGCACGTAACGTAAATCCAGATTAGCCACACTATGACTAGGGGCATTATCCACAAGGAGGATGATCTTTCTTTTCTGTAGGCGCATTTTCCTCTCAAGCTTCTCCAAAATTTCTTGAAAGATAACAGCTGTCATCCACGCCTTCTTGTTTGAGTAGTAGTCCACAAAGATCTTTGGGTTGAAGCCGCTGAAGCATCGCGGATTCTTTGACTTGTGGATAATGACAGGCATCCACTTCTCACTGCCGTCAGCGTTCGCGCATAAGCCAACTGATATTCTGTCCCTGCATCGTTTCGTTCCCTTTACCGGTCCGCTAGCTAGGGTCTTGTTTGGTTCCAGACGGTAAAACAGTCCCGTTTCATCAAAGCTGAAGATGTCCTTCAACTCGTAATCTTTCAGTATGGCTCTCATCTTTACGCGGGCATCGGCTGCAGCTGTCAAATCTGCGCTGGATGACTCTCCGTGTTTCTCTCGCAGTGATATCCCTCGCCGTTTCTTAAAGTTCCACAACCATCCACGGGAGTATACTAGGTCTGTGATGTCAAGCGAGTTGCCGATTTCTTTGGCTTTCAAGATCAGGATGTCTTCGCTTATAGCGATGTTATGGGCAGTAGCATTGGTGAACCACAAGAATAAGGCATCCTCAAACTTGACGTGTTTCGGCTGTGTTATCCGTGTCGATTTCTGTACGGCGCTGGTGACTGTTTTACAGGCTAACCACCTTTCACTCTGCTTGAGGATGTCCGAGATATTGGAACGTCCAATTCTCACAGAATACGTTTCCTCTGCATTCTCTTGGGAGCATCTAGGGTTGTCTTTCTTATACTGACATAGAGCCTTCTTAACTGCAACTGTGATCTCTGTACGTTTTCTTTTCGCTGGTCTCTACATGATCGCACATGTAGGTGCGTGAGTATTACAGTGAACTTATGTGTAAATATCTGACAATATCGACAGCAAAAGCGTGATTCAGTACAGCAGAGAACTGAGTAGTAGCGATCTGACTGTATGAATGATGGTTTCAATATTTGTTCAGTTTATATAAGATACAGGTGTGCTCACACGGAAACACGGAAACAGCTCAGGTGTCAAAACATGTCACTCCGTACTTTAATTTCTTAGACATTAAAGATCTTTAAAGAACCAAACAAAATGTCACTATGTTTATGTGGGGACAACGGTTGTTACCATCAAAGTGATACAATAATGTAATTAGTGCGGTCAGGTGACAATACCGGGAGGCCAGCGATGTTTGTTTTCCCATCCGTAGTTAATTAGCTGGGCTAGGCATCATCAGCCACGGGGCCGCGCGTGCCACCTGGGCTGACAACTGACATCAAAGGGAATGGGTTTCAGGTCGGATTGTCAAGGCACGTCTGCATGTCAGTATGCTTGTTTGTGTCGGGAAAAGTTATGTCGGAGTCGGAATCCAAGGCTGTCAGTTTGTCAAGGCTAATTTCTATGGGATCCATTCGTGTTTTACTAAAAAACGTCGGATTGCAAGGTTTCCGGATTATTAAAGTCCGGATTGTCAAGGCACGTCTGTATACACTTATCTGTGGAGTTTGGTGGCATTATGGATAGTGCGCCTGATTGTGACCAAAAGGTTGTGGGTTGTTGCGTCCAGATCTCATCTCTTTTCCTGCTAAGACTCCTAGCCAAAGTCTTTACCACAAGTGTGTGCTCTCTTCACCCAGGAGTGAATGGGTACTGCTCATGACTGGCAGGCAAATATAGAACAAACAACCTAGTGCTCAGTGTTGCTTATTATCCCCTCACAACGAAGTTGCAGGAGAGGATATAGTAACGCCTCCATTTGTGGGTCCTTCTTTCCGTCCATCATTCTGTCAGTCAGTCCGGGATTGCCATGTGGATTGATTTTAAGCCAAACCTTTTCACCTTAACTTTTCATCTTTCATATATGGCTCACCCACACATGGATGAAGAACCCTATACATTTTGAGGTCACAGGGTCCTAGGTCAAGGCTTCTTGAAAACGCTTGTGGACCCATTTTAAGCCAATCCATTTGATCTGAACCTTTCGTCTTTTACATATGACTTGCCCACCCATGGATGAAGAACCGTATTGTGTTCAAGGTTGGAGGGTCTAAGGTCCCTTGCGGTGCCCTTGTTTGTTTGCTTTCCAGGGAGCCAAGAAAAGCTACAAGAATGAACAGGAAGGCAAGGTGTAAAGTCAGATGAGACCAACTATTAGAGTAAACCCCCTACCCTGATTTTTCATTTACCAATATTTGTTTCTTTTTGCTTGCAACAGGGTGACGATGAGGAAGTGGAGGAAGCCCTCAAATTCACCAGTGATGTTGTGGGTGGCAAGTAAGTATGTCTGTGTCTGTGTTCTTTAGAGTGTATGATAATTTGTAAAATACATTGTGTCAATATTCTTTAGAGTATATGGTAATATGTAAAGTATGTTGAATCTGTATATCTGTGTATGATTTTATGTAAAGTAAGTATAAATGTTTGTATCTGTATTCTTTAGAGTATATTTTTATATGTTAAGTATGTCTTATCTGTATTCCTTAGAGTATATGATTACATGTTAAGTAAGGATATAGGTTTGTATTCTTTAGAGTTCGTTGTTAAATGTAAAGTATGTCCCTATCTATATTCTTTAGAGTATTTGATGTTAAGTAAGTATGCATGTTGTATCTGTATTCTTTAGACTATATGATTATTAGTGGTAGAAATCAGTTATAAATCCATAATCAATGATTGAAGGGGAAAAATGGCTGACAATTGATTATTAATCGATTATTTTATGTACCATCTATTTTACCATGAAATATGTTGTATAGAATTCTACCTAAAATATTGACTGAGTAATTTCAGTCTAACATTTACATCACCCTGAAAGGACAAGGCAATAGCCGGGTGGTTGAAACTTATTCATTGCACAGGGTTAAGTTTTAATGCTGTTTGCTGTTTTGTGCCCCTTCTTTCTAATATCTCTTACGGAATAAAAATATTTTATCAGGATAATATGACTTCTTGGATGTGATTACAGAATTGTTTATGATTGATAATACATAAACGCAATCAGTTTAACCGATTTTGAAAGAAGCGACCAGTCATCAGTATAATCGATTAATTGACTCACCTCATGATAATAAAAAAATTTATTTAAATAATTGATACACCTCAAGTTAAAGTATATGAAAAAAGACAGCTACGTTTTAAAAGAAATTTGAGAGCTGCTGAACTCAAAATAAACAAAACTTGGACTCTGACAAATTTTAAAAAAAACTTAAAGAACATAAACTTGGACTTGAAGTTAAATGACTCCATGGCTGGCATATACTCAGACCTGCACTTAAACTTGGATACAAACGGCATCGTGGACTTGACTTCAACACTGCTATGTTCTGTACTAGATTTTTGTAACTTGATCCTGTTTGATCATAATGGAAGCCATTAGGTGTATAAATTGATATAATCATCTTTCAGATATATACATTTGTATGATCATCTTTCAGACTGACTGCAGCGAAAAAAGATAATGATTTTATCTATCATGAGAAAGTGCCTGCACTTGACACACTTCCAGAGGTCAAAGGTCAGTCATGCTTTTACAGGTTATATTCTGCTTATCAGTTATACGATATTGCTAATATATCAGAAAACAAATTCCAAAGATGCAGTGTGTCTAAATTTTCTTTAACAAATGCAAAAATATTCAAATAGTAAAAACATATACACTGAAATCTCATTTGATGCCCACCCAGTTATCATGACCACTCCCCATAAGACAACCAGTTTTTGGCCCTGGACTACAGTAATGCAAATCAACAAAATGGGTGGATGTATCAGTCTGAAAGTTTGCATTTTTATGCGTCTTGGATAGCTTTGTCATGGACTATACAGGTGGTGCCACCTACCATTCCATTTTTCTGGAATATATTGATGTCCTTATCTCAGGAGTAGTTTTGGTTATTGACCTAAAATTTTGTATGTTCATTCATCTTGGGTAGATTTCTTGTATGTGAGTTTAGTGGCCCCACCTACAATCATGTATTTGTAGAATACATTATGCATTTATCTCTGGAGAGGTTTGATGTATCAGCCTGGAATTTTGCATGTTTATAGACCTTGGCTGCTGTATCATGTATACAAGAATGGTGGCCCTACCTACAATCATTTTTGCATGATGTCCATCTCTACATCTGTTTTGGGTGAAAATCATACATATCTCAGGATTGGTTTGGTGTATTGGCCCGAAATTGTGCATGAAGGTCCATCTTAAGGGTAAATTTCTCATACACAAGACTGGTGGTGCCACATACACTCATGTATTCATTGAATATGTTTATCTATTTATATCACAAGTGGTTTGACCAATCAGCCTGAAATGTTGCATGTCCATAGATCTAGGATGGCATTCTCTTGTACATGACTGGTGTTGCCACCTACAATAATTTTTGTTAGTTTCATCTTACCATGCATCTTGGGATAGTTGGGCATCTCTGATTCCACAGATTTAGAGGGCTGTCATGTTAGGAGAGATTCCATGCCTCACTTTATCGATGCCTGTTTTATTTTTGCATATATACCTGTAGTCACTTGTTCACTGCCCATATTCTGGCTGTTAAACATTTTCCTCATGACTGCCACTGTCTAATATTCTCTTATGATTATTTGATTAGAGAGGAAAACAAGAACATTTAGGTAATGAAAATGTTTCAATGTTTCACCTCCAGGTGCAGCACTAGTCAAAGGCATTCCATTTAACCACAATGACCCAGAAATATCCGGCCAAGACATCTTTCAGAGACTGGTTCCCATGGAAGCACATGAAGCCTCATCTGTGTACAGGTAAAATATTTGTAAACGTATTATAAATGTAATTATGATAATTATTAAAAATAATCCTGAGCACCTGTGTTTTATTGTCCTACATATATTGTTTTTGTTAATATATCAAAATATCAATACTTTTATATATAAATATATATATATATCATAAAATTATTTTTTTTTATATTACTGTTCAGATCAAGCCTTAAAAAATAATGCATAGTATTTGACTCTTTTAATATAAAAATGTGTGTGTAAAATATTAAAAAATGTACATATATATATATATATATTATAAATAATATAAAATATAATATATTTATGTTCATATCTATGTATACATATATTTATTTATATATTATACCTTTGAATCTCATTGGAATACAAAATTTTGCATTTGTAGTGAAGAGAAGGCAAAATTACTGAGAGAAGTTGGTAATGCAGTGGATGAGAAAGACCAGGAACTTTCGTAAGTTTTACTTTACAGCTGTTTATTTACATTTCTAACATGTGTAATGGACATAAGTAATGCGTAATGCTGTAAAAATAGAAACATTTTAATTCAAAGCCTATCTGGTTATTAAGGTATTTCTTCTTAAGGTTTGTGTAATAAAATGAAAGCAGTATTGTAATATTTTCAGTTTATGACATTCCTGACAGAAGATAAATTTCTTAATCAATAAAATATCTTGCCTAAGTTCAATTTCCAGGAAAATTCACACATATTTAATGAGGTCAGAGATCACCAAACTTTATTGGCACCGTGGTGACTGACCGTAAACTACAACAATTTGGAGGATTACACCACAAGGGCCCACAGGTGCAGTAGTCACTGGGCCTGGTTAACACCAGGATATAAAATGAGAGGAAGCATGAGATACTGCCCTGTCTTATAGCCCGAAACCAGAATGGGATCTGCAGATGTACATATACTTAATAAAGATAGCATTAAAAAATGAAGGCTGTTCAATAAAATATTTAAAAAAAGATTGTTATTATATTTAACCAATCAGACTATGGGCTTGAATGAAACCTATATCTGTGGAATTCGCTTTATGCTGCAAAAAGATACAATAAACAAGGTACACAGGCAGTAACATAACCTCCTTGGCAGAGGTGACCAAAAACAACAGGAATATTTCCTGATGGTGGTCAAGGATGTGCATTTTACAGGACAAATTAAAAAAAGTAATCTCTGAATATTACAGGCAGTACATGTCATCACTACACGTGGACCCCCAGTCCCTGGACCCGGAGCCCTCCAGACTGCCCCAGGAGCTGTTAGAGAAGTGCGCAGCCATCAGCGTCAGACCTACAGCCATCAAGGACCTGGTGGCAGCCATGCAGTGTAAGCTGTTACAGTCACAACTGAATGATTAATACAGTGAAACCTGTGTTATGAGACCACCCATGGGACTGACCAAATGTGATTTTAAATCACTGGTGGTCTTATTATATTATAACCAATACGAATGCTTTTGAAATTTAATTCACTCAAGGTTGGTTGTAGTATATATTCAGGTGGTGTTCCCAGACAGGTGGTCTTTCAGACAGGCTCTATTATACTGCTTATTATATGTTGCCATATGTAATCATAAAATATATAATCAGCATTACATGTGACCTCAGGATTATTTATTATTTACAGGGTTATCAGCATCAACTGTGACTAAGTGATAATTTATCAAATTTACAGCATTATCAGCATTACCTGTGACTAAATGATTATTTATTATTTACAGCTCTATCAGGTGTGTCTATGGATGTGGAAGGTAACCTGTCTGACATCATGGAGATGATAGAGGAGGAGGAGAAGACAGAGGCAGACTTCCAGGTAGGTACATATCACTCGTTAAAGGTGAAAGTATTACCTTGATGCTCTATAGTGAAAGATGACCCACAGTTTCAGTGAGTTAAAAACGTGAGTTGGATAGGAACTTCTAGTCATCTTGTAAATCAGTGGAGATGTATGCTGAGCTGTATTAGAATTATTTGAATTTAAGTGGATGTTAAATAAATACAGTAGAACTTCCCAAATACAAACTCTGGTTATGCCTGGGTTATTGCCTGTAATACAGAAGTGCCCACATCAAAGGATAAACAGACCTTTGATTTTATTAGCTCAGCTGACTGAAAGTCATCTGAGCTATAGCGATCACCCTTTGTCTGTCATCTGTCCGGTCGTCAAGCCGTCCGTTAACAGGGCACAAATTGTAACCGCTGGACCTGGAATCTTCAAACTTGACATCCAGGGAGGTCCATGAAAAATCTCCTTGGAAACCTGAAATTAGCTCTCTGTTACCCATATTCTCCCAGCTATGGAGCTTGTTAGTACCCTCCAGAATAATCAAAGATTTGATACAAAAGCTAAAGTATCTGAGTAACTACTGCATTGATCACCATGATTTTTTGCATGAATATTGATCATGAAGTGTTTCATCAGTTCCTTCAAACTGGTCGTGCCACCTATACTTTTTCTAATTTTTACGAATTTTTTCTCTGGTTTTGATACTTTCAAAGAAGCTGTCATCTGTCAGCAGGGCACAAATTGTAACCGCTGGACCTGGTATCTTCTTACTTTACATCAAGGGAGGTCCTTGAAAAGTCTCTGTGAAAACATGAAATTAGGTCTCTGTTACCTATTTCTCTGAGCTGTGGGTCTTGAAAGTACCAACCAGAATAATAAAAAATTTGATACAAAAGCTTCAGTATCTGAATAATTACTGCCTTGATCACCATGATTCTTTGGATGAATATTGATCATTGAGTGTTCCACCAGTTCCTGCAAACTGGTTGCACCATGTGTATTTTTCTAATGTGTATTTTTCCATATTGGAAAGTTTTCTTGTAAACCAGACAGGTGGCACAACATACTTTCCGGGTTTTTTAGAATAAATATATGCCCTTGTCTCAGGAATGATTTGCTGTATTGGCCTGAATTAGTGCATACCCTTAGATCTTTGACTCCTCCATCTTGTACTCAAGACTGGTGGTGCCATCTGCAATAGTTTTCCCATGGCATTTATCCATACATGTGGTTTAAGTGAAAATTGCTCTTATCTCAGGAGTGGTTCAAGGTGTTGGTCTGATATTTGGCATGTCAATCTGTCTTGGAGAGTGTTCTCATAAACCAGACATTTCTAAGGACTCTTCACAAAATTCATGATTTGTTTAGCACTCTTGCAGTCATTTTGCTCATTGTTAAACATTCCTTGAATTCAGCTGAGCATCATTGGCCACTAGTTAATCAAGGGACTGCCTATGTTTGTAATAGAGCAGTGCTTTTAGTGGGGTTTTGACCATAAATGGACATTCCCTTTATAAGTTAATTCATATGATATGGTTGACTTTTGTTTGCTTTTCAAATTTTGCATTGCAGTGATATTCATAAGAGAGTGATTATAATAAAAAAAGCTTTGTAATAAGAGGCCTGATTGTCTAGGGAAATGCAGAGACAAAAGGATTGATGTGATGAATAATAATAATAGATCTTGTATATTATCCTTAAATCTAAATTTTTAGCTCAGCTGACTATAAGTCATCTGAGCTATAGTCATGGTCCATTGTCCGTCGTCCGTCTGTCTGTCCGTCCATCTGTAAGACTGGCACGTTTCGACACCATTGGACCTACGAATCTGAATTTCGGCATACAGTTAGATGTCCCCATAATCTCCTACCATGCCAAAAATTGGGTCAATAGGACTTCGTTCCTTTGAGGTATTAAGGAAAAACCTCAATTTTTTATTAGAAATCTACTTCACACTTCAGGACTGCCTAATATCAAAACCACTCATCCGGTTTTCTTCATATTTACCATAAATATTCCTCTATATAGTTCCTATGTACATGCCAGATATTTAGTCAGTATTATATAATTTAAAAAAGTTATGGGCCCAAACATAATGGACTTTGTAAAAAAATCAGGAAGATATTTGGTCACTTAAGACCAAAAGTGTTAAAGGTAGGGACTTTTTTCCAGTAATACAACTTTAATTAATCAAAATTTTATTGCATACCAAAAATTAGATCAAAATTTGTTAAATTTTTTTAAATATTGGCAAAAATATAAAATTGGTTCCTTAAATTTTGCCCAACTTTGGCCATGGCACGTTTTTTTCCTGTAAGTACTCTGGATTTAATTTTCACACCATGTATACATAAGGATTTAATCTGTTAAAATCTGAAATTTGAAAATAAAAGCTGCAAAATTAGGCTAGTTATTGAATTTTTTTTGGAGGCTCTTGTTGTATTCCCTTACATTGTCAAGCAGTCCACTTTGATGACTGTAGGTCATTCAGTGCACATCTCTATGCTCCCCAGGCTGTTGACATTATTTTAGATGTCCCCAAAATCTCCTACCATAATGAAAATTGGGTCATTAGGACTTTGTTCCTTCGAGATATTAAGGAAAAAAAACTCTGTTTTCCATAAAAAAAGCCATTGTTACACTTCAAGGCTGCCTAATATCAAAACCACTGATCTGTTTTTGATCGTATTTAGTATTCACATTCTTTTATACATTTTCTATTAACATACCAAAAATTAGGTCAGTATTGGGTATTATTTTGAAGTTATGGGCCAAAACATAATGCAATTTTTTAAAAAATCAGGAAATATATTTACTCACCTAACATGAGAATTGCTGAACCTAGAGACTTTTTTTCAGGAATATAACTTTATTTTAATCAAGATTCAATTGTTTACCCAAAATTAGATCTGAATTTTGCAAATTTTTCAAGTTATTAGCATAAATAAAAAATCAATACCTTAAATTTTGTCCAACTTTGGCACTGTTGATTTAATTTTCCCAGCATATATGCATAAGGATTTAATCTTTTAAAGTCTGAACTTTCAAAAGAAATTGATAGGATTGAATAGCTTTTATTCATGTTTTCATACACCATGTCAAGTGTTGTTTACATCTAGCCCACCTAGTAGTACAGCCTTCACTTGCATTATGTAACCCACCCCAGGCAGCTTACCTTGGCCCAGCTTGGCCACTACTAGCAGGCTTCCCCTCTGCCCTGCACTCATCCCCCCTCCAGCTGGTGCATAAACTAGATGAATGTTATTATTTTATTTTATTCTTGGACATGCTACATTTAAGATTTTGTATTGAACCACCAGGGTTACAATGATTAAAGTGTACATTTAATTGTGTCCACAAAGTGGTGTATTGCTGTGAAAGTGTGGATGTTCATGAGATAAGTAATTCCTTACTTCAGAAGAGTAAAAACTTCACCAGGTGTGAAATTGACTATTAATTCCAGCAGTTAATTAAAACTGGGATAGTAATTAGCACAATGATATTGTTTGTCCCTCATTCAACCAACAGTGTGTATACTTTATTTGAAAAGATGTTTTATTTTATCAAATTTACTTTTATTTTCTTGTGGTGAATAAAATTAAGCATGTCCTGAAAACTCCAATGTGGAGAATATTCTTGTAGATGCCATGTTGTGGCATTATTTTCTTTTAAAATTAGTTTAAACATTTATGATTTAAAAATAATAAAATATATGTGTATGCATAATATGACCCAATGTTTTTTACTCTGTATATATAATGATTGCAACTTTTGCAACAATTCTAATATTTTAACTTATATTTTCAGGTTTTTTAATTAAAAATTTATAAACCTGTAAATAAAAAAATGATTCAGATAAAAACTTCTTAATAGAAAAAGTGGATCTGCTTAAAAAAATAGGATTATATATAAACTTAAATGCATTATTCTTTTGAAAGTGAAATAAAGGTATTAGTCCATTCTGTCCACTTGCCTGTCCATCTGTAAATTTTCGTATGCAACACAGTATCTCAAAACTTTTACTGTTTTTCTTCATGACAGTCTTGTCAGAGTATTAGTTTGCAATCATATATTTAGAACTTTACTATAACCAAGTAGGAGGGCCCCTTTCCTCTTAGCTTTTCATATTCTTATATAAATGAAAAACATTACAATAGAATATTTCTACATCCACCTTCGTGCTGCCCTCACTTTTCCCTTCTCCGAACCCAATCCCAAAGTCAGCCTCAGTAAGCAAGAACAAGACGAATCAGATATATTCATACTTTAATATTTTGTATAACTATTCGTCCATAGGTACCTATGTACATGCCAGAAATTATGTCAATATTGTGTAATATGTAGACATAGTGGGCATCACAATAATGTACCTTGTCAAGACTAAAGAGATATTGTGTCATACAGTCACATATTCATAAATCACTTCATCAGCACAGTTATTCATAACATCATATCTGTCAAATTGAATGCTTGCAGACTACCATACACTTTAGATCCTTCAACAAATAACCTTATCATCATTCTACTACTGCTTATTACTGCTGTCATTGCATTCATATTTGCTCAAATATATCACAATTTTCAACCCCTCCTAAATAAATAAAAAATAAACCACTTTATTTGACTCTATTAATCCATCAGTCAGGTAATTTCATTTATCATTTACTCACATATTACATAACATTCCTTTATAATAGCCCAACATGTATATGATATTCATAAGCTTTATCGACTCGATATAGTATCACAGTGGAGAAACATTTATAGTCCAATCACGATCAGCTGAGCGCCGTGACCCATGGGTCCCTTGTTTATAATAAACGATATCTATATATGATACTTTTTTAAATTATCCAATTATCTGCCAGTAATACATAACCATTTCCATTTGTTTTATTTTCCCTTCAGTCCACATCCAATTGTGATGATTTTGCACACATATATATTTATATAATCAATTATAATGGCTGTACTCTCCATAGGTTATAATATTGTTTGGAGATTATTAAAACATGAAATTTAAAGCTGCAGTAAGATGTTCATGCCTTATTTAAGTGATTCTCATGATTTAGGACCATATAAGATCTTTATTTTGAATATAAATCTACCTTGTTATGCTACATTTCTCAACATTAGACAAATGTCTGAAAAACATAACACCAAAAGTCATGAATGAGACCAACCAAATCATTGTCCAAAAAACAAAATCTTCACTCATAGTCTTCCAAGGTTTGATTTGCTACTTCAAACAACATTTATAAATTCATTTAAAGACAAATGCCTCCATATAAACTGCTACATTTGTAATAAAATTTATTCTAAGCAAAAAAAATTTTTTTAAAATCAATAAAAAACTTATTTCAGTAACTCAAGGTGTAAAATTTTAACCAATTTTCTCATTAAATCTAAGTCTCAAATATTTAGAAATATATAATCACTTAACCTCCATATTTATGTACTATTTCTTTCTTCATTTGTCACAGATGGCTGTGGTGTCATCGTATTAAAATCCTTAACAACAGTCTCCAGACATTATAATAACAAAAATATTGACAGATTGACTATATTTTGTATGGATACTTTACTTTTATGTCAAATAAAATATTTCTTTCTTTCTCTCAACTGGAAAATGCCAATAAATTGTATATTTTTAGGTTGCTTTTGGCAAGAGATCCCCCAATACAATCTTAACAGAACTGAAGAAAGAATGTAAGAAATATCAAGAAGGGTTAGAGAAGGCGGGCCAGTCAAATGTGGAACTTCATAAAGCCATGAATACGCACATCACCAACCTGCGGTTACTGAGTGGCCCACTAGAGGAGCTACAGTCTGCAATACCAGCCCTAGACATCAACAGGTGTAAGTATGCCGGGAGGTTAGACCTGGAGATAGTCGCAGTAAACTGTGTATTTGTAGGTAATTCATTTTCAGGGTGTTTATATGTTATCAAGTGGACAGTCCATAAATATAAGGTTATTTTTATCAAGGGAAAATATAGAAGGGTTGATCCTGGATTTGAACCCATGTCAATGGCACCGAAGTCCAGCATTCCAACACTTCACCAATAAAGCAAGCTCCAGTGGCAAGACAGGTCCCAGTCACCCTTTGTAGGTTCCCAGTGACAATGTAAAGGTGACATTGATGTTTGAGGCATTTGTATTCTGGAGACCCTACTCTTATTAAAGGTGCCCATGCACCTACCTTCTGAAAAAAAGAATTTATGTGATTCCTGGCTTCCTCTTGTGTATATGTTCATAATCGAAGGTTAATTCTGATTGTTAAAAGTTCTTCTTTAAGCCTCTGTGAAGGATGTTTAACTTATTTATCAACAACAAGTTTGTAAACATCAATGTTGACAAACAAGAAAAACATGTAACCTAAGGTGGTAGTTTGCTTAAATGTCCTTGCCTGCCTCTGCAGCACCAGAAGATGAAGCTCTCGCAGCGGAGGTGAAGAAACTGATGAGCAAGATTGAGGAGATGAGGAAACAGAGGGAGATGCTGGCTGAGCAGTTTCGGCAGCAGGTTCACAACGATGACATCACCAGCTCGTTAGTAACCAGGGAACAAGGCACAAATGAGGTCAGTTCTATTATATTTTAAATCAATGTAATCTCCCTTCATTTCATGATTTATATATATATTTTTCATCAGTTTCATATATCTGTCATTTTATCAACAACAACAAAATGTATTTTTCAGGGTCATTGAAGGTTAAGGAAATTTTGTGTTAATAATTCATGGGAAGTACAGGGAATTTTTAGATTGTTTAATGTGGTGTCCAATAAATTGTTTCCATTCTGATTTTGTTCCTTTCCTGAGAAATTACCAAAAGGGATTTAGCTCACATCTGAAGTACTTTTTGTTACCAGGACACCTGCTCTCGTTGACCAACAAAACTAACAAGAGACCAACAGACCAACAAAAGCAGGTGTTGCATGTTTAACATGTGGAGCTGGATGCACAATGCAGTACCATGCTCTCATTGGTCTGATTACAATTCTTTGCTCTGTGCACACCCTGGTGTCCCGACCCAGAGAACCTTGCCATGCAAAGCAACGGTAAAAACAAAAAGGAGACCTCGGATGACCTCCGAGTGTATAACCGCTGCATCAGGAGTGTAGTGTCGTGCTGAAGCACTGCTGCAGGGCCTAGAATTGTAATCAAATCAATTAGAGCATGGTACCAAAGGTTTAAAACTTGGAGTTGGATGCATAATGCAATACCCCGCTGTCATTGGTCTGATTACATTTCTTGGCCCTGTGCCAGGGCTTGTTTGTGAAACCCAGCAAATCCTGCTAAAGCAAGCAGTGTTCAAAGCAAATGAGATATAAAAAGGTATGCCGTGAAATTGAGCTTGAGTGTGGTATAAGTGTGTGTGTGTGTGAATTGCACTGTGAGTTCCAATTTTGGAGAATTGGAGTTATATAAGTTCTATTTATTATTATGTGTGATGGCAGCTTTAGAGAGGTTGTATTGAACTTATGATAAAAATACTTGCATGATTAAACTTTTCGTACAAGCAAGTTTAAGTTATATTGAATTATGACATAGTACCACAAATATTGATTTGAATATTGATTTATTTCTATATAATATGACATTTAATTTTACGAACATTATCTATGTGTGCTGTGAAATGATTGTTTATTAATCTAATCTTAAGTTGTTTTTGTTGTTTCAGATCGTAGGTATTATTTCCAGTTCAGTTTGGGTTTTGCTTTGCTTACAGAATGCTTATAGAATAGTTACACTTTGCACAATAACCTGATGTTAAACCTTGATAGCATGCACTAAAATTACACAGAAGTTTATTGGATCATCAAATATTTCAGCTGACCTTATTTATCCATTACTGACCCTTGAATTATTTGATCATTAACCATTATCTCACAATCACAATAATTGTCTAATTTGATTTGTCCTTTTGACATGAGTTTTCACAGGGAACAGGTCCTTTTTATATAAGATATTTCTTCTTGCATTGTAGTACTTAATTTTGGTTATATTGTCAAATTAATCATTTTACTAAACATAATTTTTGATTATTTTTGGTCTCAGCTCAGTGTATATTAACTATGGCATTAGGAAATTAAAGATTTCATCTCTAATATTCTGTTTAATCCCACCCAATGGATCGATCCTAATTTGCTAGGTAAAAGCTTTTAAATACAGTAGATTAAGTGGAATTAAATCACTATAATTCTAAATTTGATGAAAATTCTTTATCCAGGCACCAACAGTTAATATATTTTTCATCATTTTGTTTTTTTCTTCTGTGTTCATTTTTAACAGGTCAGCATCATGTCTGTAGACTTCTTCTAAAAAAAAACGTAAAAATTTGAAATTATGACTGAACAATGCGACCTAGATGAAGTGGTCCAGTTTTGAGGTGGTCTTCTAAGTTAAGCCTTAAACAAAGAGCAAAAAAAAAATTGGGACAATGAACAAGTGGACATTATTTTGAGGTGATTGCTAAATTGAGGTGGTCGTTAGGTTTTATTGTTCACCCGTCCTTAACTGTGGCCTCATTAGGTAAAACTGATTTATCTTAATACCACCAGTAGCTAGCAGCAATAACTAAGCATAAATGCATTTACTTGTTTTAAGTTGTGTTTCCATGTGTGTGTATATTCATGAAAAAATCACTCGTATAATTTTGTAACTTTAGTATTTCCATGTGTCCATCAGCGTACATGCATGTACATGTGTAAATCGCCACATAAGTAAATCTGCATGAATTCAGGGATTCGGGGAAAAATGACATCACTCCACCATCTTGTTAAGGGAGACCTGCTAGACCCATTGTACAACAATATAATTCTGTCAGTTTAAGCACATGGAAACACAGCTATTTTTTCACGCATATACACATGCATTTAAGGGCACATGGATACACAGCTTTTCAAGGAACTAACAGCAGATAGCTATAGCAGATCATTACTATTTGCCCACTGTCCTAACCCTTTGATGTTATTTACAGTCAGTTGATCCAATATTCTGTTAAATTAGATTATGTGCATGATGTGTCCTGTTGGTTTATTGTGCCATCTTACAATTGTTAACAATGTTAAAATTTACCTGTCACTGTGATATGTTAAAAAAATTGTTAATCAAATCAAATTATTTAATTTGCTAAATTGCACATTGAGAAAAAGCCCTGGCATGCTGTGTTCCATGAAATGATAATTCCCTGATGTCAAAATGTTTGTTTTTGTTGTAGCCGCACTAAGTGCCGTTGTGGTTTGCATTATCATTTTAAATTTGCAGAAATTTAACAAGTGTGCATGAATTTATTTTTTTGTTCATTAGGGATGTGATGGCCAATAAAAATTATATAAATTGCAACCCTAAGGTTAAGATCAAATATTGTAACGAGTTTGTGGTAAATAGGTATTGTTTACTGGTATATATTTTTAGCTCAGCTGACTATAAGTCATCTGAGCTATAGTCGTGGTCCATTGTCCGTCGTCCATCCGTCTGTCCGTCCATCCGTCCGTCCGTAGATGTGGCACGTTTTGAAACCGTAAGACCTAGGAATCCAAAATTCAGCATAATGTTAGATGTCCCCAAGATCTCCTACCAAGCCGAAAACTGGGTCTTTGCGACTTCGTTCCTTTGAGAAATTAAGGAAAAACCTCAATTTTTTATTAAAAACCTATTTTCACACTTCAGGACTGTCTAATATCAAAACCACTCATCTGTTTTCCCTCATATTTACCATAAATATTCTTCTATATAGTTCCTATGTACATGCCAGAAATTATGTCTGTATTATATAATTTAAAAAAGTTATGGGCCCAAACATAATGCATTTTGTAAAAAATCAGGAAAGATATTTGATCACTTAACACAAAACTTGTTAAAGCTATGGACTTTTTTTCCAGTAATATAACTTTAATTTATCAAAATTAAATTGTATACCCAAAATTAGATCAAAATCTTTTAAATTTTTTAAAATATTAACAAAAATAAAAAATTGGTACCTTAAATTTTGCCCAACTTTGACCATGGCACGTTTTTTTACTGTAAGTACTGTGGATTTAATTTTCGCAGCATGTTTTTGTTAGCATTTTGTCTGTTAACACCAAAAATTTGAAACCAGTTGATCAAAAACTGTAGATTTTATTCAAGTTTTCAAGCACCATGTAACAAATTGTTTACATCAAGCTAGTGTTATGCAGTTTGCAAGAGCTCAGCTCCCCAGCTTCAGCTCTCAGTTCCTAAAATTTGGCATGCAATTAGATGTCTCCAAAATTCCCTACCATGCCAAGAATTTGGTCACTAGGACTTAATACCTTCGAGATATTAATGAAAAACTTCATTTTTCCATTAAAAACCCATTGTTACACTTCAAGACTGCCTAATATCAAAACCACTGATCTGACTTTAATCATATATAATATACATATTTTTCTATACATTCTCTATGCATATGCCAGAAATGATGTCAGTATTGCGTAATTGTTTTAAGTTATGGGCCCAAACATAATGCACTATGTAAAAAATCAAGAAATATATTTACTCCCTTAACAAGGGGATTGCTGAAGCTAGAGTTTTTTTGCCAGGGATGTAACATTATTTAATCAAGATTCAATTGAATACCCCAAATTAGTCCTGAATTTTTCAAATTTTATATGTTATTAGTATAAATATAAAATTAGTACCTTAAATTTTGCCCAACTTTGACCATGGCACATTTGTTTCCTGTGAGCACGCTTGATATAATTTTCATATCATGCACACAAGGATTTCAGCTTTTTAGTTTAGAAAGCTGAAAGAAATTGGCCAAAAATTGTAGCTTTTATTAATGTTTTTATGAGACCATGTCAGACCTTAACTCTCTCCAGCCCCTCTTGGGTGACCTGTATGTTGACCTTGTTGAACTTTCAGCAAATTATGCATGCTTGAGGCGAGCCATACACTGTTGCAGGTAGGCAGCTTATGGCCAGCCACAGTTGATTCAGGTGTCCAACCCAACTCATCTAGTAGTTTTAACCAACAACATAACAATTAACAATAAATTAATAAATTTTTATTGTTTTTTAATAACAAATTAAAGAAAAATAAAAAAGAATTTGTTAGTTTATAATAACAGGAAATCAACTTGCAGTTACTGATGATAAAAGAATCTTGTATCAATGGATAGAATGTCACGTACTCCAAATAACACCATGCAGTCACCTATGGTATTTTTCAGTTCAATTTTAATGATAAAAAAGTAAATCATATTATTCATTACTAATCATTAGGGATCATATGAAGGAAATAATGATAGACAAAGATGCAGTTGATATTATTAATCTAGATTCCTACTGTGTCTAGTGTGTACATTGATGTGAAATTAGTCCAAAATGAATATATTACATTTTTTTTTTAATATAAATAAAAGCCATAAAACCAGGTACTTTTGATCATAATTTAAATGTGTGAATTTTGTATATTCTGGATTCTCAACATAATTGTTTGGTGAAAACTGAATAAATGCCAGTAATGGTGGGAAAACTTTGCAATTGTATTTAAATACGAATGTGAATATTTACTCCATTATAAAATGTCTTGCATAAAGAATTGGAATTCAGGTAAAAATGAAAGTATATGAATACCAGTGCAAATACTTTCAAAATGTATTCATGAATGCATTCATGAATATATTCTTTAATATTATTTTAATAATCATTTCAGTTATATTTCATTTTAAAAAATCATAAGATTCTCTTATTATTTTTAATAAAAATTATATTTGGGACAATATTTGTAATTTTTTTTAAATAAATAGTTAAACTCTTATATCGTATGTTCTGCTTATAAGTTATATGGCCAAGTCAAAATCTGTGTGACAATAGTACTCCATTTGTTAATAAAATAAATGAAATCAATCCTCTTCCCTGTCTCCAAAGATAATATCATAATCATACATAAGCTAAACACCAACAACTCATAATAAAGCTTATATTTATTACCACACCAAACCAGCATATGCCTCATTCCTAAATCATATTTTTTAATCATATATAACAGCTGAGCGCCGTGACCCATAGGTCCCTTGTTTTTAATTCTGTAGTTTCTTTATTTAAGTATACCAGCATGTATTGTGGTCATTTAAATTAAAATATATCCCATAGTTACTTGCGAAAACGTTTCTCTTTAATTTAGAATTCTAATTTAATGTTCATATAAATGCACATGCTAACTAAATCGTGAAACTTTTCCAGCAATTCTTCCGAGAACAGATCAAGAAACATGACAAATTGCGAGGGCTGATTGAGCAGAACCTGGCTGCTCAGACGAACATCCTCCGAGCTCTCACAGAGGCCAACGCTAAGTTTGCCAACATTAGGAGAAACACTAGCGAAACATCTCAAAGGTAGAACAGTTGGTATATTACCTAACAGTACTAGGCTTTGTGAATTGTTAGGCCCCTCAGAATTGATTCAATTACTGATTATTTACCTTCAATTCAATTTTCTATTCAGTTCTTTTTTATGAAGTAAATTTCAGACTTTTAAAAAATGAAAGCAATTTGACCAAAATGGGTGTTTGTAAATTTAAGCAAGTAAGAGAAAAATGTATCTCTCCCTGTGTTTGTCACTGCCATATGTTTATATGCCAGCGGGGTGGTCCTCCAACAAATGTTCAGAGTAGATTTGGGGCACAAACGTGATGAAGAGCTATGACATAGAGAAATAATGTAATTAAATTTAATTTGAAAATACAGTCAAGCCCGTTTATTGTCATATCGGTGGTGCATGCATATATTATGATAATAACCGGGATGTGACATTATGCGGGCTTCAACATAGAAGTCCTTTTGAGTCAAAGAAGAAGCGTTATGTCTCAAATGAAATTAAATAAATCGTCAATAAAAAGGAAACAGAAACCTTTATGAATATTTTTAATTGCACAATGGCATATCTAATTACGTTTAAGTGCACCTGACAATTTATTTCCTGTGAGTTTTGTGCCGCATGCCGCAATAACTGAAAAAAATCCGACTTGCCAACGGAAAGAGACGTAGCGTCTGGGTGATGAGGTCAAATGTCTGGAAATATGCGGCACAGTTATAACGTTAGACGTAGGCAAATTATTTTACTAGATAATTATTTCCCCGACTATTGCGCCTTATTTTCCAGATATCTTCTTAATGACTCACACTTCCATGGTCGTCGATACGATAGGACTGTTGGGGGAGCGGGCATCGTCATGCCATTGTCAACTTTCGAAAGTTTAGCCACGATTGAGGTTTTGGACCGGGTATCTCCTCGAGTGCTCACATACCTTCCAGGTTTTCGTGGAGCCTTAAAGGGGATTTCCAGTCATAATTAAGCAACGTTTAGAGCTCGTGCTTCATATCATCTCAGCGAAACATCACCGAGATGTAAACCACGGCCTTGCAAAGGCCAGGAGTTCATTATGTATGACATGATCGCAAACATCGCCCTTGTTAACGTACGAAGAAACGCAGTTATCTGGATTACAGTGCATGGTATCTTAGAACGTTAATTAGCTAAGTGACCTGCATGCATCACTGCACCTGCCCGCCGCACACAGGAGGGAGATGTGATCATTTGATACGCCTGGCGACTTTCAGGCTCTTGGCTTCGTCGTTTGCTATGTCGGCGTCTGATGTGATATTAACTGCGATCTGGTATTACTGCTGAGGGTTCCAAGCGTGACAATAAACGGGATTATGACAATATTCCATGATATTAAGCGGGCATATTTACCTTGTTTATATAGGAAATGGTTTGGGATTTCAGATTTATATGACAATAAACGGGATTTTCTATTAACCGATATGACACAAAGTGGGCTCGACTGTATGGGAAATAATTCCTGTTGCTGTAAAAGGACACACTTTCTGACAGTTCAGGTCCAAAGTCAGGCATTTCCAAGTCATGGCCATAGAGGAGTTGCTTGACAAAGGTTTAGTGGCATTGCCATAATGTTTATGTAATGATCAAGGATAAACTTACCATAATAACAGTCTGGTATCTCTCTTTATAAATACTGTGAAATGAAAAAAAACATGGGTATATGATATGATACCAGTATATTGACGAACTATATGGAAAAATTGCCAAATTATTTCATTTTAGGCGGGAGAGCATGATCCAGGGTTTAATCCAGTCATACGATGTTTACGAGGACCTCCTGGCAAAGTCACAGAAGGGCATCGAGTTCTACCAGAAGTTAGAAAGCAACGTCACACGCCTTCTTGATCGAGTCAAATCCAACATCAAAGTCTGCCATGAAGAGAGAGAGCAGATCCTCAACAGGCATAAACCAAAAGGTCTCTATAACACATTTTCTGTTTCATAGGCATTACACATTATGAATCGAAAGGGACATAATCAGGAGCAATATTATACCTATTCTTTAACACTATAAGTTTATTTTTGCGTTATACAAAAGTTTACCAGCTAAACCATCCCAGCACACAGTCTCAGTACCTCCCACACAGCTGTTTAACACCTTGTTATGGCTCTGCGTGTTGGTAAACACAGTCCACGTGTGTCTGTTTACCATAAAAAGGCTGCGTGACCAGAGGTTTGATTGTGAGCCACATCAGGCGATGTTTTAGTCAGCGAAACAAGTATTACAAATTTTTTTGGCCAAGTCAGTCAGGGCATCTCCTGATTGACACCTGTTGTGGCTCCAGGATGCACATAGCCGCACGCGCTCTGTTTATGTTTACATCTATGTTTGCGCCCAGTCCACTGTTTTTTACACTTGTTTACAGGAGTAAGGAAACTGTTTCAGGGCAATATTTGGGCAAGTACAAATTTATTTGAATGGGAAGAAGCTATTTTTCATGTTATCTCAACATGCTTTATAGGTGATTGGGTCCCTTTAAAAGTTTTGCAGAAAATCCTTTTTTCCAGCTTTTAATGTCTTGCTTTTTCATCAGAATATATTTTATTCATTGACCCAGATCAGACATTTTTAAGCAAGGTGTTTCTATTATTTGCTTGTGAATATACTTATAGTTTATTCATAAACATAGAGTGTAAGTTGTAAAAACAGTTCACATACCACCTTTGTAGTCCTCATTGAATACAGAGTATTTCTTGATCTTGTGACTTAGGTAACTGATGATACTGATGACAAAGGACACATAAAGTCCTTGTTAAGTAAAGATATTAAGTAGGTTTGTTTCTGTTTAATTTATGTAAATAAAACTATAAGCTGACATTTGCAGCTTTTTGATTAATACAAGCATTCCAGAAACTGTATTTATGAATAAATGCTATTGATCATATGATTGTTCTGTTTTTGAGAATTCCCACAAGGACATCAGATTTTGTTTGTGTTGCACATCTTAAATTAGTGTACATACAAAATACAGTAAGTAAGTCACAAGTCTGAATTTTCCAATGTTCATTATTTACCTGCATTTTGATCATGAGCTTGACCATGATTTATGTAAGTTTTATAAAGGCTATCAGTTTACATTTCTGAATTTTGCTAAATGTAAGTTTTGCACAGAAAAAAATTCCACCATTTTATTTATTGCATTTGAAAACTGGTTGGCTCTTTGATTGCAAAGCTTCCCAATTTGTAAAATTTGTGAAAGAGAAATTATCTCACAACTTATAACATTGTGAATAAGACACCTCGTTTACTATACAGCTTCTGGGATCTAGGGGTAGAGCACAGGGGCCAAAGCCGGGAGATCGTGTGTTCGAATCTCAGCCCAGGCTGTGAGATTATTTACGGTCTAACCAGTGCACCTTTCAGGGGTTCCTCAGTGTAATGACCCAGCACTGGGGATTACACATACCCAGAAACTGCAGGAGTAGTTCACCCAGCCTGGATGACACCAAGTTATCCTGTGTACTCCCTGTCATGTAGTCCAAACCTGGAATGGAATTCTGCAGATGTACACAGTACTTAGTTAAGCAAGCAATACAAAATGGAGGTGGTTACGTCCACCTAAAATACGGTTGGGAAGGTTACGGGTATTTGGTATTTTCATGATATCTGACAGCTACAGTTATGGTGCTGTCAAATTCCTGCTTTCGCAATATCACAATATGCATTTTGTCCACGATTTTGGTTCATATGCAAGCCCTTGTGAAGATCAAGGTTTTGTGCACATGTAAGTAATTATATGATAACAAATGTACCCTGTGTAGTTTATTGTATGATGAGATGAACCCTCACAAATCACTGGAAAAGTAATAAATGTGAAAATTAAACCTTGCAAATACAAAGCTGATTGTTGTATATGTTAGACTTGCAATATAAAGGGGTCTAATTTCCTTTAAAGCATGTTGAATTTACTTGAAAATTATCGTCTTCTCTTGGAAATAAATTTGTACCTGGCAAAAATTTGCCCTGAAACTGTTGGCTTGCTCCTGTTCAGAAGTGTTAAAAACAGTGGACCTGGCACAATCACAGGAGTCAACATAAATACAGCACATGGGACTCCCATATGCATGCCACTACACCTGTCAATCAGGAGATGCCCCGACTGTCTTGGCCCCCCCAAAAATACATATACATGCTTGCTGAAACATAAAATAGTACAGGGCTCAGGGACAGGCTCACACTATGCTATTAATGTCATTTCAGCTGAGGCCCCGGGACCTATATTACAAATCTGTTGCGACAGGTTCTACAATGGATTTCTTTCGGCCCATGGCCCATCCAGCAGAGATATATCAGAGGGTCCATGTATGGAATAGTTTTGACTACTCATTGTTTAGGATCTCTCAAGCATCTGAAAAATAGACCACTGGTCATGTGGCCGTGTAATTGCGAACAGACACACGTTGACTGCATTTACCATAACAAGGTGTTTAACAGCTCAAGGGGGAGGTACTGAGACTTATGTGCTTATATGATTTTACCTTGAAACTTTTGTATAAAGCAAAATTGAACTGATAATGTGAAAGAACAGGCATAATATTGTTTCTGATAAAGTCCCTTTAAAATATGCTGAAGAAGTAATATATGTGCAAATTGAACCTTGTGAATATGAAGCCACCCATAGTATTTGCTAGACATGCCATTTCCAATTCTATCCTGTTTCAGGGCCTCAACCAAGCAGACCAACTGCTCCCAAGCCCGGAACTTACCCAGATACAGCTGCGCTCGGAACAGATATGTCATCATTACCAGTTTCATCATTACCAGAGACACAGGGCCCTACATTGAAAGATTTCCTGCCCTTTATGAAGCCAGCAACCTTTGGATCTGGCGCAAAAGGTGTCACTGGTGGTGCTGGATATTCTGCTTCAGCAACTGGCCAATCACAGCTCCCTGGGACCAGCCAATCAGCTTACACTGCAGGGATGCCTCAGTCACAGTATCCTGCAGCCAGCCAATCACAGTACCCAACTTTTGACCAATCAGGTTACAGGAATTCTCCAACTGGCCAATCAGGTTACATGACTTCATCTGCTGGCCAATCAGGTTACCCGACTTCTGCTGGCCAATCAGCTTATTCTGCAGCTGCCATTGGTCATACCCAACCTGGATTGAACCAATCACAAGCTCAGCTGCCTGGTTTAAACAAATCACAGTCTGCCACCCCGCCAGGGTCTTGGCCTTCCAGCCAGACAAACTCACCAGCCCATGTAGCTACCAGCCAGGCAGGATCTCCAGCTCATTATGGAGCTCATTATGGAGCTTACACAGCCACAGGATCCAACATAGCCGGGTATGCTGCAGGTCAAATGACAGGGTACCAAACCAATCAAGATCCTCAGAAACCTAAATCGACTTTACCTGAAGGGTACTCATATGTGCATGAAGATGAGTCAGATGCTTCGGAGTCTGCCAGCACATCATCTTTAGCATCTTCTACGACTGGGAAAGCAGTTGCCCCATCTGGAGCTAAGGAATTAGCAGCAGTGCCACCTGGTGGTCAGCAGGGGTACCAAATGCCACAGTACGCAGGTATGGGAGCCCAGTATGGTCAGTATCCTGGTTATCATGCTCCAAATGCTGTACAAACCCAGTACATTCCAGGGGTTAGCAGCCAACAAGCAGCAACTGGCTACACACATGGGCTGCCCCAGCAGTCATATGGCTACAATTATAGTCAACATCCAACAAGCACAGCTGCAGGCTACCCAGCTCAGCTTGGCTCAAGCAGCTACACCACAGGTCATCTGGCTCATCCCGGCTCACAGCTGCCAGCAGGTGGCACCACATACCAGCAGACAGGTGGATATACAGCTGGCACAGGGCAATATACAGCTCATTACACGGGCCAGTACACCACTTCAAAGAGTATGACTACCCCCAGTGGTTATCGTAGTCATATGACAACAAGTGTAGGTGCTGGTCTGCCTGGCTCAGCATACAGTCAGCAGGTAGTGACTGGTCAGACTGGCCACACAGCAGCTGGTCAGCCTGTAGTCAGTGGCTACCAGTCTGCCTCAGCTGCCGGGCAACACATGCCAGCTCAGCAGTTAAACCAGAATCAGCCAGCAAGTGGAGCTAGTCACTATTACACAGCACAGTCAAGAAGTCAAGGACAGTATGGGTATAGTCAGGCAGGCTATAAACCACAGAAAAATGCATACAGTCAGCCAGCACAGGTCAGTTCTACCAGTGGTCAACAGACTGCATTGACTGGCACAACATCAGTTGGTCAGTCAGGTTATAGTCAGTCTAGTGGTCACTCGGCTACTACAACGACTATGCTAGCTTCAGGACAGGGGCATCAGACATATCCCTACAGCCAGCAGACAGTAGGTACCCAGCAGTACCAACAAGGAACCACTACATCAGTGTATACAGGACAGACACAGCAAGGTACAAACAAGCAAGCATACCCACAGCAACCTTCATCTGTGCAAGGCTACCCTCAACAACAGGCACAAGGCACACAGCAGTACCCACAAGGTACAGGACAACAGGCATACCAAGGCACACAGGGCTATCAGCAACAAGGCACAGGTGCACAAGGATATCAACCCCAAGGCACAGGCACACAGGGCTATCAGCAACAAAGCACACAGGCATACCAAGGCACACAGGGCTATCAGCAGCAAGGCACAGCCAATCAAGGATACCAGCAACCTGGCTCGGGTACTCAGGGGTACCAGCAAGGGACAGGCACCCAGGGGTACCAGCAGCAAGGCACAGGTACACAAGGGTACCAGCAGCAAGGCACAGGTACACAAGGGTACCAGCAACAAGGCACAAACATGCAGGGGTACCAGCAAGGTGCAGGCACACAGGGGTACCAGCAGCAAGGCAAAGGACAAACAGCTCAGGCATACCCTCAAACCCAGCAAAGTAATCAGGCATACCAACAGGCACAGCAAGGCACCCAAGTATACCAAGGCACCAGTGGACAGGCATACCAACAGGCACAGCCAGGCACAAGTGCTTATTCACAGCAAGGGAATTATTTACAATCGGGACAATCACAGTCAATAAATACACAAGGATACACACAGAATACAGGTTACAAAGGCACACAGTCGTACCCACAATCAGGCACAGGGTCTCAAGCATACTCCCAACAGGGGACGGGGAGCACTGTGACAACATATGCTGGAAAGATGCCGGTCTCATCTGTAGGACATTACGGGCAAACTGGGCAGAGTATAGCAAGTGCTGGCACAAGTGCTTCACAAGGGCAGTATAGTAATACCCAGGTATCTAGTAACCAGCAAGGATACACTGGAAGCACACCCTACACAGCCTCATCACAAAGTAACCCTGTGTATACATACGCCGGAACTACAAACACAGCTCAAAGTGGGCATTACACACAACCTTCACAGCAAGGATATGGCCAAGCTGTTCCTGGACAGACCAGTCAACAGACATATGGACAGTATTCACAGGGTGGCCAGTACCAATACACTCAGCAGGGGTATGCACAGCAAACAGCACAGCAAGCAGGTCAAGGTCAGCCATTTCAGCAGTCATCAACCCCCCAGGTTAACTACCAGCAGACTCCAGGAGCACAGCAGCAGTACCAGCATTATAACCTGTCACAACAGCCACTGAAGCCTGAACAGGTCAGTAATTCATAAATACTGTAAACCCTTGTGTATAAGACCTAAGGTCTTGATGTTTCTCAATTCTGTTAAAAAAATAATGATTTTCCCTTTGTCTGATTTAGGGCTTCCTGTCAGGATGTATTGTTCATAGGAACAACTGCATCTTGTAATTTGATGCTAAATAACAGTGTAATTTACATTTTTAGCTCAGCTGACTTTCAGTCATGCTGGGCTATAGCGATGGGTCTTTGTCCGGTGTCCTTCCGTCTGTCCGTCCGGCCGTCCGGCCGTTAGCAGGGCACAAATCGTAAACATAATGGCTAGGGCCATGAACCCTATGCAGTCTTAGAGGTTCTAAAAAGATCTCCTTGCAAACCTGAAATTAGGTCACTGCGACCTATATTCTCGAAGTTATGGGGTGTGTTTGCACCCCCCAGAAATAATTCTTTTAGCCAAAATTTTCATCCCAAACCTTCCATCTTTCACATACAGCTCACCTACCAACAGGGGAAGAACCATAATTATTTTGAGGTCACAAGGTCAAAGGTCAAGGTCACAGAACCAACTTCTTTGTAAAGCCTCAGGATGCATTTTCAGCCAAACCTTTCATCCCAATTCTTTGATCTTTCACATATAGCTCACCTACTAAGTGGGAGAAGAATCCTATAGATGTTGAGGTCACAAGGTCAAAGGTCAGGGTCACAGGATCCACTTCTTTGAAAAGGTTGTGGACACATTTGAAGCTAGAACTTTCATTCCAAACCTTTCAGCACTGATATCGCTTCTCTGCCAACAGGGGAAAAGACCTGTTGATTTTGAGGTCAAAGGTCAAGTTCACAGCACCCTCTTCTTGTGTGGAGTCATTTTCAGCAAACTTTTCATTCTATACTTTCCATCTGTCATATATGGCTTACCTACCAATAGGAGAAGAAGCCTATTGATTTTGAGTTCAAAAGGTCAAAGGTCAAGGTCACAATATTGTTCTAAATGCTTGTGAACATATTTCAAGTGAAAGTGTTCAACCCAAACCTTCAGTCTTTCACATATGCCACATCTATGCATCACTGAATTTGATTCAAACTTCATATTTATGTGTCTTTTTGCATGAAGAAATAACTAATTGATTTTGAGGTCAGCTGGTCAGGAGGTTAAAGGTTGCAGGTCTAAGTTATTCACTCATTGGTTGCCAAGTAATTACACCCGGCCAGATGTAAGTGGTTAGTAGTTACCCATCATTTAGAAAGAATCCAGTTGATATGTGGGCAAAAGGCCAAGGTCATAGGTCAGGGATGTTCACAATAACTTATTTTGTAGACCATCTCTATTTTTCTTGTTTTCTTGTATATATAACCATATGGCACTCACAACTGGTACATCTCACTATGTGCCCATAATTGTCAGTGACACTTGTGATATATGACTCCCTTTTGTATCAGCTCATGGAGTGATAAGAATATATATATATCATTAGTGCATAACAAAAACACTGTTGCCGGAATGCTTTGGCCAGGCATTAAGACTAGAGAGTTAAGTGTTAAGTTTAGCTACTGATTTATAAAATGATGGGAACATTTTGCAGTTTATATCATGGAATCATAGCAATAAACTTAGTTTTCTAGATATCTGAATATTATTATACAAATCATCAGATATACCAGCAAGTGTTTGTTCTGATAATATGTGGGTCTATACCTGGATTTAGGATGGCTTTATTTGATTACAAGACTCTTAGTGATGCTTTCTGCATTTCTTTTCTTTTAGGTTTTGCAGTTTACCTACCCTGCTGACCCCATTGAATAGCAAGCTGATAATTAAAACAAATTGGACTTGCACTTTTTACATTTGCATGTTCATAAATCTGATATGAGAGCTCTCCAACCTGATCATGCCTTTTGAATTGTTTTGGACATTCATAACTGTTACATTCTTTGAAGCAATTGCTCCAAGTTTAGTGTCTTATTGGGGGGTGTGTGACTTGTCAGAAAACAATTATGTCTGCCAGGTAGCCATTTTAGAAATCCTTTTGCCAGGACAGTTCCTGTGATTTTTTATGATGTTTGGTCCCTTTTAGAGGATGTTTGTTGTTCAGTTTCCGACCTGTCAGAAATCCAATATGGCCACCAGGACGCCATATTTAAATTCCTTTAGAACATATTATCTCAAGAACTATTAAAGTGAATGCAGTGGGATGTATATTAATGTAATCTTGCATTGGGTCAAAGATTTCTTAATAAATATGACCATCATTTATGAAAGCTCAGTACAGTTGGCTTGTATTGAATAAAAATTATTATGGAAGCACCTGTTTCACAATAATTCTTGCATGGATTTCCTTGATCTTTTGCTATATTTTGATCTTATATGTAGCCTGTGTGGTATTCCTTTTGAGACTGACAGGTATCGAGCAAGCTGTGGGATTAGTTCCTGATAGCTCAACAACCATACATTTTGCCTCAGACCATCATTCACTATGTTTTAACCAGACATATATGATAAGAATTTATGGCAATGTAGAAAGTTTAAACAAAATTGGCATATAGGTTCTGCAACAATTTTACTAGAAGTTGTGAATTGCAGCCCATGATGTCGCAGGTCATGCTTGGCAGCTGAGCGTCATGACCCATGGGTCACTTGTTTGTCACAAAACAACCATCAGGGAGTCACTCCTGGGGGTGTAAAGCAATCCTAGAGGTTTTAGGTTAAATAACTTCTTCAGTCATACATCCACTAAAATAGAACACCTTTTAACTGTCACAGAGATTAACTTGTGTACATAAGGTTTATTTTACAACTAAGCATACATTAAGGTCACATTTACCTTGTCCTTTGAGATATGGAAATAAAACTTCTACCAAGAAACTATCCACAATTCATAAGTGTCAGATTGTTTCTTTGCACCATGGACCATGCGTCAGCATGATGATATTAATACAACATTTAAAAGAAATATTTACATCAACTAGGCCTCAAGCAAGCCCCAGGCACAGCCACAGAGCTCACTGGGCAAGTATTCACAGGAATTAGGATCGCTGGATCTGAGCATTGACACTACGTTGAAACCTTTGACACCAGATAAAACGGATGCATCTGATGGAGACTCTGTCACAAAGGTGCAGCAAACAGCCAATCAGCTGCCTGGAATACCAAGTGGCATCGCAAGCCTCAGCCCAAACACCAACTTTGCAAACCAAGCTGGAGGTTATGCCAGTCAGCAGGGTCAAGGGTTGTATCCACAGCAACAGGTCTTGCCACAGCATGCAGCACCCTCTGGTGTCCAAAGCAGCCCAACCTGTGGAATTAAACTTGAGCGTCAGCCATCAGCAGCCTCAAACTCCTCTTCACTGGATGACATCCTCTCATCGAGTCCAACGAACAATAAAGATTCTATCCCAAAAGATGTCCTTAAACCGAAGGTGAGCAAATCTTTCATTCATCACACCTCCCATCACTTGAGAAGTTTTTAGTGTACTTGAAATAAAACAAGGTTCAGAAAGGGCATATAATTGATAAGACATGTCCTTATCTGTGAAACTAATCATAGTTTTTCCAATGTTTTGATAATACTAGAATTCTTCTTCATTTAAAAGAAAGGTCAAGAAGTTTCTTTGAAAATTAAATAGGGTTTTATCATTTCTGTCACTGTGTCAGGCATAGAAACATTATAACAGAATCAACTTCATCACAACTGATCATGAACTATACCTATTTATGAAAGATGGTTTCAGTTTTAAGTTTCCATCTTTTAATTTTACTTGTCATTCAGTTTTGAAAAATCTCAAAAGTTAATATTCAGTAAAGGCTGTCTATTAAACTTCACAGATCAAAAATGAAATAAATAAAGACATTGGATGCCTCCTATTTATTATAACAAATAATATATTTTCAGGTCATCACAGAGGAGGATATAAAGTGGAAGAAGGAAGAAGAGTACAAGAAGAGCCTGAGACAGAATCCTCGTGATCCTTACGACGACCAAGCTGTGCTCGACAAGTTCGTACAGGAAGTGGAGAAGTTTGAGAAAAATGTGGAAAGCTTGATGAAGCCCACTCTCAGTGGTCCGTCACCGCTAGAGACACTATGGAAGGTGAACTGTGTTGTTTATTAGTATCAGATTAGCATATTCGTTTACAAGGCGTGTGAACTGTGAGGGCCCTCAGAATGGATTCAGTTATTGATTCTTTACCTTCAATTCAGTTCTTGATTCAATTCTTACTTAAGTTGTAAATTACAGACAAAATAAAGCAGTTTACCAACATGGATGTTAGTAAATTTAAAAAATAAAACTGTAGCTTTCCCTCTGTTTTGTTGCCACAATATATGAGTGGACTGGTCCACCAGCAGAGGCCTCAAATAGATTTAGGATTTATACAAGATAAAGAGCTTTGACATGATGAACCACTCCTTCAAATTTAAGAGCTCACAGAGGACTGGGATGTTACATACAAAATAATATAATCGAAATTAATCCATTCAGAGGTTATGAATCAAAATACAATTTAATTGAGGGATTGTAATTCAGTACATCAATTCTTCAATGCATTGTTTCACCCCTAGTATTAGAATTCCATTTACCTAGTTTAACTTGTGACCATTGACATCCATGTTTAAGTGTGTATGAAAAATAAAAAATTGCAACTCCCATGAGCAGTTTTGAGAAACTAGGAGGAATAAAGCAGTTAGTTTTCAATAAGGGTGCTGGGATGTGACACAAAAGTGCTTCTAGGACAGCATCTAGGCAAGAATTTATCTGTGGAGAGTTTGGTTGCAAAGGGACTGGTATCAGCGAAGTTTAGACTGGAATAACATTTTTTTACCATGCCCAAATCCTGAAATTATACTATGATATACTAGCGATTCCTGTGGAAAATCCATGGCAAGGCCTTTGTCTCCATGTCATACATTTAATTCCATTTATTGAAACTTTTAATTCTTCAAAGTTTAGATAACCACCCATGAAATTGATAGTAATAGATCATCTGTAAAGGACCACATGCTTGATACCTGTTGTTGACTCTTTCGTTAACCCAGCAAAGTATCATCAGAATGCTCCCAGAGATTGAGTGGAAGTAATTTTGCAAATTAAAGCCTTCCTTCTAATGTGAACTTATGAGTAACACTTACCATATATTCTCTATTATAAGCTGCATGTCTATTAAAAGCCGCACCCAGATTTTTCTGTACCCTGTGAATGATATGATCCTGTGATTGAGTAATTGTTACCTTTTACCCTGTTACATGTGCAAGTGACTATATCTTTTACCTTTTCTGTTTTCTTTTCAGGAGATGCCTGTTGAGCAAGAACAAATCGCTCGTGCTCATGGAATGGCCATCGCCCGCTGTTATCCCTTAAAAAATAGGAGTCCTGAAATCATGCCTTGTGAGTATTGCGACAGAAACCATTATTGCAAATATTATTGGTATTTCAAGTAGTGATGTACCATTTAATTGATATATTAATGATTGGTCATTTTCTATCATCATAGATTAAATTGTTTATAGTTTTGCAGAATCAGTCACAAACAATTATATGTATTCATGCAAGGAGGTAATATTAACTAACTGAAAACAAATATCCTCATCCTGTTAGAGAAATAAAAAAGATGGAATAACAAGTGGTGGACAATATTTAAACTTAATCTTATGCTGCAAAGTCATCATCTAAAATTGAAATACCTGATGACTGACAGCATGGGGTAGAATTCCCCCATCTTTTTCCTTGAGTATTAGTTTCAGTGACAGTTTCTATATGCCTACTTATAGGCACTGACTACATACTGCATACATACTCAAATATGAAATGCCACCTTTAAGCAGAAATGATAAAGGAATACATATTCTCTCATTTGTAGATGATACAAACAGAGTGGTGCTAACTACAGGAAAAGATGATTATATCAATGCAAGTCATTTGGATGTAAGTAATACGTTGATAATACCAGGACTTGCATTAACATACACCTTTGCTCATTCTTTTCAAAGCTGTTTCAATTTTAAACGGTGTGTATTGAAAGAAATAGTGAAAATAATTAGTTTAAGGTTAGCAGGGTTCCATGTTTCTAGTTATAAAGTAGGAATGTCAGACTACTTTTTAGCCAGTAAAATTATCAGAAATTCCGAATAATTAATGCCATTTAAGGAAAAATTTAGATTTTAAGATGATATTAGTATAAGTTTGAAAAGGTAAAATAAAACATATTTTTACCTGATACCAGTTGCATGCATTGTCTGTTTATTAACATAACAGTAAGGTTAGAATTGGAAAATACTGCAGGTATCATCTTCCTACTATAAATTCTTTGGCAGCTAGGCTTTCAGAGACCTTGATCCAGTGAGCCGCTCTGGCATCTATTTCATGAATCACACGTGCAAGTGTTTGGACCAAAATCACAACTGCCAGTCAGATCCAACAAACAAAATGTCAACAGTACACTGTTCCCATGCCAATTGAACAAGAACACATGCACAAGAAACAGGACAGGTTTACATGGCTTTATTTGAGTGGTCAAAATCTTGATGTCCTCTCAGTGCTAAACAGTTTGTCTAGAACTAGCACCAGATGTGCTCTGGCAGCTGTGTAGAACAAGTGTGCATGAGTCATTTGATTGGTTCAATTGCCTTGTTAATTATTGGTGAAATTGATGCCAGAAGTGCTTGCTGAATCAAGGTCTGTGAAATTGAAAATGTAACTGCCATGAAGATACAGAATGTGAAAGGACGTAAAATCTTCCCTGAGCTGGGTTCAGTAGATGTAAATGGTGATTATTTTTCTTTTTTGTGCGGGCACAATGTTGTGCAGTTAATTGCTACCCTGAATTATAGGGTGTGATAAAATAATCATAAAAGTTTGAATAAATTCCGGACACAAAACCTTGTTGATATATAAAAGCTGTCTGAACTTCTTCATAGTACTTCATGAGATCTCCTTTGTTTTAACCCCTGATTTGAATTGCAGGATTCTCTGGGTCCAACCACCAGGGCTGGCACAGAGCAAAAAAGTAATCAGACCAATTAAAGTGTGGTATCACATGGTTAAAATTTGGAGCTGGATGCACAGTGTGATATCACTCTCTCATTGGTCTGATTACTTGGCCCACCCTGGTGGTGAGACCCAGAGAATCTTGCTATAAAAAGCAACAGTTACAACAACAAAATCTGGTGACAACTGGAGTGTATAACGGTTACATGAGGAGTGTACTCCAGTGAGCTAGATACCATATTTAATAATGTTCTCGCATTTCAGTCATATTTTATCAACTCTAGTCAGCAGAATGTAAGTCCACAAACCCTGAAACCTCCCACATATCAATATAAACCTGAATGACATCACACCTAAAAAATGAAAGTACCTTCAGTGAATCCAGAATTGTGGTGGTGCACACCCTTGTGATAAATCCTAATCTTCTAGTTAGCTTTCCTGCTATAGTCTGAGCTTGATTATTTAATATATATGGTTTTCAATGACCTCCCAGAAATGAACATGTGTACATCTAGTGCATTTGGAGTATCTAGAGTGTTGGTCTACGTAATGTTGCGTTAATATTTTGTCAATCAACTGGTACCCTGGACCAGTAATTGTATCCCCAGACAAAGTCGGGGGATACTATGTTTTCATACCGGTCCCGCCGCCGCCGCATATGAATCTTGTTGGCGCGATAACCCAAAAAATATTTCACGGAACTTTACTAAATTTGGTATATGTATAGATATGGGTAAGAGGACGATGCCTATTTAAAATGAGGTCATGACCTTTACTAGGGGACTGTCCTTGACCTTGAATAGGTCCAATTTTGGGGAAAATCACACAAATTCTTTAATATCTCAAGAAATCTTGCATGGATTTATCCCAAAATCAAGTTGATGGAAGATCATGGATAGGGTTGTCAAGTTCCAGAAACTGGTGGCGCCACCTATTATTCTTTACTTGTTTTCGTGCCGTTTAATACCCCCTAAATTGCCACCTTACAGCACTGTGAGCATTATAAGTAAAAAACTAATGGACAGATTTCTTTTATATTATGCATATACATAGGTATGGGTTATGGGATGATGCTTATTTAAATTGGGGTCATGACCTTTCCTATGATAGTGGCCTTGACCTTGAATATTGCCATATATGGTGAAAATCACACACCTCTTATGATATCTCCAGTGTTGATAGCCATATGGATTTCAAACATGATTATGTATAGCCCACCACTAAAGTAAGAACCCTATAGGTTCTAGGGTCATGAGGTCAAAGGTCAAGGTCACTGGACTGGCATTTTAAAAGATACTGTGGATGCATTTTAAGCCAAACTTTCATCCCAGGTCTTCCATCTTGAATATATAGCTCACTTGCCAATAATGGATGATCCATATAAATTTTGGGGTCACAAGGTCAAAGGTCAAGGCTACAGGAGCTATCTGTCCAAAAATTAGTTTCTGGATGATAATTCCTGCTTTTATTGATGTAATGATTTCAAAATTGACTTATATATGTCCTATTGAAAAAGCAAGACCCAAATTGATTTTGGGGTCATGAGGTCAAAGGTCAAGGTCACAGGAAACCTCTTTAAAAAGATTGTGGATGCATTTTCAGCCAAACAATTCATCTCAGATCTTTCATCTTGCACATATAGTTCACCTGCCAAGAGTGGAAGACCCCTATCAATTTTGAGGTCACAAGGTCAAAGGTGAAGGTCACAGGAGCCATATGTCCAAAAATTGGTTTCTGGATGATAATTCCTGCTTTTATTGATGTATGGATTTCAAACTTGACTTATATATGTCCCATTTGAAAAGCAAGACCCAAATTGATTTTGGGGTCATGAGGTCAAAGGTCAAGGTCACAGGACACATCTTTAAAAAGATGTGGATGCATTTTCAGCCAAACATTTCATCTCAGACCTTTCATCTTGCACATATAAGTCATCTGCCAATAGAGGAAGACCCCTATCAATTTTGAGGTCACAAGGTCAAAGGTGAAGGTCACTGGAGCCATCTGTCCAAAAATTAGTTTCTGGATGATAATTCCTTCTTTTATTGATGTATGGATTTCAAACTATACTTGTATTTGACCCATTGGAAATGCAAAACCGGAATTGAATTTCGGGTCATGAGGTCAAAGGTCAAGGTCACAGGACACATCTTTAAAAAGATTGTGGATGCATTTTCAGCCATACAATTCATCTCAGATCTTTCATTTTGCACATATAGTTCACCTGCCAAGAGTGGAAGACACCTATCAATTTTGAGGTCACAAGGTCAAAGGTGAAGGTCACAGGAGCCATCTGTCCAAAAATTAGTTTCTGGATGATAATTCCTGCTTTTATTGATGTATGGATTTCAAACTTGACTTATATATGTCCCATTGGAAAAGCAAGACCGAAATTGATTCCGGGGTCATTGGGTCAAAGGTCAAAGTCACAGGACACATCTGTAAAAAGATGTGGATGCATTTTCAGCCAAACATTTCATCTCAGATCTTTCATCTTGCACATATAGTTCACCTGCCAAGAGAGGAAGACCCCTATCAATTTTGAGGTCACAAGGTCAAAGGTGAAGGTCACAGGAGCCATCTGTCCAAAAATTAGTTTCTGGATGATAATTCCTTCTTTTATTGATGTTTGGATTTCAAACTTGACTTGTATTTGACCCATTGGAAAAGCAAGACCGGAATTGAATTTGGGGTCATGAGGTCAAAGGTCAAGGATACAGGAAACCTCTATAAAAAGATTGTGGATGCATTTTCAGCCAAACAATTCATCTCAGATCTTTCATCTTGCACATATATAGTTCACCTGCCAAGAGTGGAAGACCCCTATTAATTTTGAGGTCACAAGGTCAAAGGTGAAGGTCACAGGAGCCATATGTCCAAAAATTAGTTTCTGGATGATAATTCCTGCTTTTATTGATGTATGGATTTCAAACTTGACTTATATATATGTCCCTTTGGAAAAGCAAGACCCAAATTGATTTTGGGGTCATGAGGTCAAAGGTCAAGGTCATATCTTTAAAAAGATGTGGATGCATTTTCAGCCAAACATTTCATCTCAGATCTTTCATCTTGCACATATAGTTCACCTGCCAAGAGAGGAAGAACCCTATAAGTTTTGAGGTCACAAGGTCAAAGGTGAAGGTCACAGGAGCCATCTGTCCAAAAATTAGTTTCTGGATGATAATTCCATCTTTTACTGATGTATGGATTTCAAACTTGGCTTTGTTATTGACCCATTAGAAAAGCAAGACCCAAATTGATTTTGGGGTCATGAGGTCAAAGGTCAAGGTCACAGGAAACCTCTTTAAAAAGATTGTGGATGCATTTTCAGCCAAACAATTCATCTCAGATCTTTCCTCTTGCACATATAGTTCACCTGCCAAGAGTGTAAGACCCCTATCAATTTTGAGGTCACAAGGTCAAAGATGAAGGTCACAGGAGCCATATGTCCAAAAATTAGTTTCTGGATGATAATTCCTGCTTTTATTGATGTATGGATTTCAAACTTGACTTGTATATGTCCCATTGGAAAAGTAAGACCAAAATTGATTTTGGGGTCATGAGGTCAAAGGTCAAGGTCACAGGACACATCTTTAAAAAGATGTGGATGCATTTTCAGCCAAACATTTCATCTCATATCTTTCATCTTGCACATATAGTTCACCTGCCAAGAGAGGAAGAACCCTATAAGTTTTGAGGTCACAAGGTCAAAGGTGAAGGTCACAGGAGCCATCTGTCCAAAAATTAGTTTCTGGATGATAATTCCATCTTTTACTGATGTATGGATTTCAAACTTGGCTTTGTTATTGACCCATTAGAAAAGCAAGACCCAAATTGATTTTGGGGTCATGAGGTCAAAGGTCAAGGTCACAGGAAACCTCTTTAAAAAGATTGTGGATGCATTTTCAGCCAAACAATTCATCTCAGATCTTTCCTCTTGCACATATAGTTCACCTGCCAAGAGTGGAAGACCCCTATCAATTTTGAGGTCACAAGGTCAAAGATGAAGGTCACAGGAGCCATATGTCCAAAAATTAGTTTCTGGATGATAATTCCTGCTTTTATTGATGTATGGATTTCAAACTTGACTTGTATATGTCCCATTGGAAAAGTAAGACCAAAATTGATTTTGGGGTCATGAGGTCAAAGGTCAAGGTCACAGGACACATCTTTAAAAAGATGTGGATGCATTTTCAGCCAAACATTTCATCTCATATCTTTCATCTTGCACATATAGTTCTCCTGCCAAGAGAGGAAGAACACTATCAATTTTGAGGTCACAAGGTCAAAGGTGAAGGTCACAGGAGCCATCTGTCCAAAAATAAGTTTCTGGATGATAATTCCTGCTTTATTGATGTATAGATTTCAAACTTGACTTGCATATGTCCCATTGGAAAAGCAAGACCCAAATTGATTTTGGGGTTATGAGATCAAAGGTCAAGGTCACAGGACACATCTTTATAAAGATCAAGGTCACAGGACCAACATCTTCAACAAGATTGTGGATCGTTAGATGGAATAAACAATAAATATGCCAAGTGTCAGTATATGCTGCTAAAAATGGGGGTCTGTTCTTGTAGGAGGGGGGCCTACTATGTCTGGGGATACTCTGGCACCTGCGGTGCCAAGAAATGTCTAGTTCATATTAATATTAACCACACAGTCAGCTCAAATTTTATCCATTATCACAAAGCTCGGCTCAATAATTAATCCATTTTTCTCCCAGTTTGCCTACCTAGTAACTGTTTATACCAAATATAATCCTTTGAAATATTCTAAACATCATTTTTAGCTCAGCTGACTGAAAGTCATCAGAGCTATAGCAATCACTCTTTGTCCTCCATCTGGTTGTCGTTTAACAGGGCACAAATCGTAACCACTTGACCCAGAAACTTCTAACAAAATACCCATGGAGGTTAATGAAAAATCTCCTTGGAAACATGAAATTAGGTCACACTAACGTATATCCTCCAAGCTTGCAAGTATCCAACACAAATAAAAATTTCATACAAAAGCTTCATTATCTGAATAAATATTGCATTGATTGCCATAATTCTCTCCATGCATATTGATCAGTTCCTGAACACTGGTGGCACCACCTGTATTTTTTTTAGTTTTTATGCTTTTTTGTCCATTTTTGAGACCTTCAAATAAAATAGTCTGGGCATTTACAAAGCACAAATGGTTACCATTAGACCTAGAAATTTCTCAGTGTACATCCAGGGAGGTTGTAGGCAAATCTTCTAGAAAAGCTAAAATAAGTCATGGGGTCCTTTATTCTGCGAACTTTATTCAGGCCGAAAACATGATTTTGAGCACCTAGTAAGTCAATTGGAATCCTCTTACATGACAGCCTGTGAAGTTCTGGGCACATCATTGTAAAGTCTCCTTTACACATTTGAAATAAGGTCACCGTGACCTATATTCTGCAAGATATGTGAAAGAACATGATTTGAGCACCCTATAAGACAGATTTGCATGACTGGTTACAGTAATACCTAGAAATTTCTTATTTGATTAAGATCCAGGAAGGTTCCTGTAAATTTTCTTTGAATCTTGAAATATTGTCAATAGATATATGAAAGAACATGATTTTAGCATTCATTTAGTCAAATGGCCACAAATTAAAGCAGTTGGAAACAAAAATTTCTACCTTAGCATCCAGGAAATTCCTGGGAAGATCTTCTTGGAAACCCTAGATAAGGTCACTGTAACCTATTTTCTAAGGACTATGGGTGAAAAGTATGATTTTAAACATTCTAGAGGTTATTCTACTCTTGTGCAAGGTTCCTTACCAAATATTTTCACCAGATCATAACATAAAAAATTAATGCATGTGTCACCTGTAAGTCAAATTAAGCTGAGCATCATGGCCCATGGGCCCCTTGTTTCTTTATCCACTTTGTCTCACAAAATGAGTTAACAAAATAATGATCTCAAGCCAGATTGACAAGTTTCAGCAGTTTGTAAACAGTAAATTGTTAAATGTTATCGACATCAGTATTGTAACTTAATTTGAAAAGAATTGTGGGATTGTTTTAAAAGCACTAAACTAATAATTTACTTATTATAAATTCATAAATATTATTTTTACTAACTTCTGCTTGGGTCAGTTTTCATAATTTGCATGAACTGATTAATTCATAATCTCACTTATTTTTATTTATCATCAACTTACTAATTCATTAAATGACTAATCAATTAACATTCTAACTTATTAAATCTTATATCCTTGAACTTGTTTTAATAACTTTTTTCTGAATTTATGTTTCAGGATTTATCGCCCTGTTGTCCAAAACTGATAACGACACAGTCTCCCCTACCTGCAACTTTCGCTGATTTCTGGTTGATGGTCTATGAACAAGGAACAGAAGTTATTACGATGTTATGCAGTGAACATGAGAAGGGAATGGTAACAATATTCATATCACACAGTCAGGCATGATCACCAAATAGAGAGAGACCTGTGTAATAAGACCACCCCTGGAACTGGCCAAAAATAGTCTTAATTTGAAGGTCTTATATTATTAGATGCACTATTTCTCTGTTGTTATAAAGTCCATTTAGAACAAGAATGTGACAGTTAGCAATTTTTGAGTGTACAAATGTCCAGCATGTGTCACAACATATAGAAAATATTCTGATCTTCATGCAGGGGATGTGTACCATGCATTTTTATGCACCATACATAGTGTGTGAAGTACATCTTAATTCAGTCTGTGATAAAAAATAATGGGTAATTATCGCTAATTACCTCTTGCAACAAAGTTGCCAGAGGGGATAAAGTAATGCCTCTGTTCATGCGTCCGTCTGTCTGTCCAGAATTGGCTTGTGGACCCATTTTAAGCCAAACTGTTTGACCGAAACCTTCCATCTTGCACATATGACTCACTCGCCCATGGATAAAGAAACCTATCGATTTTGAGGTCACAGAGTCAAAGGTCAAGGTCACAGAGCTGCCCTCTTCATTATCACACTTTGTTATACACCCTGTATAATTATGCTACCATGCGAGGGGATCATCGGCTTTGCGGTGCCTTTGTTTTACTCTTACTTCCCTATTTTATTTCAGTGGAGGCTTAACAGTAAAATGATCAGAAAACAGTAAAATTTTAAAAATACTGTTTCTTACCATTGCCATGTTAATTGCAGCAAAAAATAAATGTTTACTGGCCAACAGAGAGGGGGCGCCAGTTGCATCATGGACTAATAACTCTAACTCTCCAGTCAGAGAAACAGAAAAATGGCTGGACAGAGAGGATCATCAACTTGACCCATAAGGAGGTATGACTGACTTGTTTTTTTTTAAATTCTTAAAGGAGCCTATCCTGCTAATTGATGTATATTCACTGAAGACAATTCATTGTACCTTTTATTAAAAATAGCCCAGAAAATGCTGATCAAACCCCACACAGGCTGTGTTGATGAATAAATAAATAAATATAAACATATTTATTTTACATGGATTATACAAATGGTTATTATAACTAAACAAGGCACTCTCCATGGCTCAGGTGGAGGCATTCGGTAGTGTCAAGAGACGGAGGGAACCATGTCAATATGGATATACATGACATTATTATAATATAAATGTATAGGACTAATTCAATACTGCAGATTTCATGTGAATCTTAAAGATACATATAATAATGGATCATTGGATGTTCTATTTCTTTTAGTCTTTGAACATGACTTTACAACTGATTCCTACCACTAATACAGACTATATTAAGACTCATTATTTTTTGATGAGTTTGACAAGGTTGGGAAATTCAACTGTGACATTTAATGAGGAAGGGGATAATTTGGCATGTCTGAATTTTAGAGGTTTTTTAATTTAACAGCATTAGAGCATTAGCCTCACCATAACAAGATTTTGTTGACCAAGTACAGTGAAACCTAAACCAAGCGACCACTGCCGCCAGCGACCGCCTGGTGTAGCGGTAGTGGCACCTGGCGTCCCAAGTTAAGACTAAAACGACCGTGCCGTTGACCGTCTCGTGAATGTGCAGACCTGTGGCAATGGTGACCTACTTTCCCCGCGGTGAATTGGACATCAATTCACAATACCCCTCTAGGTGTCAATGGCCCAGGGCCCGCATGGTTTAAATCTTTCTCCAAAAATGAAAGTTCCGCGATAATTGCGAGGGAACGTAAAACGACGCAATTCTTTAATTCTGATGCCAGTGTACCATTACTTTTTTTAGCACAGCCCGTCTTTGAATACATCGTATTTGTTTAACGATTGTCTAAAACATCTTTAAGGTAAAGTGTTCACATGCCCTAGGGGAAATCCCTCATTAATATTCATCGAACAGAACTCCCGTTGTATTTCTTCTGACACCGCGGTCGCATTCACTACGCTGCGGTCGTTGACCGGAGTTCATAACTAGTCTTAGCGTTGGGTAAATAACATTTGCGCGGAATTAATTTTAAAAAGTGAGTCATGAAAGTAAGTTTGTCATTACGTAAGCGATCAACTGTAATTGCTTATCACACACATTTTGACTTGACATTATGTCAGTTCGTGACGACGACAAACTGACGCCCTGCTTCGATAACATCATTAGAATATTCATCAATGCTTACTACCATAGTACCAATAATAGAGAGACTGTTTGATAACGTGAGCAGTCACCTGTAAACTAATGATCGATCCCTTCATACCTGCTTTGAAGTTTATTGGGATTTTATATATGCAATATGATAAACAGGCTATTCAAAGCCTTTGACAAAGGCTTGTTTAATAAAGTTATAAAAGGACCGGCTTTCTTTGATAATTATAAATAAGATTCCCTTTGTTAAGCAGGGCAAGATTGATTCATTGTGTTAAGTAAATATTGTTGTTAACTTGTAAATATTGTTGTGAATATTTTGATTATATATATATATATATATATATATATATATATATATATATATATATATATATATATATATATATATATATATATTTATATATATATATATATATCCAGTATGTATTTTTATAATAAATAAATAAATGTTTACACAGACATATATGCCTTAATATTCTTTGTTCGCTTCATGCTGAGACTTAGGCCACCTGAGACTTAGGACCACCTGTGACTTAAGACCGCTTTTGTTGTGGCACATCAGGTGGTCTTAACTCTCAGGTTTTACTGTATATGCTATAGGTGACTGAGTACTGTGACCGCAAGGTATAAACAATTTTTAATTAAACAGGACTAATCACATTTGAAGATGCAATGGTACTTTGGTACTAAGTTGCAGAATTGCTAAACAAGAACACAGATGTAATCACATGATCCTTAGTAACTTGATACATTATGATGTCACCTTTATTTTTTGCAGAAACGGCAGTCACGCTCAGTTGTACACCTGCAGTACCCTCATTGGTTGCCAAGGTAATAATCTTTTTTTAAATTTGAGTATTTTTAGTTAGATGTTAAATACTGATGTGTTTGCATGAAAAATAATGCAGGATTCCAACAGAAATGTTCATAATATTAACATTCAGAAAAAATAGAAAGCAAAATGTGAGGAGCAAGTTCATGTGAATGTGTTGTCAGTCTGCCACTGGGGCCTCTCATGTTCACCTATTTATACACTGGGATGATGTCGTTGGAAAGTTCCAGTGCTTTTTCACAGTTCCAAGCTACTTTTTTTGTTAGATGCACCTATCAAGGACTCAGCTCCATTGACCAATGCCATATACCTCAAATGTGGCCATATTCCAGATTCGCAAATCACACTTTATGGATACAAACCTGATGAATTGAAACATTTTTCCCCTTAAAAATTACCAAGGTTAGTGGAAAACTTGAAAACACTGCCATTGTAAACAATGCTGTATTTGTGTAGTCAGATAATCATTAAGCAGGCTGTAACAATCACCTTGAGTAGAAGCTGTTGGTCAAAATGTTAAATAGTGGTTAATAAGTGAATTCCAACTTGGCTTCCAAGAGTGGGCAACATTGGCTTTTTTGGTCATGGCCTTTGAGAAGAATGTGGATCCACACAAAACCCATATTGAATTTCAAACTGAATTTCTATAAGGTTTTAAAGTGACCTGTCAGTCTCCTGTCAAATTAATCTTTCCTTCAATGGAATTTTTATATTTGACAGATTCTGTTGATAATATCTGTTTTTGTATCATGTAATTTTATGTTGAAATATTACCTTTTAATTGTTCAATAATTCAGTACATACTTATATTTACATACATGCATGTATAAATTTTTACTGTTTATTTTCTAGTGGTGTGCCTGATAGTCCTGCCCCTTTGCTCCAGTTTATGAATGAAGTACACTACTTTTACATCCATCAACGAAACCTTATGAAGCCTGTTGTAGTTCACTGCAGGTAAGTCTATGAGGGGACCTATCATGGTATACCTACGGTTGGTCCGTCTGTTAACTTTTAATGTCTCTGCGACAACTTACCATGGCTTAGATGGATTTTAACGAAACTTTCCTTAACTACTTACCAGCAGATTATCTCGCCCAAATTCGATTTTATATAATGAGCAAAATCCATGCATATTTGACAAGTTTGGAGGTCACTGGGCTACTTTGTGGTTTCACCATGATAACTTGTAAGGAATACAATGATTTTGATCAAACTCAGCAGAAATATTAATCAATATAATATCTAAGTTTGATTTCCAGCAAAGTCCATGCATATTTAACAAGGTCAGAGATACCAAACTTTAGTGACACCATGGTGACTTACCAAGAATCTTATGGATCTGCATGAAACTCATTATACATATAAAGCAATAAAATTTCTCATCTGAATTATATTCTAATCAAAATTTACACAATTTTAAAGAGGTCAGAGGTCACCAGGTACATGAAGGGAGTATTATGCACCATGATTTGCATTGCTCTGATTTCTGTACGCTACTTGGACAATTCGGTACTTCCTATATTTAGCTCAGCTGACTATAAGTCATCTGAGCTATAGTCGTGGTCCATTGTCCGTCGTCCATCTGTCTGTCTGTCTGTCCGTCCGTCCGGATGTCAGCCGTAAGACTGGCACGTTTCGACACTATTGGACCTACGAATCTGAAATTTGGCATACAGTTAGATGTCCCCAAAATCTCTTACCATGCCGAAAATTGGGTCAGTAGGACTTCGTTCCTTCGAAATATTAACCCTCCTCCTGCGGGACCCGTATAGATACAGGTGAAACGCCGCATCCCTGCTATGCGGGATACGTATTGATACGGTTTGGGAGAGTGCTAGGTTTATTGGCCAATAAAAAAATTCTTATCCCGACAATCCGTATGAAATTTTATGCAGGATCACCAAAGGGGATTTCCATACGAATGGTTTCATTTTCCCGGAAGGTTATTTGACAAACCGTGTGCAAAAGCAGTGACATTCGTATCATGTGTACGGGACATGACCGGTCGTGACCCGCGCAGTAGGTCAATCATGGGGGCGTCTGTTATTGTTGAAATAGCGCAGTTATATCTGGATTCTGATCGACTAATGGGACAAGTTTTTCTTATTAACTCAATGAAAATGACAGTCAGTTTCATTATAAATCTTGAGGAACTGACTGATCTGTTACGGGAGTGGGCAAACGGTGATGTGACGGACCGGACGGCGCGGTGTCAGACTTTAAACCAGCACGCGCAAGTCAGCCATGTTTCAAGACGTGATGAATTGATGAAATATATATTTGACTAGAAAAGAGCATGAAATCAATGTAAACTCTAACAAAAAAAAAAAAAAAACTTGTATATGTAAGAGGTAAGACAAGTTTAAAGTAAAAATGTCACTTGAATAAAAACGTGTAGAGAAGTGCTCTTCCATGGGTGAACATTATTGGAATGATTTAGTGATTTAAACTGTTAACTGTTTATAATGAAGTTTTTTTACATTTTTTTAATGAAGCTTACACATTCTAACGATGTGCTGTAAGCAAAGTATTTTTTTATTAGAAAAAAATGTAAAAAATTAAAAACTTCTTCCAAAACTGTTGTCTCCCATGTGTTCCAAGTAATTTTATTCATATTTATATAGATAAAGTAATTCTTTCCACTCTCTTCCACAAAAAAGAATATTCAAAGACCTATGTTAAGAGGTTGAAGACTTAAAAAGACAGCACAACAAAACTACTGCGAGAAATTAATTGAAGTGACACAAAGAACATATATGTTTTATTTCTCACATTTCAATTGGTTGCCATGGCAACCATATATATATAAGGATATCTTATCATAGACATATGTTAAGAGATTGAAGACTTAAAAGACAGATAACAACTTCTGCAAGTAATTGTTTAATTGGAATGACAAAAAAAAACATTTAAACGTTTTATTTCTCTCATTTCAGTTGGTTGCCATGGCAATCATATACAGTGGAACCCAGCCTTGCGACCACCCCACAATTGCGACCACCCCACAATTACGACCATATTGCTTGGTCCCAAATTTTTTTAGTTTATTTATGTTTAAAAATGACCCAAAATTACGACCACCCCTGAATTCAGAATTACGACCAGATTTCCTGTCCCCAGCGCTAATGCAACCCCGCTAATGCGACCACCGCCGAGAAGTACTGAAACAACATTTGTCACAAGTCAATGGCTGCGTCTTGTCCCAGGCGCCTTAACGAAAGATCAAAGCGGGTAACAAGGTTTCTTAACCCGAGTGTTAATCTGGTCCCGCATATCTTCCCGACTCAGTGTCTTTGCTGAGACTCGTTGAGGTGTAGGTTATAGATCAAAGAGGGTAACCATCGGCCTGATTACTTAATGAGCCGGTCTGACCTGGGGTCAGATGCTTATTGCCCCTCAGTGATCACCTGTATATTACAGCTATCCTAAGTGTGGGGTTGCGGGCTTAATATTTCAACTCATCACATATTGTTTGATCTTTATTGGTAAAATTAACGACCTAGTTAATCCTAAATGTTTTCATACCTTACTTACACTGAGTATTGAGCAGTCCGTAGAATGTATAAATAAAGCTTGCATGGGGGGAAAATCCCTCACATTAACTTGCCTTTTCTGATAGATCGTTGTTAGTTTATTTCTCTACTGGTTAAGTTTGCATTTAAATTGCTTGCTGTTAGGCAACCATGCCTCTGAAAGAGCTCTCCTTGAAGGATAAAGTGGCGTTAATCAAGGCGGCAACACCACGCGCAGTCAGCACCAAATGGCTCAGCAGTTAAGCGTCAGGAAAACTCAAGTGCACGCAATATATACTCAAGCGGAAGGCTAAATATATGACAGCCACGTATAATGTTCAATATGCATTCAGTAGGTTGAAATTGTATTGCCTTAGTGTTATTATTTTTTAATCATCAGTCACTACCTATGTGTACATGTATGTTAATTTTTATCATGAATAAATATGTTCAGCTACACCCAAAAAAAAACATTCATAATAAGGGTCATCCGCTAAGTAAAATATTTGTTATAATTCACATTAAAGATATGCAATAGATAAACTCTGATACACATTAAATATCAGCGTGTTATATGTGACCATGTTAAGAGTTTCACAAATATGACCACCCCCAAATTACGACCAATTTGCTCAGTCCCCAGGGTGGTCGTAATTGTGGGGTTCCACTGTATATATTTATTTACAAGGATATCCTAAAATTTCTCACTTTAGCATTTTTAGCTCAGCTGACTATAAGTCATCTGAGCTATAGTCGTGGTCCATTGTCCGTCGTCCGTCCGTCTGTCCGTCCGGATGTCCGGATGTCCGTCCGTAAGACTGGCACGTTTTGACACCATTGGACCTACAAATCTGAAATTTGGCATACAGTTAGATGTCCCCAAAATCACCTACCATGCCGAAAATTGGGTCAGTAGGACTTCGTTCCTACGAGATATAAAGGAAAAACCTCAATTTTTTATTAGAAATCTATTTTTACTCTTCAGGACTGCCTAATATCAAAACCACTCATCTGGTTTTCTTCATATTTACCATAAATATTCCTCTATATAGTTCCTATGTACATGCCAGAAATTAAGTCAGTATTGTTTAATTTAAAAAAGTAATGGGCCCAAACATAATGGACTTTGTAAAAAAATCAGGAAGATATTTGGTCACTTAAGACCAAAAGTGTTAAAGGTAGGGACTTTTTCTCGGTAATACAACTTTAATTAATCCAAATTTAATTGTATACCAAAAATTAGATAAAAATCTGTAAAATTTTTTTTAAAAATTTGGCAAAAATATAAAATTGGTACCTTAAATTTTGCCCAACTTTGGCCACGGCACGTTTTTTCCTGTAAGTACTGTGGATTTAATTTTCACAGCATGTACACATAAGGATTTAATCTGTTTGTCACCCCTAACTTAACGTGAAAACTTTACAACGGATATATCCTATAAAACCATACGATGGGTTTACGCTCGCCACTTGATTTCACTCATCAAGAAATTAGATCCCGGTCATTAAAGGTGACATTTCCAGGTTCTTTTAAGGACGTGTATTAAAATACCAGACAATCATACACCCAGATCAATAGAAACTATGAGACATCAGGTTAAATTCACAAATATAATTCAAGACAATACTTACAGAGACACAAATGTGAGTGTGTGCGTTGATGTGTCAATACGACAGTTCTTCACATTAAAATTACAGGATATTTTTACTGAGTCCATGGTTTGTATAAAAAAACCATAAAGTCCAGTTCCTTCAGAGATCTCTGGTTACTGTTTTGTGTAGAATCTAGCGTATGGTTAGTACCATATAGATCTAGTCTTTCTGAGTTTAGCGATCTTCAACTGATCTTGCTTGTCAGCGACCCGGATAGGTTTACGTTCACTTGAATGCAATAGCACTCTTTGTTTACGCAGAGCTTAGAGTCCTTGACCTTGCTCGTGTAGCAACGGTTTCACGGCTTACGGCGGTTATGTATCTAGGTCAAGCTGAACTAGGCCGGCAGGTGACGAGCGCGCTCTCTCACTTTATCACCAATACGAAGCTCCGTCGGCAGCACGGCTGAGTTCTCATGAGCTGGGTCCTTGCCTCATGTAGAAGCTTGCTTCTATGCCGTTCCTGGCGTTTCAATGTTCCTACTCCCGTTCGTGCGTGCTGCCACCTCAAGCTTCAAGACCCAACTGAAGGCAGCTTCCAGCGTCTCTCCCTGAACTCTGACGTCACAATCGTCGTCACAATACGGCAATCCGGTTCTCTGATTGGCTTATTTCTCAAGTGTCCCATATAAGGATATAGGTGACCTAGTTTGACTGTTAGCGTCACCATGGCGACCCACATACCAAATGTAATAATTACACACGATGCGTGACACGGATAAATCAGCTGATAGCCGATGGGATTCCATACAAGAATACACAATATATATATATACAATCAAGACCTGTCAACGCTTTAGGATGACGCTTCACGTCAATATCAATAGAGAACAGACTTCGTTAAACTATGATACAAAACACCGTACATATTGTCACCTATTGTCTGGTGACACTGTTAAAATCTGAAATTTGAAAATAAAAGCTGCAAAATTAGGCAAGTTATTGAATTTTTTTAGAGACTCTTGTTGTATTCCCTTACATTGTCAAGCAGTCCACTTTGGTGACTGTAGGTCATTCAGTGCAGCTCTCTCCACTGAGTTGAGCTTGATCAGGCTGTCTGCAGTTAATACCATACCACAGGGAGCCTTTTTCTCTGGCAACCCCCGCTCCCCCCTCCCCCCCCCCCCCCCCACCCCGACCCCATTCTGTTGACAGACCTGTACTATGAACTAGATGAATCTTAAAATTAACATTTTTTTCAGCAACGAGCAGTAACAACAGAGAGCCCTCCCCCCACCCACCCCTTCAATACACAGGACTAATAAACAAGATGAATCTTATAATTTTAATGTCAAATAAATTCTTTTTGATGAGACTTGGACAATTTTGATTGTTTTAAAGAAATAAAATTCAGGAATTTAATCCTAATATTCAAATGTGATAAAATATTAGGATCTAATGTAAGTGCTAACTGACAAGATTTAAGAAGATATAAATACTTTGTAGCATTTCATTCATATCTCTTAAAGTTGGCAGGGCCTAGGCGTGAATAACACTGTTAACTTAGTATTAAAATTAGGAATATTGGTCAGACTTTGTTGGATTAATTTTTAACTCATATGGCCATATATTTAACTTTTGAAAACGTAATTACCTTCACACATTATTTTTTTATGAAATGTTACTTTTATATAACACTTATTTGTTCCCTTGGTGCATCAATAAATGGTTTAGCTCATGTCCATTATTCTATAATTTACAGAGTTTCATTTTAGCAGGGCCATTTTCTCATAGCTTTTCTAATGATAATATACATGAAAAACCAAAAGAAATAAAAATATTTTGCAGTTACTAATATTTTCCAAAATTCAACTGAGCGATGTGACCCATGGGTCCCTTGTTTAAAATTGTATAATGTCTTCTTATTTTTTCACAGCCTGGGTATTGGTCGGACAGGTGCATTCTGCCTCATTTACACCGGTGTCCAAGAGATCAGTCAAGGTCGCGGCATCATTGACATCCCATCATTACTGAAGAAGCTTCTCGGAAAACGGAAATACTTCCTACAGGAGATGGACCAGTTACGATTCTGTTACCACGCTGTTCTGTACCACGCTCAGGAGATCCTCATGAAAAGTAAGTGTCCTGACAAAAGATTAAAGCCACCTATTTACTTACCTTTTTATACTCCTGTCTGTGACGGGTTGTATTATGGTATATGGTGTATCCCCAGTCTGTCTGTTAACTTTTAGTGTTGCTGCAATAACTTACTGGGGCTTTGATGCCATAATTACCAACCAATAGATTACCTTGCCCAAGTTTGATCATGGGCAAAATCCACGCATATTTAAAATATCAGAGGTCTCTTGGTTACTTGTGGTGTTTCCACAATATATTTCCAGGAAAATAATGGATTTTGATAAACGTCAACACAAATTTTGATCAACATAACATCTCACCTAAGTTTGATTTCCAGCTAAACCCCTGCTTATTCAGTGAGGTCAGAGGTCACCAGACTCTGGTGGCACCATGATGAGTTAGCAAAAATCTGATGGATTAACGAATACAGTTTCCCACCTGAATAACATTCTTAGCAAATTCACACATAAAATATGAGGTTAAAGGTCACAAGACATGTGACAGCATATCATGCATCATGTGCAGTGTTCATGTCTATAGAAGTTGTCTGATTGTTTGCTTAGGTAATTCATGTTAAGAAAAGTTCTTAATGCCTCTGTGACTATTATATAAGATGTTTATCAACAAGCTGTTAGTAAATACAGCAATGTTGATAAACCAATAAAACTGTGACACAACTTGGTTGGATGCATATGTGAGAAAGTTTAAGGTTCACTGGTTGCAAAACACCATTTTAGGTACTCTGGTTCTTCTAACTAGCTGCCAGGTGTGATTAAATAAAATTCTGTAAAATTCAGAACTGTTCAAATCAAAACTGTTCAAATCAAAACTGTTCAAATCAGAACTGTTCAAATCAGATCTGTTCAAATCAATACTGTTCAAATCAGAACTGTTCAAATCAGAAGTGTTCAAATAAAAACTGTTCAAATCAGAACTGTTCACACATCTTATAAACAAGAACACATGCACAAGAAAATCACCTGCTGTACAAGCATTTATGTGGTTGGTCAGATTCCCCTTAACGTCTCACATCATCAGACTTTTTTTCCACAACGTAGATTGGCCAAGCACAAGCCACCTGATTGGTTCAGTTTTCTTGATAATGATTCATGAAATAGCATGCTCGAGTGCTGGTTGAAGCAAGGTATTTGATCAGCTGAGATGGAAACCTTGCTCCCAGGAAGATGATTTATTCATTTATAGAATGAACCTTGATACAGATTGTGATAACTCTTCACATACGGTGAAACTTCTACAAGAATGTGAAGTGAGTCACCTAGCACATGACCATTAGGTGTTAAAAGTGTGCCCCCAGTGGGCATTTTGTGGAACAGTGTTGAGTATCCTAGAGTCTTCATGTGATGTCATGCTAGAAGTATAAATAAGGGCAATATGGGAGGCTGCACTTAATGAGATGAGTGTTTGTTTTTGCTCTCTGTTGATAATAAAATGTCAGTGTTTAAGTCTTAGGTTTAACCTCTTTGCTACCAACGTAACACCGATGTATCATAAATTTTTCAAAGTTAAATATTCTAAATTACTGTTTACAGGGGGTATCCTGACCAACAGAGCATCATTTTCTGACAAACCAGCTTCTGTGAGCCATCAACGAAAACCTTCAGAAGACTTCATCCTTGGAGGTGGTGGCTTTAGTGCTGTCCAATCAGGCATTGCTAAAATGTGGCCCAAGTCAAACTCTGACGGAAAAATTGTAGAAGCAAATGGAACAGTCCAAGCAGCCAATCACAGTGATGCAAACATGATGTCACAAATTCATGAGTCTTCTCCACCAATTAGTGATCATGGCACACCAGGGACACCTAGTGGTGGAAGCGTGCACTCCATGACAGTGGGGCTAGCTGGGGGAGATATGAATGTCCCGATGTCAGCCAGTGCACCTGGTTCTGGAGTTGCCAGCCCAGTTGTGATCCGCAGTCGATCTGGATCAAACAGTTCGTTACACAGTCAAGGATCCTTAAAAGGATCAGGATCCGCATCACCCCTACATAAAGGGAAAGGGGGTGGATCCTTATCAAACTTGCCACCATCACTAGCTCATTTGCAAAACCCAAACACTTTCACTTTGGGAGAAGCAGAGATTAAGAAAAAATCCAAAAAGGACACTTTTAATAGCAAAGGAGGCATTCAGCAACCATCTGACCCCAGTGACCCCTTCTCTAACCTTGATCCGTTATGGTCAGTTAAAGGTCAAGGACCTTCTAGTGATTGATACCGGTGCAATTATCCACATGTATTCCTGTGTCTTAAGGTATATATAGCTTTTGAAATGTCATCTTGTTGTCAAATTGTGCTTGCATGCATTTGTATCCAGTTTTCATTAAATATGGAATGTGAATTGATCAATTCATTCTCTCTGTATACATCAAAGAGGCCAATATTCTAATGAATTCTTTAAAACATGATACACAACATTTATTAGATCTAGAGTAATTTTTTTTTAATTATGCAAAATTTTGACATTGATGATTAATGTTCCCTTGTAGAAGTTCACGATAAGGTCTGACCACATCTAGAACTTTATATCAATTTTCCACATGTGGCTGTTAGCCCTATTTTTTATGCTTTAATTAATTGAACTTTTTTGAAGAATTCATATATGGTAAGTCCATGGACTTTGTGGTTTCTAGTAGACTGTTGATTAGAAGGCCTTGTAAAAAGCCTTCATTGGACGGCTTTATGGTTAATAATAATGAACCCTTGAACTTGGAAAAATGTAACAGTGCGACTAAGATTTTTTTTGGGGGGGATGTTATTATTGATAAGACCTATAATTCAGGAGATGAGGATCACTGTTTCAACATTTGTTTCTACCAGTGGTTAAAGGAAGGGTATGAGCCGTTTGATTGGTCCATTTGCCTTGTTCATAATTCACAAATTAGCCACCAGGTGACTTGATAATGCAAGGTATCTGAGAGGATAGCTGTCAGAGCCTTTTGTTATAGGAAGAAAGGTCTTGGTAAAATCATATACCTGGATCGCAGGTTTTGACAACCAGGTTATAAACTTCTTCAATTTGCCCATTTTTCTCTGTTGGAAAAAGCTAAAAATTTCATCAGTTGCACCTTAAACAGCCCTGCACTTGTGTACAGCCACCTCAAACCAGTCATTCACACATTTTACTTAGTGTCATTTTCAAATAATGTTACAAATCCAATTTGTATATATTTCACCAAAGACCACTTACATTGTTATTAGCGCTTTTGATTAGACTGGGTAAAGTTTGAAAAATGGTGCTTAAATGTTTGGCCAGCAGCCATTTGCAATTCCATTCCTTGTGGTGTTTCAATCAGGCCAGTGCAACTCCAGTGATAATGGCGACCAAGTTGTGTTAAATATTATTTTGAACTATCTACATTTTGTGTTAATGCACTGGACTGTGATTATCTTGATGTTAGTTTCATTAAATAGACTTAATGTTAGTCTCATTTTTCTCTCTAGTTGATACTAAAGATAGACAAAGAATTTTACAAATGGTAAAATGATTCAGTCACGGCTTTGCATTCTTATAGTACCTCTAGCGGCCTCTAGGTGTCTCTCTGTGTGGCTCTGTGTTACCCCACAATTACTGTCGCATCTTGGTCTGATCCACAAATTTAGCCTTAGAATACAAACAGGCCAGTACAACTCCAGTGATAACATTGACCAAGATTTGTATATTTAATGTTAATATGTGTGACTATAATTACCTTGATGATAAACAAAGAGAGCTTTGGGTGGTGATATATAGCTGCATGATTATTACTGACTAGGATTAAACTTTACTGACTCGTAGTAAAAAGACTTTCTTGGCTCCACTAGGCTGGCTAGTGTCAAATGACTTGAAAGAATTTGCATTAATTTGGCAGTGTTACAAAGTGTCTTCTCTGTATAAACCATGTTAATTTTCAGTTGTAAATATAGTACATCATGTCTACCTGTATATCTAGTCTTTGATTATAAACTGAGTTCTTTGTTTTGGTAGTTTCATCAGCCAAATAAAATAAATGACTTTGCAAATATAGGCCTGCGTATGTATTTCAGCCATCTTGAAAACAACACTCTTTACTTGATTGCACAAATTCTGCTCGCTTTAGTTTGCTGACATTGTGGCAGCGTCCATAGATAAAAACAACCTGGATTAACCTAAACATGTCTCAGGTGACTGTTACACTATATAGTCGCAGTGCCAGGTCCCATTGAACAGTAATTTCCATACCCAGGTCAGATCAACAAATTTAGCCTCAGATGACAAGTACAAAAAGAGCTAGTCTCCCACAGGGATTGCATCAACCATGATGTATTCTAAAAAACAATGAAGAACACAGGGGGTTCAAAATGATGCATGTCCAGCAGTAATGTTAGAGTTTAAGAGTTCACTTGTTTATGAGCAGGTCTGTAATTTCTTAGCCTGGGCAAGCATTTATTCAGTTTGGTAATGCTGTGTTTCCACTTGTCAGGACATGAATACGGTGCTGTATGTGGCGCCGTTTACAGCAATTTCAAAACTCCCCCAGTAGTTCCTCATCCAGCACCATACTGGTACTCCCACAATGATGTAATTCTTGGAAAAGCCCATAGAAATATGTTCTCAAGTGAATATATTTGGTATAGTATCAGTGCTTTTTGCAGTTTGACCATATATGTTCATATTTATCGGATTTATAAGGAAGAGAGCAGATAGGTGCATTATATTCATCCTAATCTGGTGCGCTTATGTGTATATATATATATATATATATATATATATATATATATATATATATATATATATTCTAAAATGTCAACACTTAATAAATATGTGACTTATTTATTTCACTTATTCTACCTGAATTTATATCCATGTCCATATCTGTATCCGTGTCAGGACAAGAGGAAACACAGCTTAATGCTGAAAGGAGCAGAAACTCTAAATGACACTCATATCCATAAGACAGAGTCCCCTTAAATCTGTTGCTGTCATATTCAGATCCTTATATCCTAAATACTTAGCTGTAGAGGATTTACTGATGATAGTCATGACAAAATTCATGCCTGGCCACAGGTGATCATTTTTGTACTTAACATTATGATGCCATTGCTGAAGACAAAAAGTGATAATTATGACAAAATATACTCTATTAATGTAGTTTATTCAGTTGCCTGCTTTAAGAAAATAAGTGATAACTTACAGATATTCATTATATATTAGGAGGTAGTCAGTCACATGAGTTGTGAAAACTAATGAAGTTGCACTACCATTTAAGTCAAATTAAAATTAAATGAATAATTACAATGTATCTCTGGTTTATTATTAAATAACATGGGTTCAAGTGGGATGTAATTTTCATTAGAAATGTGGCTAGTATAAGTATTTTTGTTACAAAAGGCTTGGTTCTGTTGACAGATCTAAGGCATACATTATTTCAGTAAATTATATATATTTCTTACATACACAGCTGTTCAATTATAATTATTATTAGTACCGGTATCACCACTAGTTGTTATTATTTATATGTAGAAAGAGAAATGAATGTGTAATTTTTTGTTGTTCCTGTGATATACAAGCACCCATTATGCTTTTGTACACTGTATGATTGCCCAAACATTTGTAAACACATCAAATTTGTTGCATATATTATGATATGAACAAGCGCTATACAAATTCACTTTTGTTTCTTATTGTGGATGTTTGTGGTGAATGTTTTCATTATTGCTTCCAGATATGAGAAGAGTACATGGTGTATTTGAAACAAGAAAAGAATATATCCAGAATATATATATATAATCATACATTAATTTAGTTGAAGAAGTTGATATCCTGCTGTAGTTTGTGGATCATGGGTTTGGTCACAAATAAATGTTATTCCACTCTTAAGTCAGCAGATACATGTTTCATTGCCACCAAACTCTCTGCTGATAGATTTTCTCCTTGACACAGATTCTCGCCTTGATGCTGTCCTGGGAGAACTTTTGTGTTGAATCTTTGTTCCCTTATTGTACCCTGAAAAGTTTATTTGTTCCAGTTTCTTCAAACCTCCCATGGAGGCTTCCATTTTGCTACACACTGAAACACACATTAAACCTAAGGTGGCATGATCTCTGCAATGAAATGGTGGTGACTTAGTCTTGGTCTTGCCCTTGGTGTGTGGTGACTTCAGTTGGTCTTGGCCTCAGAATCATAGGGATTGAAAAGGAATGAAATTTATTGTCATTTAAAAACCATACACAAAGCTGACATGAAAAGGCATTAAATTTCAAATGCTAGCAGGGAGAAGGCATGTACCATAATCTACTTACTCATTTGATTTCTGTGAAATACCACTAGAGGGCGCTTTTAGACACTTTCCCGGTTAGAAGATCAATATAAGCTAGCACTGCTTGGTTACTTTCATGGAGAGAGAGATATCAAATATAAGAGAATATGTTCACTCACATGACCAAGACCAGGGTGACCACAGAAATATATGTTGCTTTATGTGGACATGGAGGTCCACAAGGAATCTGTTGACAGGAAACCAGGCTACACCTTGGAAGAACTAGTCTAGGATTCTGCCTAGAAATATATTTAGAATTCCAAAATATTTAGGCTAATTTGAACAACCTTAAGTACTAAGCCAAGATCACCAGTTTTCAAACTCCTCCAAGAACGTGGTTGAATTTGTGTGTCAACATTGAGGAAAGAGCAAGGGCACTTGTTTTCAAACTTATCAAAGACCTTTGCAGATTTGTGTTTAACATTTCATGAAAATTTAACCAACTTAAAAAAAATGTTACCGTTATCACCAGAAAGACTACAGATGTCAGATGAAGAGACTGAAAACAGCATCTCCTTTCCAGAAGGGATGGGGAGGACATAATTATTGAAGGTTCTGAGAAATTGTCCTCTGCAAGTACACAGTTGTGGTGACAGGGATAGACATTTACCATTGCCTGGCTTCCCAGGGCAAGTGACTGAGGAAGATGGGAACCCAAAGTGTCCAACTAATCGTTTGGTATTAAAGAACATTTGTTTATCCATATGACTGTTGTTGCCTCTTTCAACCTGACATGAAAAACTTTCTCTTTTCTCATTAATTAATTGACTACTTTACTCATATTCTCTTGACATCCTTTTTCAATAATTGTAAAGCTAACCAATGCATTCACTGGAAAGTAACTTTCTATTAAGACCTCTTTGAAAACCAGTCTCTCCACACATTAATAAGCACCTTAATAATGGAATGGACTACAATTATTAATCAGCAGGAACAGGTTTTAACCATTTAATATTAGAGATTAAATTCAGGCATGTGACAAACATTTTGACAGGTGAATTTTATCAACCAGCTGCCCAACTTAGCAGGTAAGAAATGCAGTCCGTGTCTAACCCTGAGTGACCCAGTAAATTCAGAACTGAACCAGTGTTGTTCATTGGTGCTTACTATCAAGTTCTCCATTATCAGAGTACATATATAATTTTACACTTTAACAACATAACAGCAAAAAATGTTAAAGATTTCTTTTATTATAGATCAAACATTTATTTTTTACAATATAACGACATGATCTCTGCAAGTTAAACATCATTTGTTCATCCGCAGCAAAAAGCACCAGTATAAATACAATATAGTTGGTCAGAAATTTTTACTACTCATAGTTTTGTGTTGCAATACACAAATGAATACACAAGATGTATCATCAAAAGAACATGAGGCAAAAATTATTGCAACACATAGCACGAAATATGTATGTGAAGTAGTAAAAATGTCCGACGGAATTTGATTCTTCTATTTGTATAATTAAAAATAGAGTAGTCTAGCAGTTGTTTATTGCAGTAAACCATTTGATTAATATATATATATATATATATTTATATATACCTTTTAAACTCTTGTCATGGAGATGCTAAGAATTTTGTGTAACAAAAAACGTGTCAAGATTTCTTTATGTTTATTTCATGTTAAGCACATATAACGAGATCTTCGAAGCAGGGCAGACTCATTCTGGCACATGCAGGTGGCGCCACCTGTGTTAAAGTATATTCAGTGATACAACGAGTTCTTTTCTACTTTTCTCCAGATAAGTGAGTAAATATGAACATATTCACCTGTTTATGAATATCTCTTATCAGCCCTTAAGACAAAGGCCTTTTGTACCTTTGTATGGGAAGTTGCTAATTGCCACTAAGCAGAATAGGAGTATAATTAACATGCACTCCTTTCAATATTCTCAGAACAGAACCTTTGCAGTATTATAGTAGCAGCAGTAGTGGAGACTTAATTGTCAGTGTATATGTGGAGTGTTAGTTATATGCCTTTGAGAGAACAATCCTTCACATATATTCACTAAATGGAGATGGTTTTTACCCCCGTTCATCCCAGTCCATTTCATTTCCCGTCATTCTCCCTTTACTCTCTGTATGGTTGTATCTCATTGGTGTACAGAGTGTAAGTATGGAGGCCAGTTATTAGGTACTGTCCTGCCAGACCTGGTTAGATTTAGATATGTGTACATCACCTTATGCTTGCACAAATGTATATTATAATTGATGGTCATACCACTCAAATTTGTCACACAACTACTCCCTGCCCACACTTAGGATGTCTTTCATTCTTGATATACTCATCACTAAGTAGCTGAGTAGTTTACTAAGTTACTGTGGAGCCAGGGCTAAGTACTAGTAGCTACAAGTATACCTACATGATGTGCTCAACACTGAGCAGTTTAGTTTAGCAAGCTCTTTTGTACTAGGGACTATGTATGGTACCAAAGTAGTTTCTTCATGTATTCAACATTAAGGTAATTCTTGGGTACTCAGGACTAAGTAGCTGTTAGTATATCTTCTCATTGTAGCTTCTTGATGTACTCAATACTGAGCAGCTGGAGTATTTGACTAAGTTCTGGTTAACTCAATGAATACTAAGTATAAGAGTACATTTTATGTACTCAGCACTGAGTGTACTCAATACTGAACGGCTGGAGTCGTTGTATACTGAAGTTCTGGAGTACTTAATGAAGACTTAGTATATAAGTACACTTTATGTACTTAACATTGAGTAGCTCTTGGTGTACTCAATATTGAGCAGCTGGAGTGGTTGACTTGTGTACTCAATGAAGACCATATTATTAGTACATTTTTATGTACTCAATACTGAGTAGCTCTTGGTTTTCTTAATACTGAGCAGTTGGAGTAGTGGACTAAGCTCTGGTGTACTCAGTGAGGACCTAGTATTTTAGAACACTGATTTTGTAATGACTCAACACTGAGTAGCTCAGTCTGGTCATGCAGCAGCCTGTTTATTTGCATGTTTCCTCTGGATGTACTCAGCTAGCTCTGAGTATCCGAGTAGCTGGGCTCGGTCGAGAGCATTCATCATTACTGGCCCGTCTTCTGTTTCAAACTGGAATCAAATCAAAATCTTGCACATTCACTAGTTTTAATTACATTCATATTAAGAAAAACTCATGTTAAAACATGTATTCAAACAGAAATTCAACAGGGTACCTGAATTTATTTTGTAAAATACACAAATTTCAGATATTTTAGATTTTAATATTTTCAAATTTAATGTTGAAAGGTTATGTCAACTAAAAGTACAGTGGAACCAGTGTATAAAACCTCGGATTGGCCAATAGTGGTCTTAATTCACAAGGGGTCATTATACAGGTCAGTTATAACACAGGTGAATGCTTATGGTATATTCCAGGGTGATCTTCATGGGAAGGTGGTCTTATTAGACAGGTGGTCTTTCAGACAGGCTCCACTGTAATTGGTTTAATGATAACTCTTTCATACAAACCTGTTCAACTTGGGTGCAGTCCACATTAATGTCCACCAGTTTACGAGCAATGTCCAGTTTGCCGTGTCCTATAGCGGCCAGAAGGAGGTCCTTGTATCCTTCCAGTAGGTGGTGACCATTTGGAGCAAACTGGATGCAAACACAAAATACAATAAACTTTAAGTAAATGAAACAAACAAATGACCCATGGGTCATGAGGCTCAGCTGCCAAGCATGACCTATATGACATGAGCTGATATTTACTTCTGGTCGTCTGAACAAAAGGCTGAGGATCGAGAACCCCAACCTGTGACTTTAACCTTTAGTTCCCATTATTGATTGGTGTGACATAGGAGATTAAGGTCAAGGTTACCAGTTTTTTTTTTTCAGAGAAAATGATTCAAACAATTTGTGTATCAAACTTGTCTTATATGTTTTGGCTGATTTGACCTTGAAGATCAATATCAAGGTCACGAATTTACCAATTAACTCATAAGTGATATAAGAAGAAATGGATATGCTCCTCAAATTTAAAGGGAAAAAGATCCAACGTTTCAAACACTAAACAGAGTCTAAGTAAATGGTTATCAAACCAAGTTTTCATTGTGCAGGTTGCAGAAAATAAGTCACTGTATCGGATTTGAAAGGAGGTCATACCCAGAAATTGTTTGGATACAAAGCAATAGTTTTAAGGTCTAATGGTTAAGATTTTTGCCTTTCTAAGTAATGGACCACTGGAACTCCATATGATCAGATGGCAGGACAGCGTGATGGATGGATGAAGGACAGAAACCCATCGTTTCAGCTCAGTATAGCTGTAAGGGACAGTGGGTTGAGGACAAAATAAAACTTTAATTGTAAGTAAGCACTCAGCACCAGTACCAAACTGGGCCACCCAACACAAGAAACAAGGGGGTCGGTAAAAGAACTGCTTGTATTTTACAAAAGCAAACAATAAAAAGTTTAAACCCCCCCCCCCTACACACACACACTCACACACCCACCAAACATTTCATGTTGCTACTTGCCAGTGCAGGGAATTTGGCCACAGGATATCGGACTTGCTTGAGAATTTTCAAGAAATGACGGAGAGATTTGTGGTTAGATTCCACCACCTTCAGTAGTTCTTCATACTGAAATAAATTTAGTACCAACATTGATATACATATGTGTATAACGTACATCTGTTGATGTAAACATATTGTTCATGACAAAATCAAGAAACATGCAGGAATCCTTAGAACTTACATAAATTTTTCAATATTTCTTTGAAATTTATGATTAAACACTTAAAAATTAAACACTAAAAAAATAACCGAAAGTGCCTAAAGTCAAGATATCATGGACAGAAAAAATACTCAATTAAAGCATCTCACTGTGTAGCTTTATTTGCTGGCTTGATGCTTTTGCACAAAAAAAAGTTACAGAAAGTGTGTTTCTGTCACCAGAATGTGATTTCTGATGATGATTTGGCAAATCTTGTTAATTTACATTTTCATAAGGAAAATCATACATGATCATGTAATAATACAGGGGTCTCTCTTTACTGGAATTTTACTTAAGGTATTTTATGTGCCTTATTCAAGGATGATTGACATAATTGTTATCCCACTAGACAAACATTAAAAAAAAAATATGAAGACATTACCTTCTGTAAACAGTGAAGCTCTATTTCCATGCCATATTTAGCCTGAAATAGTGAAAAGGTACAATTAATTCATATTATATATATATATATATATATATATTTATATATTTATTTATTTATAAGTATTAATATATATGTAATATTTGCTATTAAATTGTTACATTAGCTTTGGCCATCTTTGTGGCATGCAAATCATTTGATCCTAATTCTAAATTTATCATTAAAAATATCACTATCTTGTTCCAAAAAATTCAGAAATTAATATTATTTAAGTAAGTCAACACAAAAAAATATTGTTATACAGACTCTGGGAATAATGAAATATTGTTTGAGCTTGTTATTAATTTTTTTTTTAACTTTATGAAACACAAAACATGGAAGTTTTGCGAGCTTGCCTAGAATATATGAAAAATTTACTCCAGTTCTTTAAATGTTGTGTATAATCAACACAAAATTTATTCATATTTAATATATATCTTTGAGAATTGTTTTAGGGTAAAATAGCTCAAATTGACAAAATTACCATCAAGGACTTAAGTCTTCAGTTACAAAAAGAAAACAAAAATTATATAAAAAATAGGAGTGGTGAATCCATAAAGAATAATAATTTTTTTTGTGGCATGGCCTAATGATATTCATTGTATTTGGAACAGAAGGATTAAATGTGATTTATGTATTCTTCTTCAAGAGACAAGCCCATGGTTATAACCAGTGTTGCTACATATTGATCACTTCATTGTATTGTTGGGGGATACTATGTTTTCATACCGGTCCCGCACATCTTGTTGGCGCAATAACCCAAAAAATATTTCACTGAACTTTACCAAACTTGGTTATATGTATAGATATGGGTAAGAGGACGACACCTATTTAAAATGAGGTCATGACCTTTACTAGGAGAGTGTCCTTGACCTTGAATAGGTCCAATTTTGGGGAAAATCACACAAATTCTTTAATATCTCAAGAAATCTTGCATGGATTTATCCCAAAATCAAGTTGATAGAAGATCATGGATAGGGTTGTCATGTTCCAGAAACTGGTGGTGCCACCTATTATTCTTTACTTGTTTTCGTGCCGTTTAATACCCCCAAAATTGCCACCTTACAGTACTGTGAGCATTATAAGTCAAAAACTAATGGACAGATTTCTCTTATATTATGCATATACATTGGTATGGGTTAAGGGATGATGTTTATTTAAATTGGGGTCATGACCTTTCCTATGAGAGTGGCCTTGACCTTGAATATTTCCATATATGGTGAAAATCACACACCTCTTATGATATCTCCAGTGTTGATAGCCATATGGATTTCAAACATGACTTACGTATGGCCCACCACTAAAGTAAGAACCCTATAGGTTCTAGGGTCATGAGGTCAAAGGTCAAGTTCACTGGACTGGCATCTTAAAAGATACTGGGGATGCATTTTAAGCCAAACTTTCATCCCAGGTCTTCCATCTTGAATTTATAGCTCACTTGCCAATAGTGGATGATCCATATCAATTTTGAGGTCACAAGGTCAAAGGTGAAGGTCACAGGAGCCATCTGTCCAAAAATTAGTTTCTGGATGATATTTCCTGCTTTTATTGATGTATGGATTTCAAACTTGACTTGTATATGTTCCATTGGAAAAGCAAGACCCAAATTGAATTTGGGGTCATGAGGTCAAAGGTCAAGGTCACAGGACACATCTTTAAAAAGATGTGGATGCATTTTCAGCAAAACATTTCATCTCAGATCTTTCATCTTGCACATTTAGTTCACCTACCAAGAGTGGAAGACCCCTATCAATTTTGAGGTCACAAGGTCAAAGGTGAAGGTCACAGGAGCCATCTGTCCAAAAATTAGTTTCTGGATGATAATTCCTGCTTTTATTGATGTATGGATTTCAAACTTGACTTGTATTTGACCCATTGGAAAAGCAAGACCCGAATTGATTTTGGGGTCATGAGGTCAAAGGTCAAGTTCACTGGACTGGCATCTTAAAAGATACTGTGGATGCATTTTAAGCCAAACTTTCATCCCAGGTCTTCCATCTTGAATATATAGCTCACTTGCCAATAGTGGATGATCCATATCAATTTTGAGGTCACAAGGTCAAAGGTGAAGGTCACAGGAGCCATCTGTCCAAAAATTAGTTTCTGGATGATATTTCCTGCTTTTATTGATGTATGGATTTCAAACTTGACTTGTATATGTTCCATTGGAAAAGCAAGACCCAAATTGAATTTGGGGTCATGAGGTCAAAGGTCAAGGTCACAGGACACATCTTTAAAAAGATGTGGATGCATTTTCAGCAAAACATTTCATCTCAGATCTTTCATCTTGCACATTTAGTTCAACTACCAAGAGTGGAAGACCCCTATCAATTTTGAGGTCACAAGGTCAAAGGTGAAGGTCACAGGAGCCATCTGTCCAAAAATTAGTTTCTGGATGATAATTCCTGCTTTTATTGATGTATGGATTTCAAACTTGACTTGTATTTGACCCATTGGAAAAGCAAGAACCGAATTGATTTTGGGGTCATGAGGTCAAAGGTCAAGGTCACAGGACACATCTTTAAAAAGATTGTGGATGTATTTTCAACCAAACAATTCATCTCAGATCTTTCATCTTGCACATATAGTTCACCTACCAATAGAGGAAGAACCCTATCAAATTTGAGGTCACAAGGTCAAAGGTTAAGGTCACAGGAGCCATCTGTCCAAAAATTAGTTTCTGGATGATAATTCCTGCTTTTATTGATGTATGGATTTCTAACTTGACTTGTATTTGATCCATTGGAAAAGCAAGACCCAAATTGATTTCGGGGTCATGAGGTCAAAGTTCAAGGTCACAGGACACATCTTTAAAAAGATGTGGATGCATTTTCAGCAAAACATTTCATCACAGACCTTTCATCTTGCACATATAGTTCACCTACCAAGAGAGGAAGAACCCTATCAAATTTGAGGTCACAAGGTCAAAGGTTAAGGTCACAGGAGCCATCTGTCCAAAAATTAGTTTCTGGATGATAATTCCTGCTTTATTGATGTATAGATTTCAAACTTGACTTGTATATGTCCCATTGGAAAAGCAAGACCCGAATTGATTTTGGGGTCATGAGGTCAAAGTTCAAGGTCACAGGACATCTTTAAAAAGATTGTGGATGTATTTTCAGCCAAACAATTCATCTCAGATATTTCATCTTGCACATATAGTTCACCTGCCAAGAGTGGAAGGCCCCTATCAATTTTGAGGTCACAAGGTCAAAGGTGAAGGTCACAGGAGCCATCTGTCCAAAAATTAGTTTCTGGATGATAATTCCTGCTTTATTGATGTATAGATTTCAAACTTGACTTGTATATGTCCCATTGGAAAAGCAAGACCCGAATTGATTTTGGGGTCATGAGGTCAAAGTTCAAGGTCACAGGACATCTTTAAAAAGATTGTGGATGTATTTTCAGCCAAACAATTCATCTCAGATATTTCATCTTGCACATATAGTTCACCTGCCAAGAGTGGAAGGCCCCTATCAATTTTGAGGTCACAAGGTCAAAGGTGAAGGTCACAGGAGCCATCTGTCCAAAAATTAGTTTCTGGATGATATTTCCTGCTTTTATTGATGTATGGATTTCAAACTTGACTTGTATATGTTCCATTGGAAAAGCAAGACCCGAATTGATTTTGGGGTCATGAGGTCAAAGTTCAAGGTCACAGGACATCTTTAAAAAGATTGTGGATGCATTTTCAGCAAAACATTTCATCTCAGATCTTTCATCTTGCACATATAGTTCACCTACCAAGAGTGGAAGACCCCTATCAATTTTGAGGGTCACATTGTCAAAGGTGAAGGTCACAGGAGCCATCTGTCCAAAAATTAGTTTCTGGATGATAATTCCTGCTTTTATTGATGTATGGATTTCAAACTTGACTTGTATTTGACCCATTGGAAAAGCAAGACCCGAATTGATTTTGGGGTCATGAGGTCAAAGGTCAAGGTCACAGGACACATCTTTAAAAAGACTGTGGATGTATTTTCAACCAAACAATTCATCTCAGATCTTTCATCTTGCACATATAGTTCACCTACCAATAGAGGAAGAACCCTATCAAATTTGAGGTCACAAGGTCAAAGGTTAAGGTCACAGGAGCCATCTGTCCAAAAATTAGTTTCTGGATGATAATTCCTGCTTTAATTGATGTATGGATTTCAAACTTGACTTGTATTTGATCCATTGGTAAAGGAAGACCCAAATTGATTTTGGGGTCATGAGGTCAAAGTTCAAGGTCACAGGACACATCTTTAAAAAGATGTGGATGCATTTTCAGCAAAACATTTTATCTCAGACCTTTCATCTTCAACAAGATTGTGGATTGATAGATGGAAGAAACAATAAATATGCCAAGTGTCAGTATATGCTGCTAAAAATGGGGGCCTATTTTTAAAGGGGGGGGGGGGGGGGCTACTATGTTTGGGGATACTCTGGCACCTGCGGTGCCAAGAAATGTCTAGTTATATATATATAACTGTTAATGACATAACTTTAAAATCACTATGATTTTCACCTTTTTCTCTTGATCAATAAAGTCACTCAGATATCCAAGCTCTATGTACTCCTCAGGTGTTCTTCCTGCCTGTAACAATTTTTTAAAGTCTTTAAATAGTACTGGTAGGAATCACTTTTAAAATCATAATAGATAATTGAACAATAAAAACAACCTATGAACGATTATTAATCGAATATTTTATGTAATGCTTATATTACCTTGGAGTCTGCTGTATAACTAGTACTTAAAATATTGACTCTTAGAAATAGTGTCTATCATTTACATCGGTATTCTTAATGAAACCACCAATCCACCCGCATCTAAGGTCGACATGCCGTTGGGCGATTGTTTGCTGGACAAGGCTGCTCGTTATACTTTGGGTTGGTATATCTCTGACAGGATTAGATTTTTTTTTGCATGAGCATACATAATAGTTTTTAATCAATTATGCAAAAATGCAATCGATTTAATCGATTTGTAAAGAAAACAACCAATCATTGATTTTGTTGATTAAATATTCTTGTATTATTATTTTGTTATAATCCTTCCCCATTCTCCTTTCTACTTTGGCCTTGGGTAATAAAAATAATTAATAAAAATAATAATTGTAATAATAATAATGATGATAATAATAATAATGATGATAATAATAATAATAATGATAAAAATTATAGTGGTAACAATAAAAATCAATAATAATAATTGTAACCGGCTTCTGTGGATCAGGGGTACACATGAATTATTAATATTATTATTATTTACCGTATCTCTGGCTGTTTCACTAGCTCCTGCCTGTAGTAGTATTTCTTGTATTTCACTTCCGTCTTCACCAAGTGCGTAGGCATAATGTAATGCCGTCCTATCAGACTGCAGTTAGATACATGTAAATTTAAATATATTGGAATCAGTTTATAGAGAATGAACTTGACCAATAAAAGGTTCAATATTGGAATGTACTTACTGTATAAATGTACTGATGGTATAAATGTAGGCCTACTTGTGGTATTAATGAACTCCTGGTATATATGTACTTGTGGTATAAATGTACTTGTCTGTATAAATTTTCTTGTGGTAAAATGACTCGTGGCATAGATTGACATGTGACATTGACATACTAGACAAGGGAAAATAACTTTAATTCTTGGATGTCTATGTTGCAGAATCTGATTTTTTTATCTCCCTAACATGTTACGGAAGCTAATAATATATATCATAATTTAATTATCATCATAAATCTGCTAATTTGCTGACCAGACCATTCTATATAGCTATTGTCAAGAGTAGTAAAGTATCTCAATGTTATATATATATTCTTAATACGTTTATATATTTTTTTCTTTTATTACACATGTTAATGTTAAATACCCGGCCCCACAACCCTCTAACGTAAGTATATAGTTAATTTACAATATATTCAAAGCATATCATTAGTAATTATCTGTGTGTGTGTATATATATATATATAAATATATATATATACATATATATATATATATATATAAATATATATATTATTTCACTCACGTTGTCCCTGTACCCTATGGGGCAATCTGGTTGCTGTATTATAAACTCAGCTGCTGTCTGCTGACAGCAAAGGACTGCTTTTATAAGAGGTGTGCGCCCTCCCTGTAAAATAAATGTAGAACATGGCTCACTGTTAGGCATACAATATAATATATATATATATATATATATATATATATATAGAGAGAGAGAGAGAGAGAGAGAGAGAGAGAGAGAAAGAGAGAGAGCCTTCACATGCAAGCCGTGCAGAAGTGGCATTGGTTAGCTTAGTCACCAATAGATGGCAGCACCTATACAAACTCCACGTGGCTCAAAGAGCAATTCGTGTGAATACATAGTTTTAGTTCTATTCTACTGCCTGATAAATATCATTATTAAATAAAAATTAATCTTTTGTATGACAAATTAATAGATAACTATTATATGTCGAATGGCAGGAGGAAAATTAAATATGAAAATAATGAAAAGTGAAAATGATTCGCAGCCAGCAGGATTCGAACCTGCGCGGGCAGAGCCCATTGGATTTCAAGTCCAACGCCTTAACCACTCGGCCATGACTGCCGCTGACAGGTTGGGGCAATTTATCATATTTAATTTAAATGGAATTGTCATCGACCGGTTCGCTTTAGATTTTGATTTTAATTATTGTTCATAAATTAAAAGCAGAGAATTACAGACAATTTAAGACAAATTAGTTGTTTTCCAAAGTGTTGCAGTATCTTATATTCGACCGTATTCTATATTTAACATTAATACTATTCATTTTATTACTATTATAATTATTATTGTTATTTTAATAATAATAATAATTATTATTATTATTATTATTATTAATATTATTATTATATAAATATTATCTGTACCGCTATCTGAATTCATGTAGGGAGCAAGACGTGAACCGAGGCAAGTATTTGAGAAATAGGCCTATTAAAAATTTTAGAGTGACTATATATAACATAAAATGATTACACGTAGGCTACTGCATGATTTACAAGGAAATAAACTGTAATTATCTCCACATTTGGAGAGACGTAAACACTTGTTCACTCATCAAGTGGATTCTCCTACTCTCGATCCACACTTTATGCGGGAGTCGAAAGTGTTCTGATTGGCTGCAGTGATCTATGTGGCAGCCTATAGTGGTCCTACTTTATCATAGGGGTTTCAATGGGGTAGTCCACTTATTAATAGTGAAATAAAGGTGGATAGTGTCTTAAGGGGGAACTAATAGGTACCGGGGACATTTCCAGGTAGGTAATTATGCTTCCTTTTTATTATATATACCGCGGTAGGTTATAATTTATAATATATATATATATATATATATATATATATATATATATATATATATATATATATATATATATATATGGATCTTAATTGTATCAATATAATTACATATATAGAAACTTACAGATGTTCGATAAAGATGAAATCAATGACTACTAAAGCAGATTAGTCGTTCTTGCAATGGTATGAATAAGTTTAGATCTCATTTTGTGTAGTATATATAAATATATATATATTTTAAAAGAATATCCCTTCTTTGTGTTTTGAAATTCATTCTCACCTTATCCCGAGACATGAGCAGTCTGCGACAGCGCCCCCTGTCGGATAATAATTCCCTGAGTTTCGTGACGTCACCCTCTCTAGCCGCTCGCTGTAAGTCTGCGCTCTGTTTCTGTTAATAATAAACTTATTTACATAAATATTCATTTTAAGTTATCTTCATTTAAACATATATTTCGCTTACCGGTATATGATCACGCATGATGTTGCCCATATACCATGCATCAGCGCCTTTGTATGAGTTGTCTGCGTATATATGTAATTTGCTAAAGGTAAAGCCTTAATTAGGCCATAATAAAGCACATTGTATAAACAAGTGATTAAGGGTCATGACGCTCAGCTGACCTCTGACAGTGAGAAATTCTATAAACTATTTATGTTATGATATGGTGGAAAATATTTGTTAAGGAAACTTGAACGATGGGCAGAATGACTTCCAGAGTGATCAAAATCATGTTTTTGTTTTTGCCAATAGTATTTAGGAAATATGTAGCGGTGATCTTATTTAAGGTTTCCAAGATTTTACTATGAACTCCATAGATGCTAGGCCTAAGTTAGAAGTTCCTATGTCAAATGGCTATGACTTATGTTCATACGACTTACAAATAGCCTTAGGATATTAAATTCACGTTGTTTCACATAGCTCACAGAATATAGGTCAAAGTGACCTTATTTTGTATGGTCAAGAGACATTAAAATGACCTCCATTTACATAAAGAAAGACATATCTATATCATACATGTTTGGCTTAAAAAGCTTTTTCAAGAAGTGTGTTCTGTGACCTTAACCTTTGACCTCAAATTTTAAAAAAAATGTTCTTCTCCTATTGATAGGTGAGCCATATGGACAAATGAAAGGTTTTTGGGGAAAAGATTGGTTTTATGAAAAATCTCTTAGGCGTGCAAACATGCAAGAATAAAGGTGGCAGGGACCTAATTTTAGGTTTCCTTGAAGATTTTTCAAGGACCGCCTTGGATGAAAAGTTAGAATTTGTAAGGTCCAGCCGTCAGGATTTGTACAATGGGCGACTGGACGAAGCACAAAGTCCTCAGATGATCCCAGTTAGATTACTGTCATTCAGCTGAGCTCAACATGTAAAACATCGACTTACTTTGAAATCTGCCAGTTCTTCGAGAAACTTTGTGACGTCATCAGTTTCATTCCCCGCTGCATAAATCCATGAATCCCTGTACTGATAAAAAATAAAAGTTTAACAAGAAAGACAAATAGTAGAGGAAAAACAAAAAAAAACCTTTGAGATATTGTCATATAAGTTTAATATTACTCTACTAAAAAGTGGCTTACTGTTACTGGGTGCTTAAAAAAGTATATCTCTAAAAATTTAATTTTTTTTTATAAAATGTTACAAAATCATGTGAAAATAGTTAAAAGTTAAATAAAAATATGTATATTATTAGAAAGATCTCTGTATCAGGTTTAAAATAATGTATACTTTTTGGGGCCAAATATGATTTTAAAACAACTTTTGGATTGATTATATACGGTTTTTGACAATAAAGTTACCTCAATAAAGAATCATTTAGTTAACGATACGGGTTTCATTTTAATGAACAGATATGTTTCGATTAATTCGGCTTATTCTGAACAACGTGAGAAAAGTGAAAACAGACGCTGTTGGTCTAGATGCGGTAAACGAAATGGCCATGAATATTAATACGACCATGTGACCTCAAGTTACACCTATCATTTCCGTATATTAATAATAATGCACTAAGAATGATATTGTGTAGAAGAGCAATTCATTCGATGAACACATATATACGTATACTTACTTGGTAATCTACGATGAAATGATCATACCCTTGCATGGCCAGTCGCCAAAGATCAGTGGTATCGCCTGATTTGATCTTCTTTATCATATACTGTTTGAATGACAAACAAAATTTTTGGATTTTTCTGTGCTCTCAGGCAACCGGCAACTGTCAATATATTTTTACAGACTGGCAAACTCCAGTATTGCCATCTATCGCATTCAAATGCATCAGGATTGCCAAAATTAACATTTGGAGAATTTTCAAGGCCTTGAATTTATGTTTTAAATTTCATGATTTTCTAGGTTTTGACGGACCAACAGAAACTCTGTAATTTAATAGCATTTGTGACAACATTTTGACCTCTCTTGCACAAATTTGAACTTAAAAGTCAATTTGCGCGATCTACCCTAACAACCATTCCTCCCATTTGCTAGAATCGTTTCTGAACTCCTATCGTACTTACAAGATTAAGAATGTGTTTCGAGATTGTGGGGAAAACTTTGCATCTTTAATCCCAACATTTAAATTTTCACTCCAGCACTTAAACTTGTATTATAATTGTTATAACTAGCAATCATACTTTATAATAATAATCAGTAGACCTATACCCATAATTTCGACAAATAACCTTTGACATCCGGGTTTTAATGTGTATGCAAAATGAAAGCCCCCATGAGCGGTTTCGAGAAACAGAAACTGTGGGTAATATACTTGTCAGCGTTTGATAAGGGCGCGGGGATGCGACAAGAAAGGTACACTGCAAGACAGCGTACAGGCGAAAATCTATCTGCAGAGAAAGTTTGGTTGTAATGGAACGTGAAAAGGGACAGTTTAATCGGAATAAAGTTTTTTCACCTTGCCTAGAGCCTCCTGTTATAGTAGGATAGAAGAACTCTTACTATGGTACAATAAAGGAAATAAGATGTGATTTATTCTCAATCCAATCAACATGTACTTCATCATGTGATGTTTTATGCTTGAACTTTCTTACCTTATCTATAACTTTAATAACGTCTTTTCTGCGGGCAAACATAGCGATATCACGTGCAGTACACCCCGTCTGAAAGTATTTCACAGATACGTATAATAAACAGACACAAATATATATATATATATATATATATATATATATATATATATATATATATATATATAGCCGCAGTACGCATTTGCTTGAAATTACGGAAATCATTGATAAAATACACATGTAACTAATATTCAAGGTTATAAATTAAATGGAAACCTCGACCGCTTTACGAAAATGTTGGGTCATCTCATTAATCCGATTTTGCTATGGATTAACTGTACACCTTTTTCTCAAGATTGTTTGCTTGGCTGTGTCACGTCCACATTCTCCATCATAAATCTGAGCGAATTATGCAAATGAGGGCACAGCGAATATTAGAGATTGACTTTACAATTTTCTTTGTTTATTTTCCGATGCTTGTGGACAACTGTCCATTTGGCTGGTCACATGACTAACCTCGTCTCTGTCCGCCATGTTGGCTCCTTTCTTGAGTAGAAATTCAATTATATCGAGGCTGACGCCCTTGTTCACTCGGTCTACCGCATAAATCAGGGCCGTCCTGCCCCGCTGAGTGAAAAAACAATATTTGTGGTTTAAATAGCCATTGCTGTTACACACACAGAGGGAAATATTCATACATATCACACATGTTGCATAAACATGAGTCATGCATAAACGCTGGTTAGTGGGTTCTGATCCAGTTTCTGACACCATGTAAAACTCCAGAAGGTACGTCAAGAAGAAACAAAATATGTATACATGTATTAATTTTCTTGCTACGCAAACTGATTTTAATCTTTTAAATGAGGATCAATCATAGCTTCATAAGTTATTTTCCCTATATATCTGTGATTTTGGCCCTGTGATTACTTATATTAAATAACATATTAAACTCATAATATCACCTGGCAGATGTTAACTGGCTTATATACCACATCCGGTTCAACCAAAAGCTCTCGTATGCATTAAAACCAATACATTCATGCTGATACCGTATAAGACAAAGTCAATATATCACAAATTTTGCAAGGTCGAATAATTTATCTCGTTAGTGTCGTCGTCAGTTTATTCATATTTCTAACAGAACTGGATTTGCATAACATGTCTGGGCAACCGAGGGATAAAACGCACGGCCCTCTCCGTTTGCAACCCAGGGTCATTCCCCTGCGTGGTGGTGACAGGGGATTGTATAGTGGCCTGTCCAAGGCCGATGGTTTTCTCCGGGTTCTCCGGTTTTCTCCATCTCTAGACACCTCCGAACGCCCCATCAGAACCCTATGGAGTGCCACGATTAGTTTGCTGATGACGATAATGGCTTTACGTAACCGAATGTTCGTGAGCGGGGGGTTGGACGGGCATTGTCCAAGCTGTTGCGCCTGTTAACGGATGTACCGGCTCCTGTGTTGTACCTGTGGATCCTGTTGCTCTCCGGTCTCCTCATCTCCTTCTCTTACTTGCCTCCTGGGCACGCTGGTGGCTGAAACGACTCTGCGTGTCTTGGTGGCATCTGCGTGTTTGACTCCAATCAAAATTTTACCTCTAGGGAGCGCCCAGGGAACAGGTCAAAGACCCTTCTGACTGGAGCGCTCGGAGGGCTTAATACATCTTCAATCACTCAGCCACGATAAGTTATAATAATTATATGTACAATTCATGTAAAAAACTAAAGATTATAGTTTATATCTTTTTTACGTCATCTGCTTCATTGATTGCAAATAATTAACTCTCCAGGGGCGGATTCTGGATTTATGGGAGGGAGGGGATTACTGTAACACTAGGGGATAAATGCAATGGGGTGGGGGGTGGGGGGGGGTTAGCCTTAAAAAAGGTTGAAGTACAAACAAAAAAGTAGCTTTACGCAGTAGGGTATAGGGTTTATACCCCCGTGGATCCGCCCTTGTTATCATATCAGTCATATTTACCTGGTCCCTCGCTGTGAGATCTATATTACTGTTAAGTACTTTCCAAATAATTCGTTCATCCAGTTCCTCCGTGGATCTTATAACCTCGAAGAACAACGGTCCCTGAAAGATAAGACAAGTGATACAGAATATATCACCCAACCCTCCACGCCGAACCGTCTGTTTTGTGTTTAACCCTACTCAATGTACTCATGGTAAAATCTGTCAGTAACTCGCGCGTGGAAGTGACAGAGTTCGACAATAAATTCCAATTATTTCAATTTTTTTTTTAATTTTTCCAGTTGTTGACTTGTCTGTTTGCAGAATTCTTCAACCCGTGTTTGCATTTGATCTCCAGTATTTCTGATTTTCCAAAACTTACCTTTAGCCAAAATATTAGTTTCAGGTGACAGATTTTCACGTAATATTTACATTTGACCAAGGCCAAATTCGTACACTCCATAGCAAATTCCCCATTATCGCTCAGTCGTGGGCGTTCGGGGATAAAGGGACAGATTAATCAGAATTATTTGCTTTGGCGGAGCATGCACTTAACTATGTTCTATTCTTTAAATTTATATATTCCGGACCTATAGGCAATCTTTTTATGATCTGACAGGTTAAATGTCTCCCCCGGCCACTTGTAGCCATATCTCTTTGTTTGAATTTTGTAAATGACAAGGGAAAGACATAATTAAAAAAAAAGTGCCAAGTAAAGCGAAGAGAAGTTATCTTTAATCGATCGTTAGCAATATGCAAATAAGCACATGTCAATGGAGTAAGAAACATGTCAGGAAAAGAGCCTATTTGCAACGCGGACGACACCTCACTAGTATAGTGCACAATTACGTCATATTTTCACATACCATGTACGAGGTAGTATTTGATATGAACGGGAATGAAAGCCTATTCGTAAAAAGTATATATTTATAGGCACACCATTAGAATAACTTCCATATTACCCGATCTTCCGAGAGTTCAAGACAAAAAGAAAGACTTTTTCAGAAAGGAGTTGCCTGAAAAATTTCTAGCGGTACCACAACCAAATCGGATACAAGAATGACGTCACAGTTTTACACCTACCATTACGTAATCTTTGATGTGCACAGGAATGTTGACGTCAGCGCCCACGGCGTCCAGACCGCGTTCCAGCAGCATACAGACCATTTTGTACTCTCCCAACTGTATGGCGTGTTGAAGAATGTGCTTGCACAAAGCACCCTGGATATCACCAATAAATTATTATTTATTCAATGGTCATTATCCTAGAGTAAACAGTAGTAAAGTAACGCGATTACCACGTGTAACATAATAAGCCAAACTTAATAAGTCAAACGTAAGGATGCCATAAAAAATATGCGACACTTTTACGACAGTGTACGTTTTACGGCATAATATATACTAAAATGCATATCCTTAGGGCAGTACAGCCGTCCAGGGCACATAAATTGTTAATAAAAATGTCCATGAAATAATAAAACATTATGGCAATAAATATTAATAATATTAATATTAGATAGAATACATAATACGGTTGTTGAATATTAGTTTTATGACCTCTGACCTCATTAAAAAGCCGTTGATCTTGCAATGAATCAAACTCAGGTGAGAAACATTTTTACTTTTAGTAAATATCTATAGCGAATTCATTGATAATAGTAAAATTCCTGGTAAGTTATTACTGCGACACCAGTCTGGTGACCTCTCACCTCATTAAATATGCGCAGATGGTGATGTAAATCTAACTCGGGGAGAGAAACCTTATTGTTTAACATTCACAGTAAGTTAAACAAAATCAATCAAGTCCCTGGTACCTTATGGCTGCGAAACAGTAGTTTATGGGACGGACGTACGTACGCTAAGACAAACGCTACTGATATAACAAATAATACGCCCCATCTTAGACGGGCGTATAAAAACAAGCAAAACACACAAACGTTATATTTTTCTTTTCACACATGTATTTAGAAACACCGCCCGACTAGTGGGGGCTTTCTAAATGCCAATTCTATTTTATATACCTCAACACTTGGCCTGTATGTTCAAGCCTGTAAGGAAAGCAGATGATTTTTTTTATACTGACAGTGTAAATAATGTAGGCCTAAATGACAGGTCCTGTTTGAAGCAATTAAAATTCAACATGAAAGGTCGTTAACCTCCACATTACTATAAACTATGTCTCATGTTTTTTATTTAAAGGACCGTTAACCATTGCGAGGTATGGAAATTTATTTATCCCAGCCGAGGGTTACAGTCATTCCTGGGAAAGGGGACCGCCTTTAATTGTTCCAGGCTGCTGAACTCACCTGTGATACAATCACCCAGTCATTGTACCGTGACTTACGTGTTCACTTTATGGGTTTACTTTTATAAATTGATAAGAACACCTCTTTAAATTTGATCAGAATCCTGGCCGAGGTACATATAGCCTTATGCGGTCTTTTTTAAGTTTTCGTATTTTATAAGGCTTTCATTAATTAAATTCCGTATAAGATATTAAAACATGTACAGGCCACAAAAAGAATAAAAGCTGATGTTTCGCTCACCTTCCGGGTATAATTGACGTCACACAGAGGTCTGGATAAGGCATACTTCAGTCTACTGTAGTCCAGTTCAAAAACTGCATAGACCGCCATCTAGTGGATGAAAAGGGCAACAAAGATGGCATTTATTAAATTATGTGATATTAAAAAGAGAAAATAGGATAGAAACACACACACACATATAGATATATGTACATATATGTATATGTAAACATGTGTGTGCGAGTATGGTAGTGTGTATTTTTTTCTATTAAATTTATGTAGGCGACAAAATACAAAAACATACAAAATATGGCTATCAGGAAAAGAGACTTTTCAAGTTAAAACGAACACAGCATTGTCAATATGAAGATTACCACAATAAAATACCCATGATTTTTATATATATATATATATATATATATATATATCTATATATATATATATATATATATATATATATATATTCATATATGTGGCTCATCTTGACCAAAAAATATCATATCGTTAAAGTAAAATGTAAATGACAATTACTCAAAACATTAAATGTAATACTTACAAGTGAGAGTTTAGCAGCATCCAACATGGCGACGATATCATGATATGTCAGAGCCGCTGCAAACTGCCGCATGTCCTTCCCTCTCTAGTAAGATCAAATTTTACGAAGAAGAATTATTATATATTATTACTTCATAATAAACCAAGGGGATATTATAGATTAGGATATCTTATAACTTTATGATTTAACTATATCAAGATGCATACCAAAGGAAAGCGAAATCCAAGGTCAACCGAACAAGATCACCACCAGAGTGCATAATACGCATGTCTTGTGACCTCCTACCTCATTAATATAAGTATTTTTTTCAGATTGCTGAATATTTATAACGAGTTCCACAAAAATCCATCAGTTTTTGGTAAGTCATCACGGCGCCGCCAAAGTCTGGTGACCTCTGACTTCATTAAATATTCATGGAATGGTTATGAATCGTACTCAGACGAGATATTTTATTGGTTGACGTACCGACCGTGAGTTTACCGTTATACGTCCCGTCAAAGACGTATAAAAAGCGTATAGAGGGAACATGAGGGAACAATAAAGGTTCTTGAGCGTTGACCGAGTTTGCAGCAAGAGCACTAAATGCGCGGTTTCTTCTGGTCACTAGCTCTACCGAGATTATATTCAACGGAAAACCTAGATTCGACAGCAAACCTCTTCGGTGGTACACAGTACTATACACATCTTGCGATGCTGTCTTTAATTGTATATGTTATACATATCTTTATGGGACAATCTAAGGTACGTAATGGTTCACATTACATCTTGTAAATCATTTCTACCGAGAAAATAATGCTTGTATGATGCGAGTCAACACTCCTCGTGAAGCAGTTATACACTGCAGTCGTTTTATATCTCCTACGCTCTAACCGATACTTTGAATAGCATGTTTTCCGGGTTTCACCACCAGGGCAATGCACTCTAATCAGACCTATGAGAACATGGTATCACATTGTGTCTCAAACCCGCTACATCCTGCGCTCATTGATTTGATATATAATACAGTGTATAACCGCTGTGTAAGGAGTGTAATGTGGTCCGTAGAGCGGAACTTAAAGGGGGGGGGGGGGGTTCTAGTCGTCATCCTTTCAGCTGCCGCAACCTTTTTTTAAAGGTTTCATACAATTAAATATTAGAACACCCCCCCCCCCCTTTCCAGACCTTAGGATATTCTTAAGAATTTTTCATTAATTTTCCTAGGCTAGGCACCCCCCCCCCCCCCCCTTTCCAAAATCCTGGATCAACCCTTGTGACTTACCGGGCAAAAACACAGTTCTCTTTTAGTGCAGCAGATTGATAAAGTTCGATATAGGGTGCATAATACGATAGAATCTGAACCTGCTCGAAAAAAAACTGACCCTAAAAATTCTTCAGTTTTCTTTACATGTATTATTAAACCTGCGCCTGGAACTAGATGTTTAGACCAGATATTCAAGTTATGTTGACATTTCAGGCTTTGTAAGACCGCAGAAAGTTATTATTGTCATCGAATTGATATAAATTATTAATATAACGTGTGTGCTAGAGTATACTTAAAGGATATATTTGTATTTTACATTTTTATTCAATATGGGTCGCTCACCACTACGGGGTCAACAGCACACCAGCTCCGCAGCAACTCAGTGACTCGTGTGACGTCATGCTTCTCTATGGCAACGCGCAATCCCGGCTGTGGTAATGGCAAAATCAATTTTTATCTCTCAGAAATCAGTTTATTTTATTTTGATAGTTTCGATTGGTACATATAAATACTGGACACAATAAATCAATTATCGTATAAAACCTCACTGGTACTTGAACGTTTTTATGTAACAAACAGCGATAAAAATCTTTATGCATGACAACAGAAATTAATTGTCCTTCAATATTTAATAATACACCCGTCATTAAAAATATATTTCTTTTCCATTATCTTTACATATTTAAAACTTTGCTGAAAAAAAATTTCCCTTGTGTAACATATACTTCGTAGGTCAAAATAGTTAAAAGAAATTGTTGCCAGTGAGTGGATTATATCGCTTGAATGACCGGTCTAAATATCACCATACTCTATAACTCTGTATTAATTTTTACAGTGCTAACAAAGTATACATCAGGTCAGCTTACGTAATATTTCTCGTACAGGGCTTTCCAATGTGAGTTGTTCTCAGCTAAATCAATAGCCAGCTTTCCATCCTGAGTAAAAAACACACACACACATATATATATATCTATATATATTGCAAATTGGTTGATATATGAAAACAAGAATCGAGCTCAACAGATTGCACAAAAACACCAGAAGATTTGTTTAAAATACCAACTCTTAAGAAGTATCCGCTTAAAAGCATCAGTCCTATATCCCTTTTGTATCAATCATGCATATGTGCCATAAAGCACATGTCAGAATATAAAAAAGAAGGGAAAATGCATTGAAAATAATTATAAACAAATCACCTTATTCTTCAGAAATGGATCCACACCACGTGACATAAGATCTGGCACGTGACAACACTCGTCTTGTAGAGCGGTCACGTGTAGAGCCGTATTCCAGTCCTGAAAGTAATATATATTGACATGATTTTCTTTTGATATATATATATATGTGTGTGTCTGCCATTAGGTGCATGATTTGAGTTATGTTTACAAATCATCCTGTGTAATTAATTATCCTATATATATATATATATATATATATATATATATATATATATATATATATATATATATAACACGAGAAGACTGTATGCTTCGTATAAGAAAATCTTTGAATTACACCGAAAGAAACCCCGAGGCCAGAACATTTTACTAATATTACTGAACAGCAATAAGAATTTCCTATTATGTTGAAAGAAGAATGTAAATAAGTCAGGGCACGTCATTTTTTTTATCCCTTGCGCACACAATAAGTAGCAATGAGAAACTTTTCCGGAATACATAATTTTAAGCACAGGTTGTTTACATGTTTGACAAACCCACTTTTGTCTAGCAGTAAAGCCGATTTATCATTTATAAAAAAGCATTTGAGGTTAACACACACGTTAAATATATAGCATACATTTAACACATTTAAGTGTGATACACCGCCTGATAGAAATAGGACAGGGATAAATGCATCAAATTTATACAAAAGATGACCTTTACCAGTACAAATGAGGGGTTTCACGTGGCATGAGATACTATAGTAACCCGCGCATGTGATAAATATGTTCCATATATAGAAATGACTTGGACCCTATAAGGTGCTCAACTGAAGCCCCGCGATGCTAGGTTCCTCAAGATAATTATCGTGTGACAATACTGGATATCAGATATGCCTGAAATTTATCACCGCCGAAATATTAAAATACCGATCTTAAAACAAACAACGGTAATATCTCAAATGGTTTGGCGGCCACGTTGTACTGAAACGGGTCTCTTTAACATCCTCTCACGGGTGACAATACTGGATATCAGATATGTCTGAAATTTATCACTGCCAACATATTAAAATACCGATCTTAAAACAAACCACGGCAATATCTCAAATGGTTTGGAGGCCACATTTATACTGAAAACGGGTCTCTTTAACGTTCTCTCACTGGTGACAATCTTCGAAAAAAAAAATCACGGCAATGGCTGCTACGGTTCTTTATGTTAATATGCGTGAAACGATTTTACTGATCGCTGCCTGGCCACCGAATTGGGTTTTTTTTTTCAATTTGACAGCGCACATCCCTCATGGGTGTTAGTCTTCAGTAAAATATTAACAGCAATTTGCTTGAACAATTCTTGAGATAATCAGGGCGAAAGAGCGTGATGGAAGCACCGACAGATGGGTTAACTGACAGACCGACAAATTGTCGGATCCGCCAATTCAGGTCGCAAATCAGAACAAACCTATGCCCCTTATCTTAGCGACAGTTATAATGTGACAAAGGAGGCTGTGTAATAATACTTACTTTATTCTGGGCATTGACGTCGGACGCCGGCAGTAAGCAGCACGTGGATGATGTACGGGCGGTACGTGGTGCACGTCAGGTGTACGTAAGTGTTCCCTTTCTGTAAAAGACATCAACGTCCTGGTAGGGGCGGATAGTGAATCTTAGAGAGGAGAGAGAGCGGGGGGGGGGGGGGGGGGAGGGGGGGGGATGAAGGGGGGGGGATGGCTCAACATATTAGCTCAGGTTAACGTCCCAAGAAGGCTAGTCGAAGTTAACATAACTCTCGCATGCAGGAGTACAGGAGAAATGTGCGAGACACACTTCTATATGTATGAAGTACAGTAAACCTTGAAATTACGACCAACAATGGGACCTGGATAAAGTGATCACATTTTGAAGGTGGTCATCTAGGCGAGGTTTTATATAAAGGACAAAAAAAGAATCGAGACCGTACATAAGTGATCGTTGTTTTGAGGCGGCCGTTTAACCGAGGTTTAAATGTATATCGATATTATGATTATAATATATCGATCATGTTGTGATCATTATTTATTCACAGAATACCCATTAATGGAATATCACTAATACATTGGAAAAGATATAAGTAAATGTATAGCACACGTTTTTTTTCTTCTGGCAAAACTACGTTTACTCAATACTTCTACTGCGAAGTCGCGTCTAATATGCGTGTGTCTGTTTAACCGTTACGTATATAGCAGTGTACCCACCCTGTCGATAAACGTGGCGTCCTCGCCGTCCTCCACCAGCCGTTTGACCTCTCTCAGATCTCCGTTGAGGATAGCCTTGCCGAGGACAGTCTGCAAACAAAAGGAACTATATAGATGTTTGCAGTCTCTGAGTGATCATTGAGAGCTATATCTATATTTTCGAGGCGTCAATACAGGGGCGGATGCGGGTATATAACCCCCTCCCCCCCCCCCATCCACTTTTTAACAAGGGATATGGTCAATGTTATCATCCTCCCTGCTATTCAGAGAATAATATTTATACACTGGAATGAAATTTATTAATTATAAGAATCGCATTTCTGATTAAGAGTTCAATTTCTGAGTTTATACGAAAAATTTATATATAAACCTGGTTTAGGAGTATTCTATAGAGGAAACATAATATCTTATATACTAGTATACGTGTGTGTGTGTGAGGGTGCGTCCGTGTTTGTGTGTTTATACACAAGTTGTCCCAACTTTGATTACCCTCCAACCCATCCCCACCCATGAAGATATATATTTACGCAACTGTATATCATAATGGCATGACGGTGGTAACACTAGACTTTTGTCACGCATCTCTCCCATGGTACGGCTACTCCTCGGATATGGACTTTTTTGGACTTTAACTGTTGAGATGATGCAAAGTGTGTCCTAAGAGGGGGTCATTTCCCCTATTTTCGCCCAGATCCTCAGATATTTCACTTAATATTCTTTTAAAGGGCGATAGCAGCGCCACCAGACTGTGATTGTTTATCAAGACAGAGAACAGTTTGTTGCTTTGGGTCAGGACCTGACCAAGGCCCTCTCATAGAGTCCTACATCACAAATATTCGGTTTTTCTGAAAGCATCAACAAACATTATTTTATTGTACTGATTAAATATGTGGTAGGTAGGTTTTTGAATGAACATTTGTCTTATGTGTTGCTTATTAATTTACAAATTAACTCCGGGGAAGTTATTTCTATGTATTTCTATTACATGTGCAACAGATTGTTCACCTGTCACGAATGTGTTATCATGTTATCTATTGAAATTAAAATAGGTTAGCCAGTGTTCGTTATATGAAATCACCGTCTGTTGTAGGCCTATTTGGTGTGAAAATTAAATGGTCTTCCAGTGCAAATAATGAACGGGTAGCAGAAGCTAGTATGTATAATATGAGAGGTATGTACCGGTTTGAGGCTATAAAACAGAGAGCCATAAAATCATACGAAAAGAATTGCTCACCTTGGTCAAAACACTCCTTCCCATATTAATTTTCCTCGGATAATCCATCGCAAATTAATATATCCGAAATTATTTGTTAATCGTTAGATAGGCCTACAGTCTGAGAGATACTAGGTTAATTTCTTTGTAACAAGTTGTGCTTTTTTCGGGATATCAAATGCTGTATAAATTTCACAGAGCGAGAGGCCATGTATTTCCGAAAGCGTCCTTTCTCGGTAATACAAGTAGCGTGTGGTTTGTGGTATATATCGCCTCGCTAAATTAGTTTTAGACTGCAAGGGTGGGGCAGCTCAACTCATGAAGCGAGCCTGTGCACGAACCGTATAGCATTACCTGCATGACATCCATGTATAATACAACTAGTAAAATATACTTATGGTACTAGGAGGATTATTTACGGTACTAATCCCTGCTATCGTCTAGGCCAAGCCGGCAGTTGGCACTGATTAATGGCCATCCGTTCGATACCAGTAGCTTTAAACCAAAGACGATAATTCGAATAATAAAGGCCGTGACTGCGGTACATATATCATAATTAATGCCACACGCTATATACGTGCCACTCAAAAGGAATTTGTTCTCTGTGAACGTAACTAGATATTGTATTGTGTTCCAAACCTGCAAGTGGACGTACATGCACTGGTCCTATTTGTCGGTTACCACCATGGATTTAGTCTGTTCTATCAAGGATTGCCGAGATTGCTGGAAAAATTTTGATATAATTTTAGTGAAAAGTGCTTTAATTGTTGAATCTGAACCGGGTACTCCTATAATTATTTAAAAGGAAACCAAAGCCATGCCGCTCAAGAATATGGTTAAAACAATTTTTCATCTAAGCCTATATTGACACGACATGTTGAATAAGGTGAGACAAGGACACCTTAGGGCAGACGTTGCTTGGACATTTGTGTCTTAAATATTATAACAAGTGATCTCTGACCTGATTAAATTATTATTCGCGGATATTGTCGAGAAGTGAACTTCGCTGCGATAGCCTTGCTTCATTGGTATAAGCCTACATTCACTGTGAGTTTCATAAAAAAAATCATCGATTTCTGCGCGGACACTGAGTACCACAGAGAAATCTGGTGACCTCTGACCTCAATGAATATACGCGGATTTCGCCGAGAATCGAACGGGAATTTAATTAAAGTCAGCTGACCAGGAGTGTAAAATATCATTGGCTAGCTGTTATCGTTAATCGGCCTCTCACTGGCTTCATGCGGAAGAATACAGGGAACAAAAAAGTGCCAGACACAAAACCCCGCCCTGATGGTCAGTATAAAATGCACATTATTCTCTGCCTATTGTTTTGGGGCGAAAAAAAGGGACGGAGGTACGTCCCCTGCGCCCTCTAAATGCATTGACCTAGATATGGCACATTGGCTTATATACATTATGTATATATATATATATATATATATATATATATATATATATATATATATATAATGCAGCAGCTTCTTTCTCTATTACAATCATAAAAAACAAGAATATAATATTATATAAACATATATGATATATAGAATAGACAGACAAAGTAACTTCCAGGCAAGTATATGTGTACATTAAAAAGTTAACATATACTAAATATATGTTTGTGGGAGTCACTTAATTTTTTCCATGCTTTACGGCATTTTTATAGGGATAATCTAAGTTTATCTTACCTCCTTTTAAATACTTTGGGAACTCAAAGTACTTATCAAAGTACTGGATGAAATCTGTTATACGTATGCGTGTTGGAAACAACAGGAAGAAGGACCCACCTCGGATAACTGCGTCATTTCCCCCGCCATGATGCTCAAGTAAAACAACTGTCACTGCAGGGCACGTTTCTATAAAGGAGCAAACATGAAATACAAAAATGTTTAATATTCCAATAAAAAGGTCACTATAATGATAATAAATATCAAATACCACAAGAAACAACTTGAACAACAAAATAACAATAAATCATAATGATGATAATAAGAATAATAATAATAATTATTATTATTTTTTTATTAATTTATTACCTCTACTACCAATACTACTACTAATAAAACCATTTATAATGATAATTATTATTATAATAATTATAATTGTCATCATCATTATCATTACAAAAAGGTCCCGTGATTTAAAAGAACTTGAACAACAAAATAAAAATAAACAAATAAATAAAAAATAAATAAATAAATAATAATAATAATAATAATAATAATAATAATAATAATAATAATACTTCCCCATCCCCTGCCAGTGTTCGGCTTTATCCTAAATCCCTAAATATCTAATAAATATATATAATATTTTAATTTCCTGCAAGCAGATATATAGGTCTAAATGTAAAAATTTTGCTGAATATTTCTTGGGGGATTTTAATAATATAATCGGTGTAATTTAACTGACAGGTACCTTTAAGAGATGTGTATATATACGGTATATATATATATATATATATATATATATATATATATAAATATATTAGTGATGGGAGTCAGTTCCTTTTTCATAATCGATCATCGGTTTGAGCAAACCGACTGATGATCGATTATTAATCGGTTCAGACAAATATAAGCAATTTTCAAAAAAATATGCAGGTATTCTCCTCTCGCGCACGAGGGTAACGGTCCTTCCACGTATAAAGACTAATTTTAAGAATCAAATTTAACGATCGGCAACGTCGGGTAATATCTTTCATAATGGAATTTAAGAGCATCTAAAAATGTTAGGCCTATAAAGGGGCTGTTTTTCTAGCACATGAAGGCAGATTTTACGGGCCCAGGTGCGCTTGGGGCACATCATACCAAAAATGAAAATTGCAGACCGGTCAAAAAAATTCAAGCTGGAAATCCAAATAATCGACCTGCCGGGTTAGCCCCAACAAAGAAATTTCTAAGGACGGCCTTAACAACGGCACCTGGCATCGGTTGAATAGATTATTTCTAAGAGAATCTCACAAAATTGGCATAGACCTTGAGAATTTATGGAGTATTTTAACGCCTTCCCGCCCATATTTTGCAATGTACATTTCGTTAGAAAACTCTCCGCTAATTCTGCAGCTCCCTGCGAGTTCACAGATAATAAGTTTAATAAGTCCTCCGTTCTCGCATCTACCGTGTCATACTCAGTTACATACTGAAGTTATTTGGGAACACAGACTCATTATATAAAGCACGGAATGTGGTAAAAAATGGAAAAATCATTTTTGCCTATTACATAAAGGCATTCTGGAAAGAAAACAGTCATTATTATGATGTAATCGATAGTTGCCTTTGGTAATCGAGCGCTTGAAAGTGGCAGCAAACCGACTGACTTTCGATAAAACTCGATGATCGGCCCACCTCTAATATATATAAGGGTGTGTGTGTGTGTATATATATACACACACACACACATAAGAGTAGGCCTATACCCTCATGTCATTGTGCACCAATACCAACAGTGACAGATCCCTTAACGGGTATAAATCTCCGTTCACTGTGAACCATTATTGGTAAACAGTCGATCAACCGACTGCAATAAATGTGCGTGTGTGTTACCTCGACCAAGGTTTTCCGGAATCAAAATCTCAGATTTCACCAATGATTTCACTATGACATCCAGTTATTGACGAAATTACGTTGGACGATAATATGGGTCCGTTAGTATTGATAACAAGACAGCAGACGATCTATTGATGTAGCTAAGCCGCCATTTTGTCTCCAGTGTAAACAGCTTTAGCCGGGAGGTCATGTTTACCTGTAAGGTCACATGAGAGCGAGAGATCCTCGATAACGTGTCACACACACACGGCCTGCCAAACGCTAAACACAGGTCTCAGCTATCGTACCCCGCGGACCCCGGGGGAATATATATATATATATATATATATATATATATATATATATATATACAAATATATTGTTCCTTTTCTTATTTTTGGTTTTATCATTATCTTAATATAAGTAATATATGTATATTGTTATTATTATTAATAATAGTAATAATATATGATACATACCTGATGTTTTGTTCTTGTTATTTTTATAATTAATATTATTATTATATTTGTATTATTATAATGTATATTAATATCATTAATAAACATATATATATTTGTTATTATCATTTTTACAAATAATATAACAAGGGACCCATGGATCACGGCGCTCAGCTGATTTTTTTTTTTTTATTTTAGCAAATTCAAGATGTAGATTATTTTTTTTAATTTTACCAAATTCTTTTTTTTCTAATATAAATTCGCACTTGAAAAGCTTAAGGTAAATGGCCTTGCTCTCAAATACTAAATATATGTTTGCAAAACTAATACTCTGCACTTGAACGAACTATATCAAAGATGAAGGAGCTTCTCATGATCAAATATCAGGTATCAAAGTGTCAGTATTTCAGCTATGTGACAGTAATTAGTGCGTAAAATAACCACTCCACTGGGAATGTATAAACCCCTGTCAACTATAGAAGCAGGTACAAAGCGGAGATAAGCTGATGTATGATAATACATATTTAATTTATTCACTGAAATTGAATGCTGTAAAAAATTAAAATGTTCCATTTTCGAATGAGCATAAACTAAATCTGATAAGTACATATTGCACTGTGTAGTATATGATGATTGTGTCCTGAAAGCATTTAATATGCAATAATGCAATAAGAAAATAAAAAAAAGGATGGGCCTGAGAATTATATGAAAAGATACCAACAAAAAAAATGTGTTAATTTGATCAATAATTCTAAAAACAGGTTAAATGTATGTTCAAATGCAAATTCAAAACATTTAAATCATGGCTTAAATATATCATTTATAAGGTTGAACATATTACAATTTACGGCTATATACTTAGAATATAGAATGCAGAACACATATTCAACACATAAGTTCATTTACAATTCTAAATTGCATCATCATATATCCCTTACTTTGTCAGATAACACCACATTATGTGTCAAATGTATTTATTTATTTTTTTACCATAAAAATATATCTGATCACAAAACAATAAATATCTGAAAATAAAACGATTCAGAAATCACAATTCTGAATTGCGCCTTTATTAATTTATAGTTTAGCTTATACATTATCAATTTATGGATACTGATGGATTTTATTATATTTTAATTTGTTAAAATTATTTTAAAGGAAATTGATTTCCTTTAAACATGCTACATTACCTCTGGATTAGTCCTTTAATTACTATCCCAAGCAAAGTTTTGTACATTGGAGTGTAAACAGCTTTACAATAAAGAAGATACAGTTCAAACAATAATTATTGCATAACACTTATTGAATATTGCTGTCTGTGTGTGTGGGGGGGGGGGGGGGGGGGAGGGAGGGAGGGAGATGGGTGATATGAGAATTACTCTTTACCTGTACCAGAAGGAGGGCTAAACCAGTGTTGAATTACTTAATAGTTTTCCAAGGAGGGCTAAAGTGACCAGAAATGGGCTTTCTTGGGACTGAAAATGCAAATCAATACAATAGGGCCTCCAAATAAAAATTTCTAGTCCAATATTTGACTTTTATTTTCAAATTCAGATTTTGAAAGAGTAAATCCTAATTAATACATACTGTGAAAACTAAATACTTTATAGGAAAAAATGTGCTATGTCAAAGTTTGGCCAAATTTAAGGTACTGATTTTACAATTAAGCTAAAATCTTAAAATTAATTTACGAAATTCTGTTCTGATCTCTAGTATACCATTAAATCTTGATTAAATTAAGAATATCCTTAGAAAACAAATTCTCAACATTTATCTTGTTGGGTGAGTAAATATATTTCTTGATTTTTGACAAAGTGCATTATGTTTGAGCCAATAACGTCAACAATTTACGCTATCTTGACCTAATTTCTCGGAAGTACATAGGAAATATATACAGGAATGGTTATATCAAACATGAATAAATTAACACCAGTGGTTTTCATAGTGGGCAATTTTGAAGTGTAACAATAGGTTTTTAAGTGAAAACGAAGTTTTTTCTTAATTTCTTAAAGGAACGAAGTTGCATAGACCGAGTTTTCGGTTTGGTAAGAGGACTTGTGGACATCTAACTGTATGTAGAATTTTGGAATCGTAGGTCCAACAGTTTCAAAACGTGCCTTGTTAACGGACGGTCAGACGGACGGACGACGGACAAAGGACCTTCACTATAGCTCAGATGATTTATAGTCAGCTGAGCTAATAAAGGTTTCCTGGATATATACAACACGTACGATGGTGGTAACTTCCGTTTGGCCCTACTTGCAGGTAAACAAATAAAGCAACTATTTATTATTTAATGACCTGATATATTTATTTGGCACACACAAGAGTTAAACGTCTTCATGATTACTATGTCTGGTAAAGGCAATAAGCAGTCTATTATCAGTCTATGCAGATATAATATTTCCATACGACTATAAATATATGTTCATGTCTCAGGCATCAGGTGATATCACGTAAAAAAGAGTAAATCTAATTCCCATATTTGTTTTGATTATATATAACTCATTTGGTTACAAATTGATGCTGTGTTGGCAAACTTCAGTGTTAAAATGATCAATAAGATTCTGATAAAAATGACGAAACTAATGTTAAATGAATATGTATCAAGGATGTCATGTCACTATCAGGCGCAGGCGCTCGTAAATTTGCGAATTTCAAAAACCTCTCGCAGCGCCCCTCGCAGCCTCTTTTGGCTTATATATATATATATATATATGAGCAGCACCTCCCAGTCTAAACTTGTATACTAAAATTGTATACTTGAACAGTTTCAGCCTGTCATCATCAGGTCCTCTGTTCTGTACTTCCACGTGGAGTGAGTGTGTGTCTGTGTGTGTGTGGGGGGGGGGGGGGAGGGGCACCATATGCGAAGTATGCAGTCATGGTTGATTACTGACATGCACCAGCAAGCAGTCACACCTGTGCACATAGGCGTATCTGCCCTCCTTTGTTCAGGGGAGCAGGAGGGTTGATTTGCCCATAAAATAACAAATATAAAAACATAAGTAGCACATTCTGGTTAATAGTAAGGGCCTATGTGATCGAAACTTTCGCAAATTTGCGATTGCGAGGGGATTTGCGGAAGGTTTGCGAAGGCTCGCAATTTATTTTTGCGAAGAGTGCTGAAAACCTCTCGCTCGTCTCTCGCAATTTTGCGATTTATCAGTCGTTGCGAACACTCGTAGCCCGCGTTTTATTGACCTTCGGGATACGCCTGTGTTATACACAGCAAACAGGAATCTGCCTTATATGCCATTATATATATATATATATATATATATATATATATATATATATATATATATATATATACACTCACATGTGTTTATACATATATATAGATACATATATATATATATATATATATATATATTAATGTTTATAGGCCCAACGGTTAAGGCTGTACTGTATATTGAAAGAAGATGAAGGTAACAAAAATGATATGTATTTATTTAAGACTGGATTTCAGGTATCAAAGCAACGGGGCTAGGGAAATCCAGAAATCAAACCTGCGCTAAGCTGCGAGTATAGAACTAATCCCTGACGTTAAACTGACAGATTTTTTCCTTAAATGATAGGAGGGAGGGAACAAGAAGGGGCGTTGAACCTCTTGCTGCGTTTTCCAACGTCGATCCAACGTATCCCCAAATTACGTTAAATTTAAGGCTTTAAACTCCAATAACGCCCGCCAGGGCGCGCGGTTTGTCACGGGCCTGGAGTTCAACCTGGAATTCCTGTTTGCTGTGTATAACACAGGCGTATCCCGAAGGTCAATAAAACGCGGGCTACGAGTGTTCGCAACGACTGATAAATCGCAAAATTGCGAGAGACGAGCGAGAGGTTTTCAGCACTCTTCGCAAAAATAAATTGCGAGCCTTCGCAAACCTTCCGCAAATCCCCTCGCAATCGCAAATTTGCGAAAGTTTCGATCACATAGGCCCTTACTATTAACCAGAATGTGCTACTTATGTTTTTATATTTGTTATTTTATGGGCAAATCAACCCTCCTGCTCCCCTGAACAAAGGAGGGCAGATACGCCTATGTGCACAGGTGTGACTGCTTGCTGGTGCATGTCAGTAATCAACCATGACTGCATACTTCGCATATGGTGCCCCCCCCCCCCCACACACACACACACAGACACACACTCACTCCACGTGGAAGTACAGAACAGAGGACCTGATGATGACAGGCTGAAACTGTTCAAGTATACAATTTTAGTATACAAGTTTAGACTGGGAGGTGCTGCTCATATATATATATATATATATATATAAGCCAAAAGAGGCTGCGAGGGGCGCTGCGAGAGGTTTTTGAAATTCGCAAATTTACAAGCGCGCGCGCCTGATAGTGACATGACATCCTTGATACATATTCATTTAACATTAGTTTCGTCATTTTTATCAGAATCTTATTGATCATTTTAACACTGAAGTTTGCCAACACAGCATCAATTTGTAACCAAATGAGTTATATATAATCAAAACAAATATGGGAATTAGATTTACTCTTTTTTACGTGATATCACCTGATGCCTGAGACATGAACATATATTTATAGTCGTATGGAAATATTATATCTGCATAGACTGATAATAGACTGCTTATTGCCTTTACCAGACATAGTAATCATGAAGACGTTTAACTCTTGTGTGTGCCAAATAAATATATCAGGTCATTAAGTAATAAATAGTTGCTTTATTTGTTTACCTGCAAGTAGGGCCAAACGGAAGTTACCACCATCGTACGTGTTGTATATATCCAGGAAACCTTTATTAGCTCAGCTGACTATAAATCATCTGAGCTATAGTGAAGGTCCTTTGCCCGTCGTCCGTCCGTCTGACCGTCCGTTAACAAGGCACGTTTTGAAACTGTTGGACCTACGATTCCAAAATTCTACATACAGTTAGATGTCCACAAGTCCTCTTACCAAACCGAAAACTCGGTCTATGCAACTTCGTTCCTTTAAGAAATTAAGAAAAAACTTCGTTTTCACTTAAAAACCTATTGTTACACTTCAAAATTGCCCACTATGAAAACCACTGGTGTTAATTTATTCATGTTTGATATAACCATTCCTGTATATATTTCCTATGTACTTCCGAGAAATTAGGTCAAGATAGCGTAAATTGTTGACGTTATTGGCTCAAACATAATGCACTTTGTCAAAAATCAAGAAATATATTTACTCACCCAACAAGATAAATGTTGAGAATTTGTTTTCTAAGGATATTCTTAATTTAATCAAGATTTAATGGTATACTAGAGATCAGAACAGAATTTCGTAAATTAATTTTAAGATATTAGCTTAATTGTAAAATCAGTACCTTAAATTTGGCCAAACTTTGACATAGCACATTTTTTCCTATAAAGTATTTAGTTTTCACAGTATGTATTAATTAGGATTTACTCTTTCAAAATCTGAATTTGAAAATAAAAGTCAAATATTGGACTAGAAATTTTTATTTGGAGGCCCTATTGTATTGATTTGCATTTTCAGTCCCAAGAAAGCCCATTTCTGGTCACTTTAGCCCTCCTTGGAAAACTAATAAGTAATTCAACACTGGTTTAGCCCTCCTTCTGGTACAGGTAAAGAGTAATTCTCATATCACCCATCTCCCTCCCTCCCTCCCCCCCCCACACACACACAGACAGCAATATTCAATAAGTGTAATGCAATAATTATTGTTTGAACTGTATCTTCTTTATTGTTAAGCTGTTTACACTCCAATGTACCAAACTTTGCTTGGGATAGTAATTAAAGGACTAATCCAGAGGTAATGTAGCATGTTTAAAGGAAATCAATTTCCTTTAAAATAATTTTAACAAATTAAAATATAATAAAATCCATCAGTATCCATAAATTGATAATGTATAAGCTAAACTATAAATTAATAAAGGCGCAATTCAGAATTGTGATTTCTGAATCGTTTTATTTTCAGATATTTATTGTTTTGTGATCAGATATATTTTTATGGTAAAAAAATAAATAAATACATTTGACACATAATGTGGTGTTATCTGACAAAGTAAGGGATATATGATGATGCAATTTAGAATTGTAAATGAACTTATGTGTTGAATATGTGTTCTGCATTCTATATTCTAAGTATATAGCCGTAAATTGTAATGTTCAACCTTATAAATGATATATTTAAGCCATGATTTAAATGTTTTGAATTTGCATTTGAACATACATTTAACCTGTTTTTAGAATTATTGATCAAATTAACACTTTTTTTGTTGGTATCTTTTCATATAATTCTCAGGCCCATCCTTTTTTTTATTTTCTTATTGCATTATTGCATATTAAATGCTTTCAGGACACAATCATCATATACTACACAGTGCAATATGTACTTATCAGATTTAGTTTATGCTCATTCGAAAATGGAACATTTTAATTTTTTACAGCATTCAATTTCAGTGAATAAATTAAATATGTTTTATCATACATCAGCTTATCTCCGCTTTGTACCTGCTTCTATAGGTGACAGGGGTTTAAACATTCCCAGTGGAGTGGTTATTTTACGCACTTATTACTGTCACATAGCTGAAATACTGACACTTTGATACCTGATATTTGATCATGAGAAGCTCCTTCATCTTTGATATAGTTCGTTCAAGTGCAGAGTATTAGTTTTGCAAACATATATTTAGTATTTGAGAGCAAGGCCATTTACCTTAAGCTTTTCAAGTGCGAATTTATATTAGAAAAAAAAAGAATTTGGTAAAATTAAAAAAAATAATCTACATCTTGAATTTGCTAAAATTAAAAAAAAAAATCAGCTGAGCGCCGTGATCCACGGGTCCCTTGTTATATTATTTGTAAAAATGATAATAACAAATATATATATGTTTATTAATTATATTAATATACATTATAATAATACAAATATAATAATAATATTAATTATAAAAATAACAAGAACAAAACCATCAGGTATGTATCATATATTATTACTATTATTAATAATAATAACAATATACATATATTACTTATATTAAGATAATATATATATATATATATATATATATATATATATATATTCCCCCGGGGTCCGCGGGGTACGATAGCTGAGACCTGCGTTTAGCGTTTGGCAGGCCGTGTGTGTGTGACACGTTATCGAGGATCTCTCGCTCTCAGGTGACCTTACAGGTAAACATGACCTCCCGGCTAAAGCTGTTTACACTGGAGACAAAATGGCGGCTTAGCTACATCAATAGATCGTCTGCTGTCTTGTTATCAATACTAACGGACCCATATTATCGTCCAACGTAATTTCGTCAATAACTGGATGTCATAGTGGTTTTCACCGGAAAACCTTGGTCGAGGTAACACACACGCACATTTATTGCAGTCGGTTGATCGACTGTTTACCAATAATGGTTCACAGTGAACGGAGATTTATACCCGTTAAGGGATCTGTCACTGTTGGTATTGGTGCACAATGACATGAGGGTATAGGCCTACTCTTATGTGTGTGTGTGTGTATATATATATACACACACACACACCCTTATATATATATATATATATATATATATATATATATACCGTATATAAACACATCTCTTAAAGGTACCTGTCAGTTAAATTACACCGATTATATTATTAAAATCCCCCAAGAAATATTCAGCAAAATTTTTACATTTAGACCTATATATCTGCTTGCAGGAATTTAGATATTATATATATTTATTAGATATTTAGGGATTTAGGATAAAGCCGAACACTGGCAGGGGATGGGGAAGTATTATTATTATTATTATTATTATTATTATTTATTTATTTATTTATTTATTTATTTTTAATTTATTTGTTTATTTTTATTTTGTTGTTCAAGTTCTTTTAAATCACGGGACCTTTTTGACATATATGCAGGTGCATACACATATTCTAAATACATATACATAAATAACTACATATACAGACATATGTAATCATAAAATATATTAATAAATACAAATATATCGATATTAATACAATTTAAGTGAAGTTTTACTTATGTAACTCTCTTTATGTGTACAATTTACTTTAATATTGATATGCATATATAATAATATTTAAAAATTGTTCTACTCTGCAATATATTTATATATATATATATGTGTGTATGTGTGTGTGTTTACAAAAACCTTCACGTGTGCGCGTTATCTCCCCCCCCCCCCTCCTTGAACTTAAATTGACGCCACTGATAATAACAAAGCTTATGTTATCCGTAAATTAAAGAGTAGCAGTTCCAACTGTTCGATGTTCCATTAATTGGGTCAAAATGTTCCGAATTTGCATGAAAATTTAAAAAAATCGTCTTACTTTAAAATTGTAAAATGGAACCCTCACGGAACACTGAAAAAAGTTTCCGTAAAAGTAAGAGACCTTTTATATTATTTGCCTTTGAGAAACGAGAATTTCGATTTCCCTACACTCCTCAAGCAGAAGTGATACACTGCAGTTGTTCCAGATCTTCGTTAAAACCGCTGCTTTGAATTGCAAGATTCTCCGGGTCTGATAACAAATGGGAGCGTGGTTTCGTATTGTGCATCCAACTCCAAGTTTCAAATCCTCGGTACCCCGCTCTCGTTAGTCTCAATCTTAATTTGCCCATATCCAGCCGTGGTGTTGAAATACCCGCTAAACAAAGCAGCAGTTTAAATGATAAATGACTTATTTACTGTTTGTAGTTAAAATATGGCGAAATCGTGAAAATGAAAACCTCACGAAACACTGAAAATTGAACATCGCGAAAACTCCACCCGCGAATATGGAGCCAACAACAGTAGTTAAATATACTTGGAGCACGTGATCGACATATTAAACCATGAAAACACAAACGCAACATTGTTAATGAAAGCAGTTGCCAATTAATCATACAGAAATTGTGCAACATGAATTATGAACACGCAGTCATTGTAAATAATGAACGGTAACTTATATTCTGATACATAAATTTAGAAAAGATGAATGGCCGAGCCATCAACATTCCCACAGATTACATCTGCCTTGCCATCTGATACATACAGCAAGCTAAATGCATCACTAATCACATGCGTCACCCATGATAGAAATAGATGGTTATTCGTATACATGCACTTGTTCGTATACATGTACTTGTTCGTATACATGTACTTGTTACAGAACGAACTATAAGGAGGGTCACCGGGAAACATTGCGGATATACGTGCCCGAGTTCTGAATTGCGATGATGCCTACTATAATTTGTAAATGAGGGCGTGGTCATTGCCATAGAGTTCCTCCGGCCGTTACGTTTAATGTATAGGTATATTCCGCTGGTAAGATGAAACATTCATAAGTGTCATCTTCGAGAAATCGAGAAAAGAATGATTTAACTGTTTACTCTGGTAGTATATATATTAAGTGTGCTTTGAGCTTTGTTTCTGAGCTTTAAAAATTGTGTTCGTCTGTCTTAACCAAGCGTTCGTGCACACATGCGCACACACTCAAAGCTCACAGTCATGACAAAGACCAGTTTATATGACAAACATATCTTCAATGCGTTTATCCTCTTTGGTACAAAAGGCATCCTTCTCTTAAGCCATGAACTAGCGAGGTAAATTAGGATGCCTATAGCGCACATGATCCGTTGCACTCCGATCTCAGCCATGTCTTCTGTGCAGACCGTGCGCTCTCACTGCTCTTGTCCCAGACTGTCACCAGCAGCCCACACCTGAGGGCACTCTTTCTGACTCTCAGACGAAACCTCCGTCGAGGTTCTGTGGTGCAGGCCTATGTCTCACAAGATACCTTCCACTGTCCCGGGATATTTGCTATTCCCTTCGGTTATAGACCCTGGACCACATATACTGTCTGCGCCCTCCACTGTTTGACTGCGGCGATCTATTCCCACACGGGATTAAAAGATATTAATAAGAAAATACATAAACATACTCAGGAATTCTACGGCCATGCCAAGTACCATGGAGGATATACCAGGAAGGCCTAATGCCTATAAAATAACCCTACTCCGGTAAAACATTTCGTTATAATCTTTGGGTTATGCCCGTAGTACTGAACAGGAGAAACAACCGTTATCGCTAGTACACACGAATTGGTGTACAGTTTTATGATGGGGAAATTTTGAAATTTATAGAAACAAGCAGTGCCCCCGGCTATACATCATCCTTATTGTAGGCACCTTTTGTAATTGATATAAAGCATTTCGACATGGACAATGTCCGTATGTGCCTGGCTCATTTCCTCGATGGTGCGAGAGTCAACTTCTGTTGCAGTTGCATCAACATATTTAAGCAGCAGTTAGGCTGCTTTGAACAACTAAACGATCAGCAAATTAACTTTTGTTAGCGGAACATAAAAATGATTGCCGGCCCTTATCACACATCTGTAGCACTTTGAATGGGTACTTTAGTAATAGCATGGCCCTGACCTTCATGGGCATGTCATTCAAACACACGATAAATTTTATGTGTAAATTTAAATCCAATTTAAGGTAAAGCAATTTCTATAGAAAATATACATAAGGGGGAAGTGAGGGGAGGTTCCGATTAATAAGATTTCAGTTAAAGGGGACAAAATTTAATTTTATCACCTATTCATGTATTGAGTAAACTACCGTGCAAATCATCTAATTATACTCTTGCAGATCCCGATACACCAGATTGCATTTAAGGAGGACAGACTGTAACTGTACCACTTATTGAGTAACCTACCTTACCAATAACTATCACTACTCATGTAGATCCAAATAGACCTGATTGCAGTTAAGGGGGACAAACCCTAAATTTACCACTTATTTATGTAAGGATTATATTATACTCGAAATGTTTCTCATACCTCAATGATTGTTGACAATTCCTATTTGTTAATACACGTATTATTCCTTCCAGATATGTGATGTAAACAGTTAAAGCTGTCCGACAGGGTACATCAAAGGACGAATAATTTTGTCTCCGCAAGCGGAGGATCCGCTTCGTTTACCTCAGATAACAAACTACTATACCGGGACTGAATAACTTCCAAAGTAGACTTTCTGTTGGCTGTCGTCGCTCGCCTGATCTGCACAGTCCATTGCATTTGGATCACCTGAACAAGGACAACACGCATCACATATCTATCGGATAACACCCAAAAGGAAAGGGTATTTATGAGGCTGTGTTTTTGACGCTTCAGAAACGAAACGCAGTCAGACGCATTGGATCGTCGACTTTTCTAGATCTTTGAGCTCTCATTTATTAATAAAGAGATGCTAATTTCTTCACATTTCCTTCAAATCTGTTCTAGACACACGATAAACATTCCACATTTTAGAGCTATTTCGACAACACATTCTTCTTCATTCTTGAGATTGTCTCCAGTTTCTATAGAAACGTATACGTTTGTACACTTGTGTTCCTTCGTACACGCTTACGTTTCCCTCTTTGATCATCGTTGCAGGCAGTGCAATACAGAAGCACGTGGACTATCACAGCTTTAAAAAAATTCACAGGATACTGGTGGTGGTTGCCGTCTTTTCCGCAGGTGGTCGGCATCGTCCATTGTAATTATTCGACCGAGACAGAAACACACATCTTTGTTTGATAATAGCGTTTTTGAATTATCGGTGCGGATACACGTAAGGCTTACCAACTATGCGTGTCATGACACCCGTCCATAATTTTAAGCAGGTCACTTAGACACCTTTCCACTAGGTTTTAGAGTGTCTGTAGTTGCCAGAATCAAAGGAGTTTCCGCAATTGTGTTCTTTTTATATATTTTCTTTTTTTACGTCATGGTATACATCGCAAAGATAAAATGTACAAACGTGACTTTCAAAGTTTGTGAAGATTTTCAAAGAATAATTCACGATGGTTGTTTTCTCTCGTGTTGCTACCATAGTTTATTGCAATTATTCCACCAGCATGCAAGGGGGATTTCACACGTTGGATATCACCGAAAACAAAAGGATTTTTATGGCTGCCGTTGATGTTGAAACGGAACGCAGGCAGGCCCAGGTGACAGTGTATCGCTAACAAAACAGGAATATCTTCATTGTTATCAAATATCTTCACCCTATAGCCGAAAAGTTGAAAAAGAGAAGTCAGCTGTTTGTATGTCTTCTTTCTATCTCTCCTTGCAGGATCACCATAGTTTCTCTTGTATACAAAGATAAGTTGTATTACCAAAGTTTAATATGCAAAAGACCAATGATAATTAACTTTTTCAATTTTTGTGACAAACTCCAAACAAGAATATTAATTTTTTCACGTGATTCAAGTTTCATCAAATGTGCCGATTCAATGCTCGTAGAGAATTTCTGGTAAATGTGCTGCGGGAAGTCTCGTCATCTCGCTAATCCTATTTTGCACTGTGGTCAATGAGGAAAAATTGGTTGATGGTTGTCGTCTCTCCTGTTGTCACCGCCGTCCATTGCAAATATTGAAAATGACTTAATTAACGGACATCTTTCAAGAGATGGGGTTGGTTATCACTGCCTTTGATGCTACGGAAATGCAACGCAGCAGGCACTAATGAGCATTAAGCGTGTTGCTAGCAACACGGGGCTGTAACTTAAAATCTCTGCAGTTTCAGTTTCAGCTTTAACGGGAAATCGAAGCCACATTTCTGCACATTCATCCTTCTGAGTTACCATTAGTTCTCTTGCTGAAGAAGATATTTTGGATTTTGAAATATGCGACAAACGAACATTTTTTTAATCCAACACAGAAGCCCAATGTCTGCATGTCATTCACATTTCTCCTTGCAAGCTTTCATTAGTTTTCTTGCAGAATGACATATTTAAGATTGTCAAATATTTGACAAATAGAGAGTTTTGACCCCACACAGAAGCCAAATTCTCAATGTTTCTTCACGTTCTTCTTTCCATCTATCACTAGTTTTCTTGGAGATATTAATATTTTGGGTCGTCAAATATATGTCAAATGGTTTTATATATATCCCTTCAAAGTAGCCAAATGTCTGCATGTTACTACACTTCCCTCCTTCTCAACTTAACCAGTTTCCTTGCAGATGAAGATATTTTGGATGGTCGAATATGTGACAAATGAACAACTTTATTTCAAAAATGAGTCAATCGTCTTCATGTTTCCTCAGATTTTCCATCATTCTCATGTTTCCTCACAATTTTCCACCTAGGCTTTCAATAGTTTCCTTGCGGGTAAAGATATTCTGAAATGTCACATATGTGACAAACAGACAACAATTTATCCGCTAAGAGAAGCCTAATGTCTGCACGTTTCTTCACATTTCTCCTTCCTAGCTTCCACTAGCTTTTTTGCAGATGAAGATATTTATGATTGTCAAATATATGACAAACGGACAACATTTACCCTCAAAGAGAAGCCAAATGTCTTTATGTTTCTTCACATTCCACTTTCAGAGCTTCCACAGGTTTCCCAGCTGATGAAGATATTTTGGATTGTCAAATGTGTGACAAACAGATAACATTTTATCCGCAAAGAGAAGCCAAATGTCTGCACCTTTATTTACATTTTTCCGTCCTAGCTTCCACTAGTATTTTTGCAGATGAAGATATTTTTGATTGTCAAATATATGACAAACAGACAACATTTACCCTCAAAGAGAAGATAAATGTTTTTATGTTTCTTCACATTCCACTTTCCGAGCTTCCACACGTTTCCCTGCTGATGAAGATATTTTGGATTGTCAAATGTGTGACAAACGGATAACATTTCCCCCCCCCCCCATTTTCTTTACATTCCTCTTTCCCAGCTTCCACTTGTTATCTTGCAGATGAAGATATTTTGGATTGTCAAATATGTGACAAACGGACAATTTTTATCCGAAAAGAGAAGCCAAATGTCTTCATGTTTCTTCACATTTCTCTTCCCAAGCTTCCACGAGTTTCCGTGCAGATGAAGATATTTTGGATTGTCAAATATGTGAAAAATAGACAACTTTTACCCTCAAAGGGAAGCCAATTGTCCTTATGATCTTTACATTCCTCATTCCCAGCTTCCACTGGTTTTCTTGCAGATGAAGATATTCTGGATTGTCAAATATGTGACAAACGGACAACATTTACCCTCAAAGAGAAGCCAAATGTCTTCATGATTTTTCAAATTCCACTTTCCGAGCTTCCACTAATTTTCGTGCTGATGAGGATATTTTGGATTGGCAAATGTGCGGCAAACGTATAACATTTTTTCCCCTAATAGAAGCAAAATGTCTCCATGTTTCATTAGATTCCTCTATCCCAGCTTGCGCTAGTTTCCTTCAGCTGGAGATATTTGGATTGTCAAACATGTGATAATCGGGAAAGATTTATCCCCAAAGAGAATCCAATTTCTTCAATAATTTTACATTCCTCCTTCCCAGCTTCCACTAATTTCCTTGCAGATGAAGATATTTTGGATTGTCAAATATTGGACAAACGGACAACTTCACAGAGTGAAGCCAAATGTCTTTATTTTTTTTTTTATAACATTCCGCTTTCCGAGCTTCCTCATGTTTCCGTGCTGATGAAGATATTTTGAATTATCAAATGTGTGACAAACGGACAACATTTTTTTCTCCTAAGAGAAGCCAAATGTCTTCATGTTTCTTCACCTTTCTCCTTCCCAGATTCCACTGGTTTTCTTGCAGATGAAGATATTTTGGATTGTCACATATGTGACAAACGAACAATGTATATCCGAAAAGAGAAGCCAAATGTCTTCATGTTCTTTATATTCTTCACCCGAGCTTCCACTAGTTTCCCTGCAGAGGAAGATATTTTGGATTGTCAAATATGTGACAAACGGAAAACTTTTATCCGCAAAGAGAAGCCAGATGTCTTCATGTTTCTTTACATTCCTCCTTCCCAGCTTCCACTAGTTTCCTGCAGCTGAAGATATTTTGGATTGTCACATGTGTGACAAACGCATGACATTTTTTCGCCTAAGAGAAGCCAAATGTCTTCATGTTTCTTCACCTTTCTCCTTTTCAGCTTCCACTAGTTTCCTGCTGCTGAGGATATTTTGGATTGTAACATATGTGAGATACGAGAAACTATATCCCCAAAGAGAAGCCAAATGTCTTCATGTTTCTTTACATTCTACCTTCCCATCTTCCACTAGTTTTTTTGCAGAAGAAGATATTTTCGATTGTTAAATATGTGACAAACGGACAACATTTAACCTCAAAGAGAAGCCAAATGTCTTCATGGTTTTTCAAATTCCACTTTCCGAGCTTCCACTAGTTTCCTCCAGCTGAAGATATTTGGTTTGTCAAACATGTGACAATCGAGAAAAATTTATCTACCAGGAGAAGCTAAAGGTCTTCACGTTTTTTTACATTCCTCCTTCACAGCTTCCACTAATTTCCTTGGAGATAAAGATATTTTGGATTGTCAAATATGTGACAAACGGAAAACTTTTATCCGCAAAGAGGGCCAAATGTCTTCACATTTCATCACATTCCACTTTCCGAGCTTCCACACTTTCCCGTGCTGATGAAGATATTTTGGATTGTCAAATGTGTGCCAAACGGACAACATTTTTTTTTCTCCTAAGAGAAGCCAAATGTCTTCATGTTTTTTCACCTTTCTCCTTTTCAGATTCCACTAGTTTCCTGCAGCAGAGAATATTTTGGATTGTCACATGTGTGATATAAGAAAAGCTATATCCCCAAAGAGAAGCCAAATGTCTCCATGTTTCTTTACATTCTTCTTCCGAGCTTCCACTAGTTTCCTTGCAGATGAAGATATTTTGGAATGTCAAATATGTGACACACGGACACCTTTTTCCCCCAAAGAGAAGCCAAATGTCTTTATGTTTTTTTTACATTCCTCCTTCCCAGCTTTCACTAGTTTCCTTGCAGATGAAGATATTTTGGATTGTCAAATATGTGACAAATGAACAACTTTATTCCAAAAAGGAGTCAATCGTCTTCATGTTCCTTAAATTTCCACCATTCTCATGTTTCCTCACAAATTTCCTCCTAGGCTTCAACTAGTTTCCTTGCGGATGAAATATTCTGGATTGTCAAATATGAGACAAACGGACAACAATTTACTCTCAAAGAGAAGCCAAATGTCTTTATGTTTCTTCACATTCCTCCTTCCCAGCAGCTCTCACAACTTTCCTTGCAGATGAAGATATTTTGGATTGTTAAATATGTGACAAATGAGCAACTTTATTCCAAAAAGAAGTCAATCGTCTTCATGTTTCCTTAAAATTTCCACCATCCTCATGTTTCCTCACAATTTTCCTCCTAGACTTTCACTATTTTCTTGCAGATGAAGATATTCTGAATTGTCAAATATGTGACAAACAGACAATAATTTACCCTCAAAAAGAAGCCAAATGTCTTCATGTTTCTTTACATTCCTCCATCCCAGCTTCCACTAGTTTCCTTGCAGATGAAGATATTTTGGATTGTCAAATATGTGACACATGGACACCTTTTACCCCCAAAGAGAAGCCAAATGTCTTTATGTTTCTTCACATTCCTCCTTCCCAGCCTTCACTAGTTTCCTTGCAGATGAAGATTTTTGGATTGTCAAATATGTGACACACGGAAACCTTTTACCCCAAAAGAGAAGCCAAATGTCCTTATGGTTCTTCACATTCCTCCTTCCCAGCTTTCACTAGTTTCCTTGCAGATGAAGATTTTTGGATTGTCAAATATGTGACACCCGGACACCTTTTACCCCCAAAGAGAAGCCAAATGTCTTCATGTTTCTTCACATTCCACTTTCTGTGCTTCCACACGTTTTCGTTCTATTGAATATATTTTGGATCGTCCAATGTGTGACAAACGGATGACATTTTTCCCCTAAGAGAAGCCAAATGTCTTCATGTTTCTTTACATTCCTCCATCCCAGCTTCCACTAGTTTCCTGCAGCTGAAGATATTTTTGATTGTCAAACATGTGACAAACGAAAAACTTTTATCCCCAAAGAAAAGCCAAATGTCTTCATGTTTCTTTATATTCCTCCTTCTCAGCTTCCACTAATTTCCTTGCAGATGAAGATATTTTGGATTGTCAAATATGTGACAAACGGACAACTTTTATCCACAAAAAGAAGCCAAATGTCTGCATGTTTCTTCACATTCCTCCTTCTCAGCTTCCTTGTTTTTCTTGCAGATGGAGATATTTTGGATTGTCAAATATGTGACAAACGAAAAATATTTATCCCCAAAGAGAAGCCAAATGTCTTCATGTTTCTCTACATTCCTCCTTCCCAGCCTCCACTAATTTCCTTGCAGATTAAGATATTTTGGATTGTCAAATATTTGACAAATTGACAAATTTAACCCCCAAAGAGAAGCCACATGTCCTTATGTTTCTTCAAGTTCTTCTTCCGAGCTTCCACTTGTTTCCTGCAGCTGAAGATATTTTAGTTTGTCAAATATTAGACAAACAAAAAACTTTTATCCCCAAAGAGAAGCCAAATGTCTTCGTGTTTCTTCACATTTCTCCTTCCCAGCTTCCACTAGTTTTCTTGCAGATGAAGATATTTTGGATAGTCAAATATGTGACAAACGGACAACATTTACCCACAAAGGGAAACCAAATAGTCTTCATGTTTCTTCACATTTCTCCTTCCCAGGTTTCACTAGTTTCCTTGCAGATGAAGATAATATATTGTTAAAATGTGACAAACGGACATCCTTTATTCCCAATAAGAAGTCAAATGATGGAGATAGAGTTCACTGTCTTCTAGAATACCTGAACCACTACCCCCTCGAAACAATGGGTAGCCATATTATATAATATATACATTTTATATATAATGTATGTATATGATTTTCTAGAAGACTTCGCACGTGACTCGCATGCAGAAGTATTGGAAAGTTTCAGGCGTTGCTTCTTATTATATATAGATAAATTGTTTGTTAACTCTGTCTTCTCCCTATTAAATGGCTACCCCTCGAAATGAGGATAATTGAACGGATATATATATGACAGTTTCGGAGTTTATATATTGAATTGCATCATTTGATTAATCAATAAATAGTGGTCATAAATTTATTTTCATATTCGAATTATACAATTGACAAAATGTCCACAATAAGGAGGCTAAGAAAGGAAATTGACCGATGAAATTATGGCTAAAATTTACTGTAATTACCATTCAACACACATGCAGCCGTTGTTCTATCCGTTCAACATGTTTATGTTCATCTAGATAGCTGAAAATTATTATTAGGATTTGTTTGTGTGCTGAAAGAGCAATAAATGTTTGTATAATGATTCTGTGTTCGCTCATTTAAGGCTAATTTATATTTGAATAAAAAAAAAGGAATGTCAAGACCCCAATCTAAAATTACAGATTTTATAATACTCAGTTCTTATTCCAAAGACTCTATCCTCTAAGTCGGTGTATGTGAATACTTTCTAAATTAAAAGAATACAAATCAAGTGATTAACCCTCCTTTTTATTTTCTATTGCCAAGTATTGGTCTTCTATTTCGAAAATGAAATTTGTCCAGCCAGCCTGAATGGGGTACCCTCAACATATGCCTTCATTATTAATTACGGTAAACCGCTATTGCATGTCAGCGCCATCTTGTATTCATTTCGTGAAACACATAACATACATGCAAGGCATTAAAATTAGCAAGTTCCTTTATATATTCTTATACATTTGAGTGAATCGCCAACGAGAATATCTAACGTTTCACGGCTTTGAGTTAAAATATGAATAAAGTTAAAGTTTTATTAAAACAAATTGATATTTTAAACTTCTAAATCGTTAAAAGCTTAAATACTAGTTGGCGCTGAGAAGCAAATGCGGGAGTTACCGTAAATGACAATTATCTTGTTCAAAGGTACCCCATTAATATTCATGTGACTGTCTTCATCTGATACTGAGGTCAGTAGAACACAATTTATATGTGGATTTTGTTAATACCTCACTGAGGTTCGTTTCCACTTGTACGGTATATGGCGCGTTCGTCTTTATTAAGTATAGAATTTGATCCACTACACTTGATAACACGTAACCTTTATGTACACCTTTACAATGTTCGACAGCAAAATATTTAATGCTGTTAAAACAAATATTTTCAAATCAAAAGGGTCGGGCGAGGACTCCGACAGTGCTGGATTTTCTTCGCACGGCATGCATGTCCGTATCGGTACGCTTTGCACGGAACTGGTCGTATCGAAGAAAAAATGACTGCTAACAAATATGAATACATGTCTAACTTAAACTATAACCTTATAACTACTTATTAAGCTAGAACCGCTTTAAATTTTGTTATTTTTTTATATACAGTATAATGTTCAGTAGAGTAAATGAGGTTAAGGAAAAAGGCGATCAGGTATTTTAAGTATTTCCAGCCATTTCTCAAAGGTTATGGTACTGGTTACCATGAGAGAAATGCAGGAAGCATATCCCGGTAGGCAGATAGCCGCTGCTATGGCTGACTATTCGAAACTAGTCTTCAGTGAACAATCGAATCCGATACATGCAAAACAAATCGATTAATGCAATGATCTCTTTTACAGTTATTTTCATATTTTTTATCTCATTCCTGCGGTCAGATAAACAATATACATAATGCAGTAAGCATTGTTGTTTAACAAAGAGACCATGGATCTTTCTTTACATAGCAGCACAGTTATGGATATAGAGATTAATTATCACTTCTCTATGAACGTGTTTAGGTATATAATTATGTTCATGACAGCAACATGCACAGCTGAATTAAACTGAGGACGTCTTTAACAGCAATTCACAAGCCTAGCAACTAGCATTTCTGTAACTCTTGTCACGACCACGGTGATTCGTTATGACGTATTATCATTGATCTAACATTTCAGTCAACACTCATGATAACAATGTCACCCTGACGATGTCGCTTTCATGACGACCATATTTACTCACTGGCAAGTGAAAGTGAAATGTACCATCCTTGACCACAAAATAACTAAAACGGTCTCAATTAATTAAATGAATATCAGTGGTAGAGTAGGTCATGGAGCAAAAGATAATTTGAGCAGAGGAGTAGTTGTATCTAACATAGTTCCTTTCAATATCTGCAAAATTTGTTGTTTTGAGAATATTTTATGAAACCAGTTACAGCAAGACAACCGTACTTGTCTAGAACTGGATGCTGACGGGCTTCACAAACACCCTCCACCGACACCGAACGCCCGGCCCGTCAGGGTACCGCATGGAAGTGACGAATTTCGTTTTCCGACATTCTGACAGCGATAGTGTGCTTGTCCAACAATATCCAACAATCACTAACCCGTGCATGAAAACGATGCTAACATCATTGCTTATCTTTTATATGTATGGATAAGCTGCCCATGTACGATTCAAGGGATAATTGGGGGGGAGGGGGTGGCGGGGGGGGGGGGGGGCGTCAGCATCCAGTGCTTTACTTACCCTGGGGATAGGGATATGTGTTGGACCAGCAGACCCTGCAGAACTTGTGGTACCTGAGACGCTCAATTCATATATTAAAGCATGATCTATTCACCTTCCAGTTCTACTCACCCTGCAGTTGACAAGCTTCCCAGAAAGTCCTGTGCTCAGTTGAACCGACTACGGTCCTGAACGGGCCGCTTTGCGTCAGACATAGTAAGATGGGACATCGCAGAGTCTGACCTTTGTCCGTGTTGCCAAATACAGACCAAACATGCCCTGAGTGTAGTGCTACTTCACAATATTTTATCATACCATTCATTTGAAGAATGTTTGTGACATAATAGTGTATTTGCAATGATGGATTGAGTTTGATTATGCACCAGCATATTTGGTTCAGTTGTATTTTTTTTATCAATGAAACATTTTTTGTTGGAGGTAACCGCCTCCAATTTGTTTAAGCTGGCTTAACTACGTATATGTACATCTGCAGAATTCCATTCCGGTTTCGGACTACTTGACAGGGCAGTATCACACGCTTCCTCTCATTTTATATCCTGGTCTTAACCAGGCCCGGTGAATACTGCACCTGCGGACCCTAGGTGTGTAATCGCCCCCATTACTGGGTCATACCTCTGAGGAACCCCCAAAAGGCGTTTGTGAGTAAAATACGGCCGTTGGGCACGACCATACCATTAAGCCTGCAGATCGCTCACCCTGGTTAGGGACCGACCGTGAAAAATCTCACCGCCTCGGCTGAGATTCGAACTCACGATCAGTTCAGTTGTACTTGCCGGGGTTCAAATAAGTTGGCATCAACCTTTCCGTATACACCTTTTAGTGTATGAGCGGGTCTGTACAATGTATGAACCACTTATTCAGTCCTGCCGAGTCAATTTTAATAATTGTCTTAATTCTTTATGAAGTCATTCAAATGGGTCTATTTTAGGCGGTAAATTTATCAAAACTTGGAAAGTGCTGAATTTATAACTTGAGATTCAAGTTTTGCTATTTTGAGTCGTATTGCCAAGGCACCCTGGCCACTGTTAGAAAATCAGTTGACACGAGGCCTTGATACGTGCATGACAGACTATGCAGGTTTTTGGCGTTGGGTCTGATTGAGTTTAAATTAGTTAAAAGCAGAGGACAGCCGACGATCAGCCTTGAAATGTTATTCCTATAGGCCTACTATTGAGAAAATCCATGGACATGTCAACGGACATTTAAATACAACCTTGAACTATTAATTGTTTTAAAAGTTTTCTATTGAGATAACCTCCCGGCACCTCGACGTATCTACAGGTTTGCTTTTCTGGTGGCTTTCCAGTGTAGTTCGGGCACGTGATAATGGGCGTGGCCATCTATGATTTATCGAGAACCCCGAGTTGAGGATCCTGCAGATATCCATTTGGAGGGTGTGATAAAGTGGTATGTACCAATTTAATTCAGCAAACAAATTTAAAATCAACCTTATTTTATTTATACATTACTGGTTAGAATGCTGAAATAGGAAATGATTGTAACTTTCTAATGAGGGGAAGTCCTCGTTAACTCAGTATTCCACAGCTTAAATTGTGTGAAATACTCATTCTGTTTAGCGGTATTAAATTTTAATATTTCCTTCTTCAAGGCACTGATCAGACCTGTATTTAGGAAAGTGTATTATCACCATTATTCTGGGGCGATATTTGTTTTGAGATATCAGCAGTGAAGGGTAGATTTCTATTTAATTTTCTAATTTGTTTCATGTGGAGTGATATTTAACTAGTATTAAGAGAGAGCATGGGTTTGAGAGTGGACGGGTAATGCTTGCTTGTATCATATACTTCCTCCGGTCAGAAGTCTTCATCATGATTCAGTGTTAAAAGAGCCTAAAGTCCGGGAAGTTCTAGTTGTGACTGGATCATGTGCGTGAAAATGACAGGCCCTCCTCTCAGAAATTGGCCATCCACAACTGGTGACCCTCCTGACTAACTGCCAATTTTACCTGCATTCAACACAAGGGTACAGTTTTAATGACAAAAATCGTTTTTGGTGATGTCATTGTAAAAAAGTAAAATAAAAAAGTTATTTGACCAGATATCCTTGTCTTTGTTTTTTTAGCTTAGCTTACTATAAGTCATCTGAGCTGTAGTTGTGATCCATTGTCCATCGTCCGTCCGTTAGACTGGCACGTTTTGAAACCGTTAGACCTACCCATCCAAAATTCGACATACAAATAGGTGTTCCTCAGTTCTCCCAAACTCAAAACTGGATCATTGCGACCTCGTTTTTTTAAGAAAAAAAAAAACATTGACCTCACTGGAGGTCATTTAATACAGCAATGCTGACACAGTTAAAGTTATTGTCATATCACCCCCCCCCCCCCAAAAAAAAAAACACACAGTGTAATGCAATAATTGTTATTGTTTGAACTCTATTTGCTTAACTGTAAAGCTTTTTCATCTCCAATGTAAAAAAAACTGTTCCTGAAATAGTAATTTAAAAAGATGTCATGAAGATGTCATGTTGTGCTAATGTGATATTTTACAGAAATTAATTTCCTTCAACTAGTTTTTACACATTAATGATTTAAATTATAATTACTACCGTCGGTTTGCATAATTCGATGAGCCAAATTAGGGTAAAAAACGGGTACAATTAAGATTTTCAAATTCTGAATCAAGTTATATAAATACATTTTTATGCATAATGTGATATTATATATTTGCAAAATTAGAGATAAATAATGATGAGATTTAGAATTGTGAGACAACGTATATATTCAGACATATATGTTTTATTGCCAATGTATAAATTTACAAACTTGATGAAAAAATGGAAGTAATAAAAGTATGAGGACTAATGCAACTATTTGTTTATTATTTTCCTGCCTCAGCAGAATGGGAAATAAAGTGATCATAAATAACTTTTTATTAATCAAATTTGTTTTCCTGGAAGCATGTTTAATTAAATTTCATATCCTTCGTGTATATGCAGAGTTGTTATAACTCCTACCATCCCCCTTTTGCCATTAAGTCCTCGCACCTGTGCACTTTGGACATTAGTTCGATTGCACCTGTATAATATTTATAAAACTGAACAAAAATGGAATGATAAAAAAATTAGGATCTAATTGAACAAATGTGTCAGTTGTTGAACTGTCAATAGCTTATCAAAGTGCTAATCAATGATCATGGTAACAGTATAGATCTTATGTTCAACTGTTCACATGCTTCAGTTTCAACATTAGAAAAAACATGGTCAGATCACAAAAATATTATTTACAACCATTCTTTACTCATCAGTTTAAACCAATAAACAATATTACATTTAACAATTTCTTACCCATCAATTCAAACCAACGATGTCAACCAACCATGGTCTAAATTACCTTTAGCCCTCAGATTTTATCTCCTTGTGTTTATTATTTTAGATATTTACCTTCTAGGTCAACTTCACCCGAGCCTCATGACCCATGTGTCTCTTGTTAATTTTGTGGGCAGAAATGCATGATATCAAATTAATAAATGAAACCCTACTTAACCTTAACTTATAGAAGTTGCCATATGATGGTTTCAAATTGGAGCCCAGATTTTAATGCCGGACCTGCTTCGTCCCGGAAAAGGCATTTATCCCGGAAAAGGCATTTAGAGGTATTGAAAGAGGTACACATTGTCTGGATATGATTTTTAAAAGAAATGAATTCTCCAAAACACTTTACAACATGACAGCCTATTGCTTCGTCTAGTAGTTTGAACGTTTATGGTACAAGTATATACCTCCGAAGGTATTATGTTTACTTCTTAGCTCGTTTGTTTTTTAGCAAACAGTGTTGAGCGGATTTTCGTGAACCTTTGTAGAGAGCTAGAAGAACACGCAAGGAACAACAGATTAGAGTTCAGAGGTCATCTAGATCACCATAATATACTTTTAATTCAATCTGAAAGAATCATATGATAATCTGACACACGCGATTCGTTTGCATTTCGGAAAAACCGCCCATTCATAGGTAAATGGACAGCATTTGTTCTGCTACTGCCCATGTTTTACTGAAGCGTGACAGTGTACGACACACACAAAAGTCTGGTTAGAAGATTTCGGCGGAGGTTTGTAGGTTCCGAGTACGCTATCTAATTTGACCTGCATTACAATATTGTTACCAATGGCACCCTGTCACAGAAAATATATATGTCCAGATGAAAATAATTTGGAATCGTGAAGCTTCAAATTTAATTAAATTTAATTATTCACATTTGACACAGAAATATCCGTGTGTATGAATGTTCAATACCCAAGTTTCCCCTTCAAGTCTGAACAAGAATTGTGTACAAACAATTTTTTGTGACTAAACTACAAGCGCTAGGCCTACTCATATCATTATTTATAGATCCTTGGGATTCGCGCTAGAACAGAGTTGGTGAATGGGTTTGGAATAATAACGTCGGACGGGATCCCTGCCTCACTGTGGTCTGACCTCGGTTGGCATGGTGATTATTGTGAACTTCCTGTTTTATATCATGGCATGGGTTTCATTTGGTGAAAGCATGTAACGGACTGTTAAATGAACCGGAAGGTCTCCGAGTAATGTACGTAGACAAAGCGCCGACAGGTAGGTAAAAATCCTGTTGTATTGTTTATCATTTAAATAATCATGACATGTCCGATTTAACAGTAAACCCATGTGCCAGTATGTATGCTGCTAACTACCTCTACCTTGAGCAGGCGCCGATCCAGGATTTTCTTGCAGGTGGGGTGGGGGGGGGGGGGGGGGGGGGGGGTTAACGGATGTCATTGTGTGATTATTCCGAGCAATTTACCTGTCATGGTTTTAAATTGGTCTAAAAAAGGTTGGTAGTTGAGAGCGGGGGGGGGGGGGGCTACTTGAGGGATAAAGCAAGTGATTACTTAGGACTAGCTGATAAACCCGGTATACCGGGCTTATTACCGGGGTTGGGGAGATATATTAACTGAGATGTGGAACGTTGGCTCATTTTTTATTCTAAAAGTTAACAGGAAATATAGGTTTTCAGTGGGAAACTGTCTCAATAAGATATGTATAAATATTTTTACATGTATTTTGTGGGGCTGTCCTCGTGGCAAGAAATTCACACCCAACGGGACTCAATGGAGAGAGTCCGTATCCCATTTTCGGCCACCGCAACCCTTTTTTCATCGTATCAGACAAATTTACAGGCCTGAAACCCCCGACACCACTCCACCCCACTGCACCGCTTTTCCTTAAATTGGGACCTTGAATTAGGTTTTGTCATTAATCCTCCTGGGTTGAACTCTCCATTTCATAAAGCGAGAAACAAGTGTTTTCCTCTGTTACTGACCACGCCCGTGGGTGAGAGCCTCGTTCAAATGTAAGGCCCGACAGTCTCAAATCCCTCACTGAAAGCAAGCGTTATTCATATAAACAATAGTAGTGTTTGAGTTTGAGTGACCACGATCCACGCATTCCGGTCATTGCCGAAGGCAGTTTTGCTGTGCTCGGTCTAACCTCCGTGCAAGTCAGTAAAAACGGAAAAATCACTCAAAATTATATGTACATTAAAATTATTTATTCTCATATCGCCTATGTCAATGCCGGGATAAAAACCTTTAAAATGATGTATGACACAGTATTGTACACAACGCGGTTTTAGAGAACATTGCGAATAGACGTGAACCGAATTCCTTTTATAAGTATTAGATAAAATTTATAACCTTCGCTCAATCAGATCAAAGGCTGATATGCTGAAAATATGTCGGTACCTCATTGTGGGAGAGTTACTTTTTTAAAGCTTCCTCTATAAATACCGTTAGAAAAAAGTCAGAGGATAACAGTCATCACTAATATTAATATTATATATATATATATGTATGTTTATATACACATTTATTGTCTGTGTGACACATTTCAAATATATTACAATAAGTATAAGGTCTTAAAAAAAAAGACATTATGTTTTCAGTAAACGTTTTCATGTTAATTATAAACCAGGTTTAGATATATAATATTTCATAGTATACCAAGAGAAGGAACCACAGTCTATAATTTTATTAATTAATATATTTCATTTCCAATTTAAACATTTATTCTCTGCATATCGGGTGGGGGGGGGGGGGATTATATTGACCATATCCCTTGATAAAAAATCGGGAATACAGCCCCATCCCCCCTGTATTGACGCCGCGACAAGAACCATACTTAAATAACAACACGTATGAGAATGACAGAGTATTCCACAACAGGGTTTGATATATTGCGATAGACTAAAACAGTTTAAAAACACCTGACTTCGGTAACCTGTGTCTATTTGAGGTTCGCAATATTACAACATGATAAAAGCACTAGCCATCGTCTACGAGTTGCCTATACTACGTGTGTACCTAAGAATTCTTTTCTGCAGCATGGTTGCGTTCCTACAGATCGCCTTTATAATACTTTGAAAAGACTGATAAAAAACGTTGCCCTCAGAAAAAGCCTCATGTGTATATTCGCAGGACAATAACATGTACCGGGTCTTGCTCTGACTGGTAAAACACTTTGCTTTATCTACCGGGCGAACAACTCCAAATCAATATTTACAATACACCCATATAGAACTTTTGGGCTGTATGCTGAGCACGCATAAGTTTTGTGATGATTAAACGTAGTTTTTTATTGCTGTCATGTCCTTCTAACCACTTCATGTTTGACTGACATCGTGCTTGCTCTGAAGTTAGTCCACCTTTACAGGCTCAGCAGGCCTACTATTTTAGGACTAAATCCGCGAAGTAATTTTAGTCCATCCATTAGTATACGGATTAAAGTTAGCACGTCGTCCAACCACGGACTATCTCGTTATCCAGCTTTAGTCGCCCATCAGCATACGGCCATTTGGGGTCTCAGTGAAATGCTCTTCCCTCTTGCATGCTGAACATTCACTAGTATTTCAGGTAAAGTCTGTATATCACCCATGCGAACAAAGATTAAAGTTGTGTATTTACTGTGTGTCATTGAAGGTCAAAGCGAAGTCATCACTTCATTTGTACCATCCGCCTGAAATCTGCTTCGGGACTTGCATATCTAGTATACTCTAAAATCATGTCTGCTGAACAGCTGATATAAGTCTGGTTTCATATTATATCAATTTTTATTTTAAAGTGTACTCTAAACTGCGTGCCATACTATTGTCCTCTCTTGTTATATCATCCGGTTTCATATCATTTCTGTTTAAAAATGTACTGTTTGGCTGACTAAAAGTCAATCACCCTTTGTCCGTCGTCCTTCTGTACCACTGTCCGGTAGAAGGAAATAAATCGTTGGATATAGAAACTCTTACTAAAAAACTAGGAGGCTTCTAAGCGAATGTTTTTGGAAAACTGAAATTAGGTCACTTCGACATATAATCTCCAAGTTATGGGCATTCTAGAATAATTAAATATGTTAATACAAAATCTCGAGTATCTCAATTATAAATGCATGGATTGCCATGTCTTGAAAATTGATCATGACAAGTTTTATAAATTCTCTAAAACTGGTGGCCTTTTTTTCTATTTTCACGCATTTCCCCTTTATTTTTTGACTGCCAAATTACAGTAAAGTGGCAGTTTCTAAGCTGTGATTTCAGCAAGTGTCCTGAAGCCTGGTGTGTTTTTTTAATATTAATATTATAATGTCTCTCCCCCCCCCCCCCACCCCCATATAGTTGAAACATACTGTTTTCAGTTCCTTTGCAGTTGCTGTCATCGTCGTAAGTTTTTGTCAAACCTACGGAATATTATGATTAATAAGACCACTGGAAGCACTGCATATATTTTCTTCAAAATTGACGCAGCAGTTGTTTCCGCCAAGTTCTCGGAAGAGTTAAGTTAAAGTGTCGAATTTAACCATGATCTACAAGGTCAAATCAGCCGAACTACAGTTCATTATCTTATATATACATGTATCTTGTGAACATCATAACTTATATGTGTTCCCCAAATTTGATGGACAAATTTTTTTATTCATGTTACCAGTGGAAATGACCTTGGCCTTGAACTTATTCTTCTCTTGTACTACCTGTAAAGACCATGATGCACATTTGTGTGACCCATCATTAAAGGAAAAAACCCGTCGACTGTGGTTTCAGAAGATCAAATGTCAAGATCACATCTGAAGTTTATCTCAGTATGGCTTTAAGGTGATAAAATTCCTCTTGTGAATGTTAGGCTGAAATACATGCTGGTCAGCTGACCGTCATGATCCATGAGTTACTTGTTATTATATAGTATACTCAGTGTGTGTCATACTATTATCCTCTTTTGTTCTTTCAATCTGGTTCCCTATCATTTGTAGCTCAACTGACCGAAAGTTGTCTTGGTTATAGCGATCACTCTCTGTCCGTCTCCGTCCGGCCGGCCGTCCGGTCATTTGATCACACCGCACAAATCGTTACTGTTGGACCCAGAATCTTCTCACTTAACATCCTGGGAGGTCCTTGCAAATTCTCCCTGGACACCTGAAATTAGATCACTGCGAACTTTATAATATGTCAGGTATGTGGGCTGTTTATGCAACTCAGATTAATTTAAAATTTGAACCCTCAAAATCTCCAGTATATGCATAACTAATACATGATTCTTTCCATACATATGGATCATGGACAATTTTATTAGTTCCTGAAGCCTGGTGGCGCAACATTTATTTTTCTTATAATTTTACTCATCTTGTCTATTTTTGAGATCTTCAAATGAAGCAGTCTTGCTGTTAACAGGGCAGAAGCCGTATTCTAGAAATTTCTAAGTGTACATCCATTGAGGTCCCAGTAAAATTTACTTGGAAACCTAAAAATTAGGTCATTGTGACCAATATTCTCAAATTATGGGACGAAAACATTATTTTGAACACCCAGAGAGAAAGACGGGACACAAAGTGTATCCCTTTACCCTAGAATATTCTAATGTGACATTCAGGAAGGTCCTAGGTAATTGTCCTTTGAGACACAAAATGAGATTACCGTGACCTATATTCTGCGAGCTATAGGAAGAAAACATGATTTGAGCAACTTGAATGTAAGGTGCCCTCCAATTGTATCCGCTAGGCCTAGAACCTTCTAACGCAACATCAAATGGGTTTCTTGGCAAATATTATTCTAAACTAGGTAATGTTACCTCTCAGAGGAGTTTGAAAACTGGTGGCCTTGATCTTATTCTTCTCTTGTACAGCCTGTATGGATATGATTGGCTTCAGCCTGTACATGTGTCACCCATCACTCACGGGAGAACCATGTCACCTGTGGTGTCAGCAGGTCAAAGGTCAAGATCACATCTTAGTTAACCTCAGTATTGCTTTCAAATGATGAAATTCCTGTTGTGACTGTTAGGCCAAATGGCATGATGGTCAGCTGAGCGTCATGAACCATGGATCGCTTGTTGTACGAAGACTGGCCAGCGACTTCAGCAGGGTCTGTCCAGAACAGGACTCCCTTGGTTTGATATCACCCTCAATATACACTGACGTACACTAGTTTTTAAGAGACCTTTATTTCCCGCGAAGGCGCGACAGGAGGCCGAATAGTCTTGGAATGTGAGCAGGCGTTAATCAGGCGTGCCAACCATATACACAGTTCCCTTGCCGTGTTAGATGGGTTCGCCTGCAAAATTTACAACTATCAAACAATTCAGTTTCGAGACTGTGCGGGCTGTTTTGTTGCAGACACAATATAATCAGAACTAGTGCAGATACAACAATGATCAACAGGATGGATGATAGACAATCTTGTGAAGCTCTTATGAATATACCTTCTTTCTGGACCCTTTTCAAAATTGATTTTGATCAATTTATAAGTGATAGTTAACGTTACAGCCTTCCTAAATCATCCACAATAAATAGGGATTCTTTATATTTCTTCATTGCAGAAAGAGAATACAGAATGTCTGAAAATATGTTCCACTATTGTTCATTTATGTTTATGAAATAATGGGTTTCTAGTAATTGCTGTAATATTCGATTCTTTTCTGACAGAACTATGTCTGAAAGAAACCACAGCCAAATCATCAACGATATGAGGCCATTCCTCGTCAACAACATAGACGTGATAAATACATCGCTTTTAGACGAGCTGGTCACAGAAGAAGTCATATGCGATACACAATTCCGGTCTATCAGGGTAGCGTAATATGATCCATTGTGCATGCTATTTCTTGAAATATTTTCATCATATATTAATAATATTCTAAGCCTGTACATATATATATATATATATATATATATATATATATATATATATATATATATAAACCGACAAACCAAAAAAAACACACATACATTAATCAAACATAAATCATAAACGGGGGTTTGTACCCATACCTGTTTTAATTAGTAGTAGTCCGTTTTTTACTTCTTGGTTTCCAGTCAGACGTTGTTGTTCTTGTAACTCTTTATCTAATTCGTTCATCAGGTTAAATGGTTTACTGTAAACTGGGAACAATTTTAATTAGTTTTTCTTGTAATTTGTTAAAGCCTGTTGTCTGGTATTTAAGAGTATTTAGCATGTCAGGTGACGTCACTCTGGCTTTCTAGAGTGAGGACAACACGTCCTGCAATTGAATTCGATGATCATGTGATATTTCAGATGATCGTGTAATGTATTCATACCTCGTCTTGCGGGACACGCACTATATATGAATAGTAATTCTCTGTGTGAATAATTATGTGTGAATCGATATATTTTACTAGTAAAATTTATTTTATCAGTAAAGTAATAATGCCCTGTTAGGCCATGGAGCATACGCACTTGTGACATGTCGCATGTACCACATGAATGTATAATAGTTGTTTTATTGTAAAAGTCCGCATACTGCAGACTCTGGCACTCGAACTTGAGGAGTACAGCACGTCCCTGATTTACATGGTTTTGTATTAATTCAGAAATAATGCACGTCTGCGTCCCTATCCCTTGTTTATTCCTCGTGTATGTGTGCCTCTTCGTGAGCTCATCTCGTGAACCCCGTCTCATATGTATAAAGAGAATATGGCCTATTTATTGCGGTTCATCAGTGAGGCAATAATGAATAATGTTTACACAGGAACTGGATCAAAATTGCCTGTTTTGAATTTCTTTTGTATTCAGGAAACTTATCACGGAAATCACCAACAAGTCAGTGAACTACTCAGTATAATTCAAAGGAAACCTGAAGCCGATTTCCATCGCTTTAGGGACTGCTTAATAAAGACAGGACAAGGTCATATTTCTAAAAAGCTTGCAGGTAATATGTAAGGACGAGTATCGTAAGAAATTACATGAAACCTCCTTGCTTTAACGTTTGTTCTATTTTATTCATTTTCTTTAATGAAATTTTTACAATTAAGTTCCGGGAATAACAAAGAGTTATTGAGAAAGATGTATATACATCATATTTAATGTAAGCAAAATATCAGAAGTAAGTTTTAATGTCACATAAATAAGGGTGTAAATGCAAAAAGATCTGCTCTATAGTTCCGCACTATAGAAGTGTGACTACAAAAATTTGAATAAATGTTATTGATGTTTTTAATTGTATTTATATATGTAGTAATCACTTCTTTTGCAGATGAAAGAACACAAGATACTGGAAGGCGACATGGGGAAGAGGTACTTTTGTATATATCAGTAAATGTTATAGCCTAAACAGGGCGTTACATCCTTGTTTGCAAATTCAATACTTTATTAATAATAAGATATATAATGTGTTTTTCATTGTCTTTATTACTAGATTTACAGCAAGTAGGATCCCGCTTCAGTCATATTAGAGATGCCAGAATCTTATACTCAGGAACAAGAATCTATCATTGAATGTATGATTCAAAATCTCACTTTGGTACAGCAACTAGACGAGAACATACGCATACAGCGGAAATCCGGAGTTACCGAATTACCGGTTTCTAAGACGACTCACATTGTCCGTGTGTTACCTGATGTGGAGCAGGCGGACCAGATGCCCACAGGTAAACACCTATCGAATGTGATCATGAAATCTGTTCAAGAATACGGGGGGATTGATTTGGCGGCAGAATGCAGAACCAAGTATCTGGCAGTTGGAAAGTGCAAGCAGAATTTCTTCTTGGGGTACAGTTTGTTTCGTTCATGGAGAAACTGTCTTACGCATGGGGATGACCATACGGTGTTCATACCAGCCCCAGTCTACGGTGACCCTGACATGCTTGCAGATCCGACATCTGAGGAAACAATCAGTACTTTGGTTGCAGACCTTGATACATCGTGGGAAACAGCTGTTGGAACAGTGGACACCCTCTCAGAAGCCCTACGAAGGTTACCAGAGAGTAGAAATTTGAGGCTTTATTTTACAATATCAACTGAGTGCACATTTCAGGATAACTTAAGAGAGTTACTGCAGAGGAAACTAAATGAATGTATGCTTGGAAACGCCTATGAGCTTGTGCCAGCTACCAAAATGCACGCTCTCTCTGCACTAAAGGATAGGTCAATTTGGCTATTCTTGCACCCCGCCAGATATTTGACATGCATACGAATGCTGCCTGTTGTGAATGCAATTCCTCACGTTATTGCTGCAGGAACAGAATTAGATCAGATGTACAAATCTATAACACAGGAGCTCAAGGAAGACTTCATACTGAAACGTCTGAATGGTCGAGCACTGTCACAGATGATTGGCGCTCTCCTTGAAGAGGGTAGCACAGCGTACGCCAAAGCAAGAAGATTGTCTGAGGCATTTCATAATACTCCGGACGTATTACATTCTCATGCAGAATTTCTTCACGTTTGCCTGGGTTGGTATTTTCCATTGTTTTTATCGGTAGTTTCTTATGAATCAAAGTCGCTATGTCTGTATTAGACAAACGTTTGATGACATTTTGATTTTTATTCCTTTATATGTCCTTCTTTTATACGACCTGTATGGCCAATGAAAATGGAGTAAAGTTAAGAAAAACACATACTGCATGGTATTGTGAAAGGTTATCTTTTTAGGGAATTACATCACCACGTTTGCCGTTGAAATAAAAACAAAGGACACATCAAGCAACCTCTCCAGAAAAGAAGAAAGCATTGTCAGCAAATTGAACCAAATTATTGGTCAAATGCACACGGCAGCACGAAGGTCGCAGTCATTTGAGCCAGAGTCACCAACAGCAAACCGAGTATTTATGTTGTTGAAAGTACTAAAGCTTGTGCTCGACTGTGTCAGTGGAAGCATCACGTTACACTCATACATATCAAGAAGTGTTACTATAGACGGCCTACAAGAAGCCATCAGGGACGGCAGGATACTCTGTGACACAAGGAATGTGCTACACCTTCTGCTTCGGGAATGTTCTGGTCTCGACTCTGACATAGTGAAAATAAGAATGAGAATGATCCCTTCAGTAGTGGCAAAGGAATCAGGATATGGTAATAATATTCAATAAGTTGACATGACCAAATCCAATTCAAATGCAAGCATATTTAAAATCGCAGATCAATAACATAAACGTCGAATGTTGAGTTTAAAGCGAAATATATGGATGTCTTTCAAAAGGCATAAATTAAGCAGATCAATATACATTCATGTAGTTGAGTAATGCAACATATTATTATATGATGCAGCACAAGTGCGTCAAGTAATGACAAAGTTATATAAAATTTATTTTATGACAATTTTTTATTCACAGTTGAAGTAAAAAATGAGAAGAGGTTTAATCAGGGCTACCAAGTAACATGGACCTTTATATACCTTTATCTGGGCTTGTTCATTTTTATCGTCAGGGAGTAATTTAGTCATTGTTTTAAAGTAGTGCTTAAGCTTAACTTATTTTGAAATATTTTAAAGAAGCAAATTTTTCCGTATTGTCCAAACGATCAAACATAAAACGAAATATCGTAAAAGAATATTGTCTCAAAAATTACTGTTTTAATACCACTTTTGTGTTGAAATGCTGAATTGAAAATATGTTTACACGTTTTAGGACCAAGGAACCAATCTGATGAGGGCTGTTCGAGCCAATGATCTACAGAGAGCAAGAATTCTGGTCAACCAAGGTGCCGATGTCAACTATGTGACGGAGGTAATTACTTGGCACTATAGTGAGTTCCACAATGGGCCGCCCATTGAAATTTGTAAATTTTTTATTAAATTTACAGATAAGTTTGAAGCTTGCAGCGAAGTGTGGTGCATGCCTAATCAACTATTTCATTGGTGTTGAATGGCTGTTCACTGTCAAAAATATTCTAAAAAATATATTGTCAAATTGAAGCTGCCAACCCATCTCATTTGGCCGAAATCATCGGAAGGAGGGAAAAGTTTCAAAATATATTTTGTTATGAAATTTTTCATCTCATATTAGGCCTTAATTATCATAAGTTTTTATGTCAAACATTGTGACAGATTTTACGTTTAAGAGAACAATCGGCAAATTTCAGTGCGCTCCTACTGGGGAAAAAAATATAGTTTTCCTAATCGTGTATAACTCAGAGAAGTCATTATTTGTTTCTGTGCTCCTATATCAGAAAGCCTAAAATTTTAGTGAGTTAGGTGGTAAACATGAGAGTTTGGTACCAGTTTGTTACCAAGGATGCAATATATTGTAATGTGACTCGCTGATATAAATGGAAGGCCATGCAAACATTTCGCATTTTCCAGTAAAAAAGGGTATTTTTTTATTTCAGGAAAACCTTACACCCCTCGGATTGGCTGTGTCGGAAAACTACATGGAGCTGGCTAATCAGCTGGTTGAACAAGGTGCCGACCTAGAGCTTGCAAATGTGGTAGGTTGTACATACTGCTCCGGAATTTAATTTGCATTTCAAAGATTCTGAAACCTTAAATAAAAGTAAATTCTTAAATAAGTAATATCGATATGTGTTGGAATTTGTTCCTCGCAGCATAAAAATCACTGTGTATGTCAAAAGTGGTTATTCAGTTTCTTCAGTTAAGGTTCAAGGGGTTAATATTGAGATCTTTCCCGGCAACCCAGGATTTTTTTTTAATTTAGAAGGCATTACGTGCCATGTTCCTGCTTCTCCGCATCAAACTGGGGAGCTTTGTCAACAACGACGTTTTGACAAAAAAATAAATAAATAAATGACAAAAATTTGTTTGTCATTTATATACATAGGATTTAAACATAGAGGTAGAGAAAAATGCAAATGTGGATTTCCCAATAATCTAATATGACCATCAGACATTTTTCACAGATGATTGTTAGTGACACCCAGCAATTATCTCGTAAGATAGTATTATAAATATACTTAATGTACATTTAGAAATAATAACTGGCGAGTGGAATATGCTATCACAATGTAGAGAGCCACTTCCAATAGCTAAATATGCAGTTGGTCAGTGGCCACTGTCCGATAATTGGTTGGATAAAACATCAGCTAGCTTATGGTCAGTAGTTTTTTTTTTTGTTTAATTTTTTATTTCTCTCCAAATGGTGGCATACCTCATAGGATTGTTTAGAAATTGTTTTAGTGGGGCGTGTCTTAGAGTTCTGGTGGGATTCTCGACCATCAACCCCCTCTGGATCCGAGCTTGATTTTACACTGTCCCTTCTGGATTCAGAAACATTTATCAACACACGGTGTTTTATAACTTGGCATAAACACTATTTTCTCAGACCAGTCCTAATGAGGTTGAACTAAATTCTGCATTATCCCATGAATTTTTGCCATAATTGACTTTTTTTGTCAGTTTCACACTTAGAGCTATTAAATGCAAGACTTTTTTAATGTAAGACCAATTTGGGAACGATGGTTTTCCGCATTATAACTGCTATATATTAGTGGAATCTTTATTAGTTCAATTTACCTATACATTTATATTATTTAGATATACAAAATATCATTGTTATGGGTTGATGTGATGTTACTGTTAATACAGATACCCAGAATATTATAGTCAAGAAGTTGTTATTTAAGGTAGACTATATATATTTTCTATAGGAGGACTGTCCAGGCCTCAAACCTTACAGGGGATATTTACCTGCTGAGAAGAAGTTGGAGGTGAAAGAAAGAAAACTCGATAAACCAAATTCTCTCAGCTGGGTAATTCAGTTTTTGTTTTATGAGTACTGCAAGAGTTCCATTTACATCATGGCGTCTTCAACAATATTTTAATAATATATTAAGGAAAATTTCACTTTCATGGTCATGGGCTTTAAATGTCTTTTTGTACAAAATTCATATTATGTATTACTAAAGTCCAGCTTCTAGAATCTAACACCGAGTGCATTTAGTTTCAACTAGTCCTTGCCTCCAGCTTCCAACTGTGCTCGAGCAGCCCGTGCCCCTAACGCCCTTCAGCCCATAGCTCTGCTATCGAACAGCCCATTCTTTTAGTTCCCAACTCTCCTTATCTGTAGTTTACAATAGCACCTACCTCCATTTTCAAAAGTCCACAAAGAACCTGAAAATTTTTCTAACTGGTTTCAGTTTAGTACCTTTTTCGATTCAGTGTTTGAAATACGTCATGATTTGGCATTTCCAGGGTTTCTATGGCCTTTTTTTGGCCATGCTTCTTGTGGTGAGCTCCATTTTTATCGATGTCTATGCTGAAGGAAGATACCGTATTGCGCATGGAGACAAGGAGCCTTCACACCCTATGGTAAAGCTAAATCTTTCCTATTGATTATTATTGCAACGGCTTTGTGGAAAAGCTTTGATAGTGTTGAGTTGAGGTTTTTATAATTGGTCTATTAATAAAGAATTGATTGTCCTAAAAAGTTACAGATATTAACCTTAAATAAGCCACCATCTACAGCTCTCCAACTTGTGAATGCGACACGTTTTAGGACAATTACAGTATGGGACACCTGGGTCTGATAAAAATTTGTAATGTTTCAGAGCAGCCGTCCATTCCTTCATCTTCTGGTAGCTTTTGGGTCACCATGGTTGACTAACAAATACCTGAATTTAGGAGGAGATGTCAATCAAACAGATCAGGTAAGAACCAATAATGTTTTTTTCTAAAATCTCATTTGTCGTCTTTTTTTATAATTATAGCCTCTGTTTATTAAATAATTTTTTTTTATGTTTTAACTGTGATTAAAAAATCACTAGATCGGAATCAATCAGAAACAGTAAATACGCGAACATTCTGGATCACCATGCTCGGAATATTTCAAGGTACCTGAAACAAACTAATGCTCAGGAAATATATTATTCCGAGCCAATGGATACTTAGTCACGATATGTCAAATTTGCATCATATGTCATAGCCGTCCGCTAGAACAAAAGCAGTTCTAATAAGGTGATACCCGTACAGTCGGTAGACGCATTCAGCCAGTTTTATTTAAATTTATTCTAAATTTATTTTAAATATTTATCCTTATACTCGAGAACCACAATGGTCTCACTTGCCCTATATCATTGCCCTGTACGCCAACGGTAAAACCCTTCAAATAAACAGGTAGTATAATGAGTCATAGAAGCTCAGTAATTCAATTAAATATACATCGGGTGTCTTGTTATCCTCTACAAAATTTCTTTATTAATCGTCCATAATTGTATCAATGTACTAACAGGTAAACCAGCAAATAAATTTCGACAAAAGCACAATAACTCAATCTGGCGATAACATACAGAGAACAAATATCCAACCTGGAAGTATATTTTGCATTATATTTTAGAAAGAAGCAACAGCGCTTCACCTGGCAGCATATATGGGGGAAACCCAAATCGCTCGCGTTCTTTTGGAACATGGCGCCGATATCCATAAAAAAACTAAGGTTTTTATACTCGTCTTTTTTTTGCCTCGTTCTTTTTTATCTGCCATTAATATTGAGCTAAATTTCGACATGCTTTGAATGCATCTTTATCACAATATAAAGCTTTGGCCTCTTTAGCTTATAAGTGACGAAATGTTTAATGCCCGAATGTGCAATATAGAAATTACGATAGTGAACCTACATCACAGAAGTACTTGAAGAATACTAGAGAGTAAATTGTTGAAAGTAGCACAACTAGCAGTTTTAAATATGCAATGAACACATATCTTACTATACTTTGTGTTTTTTAACTATAAGCCTGGAGCCACTGCCCTCGGATTGTCGATCTGGAAACGTCACGGGCAGATTTCCAAGATGTTACTTGACCGTATCCCACAGATAAAAAGGGATAAAAAGGCAAGTTGTAACGCTGAAATTATTTATATGTAGCCCGGGAGGGAATTTCATATCGCTGTCAACTGAGACGTCATTAATATCATTTGATGTATGATTATTACAGGACATTTGTTCTCCACTTTGCATGGCAATTATACGTGATGAGGATCATGTGGTGCGTATTTTACTCACAAAGGGAAGTGATGTGAACGAGGTAAGGTGTACGGTTATATGTAATTAAAATTAACCATATTAAAGTAGAACTTGCTTATCGACGGAATTTTTTGCGGCAATTCGGTAATTAACATTTTCTTTGTATCATTAATAGCGTGTCTCAATACATAAATAACCCCTACTGTATATAAAATATTGTATTAAAATTGCTTTTACACGTATGATTATGTGAAAATATGGTAAGTGCACAAAGTTAAATTCATGAAATGGCACCTTGTATTTGCTAGTTATTTGGTTTTGATCATCACAGGGCAGATTATCACCTTTCTTCATCGCTTTACTGCGAGAAAACATCGATATGATACTGAACTTTATCAAGTCTGGTGCAAGATTAATTTATACGGTAAGTATGGTAAATTTCAATCATATTTCGTCAATTTAAACTTTCACTGCCGTTCTATTAAATGCTTGTTAATGCTTATTTAATTATCATGTATAGTCAACATGTATATGCTTTTGAATAGATAATATTCTTAAAAGACATCATGGTGGACAATCAATTATCCAAGAACTAATTGTGACTTTTCTATAAGCTATTAAGCAAGATTTATAAGATGCTACCACAAAAAATTAAAATCAATGTATTCAGTGAGTTACATATATTGTATTTGATAAAAAAAATTAGGAGCACTTTCAAATCCTGTCAATTAATATTTACAGGAATAAAACAGTTGCTTATCAATGCAACATGGTATACATTCATATCATGAGTGTTTGTCATGGTTATTTCGTAACAACATATTGAAGAACCGATAACGTCTCTATCCGATTCTAAGCACCAATAAATGTCCTCATTTGCGTTTTTTTTTTACCATGTTGCCATCATATAAAGTGCCAATCAGGGTAAACATATAAGAACATTTTACCATGTTACAGGGATATACATCCTTGCATCTTGTGGCAGAGATTGGACTTGCAAAACCTATTGGTTTACTGATCAGAAGTGGAGTGAATGTTGACAAAAAGACATCGGTAGGTTTTTTGTGCCGGCCACATATGTATGCAAACACACAAATGCATATAAAATCGTCATTATCAAAGCGGTTCGGCAGTTAAAATCTAATTTGAAAGGCATATTTTCAACTGATACCTACTTTTTAATTCAAGTACACAATAACACATATAACTAAATAATAGTAGAATCCTGGTTTGAGATACATATATATATATATATATATATATATATATATATATATATGTGTATATATATATATATTATTTGCAAAATATTTCATATAGGACGGGTTAACAGCACTCCACTTAGCCGCTCGTAGAGGTCACACTGATACAGTGAAGGGACTCTTGGAAGGAGGCGCTGATATTGAAGCTACAACTACTGTAAGTAAAGAAGATTTTTCATATATATATATATACTTGTTTTTGAAACATCAAAACAATACTTTTATCGTCCTTTTTACTTTAGATAAAACAAAAGACGTTTTACATTCAGATTGATAGTTTACCGGTTAAACTTGAGTAAACAATGAATTCATTTTCAAACTAATACTTTATTCCTTAGTGCAGATCATATACTTCACTTAACTGAAAAAAAGTCTTTGAGCTTGAGGACGTTTATGACATAACTATATTCATGGCCCACTACGTGCGTGTAACATCTGAAAAAGAGCCCTCGGATATAACATATTTTTATTGATTTTTTTTCATTTTTACCCAATAGCCAGTGCCATAAAGATACGATATGCCTTTTTTTAAAATGTTTCTATAAACAAAATAAATCAATGAAAGGATTAGGCTAGCTGTCTTGTTATGCCATCGATTTTTTTCTACATTATTTCATGTAGTTTAATATTAGTCTAGTAATAAGTCGTTTACTTTAACCAAGTGCTTAAACAGTGTACCCTTTAAAACAAAATTTTGAACGTTTCAAAATGATGTGGAAATATGTTGATCAACCATTTCTTAAATAAAGATCTAGTTTTTCGTCAGTATTTATACAAAGATGTGGTCAGCATAAAAGATAATCTGTTTGTTTAAAATTGATCAGCTTTGTATTGTGCTCTATAAATCTTTACTGGAATACTACGCTCAGCTAACCGAAAATGATTATCAGCCTATTTAAGCCTCAAGTGTGAGTGTGGAGGTATAGAGATTGATGAGTTTATCTCCATGTTTCCCATATTTGATGGGCTACCTCGATGAGACAGCCATGTTTAATTTCCAAAATAACCTTCACAGAGCACAAATCCATGGAGAAATGAACAACTGGATAAATAACGTAAATAATCCAGGAATCTATATACAAACCATTGAAAAAAATAATGTCACGATAGAAGCCAGCGGCCAACTTGGATTTCAGGCAATGATGGTTTCCGCCCTCATTTAAACCTGCTTTTAAAACTATAAGTACATATAAATATTATATATTAAATCACAAATCCTTGTAAAAAAGGACCACTAGAAATATATTGTGTACACGACAAAAAGGTCCAAAAAAATTCTCGACCCCATAAACAAAATAAGTCTGAAACAAATGAAGACTAGATTTTGAGCATATAATAATAGAGCATATTATTGACTGCACAACAGATAGGAGAGGTAACCCTTTCTAAGATGAAATTGGCGATCAACTTGGCTTTTAAGGCCAAAATATGCATAATAACCAATTATATATCAACTATAAATTCCTTGATCTCCAAGACCCTTGAATCCATATGTGACAACATTGCACCTAAAGGATTGGAAAATCATTATGTCGATCGGCGGCCATTTTGAATTTTGGGCAGTTTCGCGAGGATAAGATAGATTAAACATCATAGAAAGTAGATCCACTGAGATACTAACCTTCGTTTTCCAAGGTCACGGAAGTTTCAAGATGAACCTGTAATAGATATATAGTTGTATATAGTTAAGCCATGTTAATTACTTTTTTACCATTTTGCTTGCATTCAGAAAGGAGTAACTCTTCTAGAAATTGCCACGTTAAACAACAAAACAGATATTCTTGAAGTTCTTCTTGAACATGGTGCTAACGTGGAAAGAGCCGGCTCGGTGAGTATACCAACATTTTATAAATGTTTATTTAAAATGCTTCCGTTATCTTAAGTGTCATGTTATCATGTATCATCACATTGACTATCTTATTGAATTTCTCGATAGCATGACTACGTTTCCATGACTTCGAAAGTGACACAGAATATCCCTATATATTAGGAACATTTACTGCATTTGTTTCTATAATAACTAATTCAAAATTCGATTCTCTGCAAATTAAATGCATACTTAGTGAGGTTATAAATCAGCAAACTGAGGTGTCACCACGACAATTCACCATGGTTTGTTTGAATCTTCATGAAACTTAATAAATGTATAAATATTAACCAAAAAAGTTTCTCACCTGATTTTAATTCTCGAAAAAATGCTCATATTTAAGGCATAATGCATACATAATGCTCATTTAATTTCTTCTTTGTGGTATTGCTAAGATAACTAGAAATTTGATGAATTTTGAGTATAAACTTCAGTGTGAATATTAAACCAACAAAGTAATTCGCGTGAGTTCAGTTCACCTATAATATGTGCATATTTAATAAGCTGTCACAAGACATACGACGGCGTATGGTGCACTCGTCCGGTGCTCTTGCTTTTACTGCTTTCTTTGCCTTACGTATTTATAATAGTCAAAGACAATACCTTTTAGAAAATAGGGATCTACACACACCCTTAACCTTATGAACTAGTTATCGTCAAGTAACTTGGTTCAATTTAGCATTGAAATAATTTTTAAAATGAATTTAATACCATTGATATAAACCGCTGTGCAAAGGGGTGTAAGATCTACATGATTTAGAATATTTTTTTTATAGATGGGAAAGGCGTCCCTTGAGCTTGCTTTGCGAAACAATAATACAGGTGCCATCCGCATCTTACTGAAACATGGAGCGAATCCCAATATGCAACGAGAGGTTGGTTGAAGTATTCTTGTTTAGAGAGACCATTCCTACAGGTCATAAATTTTTATTCCGGAACAGAGTGTATCTAGGAATATTTAAATATGCTATGTGAAATCATTAATTGAATTAAAAATAGGCATGAGAGCTCTCCCATTTTGCAACCAACTGCCGTATCTGATAGTGCTTTAATCCCTAATCAGTATGCATTAAATTAAACAGTGAGGGTAATCTATATTTCATAAATAAATATAAAGTGCAAATGTATTCAAAATCAGGACCCATCTATATTTAAATGTTTTACTCTCAGTATATTCTCGCCTCATCATACCAACTTTTTTCTGCTTTGAAGGTTTTATAATAATTTGTAAAAACTGTTTCTGTTATCTTGGCTCTATAAAATTATCAAACGATGCCCTGATGACCCATTAACAACCAAATAAGTTACCAAAAGACAATGTTTATGTAACCTGAAATACCTTGCAACTATATATTCAGCCTTTTCCCGTGAAACGAGAAATAGAAATGTAAAGCTAATTGAAAGTTAATTTATCATAACCTGTAATTTTTCATATATTAAAATAATTTTGTAGACCTTTGCTGAAATATGTTATATAATATTAAAATGATTAATTACATCTAGCTAATAATGTTTGTATGCATGTTATTTTATTTGAAGCATAAATTTTCAAGGCAGCAGTATAAATAATCTGTTTGAATTTTTTATCAATTAATCGCGAGTTTATACATGTTATAGGGCCAGTAAACATTTAAAAATATTAAATTATGTTGAAATGTCTACATATCATGTAAACCGGTAGTCTGAATTTGATGAAACAAACATATACCTTTAAAAATAATTTTGTCGTCCATTTTGCCGAGCCTTTTCTTCAACATTGAAATTCATTAACCAGCCACGCATGTCATCAACCGTTTACTGCTCACCCAACCCATGCGATTCCTAGCTTGTATCACTGCCGGTAGATACAGCTTATATCAGCCTGGCACCTGACCAGTGCTAAGTGGCACCCACACTGGGATGATATTGACTACAATCTAGAACTTTGGATGTACGCTGTTGCCAGCAAATGTGCTCTGCTGAAGTTGAGCATGGAAATTGAGTGACTGTACACGGGTGATTGTGTTGATAACATGCGTGGCCATTTTATAAAACTATTCTAGACCTGCTGATTCGGTATTACCTTCTTATTGACATGTGTCAGTCTCATTCCTTAAACCAACAGGAAGGCAATACTAAACAAACCGGATTATAACAAATAAACGATGGTCGAGTGCATCAGTGCACTCATAATGCAGTTGTTCATAATGAAACTCTGAAGAAAAACAACACTGTAAATTCACAACAGTCTGTTTCACGGGATGCGACCCGATCATCAGGTGTATGTGGTTAGAATCAGACTGTTGTGAATTTACAGTGTTGTTTTTCTTCAGAGTTATACCGCTCTGGCATAGTCTTTAGGCCATAGAGCACTTTACAACGAAGGGTAACTCTACCTTCTAAATATATATATATATATATATATATATATATATATATATATATATATATATATATACTTTGTCATCTTTGTGATATAATTTATAAATTAAATGTTAACAACTTGTTTCAAAATATTTTACAGAATGGGCTCTCGCCGCTTGTGTCTGCTGTCAACACAAATAATACAGAAGCAGTATATGTCTTATTGGATCACGGAGCAAACCCAAATGTACCAGTAGTAAGTGCAATGCTCCTGGACTACTTTGATAATCGTATAATGATCATTCAGCAAAATAAGGTATAATTTCAACTCTGTTCGATCTGATAAATTAGGTGGAAGTGGATTGCATACAATAAAGTCAATAATATGACGTTTAACTATTGGATTCACAAGAAGTTGACCAATACCCTGTCCTCGTTTTTAAACTGTTTTCCAATATGACAGAACTGACCTTCAAACTAAGGGTAATACTATACGATGAATGTTCATTATCGATTTAAGGTTTTCACCGGAACTTGCACATATTTAAAGCTCTGACGCCTTTAGAAAATAATGGTAAATGAAGTTTGTTTTATGAACATAGTAATATAGATAAAAACATGATGCCTTGAAAACCATTAGTTGTTCTGGCCTTCAAAACAATAGCAATTTTAACAATAGCAAAAGAGCCTTCTACATGGCATTGTATTAGTACGAATTATTATTATCAACAATTTAAAACTGCTTTACTAAGATTTGTACGGAGAAAAAAAAAACCTTGTCTAAATACCTTTAACCCAAAATGCTAAATACATGGATAAAAACTGCCCATATTTTCAATGCTTTTATGGTTCTCAGGTAACATGATTTCTTCTTTTATTTCGTAGTCAGGGTTACCGCCTCTCTTGCATGCTATGCATATGAACAATACGAATTCTGTGCGAATGCTACTGGACTATGGGGCTAATATCAATATACGGGTATGTTCGATATATCATCAGTCGTGTTGTTATTTGCGATTATAGCCGAGTAGTTTATAAAATTCCTTCGGCATTTGCCTAATTCTTATGTTCCATCTTTATAAATCATGGTTCATGTACTACGTAAAGTTATATTTTATTATTATAGTCAGTGATGAACCCACTCTTTCATGCAGTATTGCAAAACAAAACAGATTTCATGAGCATTCTGCTGGAATATGAAGCTGATCTCAACATTGTGATAAAAGTAGGTTTGACTTCCAAACTACGATCTTTGTCAATGAAAACCGGGTAATCTATCACGTACACTTTTAAAATGATTAAAATGTATTGTAAATGTCTCTTGTAATGTAGAAATATTAGTTCATGTTTCGATAGTTTTAATAATGAATCTGCCCCGTTTTAAGGAAGTTGCTCGTAATTTTGGTAACTGCCAATCATAATCTACTTATGCAGTAAAGGGAAGTTTGGCAATATTTCTCTAACTATGATGCAGACAAGATAAACCAGATCACTAGTATAGAGTATAGAGAAACAAAATTGAATCAATCTTTAAAACTGTTTATAACTCAGCCGGGACCTGATCAAAAGCTCAGTTAAACCCAGTATGCGTCCTCCTAGTTCCCGTTTATGCAAATGTGAAAAAAGAGAGAAAAAACTAAAAGGAATAAATCTAATATGTCAAGTGGAATTAAAAAAATACAAAGTATCAATAATCAACAATTATTTCAAAAATTGTTGCTATGTGTACTGTTTTCAGGATATATTGACGCCATTGGTACTTGCCATATCAGAAAACAATACTTTTGCAATGCAGATGTTATTGGCCCATGGAGCGGACCCTGACCTGAAAGTATGTGTCTTTTTTTATAAATAGCGATAAAACAATATCACAATGGTTGCAAAGCATATTTGTTTAATCGATGACGGATAGATTTCATGGTCAAGGTATATGTGAAGAAAATATATTCCTAATATCACAATCTCATTGTCTATAATATTTATTCATACTACCACCAAGGAGGTAATTGATCCCAACATTAAACTAGAAAGTGATCAGAGGCCACAGCCTCCGCCAGTATCCTAATCAAACTACATAGAAACACAGGAAATGTTTGTCACGGTTCAACAAGTCCATTCACTTATTAACGTTAAAATTATGGTTTTGGGCCATACGACGTCCTTGAATGAAAAGTAAAATGATTATATTACAAAGAACTTCCAAATGTTGATGGATATTTAGCTCAGCTGACTGAAAGTCATCTGAGCTATAGAAATTACTCTTTGTCCGTCGTCCGTCTGTCCGTCCGTCTGTCATGCCGTCCGTGTGTCAGTTAATAGGGCACAATTCGTAACAACTTGGCCTATTAAATTCTAACTGAAATCCATGGAGGTCCATGAAAAATCTCCTTAGAGACCTGACATTAGGTGGCTGTGACCTATATCCTCCATTGAGCTCTAAAACCTCTCAATAATTAAAATACAAAAGCTCCATTTTCTAAAAAAAACTAATGCATTGATTGCCATTTATTTCCATGCATATTGAATCAATTCCTTAAGACTTGTGGAGCCACCTGTTTTTTGTTCTAATTTTTTACGTACTTTTCTCTATCTCTTAGACCTTCGAAAAAAACAGGATGATCACAAGACATATACCAATAACCTAGACTGGTACCCCGCTCTTTTATTTCACCGCTGCTCTAGGCCAATCATAGAGACGGGCGTACAACGCCATCTTGGGTACTCCCGGCAGACTGATCCCAACTCGAGTATGTATTATATAATGATAAAAATAAGCATTATGTTTGCTCAGAGACGTTGCCAGAATTTTGGCTGTACATTTCGTGTGACATTTATGATTAGATTAATAGATATTGATAATAAACCAATGTCACGTACAGTGGAATATCAAAGATTCAGTATATCGTATTATCTATTCATCGATCATTCATTTTTTTGTGCAACAACTCATTTTCAATATTTGAAAACTAGAAATAAATAAAGAAAGTAATTTTATAATAAAAAATCTTCACGGATAATTAGCCAGGATCGTGTTAACGTCCACCATAATCGGTATGAGCGTGCATAGTAGAGTTGGAACCAGTCTACAGGTAAGTCAGGAGTTGCAACTGGGAGTACTTAAGATAGCGTTGTACGCCTGTCTCTATGCTTGGAACAGGGCCATAATAGAGCAGGGTACCAGTCTAGCGTGCCTCATGCCTGACACACATATCGGCAGGGTAGGCCTAATCGGAACGTGGCTGCAAATTTTTTGGAGTGCTTATTTGGAGTTATTTAACATACCTGATATATTTATAGATAGCAATATGCAAGTGCAAGTACCTTCGCCAACAAGTGCATTTAAATTGTAAAATTCTGAAAGCAATCCGCACATTCACTTGCGGAACATGTAGGCCCTTTAGTATACCGGCAATCCCAACCGCACTTTGGAATTCACCATAGCCATAGGCAGACGCGACGTATGACTTTCAGACAATTTATAATATAGTATTATTTCATAAGCCGTAGAGTTGATCATATTAGGTTACACTTTGATCACTCGCAATTTTCGTATAATTCCCGGCTTTGTTTGACGGTGACAATGATGGAATCCATGCATTATGCTGTCGCCTCGGTATGTAAATAACTCTATGACTGTGTGTAATATAAGATAATACAATTTTTAGAATTATATTGATTGGTAGAATCAGTTTGTTCTTAATGAAAGGCAAAAAAGGGTTTTCTTTTTTGGCAGTAAAAATACAATTTTGTAAAATGAAGGGAAAATTAAAAAAAAAATCACGGAGTGGGTTCGAAACTGTGTGGTTTTTTCATCGCGCACTATTGACCTACTTATACAACCCCTGTGCCATCTTTGCACACGTGTAAATGGAATGTTTATAGGAAGCATAAACCAGAACGAGACACAAACCCTCGCGTGTTCTACCAGATCGATAAGGTGACATTAGAAATTTGATGATCATACATGATTATAACTGTGACGTTTTATAAATCTCCATCTCTTATTTCCACTAATATATCAATGCTCGATCCGAGTGTGTGCAGAGCCGCTATAGCATGAGCCGCTGGACTTTCTCCGCCCTGGTGTAAACATATTCTCTCTCTCTCTCTCGAATTCACGCGACATTGTATGTTCAGCGTGTAATAAACGAGTTTGTAGTGTTGTTGAAATTTGTATTTTTGTCAAGAACTCTAAAGTAAGCACCTTCACAGTCAGGCGTGGCACCAAACTTTACTGTTGGACCTTTAACCTTCTAATATGACATCTAGGGCGGATCTTGGCAAGTCACCTTTGAATCCTAAAATTAGGGCACTGTTACCTATATTCTAAGACATATGAGCAGAAAACATACTTTTGAGTACCCAAAAGGTCACACAGGGTACAAATCTTAACTGTTAGCTCTAGAAATGTCTTTCTTAATGTAATAGGAGATCATTGTTATGTCTCCTTTGATATCCAAAATATTGTAACTGTGACCTTTAATCTATGAGCTGTGTCAAACAACAAGATTTGGGTAGCATATAAATTAGATGGACACGAGTCATAGCAGTTTTACGTAGAAACTTCTAACTTAGCATCCGGTGAGTTCTTAGTAAAATTTTAGTTACCTATATTCTAAGGACTATGGGCAAGGCAATAAAACATGTTTTTCGCACTCTGGGAGTCATTTTACCCATTGTTCAAAGCTTCTTAACAAATACTTTTTACCAGATCATAACATCAATAATTATTGCATGTATCATCTGTATACATGTCAAATTTAGCTGAGCGTCATGACCCATGGGTCACCTGGTTTCCTCTCAGATGAATCTTACCCGTAAACAAAAATTCAACAAAATCTGTTCATAACGTTTTGGGTAAAATTGCACATAAGCAAATCAGTTAAACAAGGACAGAACATAAAACTTATTCCCAACAGCTGCTGCGTACGGTTGGAAATCGGTGTAGCTATTCAGTTTAGAAACTTTTCAGTTTCACTTTATGTATAGATAAAACTTTATTTATTTTACGAAATTTCATATAACATCTCCTCGGCATGAACACGAGAAAATGTGAAAAAGCGCTGCACTAAAGTAAATGCAAAAACTTTGTTTCAAAATTGTCTGTGCCCTGAAGCAATATTTTGGTAAAGACGAGACCTCATTTGGATAGGTCAGTCAGCACTTTAGGTTTCCATAATGGAATGATGGGAGATTTTACAGATTGGAAACGTTTTGTACTTATACTTTTTTTCAGATAGTGAATCGACCTCTTGCATTTGCCATATGCCAGAATAGGACAGAAGCGGTCAAGGTTCTACTCGATCATGGGGCGGACCCAAACAAAGCGGTCAGTTAAAAACGCTTAAATTTGATAGGAACTTATGATCGCATTTAGAAACTTCCATCAAATAACTGAACATTTTAAGCCCTTTGAATTATAGATAAAGTATCATGAAAAAAATAGTAACTTAAAGCAAATGTTTTACTCATTGTCGTCTAATCTACATCAAGCTCCCATCAGGGCACGACTTACCTAATCGCCGGAACTTTTGTTTAAAGTTTGTAATATTGTTACAATCATTTATCTGTGAAAGATTGTTATATTAATTGTTTCATTTATTATAAATATCAAAATTGGGGTATATGCATCTATAACACCATATTCCCCTTGTCTTCAACCTTGAAGGACTACCTTGAAGCAAATATACACGGTTATGTTATTAATCATTAAACTGCCAGGATTTCGATTATATGTTTCGCTGGCGTTACATTTCATAAAAAAACACATTTAAACTGTTTGCCTGGAGAACAATCTTTTCTGTCATAAATTTTGGATATTAATGTTTAACCGATAAAAAAGAAGAAGAAGGAGAGGTGACGGACATCTTATGAATAAGAATACTTGTGAAAACCGCCACAATTTTACTCGAATGTCCTCTAAAAGTGTACATTAATGTTTTACAGGATGTTGTCGGTAACTTGTTTACTGCACTCTACATTAATAACAATGATGTCATCCGCATTCTTTTGGAGCATGGTGCAGACCCGAATATGCAATCGGTAAATCTCTTTCCCTGTTATTCAATCGATATAACAGCATTAAACGTTGAATTTAAATAACCCGGTCGAAACGTCTTTCTACCAGTGCTGAAATCTTTCTGCAAAAAACTTTGGGAAAAAGGTTACTTCTTGAAACATCAATGTTTATGTCAAGTCTAGAATTACTAATGAAACTTTTCGAAATCCCGCAGAAATTGGTAAAAGATATATAACATGAGATAAAATATTAAGAATATAATGTGCGTCTGGTTAGAATACTCTGCATCTAATTTATGCTAAATGGTAAATAACATTGCATCTTTAATATTTGGTATAATTGACGCAATGCGCATTGCAGTATGGACAAGGGCCTCTCTCTGGCGCCGCCGATTTGGGCAATACAGACGCAGTGCTTCTATTATTGAAACATGGGGCAGACCCAAACGCAGGGGGAAAGGTAATAATGTAAAATTTACTTTTAAGTTACTTTCTCATCTTTATTTATGTCATGATTTATCACATTAGCGATCAGTTATAAAGTTAATGTGACCATTTCTGTGTGTAAGCCTCTTACTTTCTGGAGTTAGGAATTCAACCACTGTGTAACAGTTTATATATACAAACTTCCTGAATGTATAGTACTTTCGGGGCTACAAAGATCAGAAGATGCGAACAGAATAACCCTCTTATTTACTTATAAAACTCATTCAGATTTATTTTCTCACTGATTAGTCAGGAATTACCGAAGCATTATATGTCATACAAATACAAGTCATATATTTAGTATTTAACCATACAACATAGTCACTAAAAGAAAGGACTTAGGTCATACCTGTCACCAAGCAAATAATAGCCAATTTGTTACACTGCAATAATCAGCAACAACACCTCGAAATCCTTCATTTTAGCTATCGTTCAAATATATATCAGACAAATATATAACAAATCTTGCCATTCGAGCTTGCCTCACTGGGGTTAGCAAGGCTAGCCTGGTGACACTGGCATGTGTTTTTATGTGTTAAATTCTAGATAAAGCACATCCTTTTAGTCTTACAGTGTGCAACTAGCTAAAAACAAAGTTATTTGTGACATAAGCATGTTTTTGCTCATAATTGTTGGTTAAGTTTTCAAAAGAATTGATCATTTAATTGTGCCATGTTAACGTCATGTACAAACTTATATAAATGGCATAATAAAAGTTTTTACAGAATTAGAGAATACATTTACTAAAATTTTATTCCCATAAAATTATGCTTCGGCATTTTAAAATATTTAAATGCATTTGCATGTGATTAATGACACATTTGTATATGAAAATATATGAAAGCATTTGCATTCAAATGCAATGACTGGTTAAGCGTTCGCATTTGCATTTGGGAAAGAAACGTAGTATTTGAACCCAACTCCGTCTTCTATATCTAGGAAGCAATTTGCAAGCTTTTGATAATTAACAGATGACATTATATAAAACGATATACCAATAAAGTTGTAAATGATAAATATGCCACAATATAGCTATCCTATATGAAAACAAAATTATAACCTTCACATGAACATAATATATACATTCAAGTTCTACAAATCAAAAACTAAAAATCAACGACATGCTTACAATTAAACTTTGAGCGTATTAAGATCTAATGTCCTAACATCGACTACGACAATGTTTAAAGTATATTGAATCATCCATCACAATATGCCAAAAAAAAAGTTTTCAGATTGGTCCATTGTTAGTAAATCACAAAGGTTGGAATAAAAAAAATAATATATTGAATTATATAGGGAATCTGAAGGTTTTGCCTCATCGAAGCTTGTGTATGTGTCAGAATACAAAATTAACGTAAAAATGAGGGGATGGCTTACAGTTGTATGTGTTTTCAGTAACACAAAATTGTGCAGCACATGTCATTGCAGTTTTCTGTTTTCTTCTCTCTCCCATATTATGCCAAAGTGTGAAAGGTTGGCCACAGCAGCTCTTATACATAACCAATGTACCATGGTTTTGCCGTTTATGTTTAGATGGCACTGAATGTTGACACAACTATCATAATATATATACATAATATATATATACACTGACCAACCTGTTGAAGTGGGCTTATATTTTACAGATGCAGATACCGCCATTATTCACAGCTATATGTAAAAATAATTTGGACATCCTCCAGGTCCTCCTTAAAAACGGGGCGGACACCAGCGTCAAGGACAATGTAAGTAGAATAATGGTCTGTTGTCTTTTTCTATTCAGGCCAACGCAATCAACCATATATATAAATATATATATATATTTATATATATATATAAGTATAATTTTGGGAAAGCGACAAGCATTTAGAACATTAATTCCTTCATAAACTCAGTAATACCAACATGAGGAAAATAAGAAAATCTTTACTTTCAGTCTTTAACCTCATCCAATATGGCGTAGTATGCATTTTTCTCTAACTGGGAAAGGATATTTCGACCCATAAATCTTATAGATGTATAACCCTGCACAATGTTTCCCTTTAGAATCAGTTCGAAGCAATGCTTCTCAAAAGAAGTTATAGAAAGCCTTTAATGAGATATGGAGACAGCTGTTTCCAGTTCTGTATATTGTTTGTTATTATTCAGCTAGAGATGTTTGATATCGAATACTCATTTATGTAAGGGCGAAAAAACAGGTTCAATTATAATATTACATGCTACTTAAAATATTTAGCTCGGCTCACTATGAATCTAGTGAGCTAAAATGATGGGCTTTGTCCGTCGTCCGTTCGTCGGAACGTTTGATCGTTCGTTAATGAGCACAAAATGTAACCAGTAGACCCAGGTATTTCTTACTTAAAAGGGCATAATCAGGAACAATATTATACCTATTCTTTCACAGTATCTGTTCATTTTTGCTTCAGACAAAAGTTTTCCAGCAAAGCCATCAACCACACAGTCCCAGTACCTCGTATACGGCTGTTTATCACCTTATCATGGGTCTGCGTGTTGGTAAACACAGTGCACGTGTGTCTGTTTACCATAACAAGGCCGTGTGCCCAGAGGTCCGATTGTGAGCCTTAACAGGCGGTGTTTCGGCCAGGGGGAAACATTACATTTGTAACGGGGAACACCACGGGGAAAACTGGGTGTGAATATCAGACTGCCAAGGCCAAAAGTGTGTGACGAGCAGTTTATTCATATAGTAGAGAAAAACCCCTATCAAGAGAGGATAGAGGCTAAACTGTGTTGAACATGACAGCAAGAACCCTCATGACGGCCACGTGCCTGACGGTTCTGATTGCAAGATGTACGGTTGTAGCAAAAGCTCATACTCAAGTATGCCTCCTGTAACGTTTTATGCAGTCATATCGGAGCAAGGTTTACGACAGAATGGCAACAAATGACCACGAGCCACTAACTTGAAAAGCAAAAGCGTTTGTTTTACCGACTTTGAATTGTCTTCACTACAGTTGGAATAGGGCTAACTGAAAAGGGCCATTCGTGTGGAACGCATGCACTGACCTAAGTACACGGTGAACAACCGTGCGTTCCTAACTGTGACGAAAACATGGTCTGTGAATTCGCCCTGTTACATTCTCCCCCCCCCCCCGATGTAAAAACGACGTCTTTGTGTCTGAGATTTGTAAAAATGGTTCAGAGTCAAGGTCGCAGTATGACCTTGTGAACCGACATCAGAGAAACATATGATGATTGACTTTGCCAGATATTCCGCCGTTATCAGAAACCCCTGGTTGCAATTTTGTGCGGTGGTATTTTGTTTGTATTTACATTGCGTTTTCATTTTACATATTTATTTACATTTCTTTTACATTTTACATATTTATATTGATTCACTTAGCAACCTACGACAAATTTTATTAACCCCTCAGACACTTTGTCTGACAATTTTGAAAACTGTCCTTGTAACAATAGTGCATTAACAAATTCCTCCCGCTTTTTCCAAGACGCTTGGTTTCCCACAGACTGCGACATAACAAAGTCCTTGTTTTAAACATTGCGGAAAAATCGTAATCTTTGTATTTAGCCGGGAGTTTTGAACGCCTTGGAGCGGGAACAGGTGTTGTAAATGCTCATGAAGCGAAGCAGTCTCACTACTTTGAGATTCTATTCCAGTTTGAGAGGGATCTACATTATCACTAGAACCTTTATTAGTGACCATCAACCAGATGACACTTTCTTCACCACTGTCATCCTCCCCGTCTTTAGCCTTGGAGCCTGTCCTATCACATTTCAACAACTCACCTCCTCCCCTTGCAGGAGCGTAAAGGGATTCCAATTCATCTGATGGTATGGGTAAAGAGCCAATCGGTAAAAGCATGTTTCTGTGTAATGTTTTATGTCTCCTGTTTTGTCCTCACGCCTTACCTTAAAAAACTGAGATCCTTGTGTTTGGCTGATCCATTACAATATAAGGCTCTTCCTCCTATTTATTGGCGAGATTATGTTTACCATCAAAGTAAAGAGCTTTGATAAGCACTCTGTCTCCTACTTCTACAGTACCCCCTCTCACCCTGAGATCATAATTACGTTTTTGGCGTGCTTGCCCTTTCCTGGAAGTTTTGCTCGCTAAATCATATGCTTCCTGCAATCTTTGTTTCAGGTTTTCTATGAAATGTATACGATATCGTTGGCCCCATCATTCGTTTCTGATTCATTATTTGGAAGAGCAAGAGCAAAATCGACCGCCAATCTCGGATGCCTGCCAAACATTAAATAATAAGGGCTAAACCCAGTTGTTTCGTGACGGGTACTATTGTAAGCATGCACTAGAGGGCCAACGTATTGTTTCCAGTTCCTTTTTTGTTTATCCTCTAAGGTTCCTAGCATATTTAAAAGAATTTTGTTCAAGCGTTCGGTACACGCGTCAGTTTGAGGGTGGAATATGGTTGTCCTTGACTTCTGAATATTAGCTAGTTTACAAAGTTCTTGTAGTGACCTGCTTTCAAACTGACGGCCCTGGTCGGCCATGATGCGCCGCGGGAAACCATAGTGTACCACAAATTGGTTGAAAAACACATTGGCGGTTGTTTGTGCGGATTGGTTACTGGTTGGATAGGCTCGGGTGTATTTTATAAAATGGTCAGTTACCACTAAGAGATAACCAAACCCCCCTTGTGAAGTTTCCAAGGTCAAGTAATCCATACTTACCAGCTCAAGTGGTTGTGTAGTTTCGATACTTACCAATGGTGCTCTCACATTGGTAGGAGTTTCCTGCTTTTACAGCGTAAACAGTTCTTTATTTTGTCCTCAACACATTTGCCATTTTGGGCCAGTAAAACCTTTCTCTAACTAAGCTCAATGTTTTATCCCTGCCCTAGGTGACCCGCATCATCATGCAGTCCATTTAGGACTTCATTTTGAAACTTACTTGGCAAGACCAGTTGGTATGAGTTACCGGTATCACTATTTACTTTCCTGTATAGGACCCCTCGTATCAAAACGAAGTGTTCAGATTCCCGAAGGAATGGCGCTAGGTTGGGCAACTTTAATATTTGTTTGGCTGTAGGCCTGCGACCTTCCGTAACCAATTTACTGGTGCAAGGTTGGATCTTCCCTCTGTGCCTCCAAAACCTGTAATTGGACTCCGATGATCAATCGGTATGGTTGTCACCCAGATTTAAAGCACTGTCATCTATACTCATACAACATGTTTCAATGTAACCTGTTTGACCTTGATGGGACTGTGCTATTGCTTTTATTGTTTCATTGCTTATAATATCCTCATTCTCTTGGTCTAAACCGGGAAACCTAGATAGGGCGTCAACCTGAACCGCTACAAGTCCCGGGCAGTACTTCATGTCAAAGTTGTAAGTAGACAACGCTGCAAGCCACCTGTGGCCGGTTGCATCTAATTTAGCGCTGGTCAACACGTAGGTGAGTGGATTATTGTCAGTTTATGTCATGAAAGGGGTACCATAAAGATAATCATGAAATTTGTCATCTATAGCCCATTTCAGAGCTAGAAACTCAAGCTTATGGGCACTATAATTCTTCTCTGAACGTGAGAGACCACTACTGCCGAATGCAAAGACTTTCGTTGCATCTCCTTGTTTCTGATAGAGCACTGCACCAAGTCCCTTTGTACTTGCGTCAATATGCAAGGTGTTTTGTTGCCCTGGTATTGCATAACCTAAGATTGGGGGTTGAGTGAGTAGTTCTTTTATTTATCAAAAGAGTCTTGTTGTTCTTTACCCCACACAAACTGTGGAGTTGATGTGGCACGGCCTTTCTTCTTTTAGGCCGTTTGGTCTAAGCCTACTAGAAGGTCGTTCAAAGGTCGGGCTATCTTTGAATAGTGAGGTACATATTTCCGATAATACCCGGAAAACCCAAGAAACTTACAGACTTCATCAATATTAGTGGGGATTGGCCATTCTACAATTTTTTGTATCTTTTCCGGGTCAGATTCCACCCCTTTTTCAGACACTATGTGTCCCAAATACTTTACTTTCTCTTGCAAGAATTTGCATTTCTTTGGTGCTAGTTTTAAATTATGTTCACGCGAAGTATCAAACACCATTTCTAACCTATTGAAATGTTCTTCTTCTGTTTTAGAATACACTATTATGTCATCTAGAAAGACACAACAAACATTGTGGTTAAGTGTACCTAAACATTCCCCCATTAAACGCTGGTATGTACTCGGACTATTACAGAGACCAAACGCAAGGCGGTTCATTTCATAAAAGCCAAGTGGTCCGACCGTAAAAGCCGTCCTTGGTTTGTGTTCCTCAACTGTTTCCACCTGGTGGTAACCACTTTTCATATCTAATACTCTAAAGTATTTGGCAATCGCTAAACAGTCTAAGAATTCATCTATAGTGCGTAACAGTCTTTGATAGTTGGTTGATTTAACTGTCGATAGTCAATACACATTCTCAATGTGTTGTCCTTTTTCCTAACCTGTACAACATTACGTGCGAAAGGACTAGATGATCCCCTAATAATGTCCCTGTCAAGCAACTGCTTCAAATGAGCCATCACTTCATTGTACATGAAAAGGGGAATCCGTCGGAATGTTTGCTTAAATGGTGTTTCATCTGTCAGTTATATTCTATGTTTGGTCAAAGTTGTATACCCTATGTCTAGGTCATGTTGTTAAAAACACATCTTTCCATTTCAGGAGTAACTGTTTTATACTCTTCAAAGAGTCAGGTGACACTGTATCAGTATCAAAGCTGAATTTTGACAAAAAGTCTTGATCTCCTTTGCCCTGATCTGTATCGCTTTGATGGTTTATCATTATTTTGACTATAATCTTTACCGGTATCTACCTATGCTGAAAGAAGTTCAGCTAGTTCTACTGGTTCAATTGCACGCAGTATAGCTCGGGTTGGTACTACTACAGTAGCCTAAGAAAATTTGAAATACTTTCCGGCAATTGCATGTCTTCAGTCGAATTGAAGTAAGACACGACCGGTGTAATCTCAACATCTTTTGGTAGCATTGATTTGTTTTTGACGTCTGTGTGGCAACCAAACAATAGCAAAAACTTATCTGTAACTTGCGTATTTACAATAATGCTACAATTACTACCAAGTTTAACCGGGGAAGTATTTCTTACAACGCCGCGTTTTTTGTTTTTTCTCTTGAAGGAATTTCTAGCATTCTCATATTTTTAAATGCCAACTGCCATGGATAAGCATTATTGCTTCCAACAGCTTTTACATGTCAAAGGTCGCACAGGAACTGGAGTAGTGCATTCGTGCCAAACAATAGTGGGACTCTTGAATTATAATTTGTTTCTGGGACTACCAGGGCCAAAACTGACAAGATGTATATTTCGCCCAAGTCCGGTACACAAATTTCTAATTCAACATAGCCTTTGTATGGTATGTTGTGTCCCCTTGCGGTCTCAGTAAAATGTCTGTCAGAGGTCTAATTTGACTAGTATTTGACAGTTCGTGTTCGAAGTACGTGTCTAAAATAGTCGACACAGTCGAGCCAGTATCCAATAAAGCAGCGAAATGTGACCCATTGACTGCCTACTAGTGACGTGTCGAGTGGACCAACCGGCTTTGACCTTGCTTTTCGGTCCTCAATGCAGGTCTGTTGTCGTTTAACGGGCGTCTTATATGGTCTAGGATAACCCTACAGCCTACCTGTATGTCAAACTTGACGACACCTAGCACATATTGGCTCACCTTGCTCGGTATACTCATACCTGTACCTACGTTCTGCTCTAGGCCTATTTGAGGGATAAAAAGTTCCCTGTTGCGAGTATCTATCAAAATTGTGGTCAAGTCGTCGCTCTCGGGAACTACCTCTACCATTTCACTGTGGCGGTTGTCTCCCACAACCCGATTGACCCTCCTGACTTGACGGACCTTGCTCGTAATAGGTCGCCCCTTCAAGTTCGTGACTTTGGCCCATTACGTTGATACCGTGATTAACCTGACTTTGCTGCTTACTCTCGGTCTCTTGTAGTTTGTCTATTTTCGATGTTAGTTTGTATACTAATGTTTTAAGCTGAGATAATTCAGAATTCGACTCACTTTTACATTCTTGCTCGCACGTTACGCCATGACAATATTCCCTGGTTTTTACTTACCTTCTTTCAGGCTGAATTCGTTTTCAATACGCCTCATCTCAACTCTGAGCTTGTCAAAATCAGAAATGCTTTTATACAAGTGACCTGAAACATTTTTGAGAGGTTGTCTAAGGCCTGACCAGAAACGCGACCACAACAGTTCAGGTTGTGACGTATCACACACTTGCCCACTTTCTCTTACTTTTTCTAACAGATCCTCTATTCTACAACTCCATGTAGCTAAATCCTCTCCCAGTTTCTGACCAGCACTACAAAACTGTCCCAGAACCGTTCCACCTAGATCAACGGTGCCATATATACCTTCTAATTTGTCAATCAGAGTGGACAAGCTAATAGAAGGTCATAGGCGCCTTGCTATTTTAGCAGGATCCCCCTCAGTAATTTATAACTGATGTTATTGTTACATCTTCGGAAAAAGTACTCTCTTTCATGAGACACATCACTTCATAGAGCCAAAGATCGAAACTGGCGTCTTTGGGATCTCCAGAAAATACCAATATTTTGGGGGAGTACAACACCTTAGAAACCGTTCAGGTTTCCCGATCATCTTTCCCAGAATTTTCTATCCCAGTTTTAAAAGGCTCGACATTTTCAAAATCTGGTTTGGCACCCAATTCGACAAAGGCATTAGCCAGTTTTTCCTTTTCATCTGTTGTGAACGTTGCCATTCCGTCAATTATATTTAAACTTAAAATGGGTCTTACGAAACAATAAAAAATATAAATTTCATAAATTTGTCGTATGGACTTGAAAGTATTTGGTAATTAAAGCTACAGATTCCCCATGTTTAACAACCCAGCAGAAAAGAGGTAGACACGATGATAACTGATAACAAAAGATGATATGCACACTAACAATTTGGAACCAGTATATTTTCACTTTACTGCTAACAGCCCTTTTTTAGTACACTTATATGCAAAAATAAAAATGTTTTTTTATATATATATAAAATGCATGTTTGTCGTATTGAGTATTCACAATACACAAAAAAAAGTTCATCGAAGCGAATGCTAGCCGTTATGGTGTTTTGTTTTCACAATACACAAAAGAAATAATTATCAATTTGCCGAGAAGGTCCTGACATACACAACATAGATGCCTCCTTGCACGGCGACAACCCGAGATGTGTACTGTCTACAGAAGTCATAGTGTCTTGGTCCATGGCTCCTCTTGGCTCCTGACAAATATCTCACTTAGGGCTCCAATGGAACGGGGAACACCACGGGGAAAACCGGGCGTGAAAATCAGACTGAGAAGGCCAAGAGTGTGTGACGACCAGTTTATTCATATAGTAGAGAAAAACCCCTATCAAGAGAGGATAGAGGCTAAACTGTGTTGAACATGACGGCAATAACCCTCATGACGGCCACGTGCCTGGTGGTTCTCATTGCAAAGCGTACGGCTGTAGCAAAAGCTCAAACTCAAGTGTGCCTCCTGTAACGTTTTATGCAGTCACATCGGAGCAAGGTTTACGACGGAATGGCAACAAATGACCACGAGCCACTAACTTGAAAAGCAAAAGCATTTGTTTTACCGACCTAATTGTCACTACAGTTGGCTCAAGGCTAACTAAAAAGGGCCATTCGTGTGGAACGCATGCACGGACCGAAGTACACGGTGAACAACCGTGCGTTCCTAATGGGGACGAAAACAGGGTCTGTGAATTTGCCCTGTTACACACTTTTGGGGTTAAGTCAGTCAGGTTATCTCATGATTGACGTGTTGTGGCCAGCCGATGCACGCGCTGCGTATTTGTTTTTAACATTCGTTTAGAGGAGTAAGCAAACGGTTTCAGGGCAATATTTTTGCAGGTACAAATTTATTTTAAAGAGAAGGATCTACATTATGTTAACTCAACATGCTTTTATAGATGACTAGACCCCTTAAAAATTTAAACAGGTCTTTGGGAAATCTGCTGCGAAGTACAAAATATGGTATTGGACTAACACATGATTCTGAGCGCCCCGATATACAGACCTGTTACCTGTAAAACTGTCCGGGGAACATCATGTGTTCGTCAAAATTATTCAAATAGTGTCCCCTATTGTTACGGCGCAGTTATGGCTGAAAACAACTTTTCCTTCCCAGAAGTAGACAACTTCCCAAAATTGCAAAATTTCACGCGAGAATCCCCAGGCAATCGGTACATCAGTTGTTAATATGGCATTTTAATGTTTTTAATGCTTCTAATGCTTGTAGTGTTTTCATTCGTTACATTAAAGAGAGCATTGATCTTTATTTCTGTTTTGTTTTGTTTTCTCCAATCGTTTCTGTGAAAACAATATCTGGATTTACACTTTAAAAAATTAGGGCTAAAGTTTCCACGACACCACCGTCTACTTTGTTGGATAAATACATGTACGCATGCTGTTAATGGACATTTACACTGCAGTGATGTTTAATATATTATTTTAAATATACCATTTGATAATAAACAACTTACTACTTAATGTATCTTAAGTGTGGACATACCCCGTTACATCTTGCTGCGAGAATTGGCCTTGACACAGCCGTTGAGATTCTATTACAGAAGGGTGCGGATGTAAATTCTCTTGACCAGGTAAGTTTTCAATTTTTTTCAAACTTTGTCTAAGAAAAGTGAAAACTGTGGTTGACCGTGGTAGAGGGCACGGTAATGCCCCAGAACAAACCGGGACGCGAAACACAGAAAATGTGACAGGGCATTACAGACGGGTCAATAGGTTTGAACACAATCCAACTGAGACTGACTTGGATTAACTACTAAATCCACTTGTGGTGCAACCGGTAATATGTGACTGGGCGTATAGTACTGGGCACCTGGCCGAATTATAATAAAATCTCGAGTGTTTGTTACTCAGACCTGTTGACAAAATCTACTACATGTTTTACTTATAGTTTTGGTGTGTCAGCTGCAAACACCGTCCACTATCAGTTATATATGACAAGACCAATGCAGCTTTCCTCATTGAATCCTCCAGACCAATTATGACAAAATAAACAAATATACCTACAAATAAGTATAATGACCGACTTTCTTTAAGTAAAATCCTCATTTGCACTTTTTCATATACAATATTAAAAACTTTATTTTGATATCATGGTTCAATGTTCTTTAAAATAGTGTAATTGAAATGAATCAGTTTAAGTTTGGTTATATAACAACTACTCATGTAATTTTAATATACATAGAATCGATTCACCCCACTGCATTTGGCGATGGGTCATCTGAAAACCATGGAAGTATTGCTTAAAATGGGTGCCGATGTTGAGGCGGGGGACAAGGTACGTAGGTTTACAGACCTTTTCACAATATTTGGATATTGACCCCACAAAATAATTCTTTAAAAGAGAACTGGTAGCGATCGGAGAAATAACTGCCAAGAGCGAAAATAGAAGTAACGCTTTGTATACTGATGATATTTTATTATGATCGAGTAAAATATGAACAGTCAATTCAACAGAAAGAAGAGATTGCTAATCTGAATGTAGAGTTGTGTAAAACATTCTCGAATGTAATAGAGATACCAGACAAGTGTACAGCAAGGCAATGTTACAAGAAACTATGGATCAAATCTAGTTATATTATTATTTCTTGTCTGAGAATTGATTTGACTTAGCGTCAAATCGGTAAATTGTGCTAGGACTATTAAAAACAAGGAGATATTCATTTACTGGATTCCATTTAAAAGTTATATTATTTATAGCGTAATATTATGTGATATGAAATTATGTTCCTACAGATACCTGGTACTGCTCTCCATATGGCTTCTTTTTTTGGCGATTCCGAATCCATGAACATTTTGATGAAATATGGCGCGAATATTAATGCCAAGACAATTGTAAGAATATTGTGTATTATTCCGATCTTAAAATGTAACTCGATTAGGAAGAAGGTATTTGTAAGGAGAAGGTATTTATGAAAATAAGGGATATCGTAGCTTTTAGATAGTCTCCTTTATTTATCAGCATAGCTTTCCTAGAGATGTTACATGGAGAAATTATAATCATGTTTAATACATGTTTGTCCCTGGTATAAGAATATTTATACACATGTTATACAGTATTACATAATATATACGAACGACTTGAAAGTAATAACACTCCAGAGTTTGCTCGTTATATAGATTTTTAGATATCTAAAAATGCAACACTCTTTACACATATCCAGTAATATTGCTAGACAGTATATATTTACAGTATATTTACAATATATATATATATATATATATATATATATATATATATATATATTTATAAAGTACCTTGACACTCCACTGCATTTGGCTGCAAGTAAGGGCCAAGGAAAAGCTATGGAAATTCTACTAAAAATGGGCGCGGATGTTAATTCTAAGGATATGGTAGGTGTTAACATACCCATGATCATTTGTAATATTGAATCAGATAGATTTTCAAAACTGTGTGATAATAATTTGAAATAAGTTAGTGAGGATGGCTCGTGATTCAACCTCCGTTCATACATAATAACACCTATTCGGTTTCAACATCAATATTGAGATTTTGATAAAATTTAAAAATGTTTTACATGACCTGGTTTGACCTTCGAATACAAAAACACATTTATTTCAAAAGACTATTCAATTTCCTAGTTTGGGAGAACCACATTGCATATTGCCGCCGGTGTGGATATTCGGCAACCTGTTCTCATATTACTCCGGAACGGTGCTGATCTTGAAGCTAAAACCATGGTACGATTTCATTTTTAAATTAGTATATATGGAACTTATATTCTTAATATTATGTTAAATCGTCGTTGCAAACAGTAGCTGTCGAGAAGGCTACATTAGTAAGCAGATAGATGTGTTAAAGAATGTATATATGTATATATTGTTAAGAAATTAGTGTACATCAGACAGAAGATATAAAAAACCCTTTCAACCTCTCTAGCGCCACCTGCCAGCCACAAATGACACTGAATGTTTGGCTGCCATATTGATAAGGAAAACTTAATAGAAATACTTTATCTTTTACGTTTTTTTGGTTCTTGCCGAGGTCTGTAGTTTATGTTTACATTCAATTGACATAAGTAACGACGGGTTTTTTTTTTTTACTAAACACAGCAGACGACAATCATGCTAAATGGCATGCTTGAGGAAAAGGTCCATTGCACGCAGCCATTTGAATTTTTTGTTTCATACAAAGCTTCCAGTATTAAAAAAAAACACTAATGAAACTGTTAAACATTGTCTGGATCTTTTGACTCTCATTAGTTCCAGCTTACTCCGCTTCACATAGCAGCACTATATGGAAATCCTCAAGTACTTGACGTATTAATAAACAACGGGGCAAACGTTGAAGCAAAAGCAGAGGTAGACCGTCTGTATTACTCATTGTATAACCATACCAACTATAGTTTATAGCCTCACAAATATTACACAATTAATTAAAATCAATTATTACGATTTATTTGGGTTTCTTTAATTAGAATAATACCAGTGTTATGTATTATTTAAATGTCCAGCATTGGAACACAAATCTTGCTCACTTCTTCACATGAAAAATTCACACAAATGAAGAAGAACCTGAAAAGAATGTGACACACTTTAAACCAACTAAGAACATATGGAATAAATGGAATTTTTCTTCTAAAAAATTTGCAGCAGATGTTAAATGTGTTGTTTGTGTATAACATCTTATTTGTATATATTAGAGTTATTATCCATTATTAAAAGTCACCGCTAATAGCTTTAACTGAGTTTGTTTGGATAATTAATTATTCATGTTAATTTTGATATCTCACTCGGACTGTTTTTTTTTGGTCCGTGCCTGATACATTATGGATTTTTTCAGATTGTTGTTTTTAGAGACGTAACTGCTTTACACATTGCAAGATATAAAGGGCATCGGAATGCAGAGCGTATTCTGTTGCGTTACGGTGCTAAATCGACAGACTATGATCCGGTATGATTAAATACCATTTTCTCATATGGCGTTATTTGTGTGACCTATATCTTAAGGAAGCGAATTTAATATTTCAGCATATTCATATCGCCGTGTTCTATTCATATCGGCATGTTTTCGATAAAATATTATTAATTTCAGGAGTAACATTTGACGGAAATCAAATTTGCATTTATGTGTGTGTGCAGGTATACATATATATATTACAGGATAAAAATGCTTCTTGCACTTGATATATAGCAAGATCGAAACGTTTATAAATGACGTGATAGCTTAACTTTTTTCTCAAATTTATGAGTTTGTGATTAAATATATCTGCGGTAGCGTTATATAAAGTATTATATGATCCCTCTCAGAGTAGTTCTAAATAACAAGGGCGTAGGGAAGGCGTGTTCGATTCCCCCCCCCGGTTACTAAAACTATATAGGCTATACCGAATTGGCAAAAGATAGTTTTTACATACAATAATAATAATAATTGAATAATAATAATGCAAAACATTTTATACTTTTCTTTTAATTATAATACATATAAAAACAAAAGGTTTATAGAATTCAGAAATTCGTCAGATAAGAAAGTAAACTGGTTTTGGTGCCCAAACAAAGTTATATATTTGTTAATAGGCCTTTATACGTATATACTTGCATATGCACCGTTTTTAAATTCACAGTGCCCAAGTCAGTATACCGAAAACCGTAGTTTTACTTAACTAACAGGCGCATTTTTTCATATATACACATTCAGTCCAGTTTATAGTTCATAATGAAGGCTTTAAAAGCAAGAAAATTACAATTGTTTCTTTCTGAATAGGTTGCCTAGTTATAATAGTTTTATCCTATATACGTTGTTAAGTATTTCATGCCGGCCAAACCCTTTGTGTGGACAAGGGTACAGTTAATTTTGAAATGAATTTTAAATACCAAATTCGTAGGAAGTAGCAGAATAAGTTTTGGATGTTTGCAGATATATTTACGAGTATATCTTGCATGGCTAAACAATCGAGCAGAAAAGCAGAACTTGCCTGAGGACAAGTAAAGCTATAAACTCAATATACCTAACATGAAACCGGAGTTTCTTAAAATTTACTTTTTTACTTTTTTATTGATATTCTAACTATTTTAATCACTGCTTAAATAACTATTCACTGGGTATTTGAATTTTTGTGAAATATCTTTTATGAAATTCAATCATTAGAAGGTTCAAACGTGTTAGATGCATGAACGAGTCATGACATTATGTCTTGAATGCATCGTTAAATAATGAGAATTATAATCCATGAAACGTGTTTCTTTCACAATAAAATTATAATATAACAATGGAATCGAGTGTAAAAATTATATTGTTATTTAGAGATTTTGAAATAATCACATTAATCTTATTAAAAGTGGCATGTCATGGACCTACACTTCAGACGCAATTACAAGTGTGCTTGTTCTCACTTGTGCAGGAAAACTTAAAATTTCAGGATTGGCCCCTGGACTAATTTTATTAGCCTCGGGAGACTAGCCGAGAGTAAATGAATTTAGTCAAGAAGAGAGCCAAAAGGTTTCTACTTTTAATATAGGGGAAATAGATAATTTTCCTATTGAATCTTTATAAACATGACCAACAAACACGCGTATATATATATATATATATATATATATATATATATATATATATATATATACAGAATTTACAACGAAAATGTTCAGTTACACATTAACACGTGTTTTCATGCTGCCGCAATCATCAGATGTGAAATGATAAGGATCGGTTGGTGACATTATGTAATTACGTGCCGAAGCACTCAGCCATGGTCAGGTGGGAGTGTGGGGGGGGGGGGGGATTATGATTATGTCTGCATCTGGAAATGAGCTCTGATCTTTGTGTCTTGGGGAGCGTTATGATTTGGACCTTTTTTTCTAGGCAAAGATTACAACTTCCACTGGGGAGCTTTCTAGGTGAACGAAGTATAGTATATATATATATATATATATATATATATTTATATATATATATATATATATATATATATATGCGTGTGTGTGTGTGTGTGTGATGAAACCAGTAACGGTTTTGGTAATAAGTCCAAAAAGTACCCCGCCCCCATGGCGAGACCACGCTAATCCCTTGGATTAATGTCAGGTGAAGTTAAAGCTTTATAGAAGCTCACTGCAATTTTGATCTGCATTTATGTTTCCCAAGACACGCGTTTATAAGTGCTTTCATTTTGATTTAAAGTTACACACCCGAGGACTCATCAGCATAATTGAAAAATATCCAAGAGGATACCAACATTTTTCTGGTCTGGTAAGGATCCCATTTCAGTGTACTTCTGTATCGATTTTGTACAAAGCTGGGAGAATGTTGTAAACAGAGTCATGTTGCTTATTTTTCACTATACGTAACCGAATAAATCTTAAGAAACAAAATAAGTCATAAAAAATAAACATTCTAACGATGAACCCGTGCAGGTCTCTATTGTAATATTGGTGTCATATCAATCAGTTTTTTTCTGCACTGAACTGAACCATGTTTCGAAATTGTGCAAAATGTGGGGGTTTTTTTTGTAGAAAGAATCATGCACTACCCAAGAAAGTATTAAGGAAAATGAACTTGCCACGGTAAGATAGTCTTAAATACATAGTTCTGCCTAAAACAATGACAATATTTACCGAAATTAATCAATTAGAGAGGTATTGTTTAGGAGTCCGCATCAAGCGGTCGGATTCAGAATTGTTTCAAGGCAAATTTCAGGAACTATGAACAATCATCCATGTTTTGTGCTAAGGACTTCAAAGAATAGGTGCTATCATGTAAGCATACACATGTGCAATATTAACAGGTGTTTCCTTGAACTGTAACCTATGTTGATAATCCCTGCCCTACCCCTAATCCTTAAAGCTAAGAGAGGTTCGTTTTGAGTAGAAACGTCCTCCCGCCTGAAGAAAGCCCATGAGAAAATATTTCTCACTGGAAATGAAAAATGTTTGAGGTTAAATTTTAAACAAAAATGTCTCTACGTATGTGTCTTAGGAGCAATTTAAAAAAAAAAAACTTAACCGTAGTCTTTTGACACTGTATGCTTGCCTCATGTTCATAAGTAAGACGACTCTCCACAATTTCACAAGTTAAGTTATATTTGTTGTTGAAGTATGTAAAAGATGAATTTTGACATCAGTTTTATGATAAACCAAAGTGTTATAGCATACCTCAGCATAACAGTATGTACTTCATACTGTGAATGGGATAGACCATGCACTGGCCCTCGGTATTTTAGGGTTGGCTTTTAAAGGCCGTTTTCTATGTTTTTTCGAGCTTGGTTATCCCACTTTCGTTCACTATCTTATCGACCTGCCCTCAGTACCTCACTATGATTTTTTTTTCAAGTATAACATTCAAATATCTTGTATATAACATACACATATCTTTATCGTATAATTCGTGGTCAGCAAAGTTTTCATACACAAGATGAAATATATTTCCTGATTTTGCTTTCATTTGTTCAATGTATTATATGTATATTCTTTTTTTATCATTAAGAAAACATTTTTGAACATAATGACTTCAGAAATTTTAATATTATCATTTAAGTTTTGCATTTTACCTTGATTAAAGTTTAGTCGAATAAGCTTACTTTCCAGAGGGAAGCCAGAAATCAACAGAAATCAAATTACCAAACTTCAGACATCAAAACGAGCGTTACCTACGCTGTAACGACCAGGATGCCAGGTTTAGATATCTTCATCTTTCTACCATGCAAACATGTTTATTTTGGTCCGTTTTATTACCTTTTTTCACTTGTAAAAGTTACTTTTCTTGCTGACAGACGCCACGCCCATTAAATCCCAAACTATTCTGCTCGATGCCGAAAAAAGTTATCTTCTTTTAGACGACTCATTTATTCATTCTACAGGCACGACAGTAAATGGATGGAATTTGATTAAAGAAATATACATATTGTATTTTTAGGAAACCTCACAAAAACTGTCACACAGTTTGACTTAGAACAGGTAAGACTTTGTGTGACTATGCTTACCGTTACTGTTTGTATCGTTAATAATTGCAAAGGAATACTTGCATTTAGGTCATTATGTCACTCGAAATCTATAATGGGCCATATTAAATTAAATTCACCATTCATATTTTGTCTAAACTTACACAATTAAATAATAAAGGCGGTTTGATTAAAGTATATTGTTGTATACGCAACCATAAAAAATTGAAGATTTATCTATACATAGAATATTAGCGAATTTTAATTATCGCAATTTTGTAGCACCTGAATACTTTCCATGAAAAAGTTTACAAGAAATTATTGGAGAAGATGAATCTGACGGAAACAAAAGTGGACCGACAAATGCAGATATGAAATCGTTTGCAGCAGTTTCATATTGTTAATAATGAAAAATTGAGAGCAAGCAAGTAACAAGAAAAGACTATGTATGTTTGTATAAGAAAAACTAATAAATATATATAAATATATATTAAGACAAAGGAAATATATAGAGGAATATATTTATTATAATGTATAGTCCTATAGGTAGTGCAGCTGAGACCTAAAAAAGTATTATTTAAAAATTATGCTAGTTTGTCATATGGTATAATATATGGTATACAAGCAATGTCGGCAAAATGATATTCGTATAATAAAATCATATAACCAATATATTGTACTTTTACTAAAGTATTAGAGATAACACTGACCAAATATTTCTATGAACAGGATTGTTCCTTATTCACAATAGGGCAACTTGTAGCAGGTGTTTGTGAGCCTTCTGTCTCATTGTGCATTTCATTTTTATTTTATACATCATTATTTGTGTCACATACAAGGAAAGAACGTTGATGTCGATCCGGCTTTTCTAACCGTATTATTCTTGATACCTAACAATTATTTTAGATATATTGTGTGTCAACGGCTTTTTATCCCGATATTAACAATGGGGTAACTTGAAGGCAAACGTTTGTGTGAGTCTTCATTTTCATTGTGTAAGACTACGGGAATTATTTATACCTATTCAGTGTATTTCATTCTAATGTTATACATCATGTTTTGGGTTACATACAATGAAAGTAGGTTGATGTCGATTCGGCTGTTCAACTGTATTTTGCTTAATACTTTACAGTTATCATTAGATATATTGTGTAGCAACAGCTTTTTTATTGCAATATTCACAGTTGGGCGACTTCAAGGTATTGGGTTTTGTGAACCTTCTGTTTCATCAATTGTGTGTCAACGGCTTTTTTATTGCAATATTCTCAATGGGGCGACTTGTAGGTATTGGATGTTTTTCATCGTGCAAAAACTACGGTAATCATTTATTCCTATGAAGTGGATTCCTATGATGTGTATTTCATACTTATCTTAATTCTACATCATATTTCGGTTAAATAAAATGAAAGGACACTGATGTCCATCTGGCTGTCCTAACTACTTTTGGTTTAATACCTTACAATTATTATTATATGTATTGTGTGACTTTTTTTATTTCCATATTCACAATGGGGTAACTTGTAGGTAGAGGTTTGTGTGAGTTTTTTGTCTTATCGTGTAAAACCACGGGAATTATTCATTCTTATGAAGCTTATTTCATAACTAATGTTATACATTTTTGGTTGCATGTAATAAAAGAACGTTGATGTGGATCTGGCTTTCCTAACTGTATTTTGCTCATTACCTTACAACTATTATTAGATAAATTGTGTGTCAGCGGCATTTTCATTTCAATATTCACAATGGGAAACTACGGAAATTATTTATTCTTATTCAGCGTATTTCATTTCTTATGTTTTATATATATATATATATATATATATATATATATATATATATATATATATATTTGGGTAGCATATATTGATATATTGTATTTGGTTTACTACAATCATTGTTAAATATATCGTGTCAACTGTTCTTGTTTCAATAATTAAAGTTGAAAATAAATATATTTCAGCTTGCTCCTTAAAGTGGTTACTGTTTTTGAATTCATTATATTATTAGTTCGACCTTTCCCCATTATCATATATTAACCAATGTAATAAGAATTGTTGTAAAAAAAAGTAGAATGCATAATTTTTTAAAATGTGGTAATTCATGTTTAATCTGCAAGTATTCATGTACAGCTTTCCATTATTCCTAAGAAACCCACTTTCACCATTGACCTGACAGTAATTCAAATTGATGGCATAGTGTACTTTTACTCATTGTGCAGTTGTAATTGTTCTTGTAACAAATTCATATTTATGTACGGGTTTATGCTAAACAGCGGCTGAGGGCCTACACAACTGCAGATTTTACATGTTTGTCAAACTAATGTTACAACTCCTTTATGTAATAAGTAAATTTCCAACAGGGAGCTGTCGTCGAATATTCTCGCCCTTTTAGCTTCATCTTTAGCGAATAAGGAAATCCAATTTTCTTCGAATCCCTGCCTTGCGGGCTTCAAAAGTTTTAATTGTAGATGCAGATATTTAGGATAAAAAAATGTCACAGATAAAAATCCTTTCTCCGAAGTCAGTGTTTGTGAAAGATGCCAGAACGGAAGAATATTTCCCCCAGTAATCTCCGATCTCCCCGACGGTGCCAAAAATACCATGGTCCCATTGCATCATGGTTAATGTTTCCACATGCAACATCGACATCCAGCCGCGCGCGTCCTCGATGTGTTTCCACTGTTCATCGAGTATTTTCGGTAAACTGGCGGGCGGAAGTCCCGTCAACGTTCTCAGTCATCCCTGCCCGCACACTGGCTCCATGTTGGTCAAAAGTCCACTGATACAAACACCTTTTCCTCGCTGTTTCAGCAGTTGTCCGGTCCCATTAAAAGAAAGACTATCTAAACCTATCGAAGGAGCATTGGTCGCTTCCATCCTTTCCTCAAAGATCTGTTTTTCTGACTCAGCGGTGAATAGAACTCTAACGATAAGCGCTCTAACGGCGATTGCAAGTATTACAGACGCAGTCAGGCTGGCCATTTTTTGTAACTATTGAGTAATGCATACCAAGGATATACTAACGGTTTTTTGCCAACCCTTACAAACTCCACTTCCTGTGATTTATATTTGGCCAGCCCCGCTCTTGAAAAAAATCTTTTGCTGTCTTGTAATAATTGGAATTGCCGGTCTGTTGTGCCCTTATTCTTTTCCCGGGTGACGTCACTCTGGAATGTATCGAAATATAAAATTCTCATTATAATCTCACTAAATGTAATATTTTATAAATAAAAATTTCCTAAAAAAAGTTGCATAATTCCTGAATATATCATTAATTAAGTCTTATGGTCCGCTATTAGCCATGTGGAAACCCAGCAAACAATGCCCGAGTGTTCCTCTGCATAGGGGTGCATATATTTTACCTGCTGGATCGTGGGCATGTGGTGTTTACTGTGACTCCCCGCGTGTCTTCTTGAGCTTCACGTTCCAGTTATAATGGTTAGACCGCGCTGACCTTAAAGCTGGTGGAGTTTTAGTGTAAAATAATACAGGGTGGGGCGGCCGTATTGCGTAGACTGGGAGAAGCTTGGGGTATATATATATATATATATATATATATATATATATATATATATTTATATATATATATATATATATTACCAGAAGCGGTTCCAGGGGAAGGGTCCAGGGGGTCCGGATCGCACCCCCCCCCCCTTTACAGCCACTGCAACCTTTTATAAGGGTTTCAGGCCAATTTTTGCGACTTGGCCTCCCCCTCTTTTCCGGACCTGGGGTCCTTTTTTTATTTGTCATCACTCCTCTTGGGTTGGACCACTCCTTTTCCTAAATCATAGATCCGCCCCTGATTACTGAGAGGGTTTGTTTGCCGTTGAGGATCAAAGTGCTCGATGCCTATATAAAAAGTAAAACTGCTATTAGTTCATAAAGACATCAAAAATTTTTTTAATTATACCCGCAGGTTTCGACCACAAAGAAGTGGCAGTTCTAAGGTTACTGAGTTGTGTTGGAAGACACAAAATATGCGGGTAGTGAAAATAATGCTTTGATGTATTTTATGATATACATAATTTATTAACATATATATATATATATATATATATATGTGTGTGTGTGTGTATATGTATGTATCCATATATATATATATATATATATATTTATATATATATATATATATATATATATATATAGAGAGAGAGAGAGAGAGAGAGAGAGAGAGAGAGAAAGCACAAACACCCTTATACAACTCATATACCTTCCAAAGACGAGCATCCGTATAGTGTAAAATCATTTGAACCTTTAGGCTGCAGTGGTGCAAACCAGGGTAGTTCAAAAGGTATTATGACGCGAAATTCGTCTCTTTTTTCATTATTAATCGCTATCTGTTCTACTTTCCATTTTAAAAGTTATAAATAAAAAAGGTGAGGGGGGGGGGGCGGTCTCTGCTTCCTGAAGAAGTTGATTTTCAGCCACAATACTAATAATCTTTTCATTGTATACGTTTGTTGCAGGTGATTCCTCCAACATGCACATTTCGGCTGCAGAAATACATGCTAATATCTCAGGACTGGTTTGAGGTATTGGGCCCAGATTTTGCATCACTATAGATCTTACATAGCTCTACAGCTCATATAAGTTTGGTGGCCTAACTTACAACCATTTTGCATGAAGTCCATCTGTTCATCTGCCTAGGGTAAAAATGGAGCATATCTCTGGTGTGGTACGACTTTTCCACTTCCAATTTTGCATATGTATACATCTTTAATAGCTTTCTCTTTCAAATATCAGTTTGCGCAACCTACAATCATGTTTACTAGCACACACCCATGCTAATATGCAACACATCTCACTCTATAATCCCCTTGCCACTCAATCTATGCCTCACTTCAACCGACCCACTCGGATATCGGCGGATACGCGTAGCCGCTTGTAGACTACCCGTATTCTAGTTATAACAGTGGTTATTAAGCTATCAGTATCATGAGTAAATATTAGTTTAAATTCAGTGGCAGCAGGTACTGGAGCAATACAAGAGTGACGGTTTGGTGGTTTTGACAGGAAGTGAGAGAAACCTTGGTATGGAGATCGGCGACACATAGTAGAACATTTTATTAATAAGTCCGTATTAATTTTGATACAAGCCTTTCTCGGACACCTAAATAATTAAATAATATAATGTTTACATTTTAAACCCTAATTGGCGCATGACCAGTTTCTTCAAGACTTTATTTAAACCATTATAGGTATGTATTTTGTTGTCGTCATGGTTTCACGTGAAATATGCACTTTCAACTTTTTTTAGGGGGGGGGGGGGGTAAGTTTCGATAAAAATGTCATATATGATCAGGTAGGAGCATGATGATAACAGAATTGTTTTGCTAAATAGGTAAAAGCACCACATATCAAACCACTTATCAAAATTGTATCATTTTTAAATTTTTGAAAGAAATGTCCGAACGGCTGGAGCTCAAAGTTGGAAAATTTCTTTTAAAAATCAAAATAAAAATATTTTGATGCGGTGGGGGGGGGGGGGTGGGGGGAGTTAAAATTGATCCGCGCGGTGCCTGACAAACTATACCTTTGATTTTATTTTTTTTCATTAAAGGAGTCAAAAGGGGAAATTTTGAGGTATTGTCCTAAATTTGTCAACAGCTATAAACTAACTGTTATACGTGATTTCCACGTTATATCAGGTTATAACTATTGCTACAATACAAAATTTGTCTTATTAGGAAATAAGGTGCAGAAATAAGTATTATACACACATATATATTCCAGCTGGATACTTGGTTCATTACTTTGCTTGCTTTGAGTTTGCTGAAATAAAAGATGGAAACAAATTGTCATGAAATTTTTGCTGGGACTAATCCTTTATTTTAACGCCAACCATGTTTTTAGCTGCACACCAACAAGCACATTTGAATATAGAGATATGACCCCGTGCAGAGACTCTAAATTTTTATGAATTTTAATTTGTTTAATTGACTTCTCAACTTAACTGGAGACGCCTATCGGCAAAAACTGACACTATGTTTCCACTCGAAATACCTCGACTGAATCCGATGGATCGACAACGATCAAACTAGAATGTTCCGCATGTGGCATTAAACACCTCGACCGAATCCGTCGGCTTCTAGCGAACTCGGCCGAGGTGTTCCGAATGTCGCATGTGGATGTTTCTCTTTGTCAAAGACGCGCCGGCCTAAGCACCGCAGACGACAGTGAAGCAACCTCATTGTGAATGATCATGAAAAGAGGTCGTTGGAGCTAGTCGGTCGTAGGGGACCCAGAGTACGACTCTGCTGCTTAGGGTTTGTGGGCGTCAAAATCTTACACCCACAATGCACCAGGGCTTTTACATACACAGATGGCACCCTTCCACCAGAGATCATTTCTACTCGACACAAATATCTTCTGTTTGGGCACTGTGGGACGTCTCGTATTATTTGTCTTGATTGTCAAACTTTAAAATCAAAATTTGTTACATGTCAAAGAAACACCTGTTTACATTCCACATACGTTTGCTTACAAAATACAACTAATTCCGTAAAATCCTAACCATAAAACATCCATGTTTATGTAATTTGCATTGAAGCAATTCTTATCTAACACACCTGATCGGACTACATTGCAATCTTCACTATATTTATAACTACACCGCAGATGTATTTAGAAACCCTGGTGCATTCAATCCCTAAACAGCAGAGTCATTACCTTTGAATCCGATCTTGTGCAGTGTGACACAGATGACGATTGTTGTGAGTAAAAATGACCTCTGGCTGGAGGATACAATTAGAAAATACATGTACTGGTGGTAGGTATTTGTTGTAATATCAGGTTCAATGATTGAATAAATAAAAAGACGGGTGATCGACTATTAATCGATTATTTTATGTACCTTAATTCTCCATTATTGGGGAATGTGCTGTATAGAATTATACCTAAACACTGATCGAGTCAATCCAGTCGAGTCTGTCTTGTACATCTTGCTGAAAAGTCAAGGTAACGGCTTCGCAGAGGACACCTGGTCGCTGAATAAGATTTGGTTGTAAGGTTGTTCACAGTATCACTACCTAGTGGTCCCGATTTCTAATATGCCTCACAGGCTGAGATTTGTATTCTGGAAAACAGGACTTTGTATGTGCATGCATAATTGATTTTGATCCATTTTGCAAAGATGCAATATATATAATATAGAATGAAAGGAATCGACCAATCAGCGGTACAATTGATTAAATGGCACACCACTTGCAAATACGCACGGGTATATCTGTTAAGAATAAGAAATCAGTTTTAATATGAAAAAATACAACGCTCAGGTGGACTACTGTATTCATTTAATAACAATTCCTCAAGCTGCATAAGGATTAAAATAATGCACATCATCTATAGCATTAGAGATATCCTAGGTGCCTAAGATTGCCTGAAAATCGGGTTCAATTAAAAAAAATATTAATCAATCCTATATAGATAATACCCAAGCATACATATTCATAAATAGGAGCAAGTCTAATTGCAGTTTTAACTACAATACCAATATATATTTGCTTTATGCTTATCCACTGGTCAATATGCACAACCCACAACATATCTCCATACGCCCGTGCTTGTAAAGTTAAACTATCTTAAAGGGGCCCAATCATCTTTCTGACTTTATAAAATAAAGGTAATCCCTCGAGTGTTTTTTTAAGTAAAAAATGGGTCAGAAAACGTGGATATCACCGCACACAGGCTGCTGGATTTTTTTTATTATATCAACGTCTTTATAATTTGTGGGAGCCCGCCATAATAACCAAAAACAAATTCAACAAGGGCGCATCTGGTAGCAAGTCGGATTAGCCAGTGCTTTGCAAATGGCGTTTTGCAACAAGTAACCTTTCTGCCTTCACCAACCACCTTAGGTTTCATGTTTTTTTCCAGTTTGTCAACATTGCTTGTTATATGTGTTTACAAACATATTGTTGATAAATGAGTTCATACATCCTTCACGAAGGCGTTAAAAGAAAAGTTTCATAACCAGAATTACCCTTAGATCATTATTATATACAGAGAGGAAGCAAGAAATCACATAAATTCTATTTCAAAAGTTAGGTGAATGAGCACCTTTAAACAACAAAAATAATGATCTAAATTATGAACACTAGGTGTTGCTGGTGAGCAATTGCGGGAATTGTCCGAACTGAGGAAACATGAGATGCAGTGCATGACAGACATATGCACGTTACTTTTGCCAAGGTTGTTATCTATGATTCTAGCTTCTACTTGCATATTGCACTGAACCGTACTCGCTCGAATGCGACTCTGTTTTTAGAATAGTGGGTAATGAGATCATTTCCTGACAATGCATCTAGGTTTCTAAATACATCAATGGTGTAGGTATGAACGAAATGAAGACAGTATTTTTAGACCACTGAATTATATTGTATCACGAATGAATCAAGATAAAGATAAATTACTAGCAGAATTTTTTTTTCCAGTTAGAACTTAATGAATGCGGATGTGCATTGGAAATGGAAAGTTTTTTTTTATTCTCGAAGTGTAACACATTTTGTCTTTGATAAACTATGAGGGTTAGCAGTTCTGTCATTCCACAGAGCCTTACTTACGAGTTTTTTTAATAGAAACGGCCTCTAGACAGAAGGATACCTAGTTGTTACATCTTTTTGAGTGACCGTATTTTATATCTTCATTCTAAATAGCACAACAGGTAAACACATACAGGAGAGTGTTACAGTGTTCCTCTATACGATTTTCTTTTTGTTCCCTGTTTTTGATTTATTACAGGCGCAAATTCAATTGATCATTTACTTTCTTTTTAAATTTTTCCCTGTACCATTTTCATATATACACTTCAGTTTGTACATGATACAAAAAGGGGTCCAAGGAGTATGGCAAGCCTCCCCTATTTTAGTTTTGCGGCTTAAATTCCCGCCCCATTTTTGTCGGAGATGATATTTTTTTTTTTGGAATTACTCATTAGTCTTCCTGAGTGTGACCCCAGATTTTCCAAAATCCTGGACACCCCCCCTCCCCCCCCCCCCCCCCCAAAAAAACTCTGCACTAACCACAGCTCCTTACTTTACTGTGACATATATCCCTGAAATACAATTTTACGGTCGCCATTTCTGAGTATAACAAACAGCTACTATAGTACAGTTATATCAACTTAAATGAAACCCGATTGTTGTGATCTGTATGAACTCATTTCTATGCAGTCATTGTAGTTTTTTTGTTTCTTATGCATGTGTAGTAGGAATAATAGTTTTTGTTTCTTTCTTTGTAGGTTATATGTTTAGTTTTCTGATGATTAAAGCCTACACTAGGGTTCATGAGTGAATTTGAGTTATCCTTACTATCTTCTCAATCACCACAATTTAATCATCAGAAATGGAACGCCTGCTACGTCCTCAAGTGTTTGAAATCGACCCGCCTCACCCAGAAACAGCCAAACGATGGACCCACTTTTACAGAATTTTTGAAAACTTTATTGGCGTCATTAAACCCGAAAAGTGGGGACTGACTTCGAAAACATGAAACTCAAAACTCTCGTAAACTATATATCTGCTGACGTGTTCGACTTTATTGCTGAGGTTGAAACATATACTGCTGCAATAGAAATGCTCAACACCCTATACGTGAAACCTAAAAAAGAGGTATTTGCACGTCATGTTCGTGCCACTAGACGCCAGGAGGCTACTGAAAGCCTAGATGCATATATACAAGTTCTGAAGTCACTGAGTAAAGAATGTAACTTTCAGGCCGTTGATGCAGATCAAAACCGGAATGACTACATTGGTGATGCCTTCATTAATGGACTTCAGTCTAATTCCATACGCCAAAGGCTTCTACAGAACACAACTGTGACACTGCACACTGCTTTTGATCAAGCCAGATCACTTGAGAGTGCTCAAAAACAAAGTGCAACTTATCACTCGTCCTCATACAAGCTGAATGCCGCCACAAACAAACCACTTAGCACGGTCAAGGAAAGTTATTTGTTTCCAGATGAATGTGATTCCCGTCCTAGTGACAATCTAATGGCAGCGGCCACTAACAAAACTAGCTGTTTTTATTATGTGGATACCCTCGACATCCTCGGAGTAGGTGCCCTGCTCGAGATGAGATATGCCATTGATGTCAAAAGAAGGGGCATTTCTCAAAAGTTTGCAGGTCTGCACCCAGTAAAAAATGCGTCAGCTATTGTCCCTTCTACACTTGCGACAGTCACTGCTACAACAGTTTACAGAGAACACTGGTTAAGTGCAAACTGAACGGTCAGTATGAAACTGTTGTTTTGCTAGATACAGGAAGCTCTGACAGCTATATAGATACTGAGCTGGTGAAACCGACGGGAAACTCTATCAGTTCACTCGCATTCCATTTGGTGTGACAAACGGTGTGGCTGCGTTTCAGCGGACAATAGATGATATAATCGCAGAAAACAAGCTATGCGGAACCTACGCTTATGTTGACCATGTAACTGTTTGTGGCATGAATCAGCAAGAACATGACGACATTCTCCAGAAATTCTTGCAAGTAGCAAATCAAAAGAAGCTAGAATTCAATGAAACAAAGACTGTTTATTCTACAGAAACACTGAACATCCTAGGCTACACAGTCTCACATGGCAGTTACAGACCTGACCCAGAACGTTTAAGACCATTGCTTGAGCTTCCTCTCCCCAAACAAAAAAAAAGGAACTTGAGAGAGTATTGGGAATGTTCTCTTACTAAGCTCAGTGGATCCAAAGCTTCTCCACTAAAATGCATCCACTGGTCTCATCTCAGTCATTCCCTCTAGCCAAGGAAGCTGTTGAAGCATTCAGAACACTGAAACAGGACATTAGCTCAGCAGTAGTAGTAACAGCTGATAGGGATGTTCCCATAGTCGTAGAGACAGATGCCTCTGAGTTTGCGATTGCTGCTACTCTAATTCAAAATGGTAGACCTGTTGACTTTTTCTCACGAACACTGAATGCCTCTGAACGCCGCCATTCAGCTGTAGAAAAGGAGGCATACGCTATCGTGGAAGCACTGAGAAAGTGGAAACACTACCTGCTTGGAAATCATTTCCAACTGGTCACTGATCAGAGATCTGTCAGTTTTATGTTTGACAAACAGAACAGAGGAAAGATCTAGAATGAAAAACTCCAAAGGTGGCGCATTGAACTTGCAAGCTACAGTTATGACATTGTGTATAGATCAGGAAAGAAGAATGTAGCACCTGATACATTCTCTCGCATTCAGTGCTCCATGGTTACAAGTGATGATAAAACATTGAAACATCTGCACGAATCTCTGTGTCATCCAGGAGTGACTAGAATGATTCATTTTGTGAAATGCCGTAACCTCCCCTACTCAGCTGACGACATTCGCAAGTTGTGTAGTTCATGCCCTGTTTGTGCTGAGCTTAAACCTCGATATCAGAAGTTTCAAGGCAAACTGGTAAAGGCCACCCAACCACTGGAGCGACTCAACATAGACTTCAAGGGCCCAGCACAAAAAACCGCTATCTGTTAGAAGTCATTAATGAGTACCACGTTTTCCTTGGGCCTATCCATGTCCTAATGTTGATACTGACTCTGTTATTAAGTGTCCTACATCTCTCTTTTCCACTTTTGGATTGCCAGCATATATTCACTCTGACAGAGGAACTGCATTCATGTCATCAGAACTAACAAACTTCCTGCATAGTCGAGGTGTGGCCACTAGCCGTACAACTGCTTACGATCCGCGAGGAAATGGGCAGATTGAAAGGTACAGTGGTGTTATCTGGAAAGCTGTCAATCTTGCTCTCAGGTCCCATGAGCTTTCTGTCGTAGCTTGGGAACATACGCTTCCAGATGTCTTACATTCCCTGAGATCCCTGCTGTGTACCGCAACCAATGCAACTCCGCATGAGAGAATGTTCGGGCATCAACGCCGTTCAGAAAGTGGTTCTTCTGTTCCGACCTGGCTGACCAAACCTGGGAAGGTGCTACTACGTCGTCATGTTCGGGCTAGCAAATATGAACCTCTAGTAGAAGAGGTTGACCTACTGCAGGCTGCTAATCCAGCTTACGCCCATGTTCGTTTACCTGATGGGCGTAAAACTACCTTTTCTGGGAGACACCTGGCATCTAGGGGCGACCCGAGTCCATCCACTGTTGGAAATGAAGAATCTGCTCTTCCTGATGTAACAGACAGGGACCATGAAACTGCAAACAAAGATGCTGTCACACCAAGTGCCCTGGTTACAGCTCAGCCAGAGACACTCATTCCTTTTCTACAGACCGAGCAATCTGTAAACTACCCTGTGGACTCTGTCCCTGCCAGATGCACTCGCTCTGGACGAGAATACTAAATGTTACCCTACCTGTGCATTGCTCCAGCCCAGAATCTTAAAGATTAACTTTTAAGAATGTCCCTTACTGAACAGATTTTCATTTGTCTTCAAGAAGTTAGTTTTAAATAGCACGATCTGTGACCTTTTTCCAACCAGCGGGGGTTCAAGAGTGAATTTGAGCTATCCTTGCTATCTTCTCAATCACCACACCGAGTTATCGAAATTCCCGCAAAATAGCAAAATTTTGCTAGCGTTCAAAAATATTAGGTATATGGTATTTCATTAATCGGGGGCTTTATTGAAAACTATAAATTTGAAACTTCAGCTAATTAGTTTACACTACAATTTCTGTTGAAATTAAGGCTCCGGTTCAACCTGTATGTGGACTGAAGCTATCCACGGGTGCAACACAATAAATACACGAACTAAAAGGGCCAACACAACTACAGATTTTACATGTTTGTCAAACTAATGTTACCACTACTTTATGTAATATGTAAATTTTCGTCCAAATGAAGTCGTTGTAATGAGTTTAAGTTTGAGCGCTTTAGCAATCACTTTTCTATCTATGTACTTTTTATACTCCCCACAAAAATCCGATGTACACAAATAGAGTTTATTAGCACCAAAAAGCAAAGGTTGAATAACTTTATCTCCATAAGCACTCATGAATTGTCGAATAGCTTCGTTTACATCAGGAAATTTTTGGTGGTCCGCGTCGTCCATTGCAGTTATCCCACCAGGACGGAGGGCACACGCCACCTGCCGGATGTCATTCAAAACATAAGGATGGTTATGACTCCCGTCGATACTGTAGAAACGGAACGCAGGCAGGCCCATCTGAGTGTAAAACGTGTTGCTAAGCAACAGGGAGCTGTCGTCGAATATTCTCACCCTTTTAGCTTCATCTTTAGCGAATAAGGAAAACACAATTTTCTTCAAATTTTCTTCGAATCCCTCCCTGCGAGCTTCAACGGGTTTTATTTGTAGATGCCGATATGTAGGATTGTCAAAAATGTCACAGATAAACATCCTTTCTCCCAAGTCAGTGTTTGTAAAAGATGCCAGAGCAGAAGAATATTTCCCCCAGTAAACTCCGATCTCCCCGACGGAGCCAAAAATACCATGGTCCCATTGCATCATGGTTAATGTTTCCATTATGTCCATATGCAACATCGACATCCAGCCGGGCGCGTGCTCGATGTGTTTCCGCTGTTCATCAGGTATTTTCGGTAAACTGGCGGGCGGAAGTCCCGTCAACGTTCTCAGGCATCCCTGCCCGCACACTTGCTCCATGTTCGTCAAAAGTCCACTGATACAAACACCTTTTCCTCGCTGTTTTAGGAGCTGTCCGGTCCCATTAAATAAAACTCTCTAAAGCTACCCGAGGAGCATTGTTCCCACCCATTCTTTCCTCAAAGATCTGTTTTTCTGACGCAGAGGTGAATAGAACTATAACGATAAGCGCTCCTACGGCGATTGCAATTATTACAGACACAGTCAGTCTTGCCATCTTGTGTTACTATGAAGTAATATATACCAAGGGTATACTAACGGTATTTCGCCAACCCTTTCCCACTCCACTTACTGTTATTTATATTTTGCCAGCCCCGCTTTGGAAAAAAAGTCTTTAGGTGTCTTGTAATAATTGCAATTGCCGGTCTGTGGCGCCCTAAATCTTTTCCCGGGTTAAGTCACGCTGAAATGAATTAAAATATAAAATTCTTATTATAATCTCAATTATTATGATATCTTATAAATTAAGATTTCCTTTAAAAAATGTTACATCATTCGTGAATATATCATTTATTATAAGTCTTAAGGTTTCCTATTAGCCATTTTGAAGTGACTTTACTGTGTCGCTTATAGTTATATATTTGACAATTTTTAATCACTTTGAAGTTTCGTTCATGTTTTTGGCTCTAACTTGTTTGTAAATTTTGTTACTTTGTTTTTTTAACTCTATCCCATTGAAATGTGTTATAAATATAACGGTTTTGGGTACATGTATATTAACTACCGCTCTCACAACAATCGAATAATAGTCCATCTTGGGCCGAAATTTACATTGAACGTTTTGATAATTTATCACAAGAAATAATTCAATAAATTTAAATTCTAACTGTTCATCTGGAACAATGTATGTGTAAGCTATGATTAATAGTTCTGGTACTAATATATAAATAGACAACAAGAAAGCGGCCACACCTAAGGATTCAGATTCTTACTGAAGGCCACACCTCTTTCTCAACACAGAGCGCAAGGTCCAGCGATCCAGTTCCTCAGACGAGTTGGTCCCTGACGAGCAAACCGTGTTTGTATGAGGAGGTACCAGCGCCACAGTGACAACGATCTGTGGAACCCAAGTTAACAATACCCGAGTGTTCCTCTGCATAATGATGCATATATTTTACCTGCTAGGTCGTGTGTATGTGGTGTGTGCAGTGACTCCCCACGTGTCTTCTTGAGCAACTCATTCCACGTATAATGGTTAGAACGCGCTGACCTTAAAGGTGGCCGAGTTCTAGTGTAAAACATTACAGGGTAGGGCGGCCGTATTGCGTAGACTGGGAGGGTCTTGGGGTGTGTCTATCTATCTATCTATCTATCTATCTATATATATATATATATACATATATATATATATATATTACCAGAAGCGGATCCAAGGGAGGGGTCCAGGAGGTAAGCAACCCCCCTCCCCCCTTTCAGCCACTGCAACTTTTTGTTAGGGTTTCAGACCAATATTTCTTACGACTTGGACCCCCTCTTGGACCCTGGGGTCCTTTTTTATGTGTCATTACTCCTCTTCAGTTAAACCCCTTCGTTTCCAAAATCCTACATAAAGGCTATATTAACCAAGCGTAGAGAGCTTAAAGCATTAATATTCAAGCATGTGTATACTGACTTCAAAAAACAGATGCCTGTCTCAAATTTCAATTTAAAATTTCTTATAAAAAGGAGATTTGTACTGGACTCCGTTTCTTATTGACTCAGACTCGAAGAAATTGGTCTTGGACTCGAATCTCTCGGACTCCGATTTTGTGGACTCGAAAAGATCACTGATTAATATTATTTTCTTTATTATTGACAATAGTGGCTGTTGGATTTCCTATCCTTTGTATACAACTTGTACTGTAACATACGTTCGTGTATATTTCATTTTAATGCAAAGTATTGACATTCAAGCACGCAAAAAGTCCTCGGTGGCGGGGCCGATATTCAGGTCGCCCCCCTCGATCTCTTCTATCACGTCATTAGCATAATTATCTGGATGGGATGGATGGCACACATGTTGTATAATAAAAGTAGCGCACATATAGAAGATCAATATTGTACAATAATTGCTCGCCCATCCTTTGAACGGAAACAAATCAATATATTGTGGACAAATATAAAATAATCAATTCAACCACTCCAGCCAATCTGTCTGTAACAGGTTTAATTAAGGCAACGAGAAGCGTTACATACTAGTATGTTACACTTAAAAAAGAAAGAGCATTATGAAGATCAGTATCACAAATCAGTTACTCGATCAGGCCAAGGAATGGGAACAAAGAACATACATTAGGAGCCACAATCCCCAAAAAAGGTTGAGTTCTCAAGCACTGTTTTCAGAAATCAGTGCGCGAGGGCAATTTTTTTTTACATCTTTTGCCTTTCGATAAAAAAAATTCATATGATCAGGGAAGGGCATGATGAAAACAATGGTTTTGCTAAACAGATGAAACAACTACATAAAAAAGGAAATGTTATCAAAATTGTATCATTTTATCTTCTTGAAAGAAAGGTCCGAACGGCTGGAGCCGTTGAATCGACGCACGCGGTGCCTGAGAACCATACCTTTTATTTTATTTATTTTATTTTTTTTTTTGCATTAAGGAGTCAAAAGGTGAAAACTTGACGTATTGTCCTAAATTTGTCAACAGCTATACCCAACTGTTATACGTGATTTCCACGTTACATCAGGTTATAATCATTGCTACAATACAAAATTTGTTTAATTAGGAAATAGGGGGCAGAAATAAGTATTATACTCACATAATTTTCCACTTGGATAATTGGTTGATTTCTTTCCTTGCAAAAAAGATGAAAACAAATTGTCATGAAATTTTGTGATGGGAATAATCCTTTAGTTAAACTTTTGAGGTCAACACCAACCATGTTTTTAGCTTAATTTATTCACGTGACTTCCAGTGTGAGTTTTAGGCAGTTTCTTTACCCGGCCGAAGAACATTGCCATTCACAGCTATTTGGGTCAGTTTTGTTCAAGAGCTTACGATATACATATATGCTCAGACAATACACCTAGTTATAATTAATATTAATTAGTATTAATTAATATGAAAAAATATGATTATGAAAAGCAAGCCTCCATACAAACCAGCAACCACATTTGAAAATAGAAATATGACCCCGCACAGAGATTTTTATTAATTTAAATTAGTTTAATTGACTTCTCAGCTTAACTGGTGACAACTATTGGCGAAAACTGACACTATGTTTCCACTCGGAATACCTCGACTGAATCCGGAGGATCGACAATGATCAAACTAGAATGTTCCGTAGGTGGCATTAAACACCTCGCCCGGATCCGTCGGCTTCAAGCGGACTCGGCCGAGGTGTTCCGAATGTCGCATCGTAACGTTTCTATTTGTCAAGGACGCGCTGACCCAAGCACCTCAGACGCAACCCAATTGGGCATACTCATGAAAAGAGTGTTATCATCCTCCACTAGAGGTCGTTGGAGCTAGTCGGTCGTAGTTACTTAAGTTACTTAATTAAACTTAAACTTCGTCTTTCTCCCACTCACGTTCTCATTCAAGCAAGTTTGTGGCACTTGTGGCACACAGCCACAACAGGTGGATCCGACAACTTAAGTAACCATTTTTATTCCTCAGTTTATTCCCCAAATAATATAAAAATGTCAATACATAAAAAGTGTCCAAAGTGCAGAGTGGCCAAACGGAATCTGTCCACACATTATTATACCCTGGCTTTTGTTCTCTCTCTCTCATTGGAATATAACCAATAACATCACCCCATTCACTCCATTGGTCAGACGGGTAAGGTGAACTCCACCCCCTATACTGGCCAATGAAATGAAGGGAGAGTTTGTTGATTATACCTTGACATATACAAGGTCTACATACAGTGTAATTATATGTTATCGTGATATCATCTATCTGTGTGTGCTCCTAGCTGACTAAACATCACGGGACCCCCATTAGTGGTCACCCTGATGGGATAAACACCTTTACCCTAATGAGATTTACAGATTAGGACCTGGCCTGTACAAATAAGGGACCCAGTGACCATGACTAGGAGATAATGCAATCAGTACCCAGGCATCATGGAACAAAGGCTTGTTATACATGTGTGATATGTCACAAGGTAACGCAGAGGTTTGAATGTATATGAAAGATTAAATTAACAAAATCAGTAAAGTTATGATAATAAGTAAAATATTCATATTATTGAGAACAGTTGCAAATGAGAGAGAAGCCCGTCGAACTCATTTATTGTGACATGAAATACCAAGAATATACAACCTATCATGCCAAATCCTACAGTAGGGCACCAAGTGTACGACTCTGCTGGTTCGGGTCTGTGGGCGTTAAAATCTGACACCCACAATGCACCAGGGCTTTTACATACATAGATGGCACCCTTCCACAAAGGATCATTTCTACTCGAAACGAAACTCTTCTGTTTGGGCACTGTGGGACGTCTCGGACTACTTGTCTTAACTGTCAAACTTTAAAATCAAAATTTATTACATGTCAAGGAATCACCTGTTTATATTCCAAATACGTGTGCTTACAAAATACAACTAGTTCCGTAAAGTCCTAACCATAAAACATCCATGTTCATGTAATTTGCATTGAAACAATTCTTATCCAACACACTTGATCGGACTACATTGCAATCTTCACTATATTTAAAACTACACCGCTGACGTCTTTAGAAACCCTGGTGCATTCAATGCCTAAACAGCAGAATCGTACACCTGTGAATCAGATTGGGTGCCGTGTGACACAGATGACGATCGTTGTGATTAAAAACGACCTCTGGCGGAAGGATACAATTAGCAAATATATGTAGTGGTGTAAGGTATTTGTTGTTAAATCAGGTTCGATGAATGAAATAAGAAAAAGACGGATGATCGACTATTTATCGATTATTTAATGTATTTTAATTTGAATGTTGAATGTTATTCACAGTATCACTACCTAGTGGCCCCTATTTCTTATATGCCTCACAGGGTGAGATTTGTTTTCTGGATAACAGGACTTCTTTGTATGTGCATGCATAATCGATTTTGATCCATTTTGCAAAGATGCAATATATATAATATATAATGAAAGGAATCGACAAATCAGCGGTACAATTGATTAAATGGCACACCACTTGCAAATACGCAGGGGTATATCTGTTTAGAATAAGAAATCAGATTTAATAAAAAAGTCAACGGTCAGGTGAACTACTGTATTCATTTAATAACAATTCCTCAAGCTGCATATGGATTAAAATAATAAACATCATCTATTGCATTAGAGATATCTTAGGTGCTTAAGATTGCCTGAAAATCGGGTTCAATTAAAAAAAATATCCCTCAAGCCTTTATAGATAATACCCAAGCATACATATTCATAAATAGGAGCAAGTCTAATTGCAGTATTAACTATAATACGATGCTTAATGCTTATCCACTGTTTAATATGATCAATCCACGACATATCTCCATACGCCAGTGCTTGTAAAGTTAAACTATCTTAAAGGGGCCCAATTATCTTTCTGACCTTTATAAATTTTGGGAGCCCGCCATAATAACCAATACAAATTCAACAATGGCGCATCTGGTAGCAAGTCGGATTAGCCAGAGCTTTGCAAATGGCGTTTTGCAACAAGTGACCTTTTTGCCTCCACCTACCACCATAGGTTACATGTTTTTTCCGTTTCCGTCAACATTGCTGTATTTATGAACATATTTTTGATAAACAAGTTCATATATCCTTCAACGAGGCGTTATAAGAAGTTTTCATGACTAACATTACCCTTAGATCATTAATATATACAGAGAGGAAAAAATAAATCACATGAATTCTATTTCAAAATTTAGGTCAATTGGCACCTTTAGAAAACAAAAAAATAATGATTTAAATTATGAACACTAGTTGGTGCTGGTGAGCAACCGCGGGATTTGAGGAACGACAGCGTGAGAGGCAGTGCATGACAGACATTTGCACGTTACTTCTGCCAAGGATTTTATATATGCTCCTAGCTTCTTCTTGCATACTGCACTTAATCGTACTCACAAGAATGCGACCCTGTTTTTACAATACTGGTTGATGAAATCATCTTCACACAATGAATTTAGGTTTTTAAATACACCAGTGGTGTAGGTATGTACGAAATAAAGACAGTAGATATAGACCACTGAATTATATTGTATCACAAATAAATAAAGATAAAGATAAACTACTTGCACACCTTTTTTTCTAGTTAGAACTTAATGAATGCGGATTTGCATTGGAAAAGGATTTTTTTTCACGAATTGTGACACATTTCGACTTAGATAAGTATGAGAGTTAAGAAAGGAAGTTCTGTCATTCCACAGTTCCTCGCTGAAAGAGGTTTATTTTGAATAGAAACGGCCTCTAGGCAGAAGGATATCTACTTGTTACATCTTTTTGAGTGACCCTATTTTATATCTTCATTCTAAATAGCACAACAGGTAAACATATACAGGAAAGCGTTACAATGTTTCTCTATGAGATTTACTTTTTGTTCCATGTTTTTTATTGATTGTAGGTGCAAATGTAACCGTTAATTTTCTTTTGTACATTTTTCCCTGAACCATTTTCATATATACACTTCAGTTTATACATATTACAAAAGGAGGTCCAAGGGGTCCGGGTTCTCCCTTTTTTTAGCCGGCGCAACATTCAAGGGGTTCTAAACAGCTTTTTTGCGGCTAAATCTCGCACCATATTTTTCCGGGATGATATTTTTTCAAGTATTTCTCATTAGTCTTCCTGAGTTTGACCCCTCCTTTCTCAAAATCCTGGACCCCCCCCCCCAAAAAAAAAAAAAAAAAACCTGCGTTAACCATAGCTCGTTAGTTTACGGGGACATATTCCCTGACATACAATTTTACGGTCGCCCTTCTGACCATAACGAATACCTAGTACAGTAAAGAAAACTCTACTTAAATGAAACCCGATTTATCGAATTTCCCGCTTCATAGCAAAACTTTGCTAGCGTTCTAAAATATAAGGTATAGGGTATTTCCTTAATCGGGGGCTTTATTGAAAACTATAAATTTGAAACTTTTGCTAGTTAGTTTACACTACAATTTCTGTTGAAATTAAGGCTCCGGTTCAACCTGTATGTGGACTGAAGCTCTCCACGGATGCAACACAATAAATACACGCACTAAAAGGGCCTACACAACTGCAGATTTTACATGTTTGTGAAACTAATGTTACCACTCCTTTACGTAATAAGTAAATTTTCGTCCAAATGTAGTCGTTGTAATGAGTTTAAGTTTGAGCGCTTTAGCAATTCCCTTTTCTATCTATGTACGTTTTATACTCCCCATAAAAATCCGATGTACACAAATAGAGTTTATTAGCAACATAAAGCAAAGGTTGAATAACCTTATCTCCATAAGCACTCATGAATTGCCGAATAGCTTCGTTTACCTCAGGAAATTGTTTGTGGTCCGCGTCGTCCATTGCAATTATCCCACCAGGACGGAGGGCACACGCCACCTGCCGGATGTCATTCAAAACATAAGGATGGTTATGACTCCCGTCGATACTGTAGAAACGGAACGCAGGCAGGCCCATCTGAGTGTACAACGTTTTGCTAAGCAACAGGGAGCTGTCGTCGAATATTCTCACCCTTTTAGCTTCATCTTTAGCGAATAAGGAAAACCGAATTTTCTTCAGGTTTTCTTCGAATCCCTCCCTGCGGGCTTCAACGGGTTTTAATTGTAGATCCCGATATTTAGGATTGTCAAAAATGTCACAGATAAACATCCTTTCTCCTAAGTCAGTGTTTGTAAAAGATGCCAGAACAGAAGAATATTTCCCCCAGTAGACACCGATCTCCCCGACGGAGCCAAAAATACCATGGTCCCATTGCATATTGGTTAAAGTTTCCACAAAGTCCAAATGCAACATCGACATCCAGCCGCGCGCATCCTCGATGTGTTTCCGCTGTTCATCGGGTATTTTCGGTAAACTGGCGGGCGGAAGTCCCGTCAACGTTTTCAGGCATCCCTGCCCGCACACTGGCTCCATGTTGGTCAAAAGTCCACTGATACAAACACCTTTTCCTCGCTGTTTCAGCAGCTGTCCCGTCCCATTAAATAAAAGACTCTCTAAAACTATCAGAGGAGCATTGTTCTCTTCCATCCTTTCCTCAAAGATCTGTTTTTCTGACGCAGAGGTAAATAGAACTATAACGATAAGCGCTCCAACGGCGATTGCAAGTATTACAGACGCAGTCAGTCTTGCCATCTTGTGTAACTTGTGTAATGTATACCAAGGATATACTAACGGTATTACGCCAACCCTTATCCACTCCACTTACTGTTATTTATATTTAGCCTGCCCCGCTTTGGAAAAAAAAGTCATTTGGTATCTTGTATTTATTGGAATTGCCGGTCTGTGGTTCCCTAAATCTTTTCCCGGGTGATGTAACTCTGGAATGTATCGAAAATAAAATTCTTATTATAATCTCACTTATTATAATATCTTATAAATTAAGATTTCCTTTAAAAAATGTTACATCATTCGTGAATATATCATTTATTGAGTCTTAAGGTCTACTATTAGCCATTTTCAAGTGAATTTACTGTGTCGTTTATAATTATATATTTGACGATTTTTAATCACTTTGAAGTTTTGTTCATGTTTTGGCTCTAACTTGTTTGTACATTTTGTTACTTTGTTTTTTAACTCTATCACATTGAAATGTGTTCTTAATGTGACGGTTTTGGGTACATGTATATTACTTGCGCTCTCACAACGATCGAATAATAATCCATCTTGGGCCGAAATTTACACTGAACGTTTTGATTATTTCTCACAAGAATTAATTCCATAAATTTAAAAGTTATTTCTAACTGTTCATTTGGAACAATGTTCTGGCGTGGAGTTTCTTTCGTTAATGCTGACGAAATGACACACCTAATATGTGTAAGTTATGGTTAATAGTTCCGGTACTAATATATAAATAGACAACAAGAAAGCGGCCACACCTAAAGATTCAACTTCTTACTGAAGGTCACACCTCTTTCTCAACACAGAGCGCCAAGTCCAGCGATCGAGTAGCTCTGACGAGTTTGTCCCTGACGAGCAAACCGTGTTTGTATGAGGAGGTATCGGCGCCACAGTGACAACGATCTGTGGAACCCAAGTTAACAATACCCGAGTGTTCCTCTGCATAATGATGCATATATTTTACCTGCTGGATCCTGGGCATGTGGTGTTTGCAGTGACTCACCGCGTGTCTTCTTGAGCTACACGTTCCGGGTATAATGGTTAGACCGCGCTGACCTAAAAGGTGGCGGAGTTATAGTGTAAAATAATACAGGGTGTGGCGGCCGTATTGCGTGGACTGTGAGCAGCTTGGGGCATATATATATACATATATACATATATATATATATATATATGTATATATATATATATATATATATATATAACCAGAAGCGGATCCAGGGGAGGGGTCCAGAAAGAACCCCCCCCCCCCCCAGCCACTGCAACTTTTTGTAAGTGTTTCAGACCATATTTTGCGACTTGGATCCCCTCTTCTCCGGACCTGGGGTGCTTTATTTTTGGGTCATTACTCCTCTTCGGTTGAACCCCTCCTTTTCCTAAATCCTACATAAAGGCTATATTTACCAAGCGTCAAGAGCTTAAAGCAATTTTAACATTCAAGCATGTGAATACTGACTTTTAAATACACATGACTATCTCAAATTTCAATTTAAAATTTCTTATAAAAAAGGAGATTTGTACTGGACTTCGTTTCTTAGTGACTTGGACTCGAAGAAAGTGGACTTGGACTCGAACCTCTCGGACTCGGATGTTGTGGACTCGAAAACATCACTGATCATTATTATTTTATTATTATTGACAATAATGGCCTGATGGATTTCCTATCTAATGTATAAAACTGGTACTGTAACATACGTCCGTGTATATTTCATTTTAATGCAAAGTATTGACATGCAAGCACGCAAAAGGTCCTCGGTGGCGGGGCTTTGTTTCAGGTCGCCTCCCACGATCTCTTCTACCACGTCATTAGCATAATTATCTAGATGGGATGGATGGCACACATGTTGTATAACAAAAGGTAGCGCACATATAGAAGATCAATATCGTACAATACTTGCTCGCCCATCTTTTGAACGGAAACAAAGCAATATATTGTGGACAAATAAAAATAATCAATCAGTGCGCGAGGGCGATTTTTTTTACCTTTTTTTTGTATGTGTCGATAAACATGCCATATGATCAGGGAAGGGCATGAAGATAACAGAATGGTTTTGCTAAACAGGTAAAAGCACAACATAACAAAGGAAGTCTTATCAAAATTGTATAATTTTATCTTCTTGAAAGAAATGTCCGAACGGTTGGAGCTTTTCTTGAAAATCAAAATAAAATTGTTTGATGCGGGAGGTTAAAATTGGCGCGCGCGGTGCCGGAGCACCATACCTTTTATTTTATTTTTTTTTTGCATAAAAAAGGGGAAAACTTGACGTATTGTCCTAAATTTAGCAACAGCTATTAACCAACTGTTATACGTGATTTTCACGTTATATCACGTTAAACAATACAAAAAATTGTTTAATTATGAAATAAGGTGCAGAAATAAGTATTATACCCTCATATATTTTCCACTTGGATACTTGGTTGATTACTTTGCTTGCTTTAAATGAGTTTGCTGAAACAAAGTTGGAAACAAATTGTCATGAAATTTTGTGCTGGGAATAATCTTTTAGTTAAACTTTTGAGGTCAACACCAACCATGTTTTTGGCTAAATTTATTCACGTGACTTCTAGTGTGAGTTTTAGGCGGTTTCTTTACCCGGCAGAGGAACATTGCCATTCACTGTTATTTGGGTCAGTTTTGTTCATGAGCTTACGGGATACATATATGCTCAGAAAATGCATCTAGGTATCATTAGTATTAATTAATATGAAAAAAATATTAATATGAAAAGCAGGCCTCCACACTAATTAGCAACTACATTTGAAAGTATAAAAATGACCCTTGCAGAGACTCCAATTTTTTATGAATTTTAATTAGTTTAATTGACTCCTCAATTTAACTGGTGACACCCATCGGCGAAAACTGACACTATGTTCCCACTCGGAATACCCCGACAGAATCTGAAGGATCGACAACGATCACACTAGAAAGTTCCGTATGTTGCATTAAACACCTCGACCGAATCCGTCGGCTTCTAGCGAACTCAGCCGAGGTGTTCCGAATGTCGCATGTGGATGTTTCTATTTGTCAAGGACGCGCTGACCAAAGCACCGCATAGACTGGTACCCTGCTCTATTAAGGCCCTCAAAGCCAAGCATAGAGACGGGCGTACAACGCCATCTTAAGTACCCCCAGTTGCAACTCCTGACCCACCTGTAGACTGGTTCCAACTCCAGTCCGTAAGCTCACACCGATTGTCATGGACGTTCTCGCGATCCTGGCTGGTTATGCGTGAAGATTACTTATAAAATTACTTTCTTTTGTTATTTAAAAATTCTAAATAATGAAAAATGTGTTTTTGCACAAAAATTGACTGATGGATGTAAAGATAATACGAATCATACGATATACTGAATACTTGATATTCCACTGTACGTGGCTTTGGTTTATTATCAATATCTATTAATCTAATCATAAATGTCACACAAAATGTACAGCCAACTTTTAACAACTTCTCTGAGCAAACGAAATGCTTATTTTTATCATATATAAATCATACTTGAGTTGGAACCAGTCTGCCGGGAGTCCTGAAGATGGCGTTGTACGCCCGTCTCTATGATTGGCCTTGAGCAGCGGTGCCAAAATAGAGCGGGGTACCAGTCTAAGCACCGCAGACGACATTGCGCATGCTCATGAAAAGAGTGTAATCAACCTCCACTAGAGGTCGTTGGAGCTAGTCGGTCGTGGGGCACCAAGATTACGAGTCTGCTGGTTAGGGTCTGTGGGCGTCAAAATCTGTCACCCACATATACCAGGGTTTTTACATACACAGATGGCACCCTTCCACCAGAGATCATTTCTACTCGAAACGAAACTCTTCTGTTTGGGCACTGTGGGACGTCTCGTACTACTTGTCTTAACTGTCAAACTGTAAAATCAAAATTTGTTACATGTCAAAGAAACACCTGTTTACATTCCAAATACGTTTGCTTGCAAAATATATAACTAATTCCGTAAAGTCCTAACCATAAAACATCCATGTTTATGTAATTTGCATTGAAACAATTCTTATCTAACACACCTAATCGAACTACATTGCAATCTTCACTATATTTATAAGTACGCCGCAGATGTATTTAGAAACCCTGGTGCATTCAGCACCAGCAGAGTCGTACACCTGTGAATCCGATTCTGTGCCGTGTGACACAGATGACGATCGTTGTGAGTAAAAACGACCTCTGGCCGGAGGACACAATTAGCAAATACATGTACTGGTGGTAGGTATTGGTTGTAATATCAGGTTCGATGATTGAATAAAATAAAAAGACGGATGATCGATTATTAATCGATTATTTTTTGTACCTTAATTCTCCATTATTGGGGGATTGTGCTATATAGAATTATACCTAAACACTGATCGAGTCAATCCAGTCTGTCATGTACATCTTGCTGAAAAGTCAAGGTAACGGCTTGGCAGAGGACATCTATTTGCTGAATAAGATTTGGTTGTAATTTTGTTCAGAGTATCACTACCTAGTGGCCCCTTTTCTTATATGCCTCACAGGGTGAGATTTGTATTCTGGATAACAGGACTTCTTTGTATGTGCATGCATAGTCGATTTTGATCCATTTTGCAAAGATCTAATAATATTTAATGAAAGGAAACGATAAATCAGCGATACAATTGATTAAATGGCACACCAATTTCAAATACACACGGGTATATCTGTTAAAAATAAGAAATCAGTTTAACTATTAAAAAAAAATACAACGCTCGGGTGAACTACTGTATTCATTTAATAACAATTCCTCAAGCTGCATATGGATTAAAATAATGCACATCATCAATTGCATTAGAGATATCTTAAGGTGCCTAAGATTGCTTGAAAATCGGTTCAATTAAAAAAAAGATCTCCCTCATGCCTTCATAGATAATACCCAAACATACATATTAATAAAAAGGAGCATGTCTAATTGCGGTATTAACAATAATACCAATATATTATGCTTTATGCTTATTCATCGTTTTATATTCACAACCAACAACATATCTCCACACATCAGTGCTTGTAAAGGTAACAAACTATCTTAAAGAGGCCTAATCACCTTTCTGACCTTTATAAACTAAAGGTAATCCCTTTGATTTTTTAATAGGTCAGAACACGTGGATATCACCGCACACAGGCTGTTTTTTATATATATATATCAACGTCTTTTTATAATATGTGGGGGGCCCGCCATAATAACCAAAACAAATTCAACAAGGGCGCTTCTGGCAGCAAGTCGAATTAAACAGAGCTTTGCAAATGGCGTTTTACAACAAGTGACTTTTCTGCCTCCACCTACCATCTTAGGTTATATGTTCTTTCCGTATGTCAACATTGCTGTGTTTACAAAAATATTGTTGATAAACGAGTTCATACATTCTTTACGGTCACGGAGGCGTTTTTAAGAAATTTCCATGACCAAAATAACCCTTAGATCATAAATATTAACAGAGAGTAAGCAAGAAAAACATGAATTCTATTTCAAAAGTTAGGTGAATGGCACCTTTAAACAACAAAAATAATGATCTAAATTATGAACACTAGGTAGTGCTGGTGAGCAATCGCCGGAATTTAGGAACGGTAACGGGAGAGGCAGTGAATGACAGACATATGCACGTTACTTCTGCCAAGGATGTTATATATACTCCTAGCTTCTACTTGCATACTGCACTGAATCGTACTCACAAAAATGCGACCCTGTTTTTAGAATACTGGGTGATGAAATCATTTCCTCACAATGCATCTAGGTTTCTAAATACACCAGTGGTGTTCGAAATGAAGACAGTATATATAGACCACTGAATTATATTGTATCACAAATGAATCAAGCTAAAGATAAATTAATTGCAGACAATTTTTTTCTAGTTAGAACTTTATGAATGCGGATGTGCATTCGAAATTGTGAAACATTCGACTCTAAAAAAGTATCAGAGTAAAGAAAAGTAGTTCGGTCATTCAAAAGTTCCTAAGAAAAATGTTTTTTGAATAGAAACGGCCTCTAGGCAGAAGGATATCTACTTGTTACATCTTTTTGAGTGACCCTATTTTATATCTTCATTCTAAATAGCACAACAGGTAAACATATAAAGGAAAGCGTTACAATGTTTCTCTATGAGATTTACTTTTTGTTCCATGTTTTTATTGATTGTAGGTGCAAATGTAACCGTTAATTTTCTTTTGTACATTTTTCCCTGAACCATTTTCATATATACACTTCAGTTTATACATATTACAAAAGGAGGTCAAAGGGGTCCGGGCCCCTCCCTTTTTTTTAGCCGGCGCAACATTTAAAGGGTTCTAAACAACTTTTTTGCGGCTAAATCTCGCCCCATATTTTTCCGGAGATGATATTTTTTCAAGGATTTCTCATTAGCCTTCCTGAGTTTGACCCCTCCTTTCTCATAATCCTAGACCCCCCCCCCCAAAAAAAAAAAACCTCTGCGTTACCCACAGCTCGTTAGTTTACGGGGACATATTCCCTGACATACAATTTTACGGTCGCCCTTCTGACCACAACGAATACCTAGTACAGTAAAGAAAACTCTACTTAAATGAAACCCGATTTATCGAATTTCCCGTTTCATAGCAAAACTTTGCTCGCGTTCTAAAATATTAGGTTTAGGATATTTCCTTAATCGGGGGCTTTATTGAAAACCATAAATTTGAAACTTTTGCTAGTTAGTTTACACTACAATTTCTGTTGAAATTAAGGCTCCGGTTCAACCTGTATGTGGACTGAAGCTCTCCACGGGTGCAACACAATAAATACACGTACTACAAGGGCCTACACAACTGCAGATTTTACATGTTTGTCAAACTAATGTTACCACTCCTTTACGTAATAAGTAAATTTTCGTCCAAATGAAGTCGTTGTAATGAGTTTAAGTTTGAGCGCTTTAGCAATCCCTTTTCTATCTATGTACGTTTTATACTCCCCATAAAAATCCGATGTACACAAATAGAGTTTATTAGCAACATAAAGCAAAGGTTGAATAACCTTATCTCCATAAGCACTCATGAATTGCCGAATAGCTTCGTTTACCTCAGGGAATTGTTTGTGGTCCGCGTCGTCCATTGCAATTATCCCACCAGGACGGAGGGCACACGCCACCTGCCGGATGTCATTCAAAACATAAGGATGGTTATGACTCCCGTCGATACTGTAGAAACGGAAAGCAGGCAGGCCCATCTTAGTGTACAACGTGTTGCTAAGCAACAAGGAGCTGTCGTCGAATATTCTCACCCTTTTAGCTTCATCTTTAGCGAATAAGGAAAACCCAATTTTCTTCAAGTTTTCTTCGAATCCCTCCCTGCGGGCTTCAACGGGTTTTAATTGTAGATCTCGATATTTAGGATTGTCGAAAATGTCACAGATAAACATTCTTTCTCCCAAGTCAGTGTTGGTAAAAGATGCCAGAACAGAAGAATATTTCCCCCAGTAAACTCCGATCTCCCCGACGGAGCCAAAAATACCACGGTCCCATTGCATATTGGTTAAAGTTTCCACAAAGTCCATATGCAACATCGACATCCAGCCGCGCGCGTCCTCGATGTGTTTCCGCTGTTCATCGGGTATTTTCGGTAAACTGGCGGGCGGAAGTCCCGTCAACGTTCTCAGGCATCCCTGCCCGCACACTGGCTCCATGTTGGTCAAAAGTCCACTGATACAAACACCTTTTCCTCGCTGTTTCAGCAGCTGTCCGGTCCCATTAAATACAAGACTCTCTAAACCTATCAGAGGAGCATTGTTCTCTTCCATCCTTTCCTCAAAGATCTGTTTTTCTGACGCAGAGGTAAATAGAACTATAACGATAAGCGCTCCAACGGCGATTCCAAGTATTACAGACGCAGTCAGTCTTGCCATCCTGTGTAACTTGTGTAATGTATACCAAGGATATACTAACGGTATTACGCCAACCCTTATCCACTCCACTTACTGTTATTTATATTTGGCCTGCCCCGCTTTGGAAAAAAAAGTCATTTGGTGTCTTGTATTACTTGGAATTGCCGGTCTGTGGTTCCCTAAATCTTTTCCCGGGTGATGTAACTCTGGAATGTATCGAAATATAAAATTCTTATTATAATCTCACTTATTATAATATCTTATAAATTAAGATTTCCTTTAAAAAATGTTACATCATTCGTGAATATATCATTTATTGAGTCTTAAGGTCTACTATTAGCCATTTTCAAGTGACTTTACTGTGTAGTTTATAATTATATATTTGACAATTTTTAATCACTTTGAAGTTTTGTTCATGTTTTGGCTCTAACTTGTTTGTAGATTTTGTTACTTTGTTTTTTTAACTCTATCACATTGAAATGTGTTCTTAATATGACGGTTTTGGGTACATGTATATTACTTGCGCTCTCACAACAATCGAATAATAATCCATCTTGGACCGAAATTTATATTGAACGTTTTGATTATTTCTCACAAGAATTAATTCCATAAATTTAAAAGTTATTTCTAACTGTTCATTTGGAACAATGTTCTGGCGTGGAGTTTCTTTCTTTAATGCTGACGAAATGACACGCCTAATATGTGAAAGTTATGGTTAATAGTTCCGGTACTAGTATATAAATAGACAACAAGAAAGCGGCCACACCTAAAGATTCAACTTCTTACTGAAGGTCACACCTCTTTCTCAACACAGAGCGCCAAGTCCAGCGATCAAGTTCCTCCGACGAGTCTGTCCCTGACGAGCAAACCGTGTTTGTATGAGGAGGTATCGGCGCCACAGTGACAACGATCTGTGGAACCCAAGTTAACAATACCCGAGTGTTCCTCTGCATAAGGATGCATATATTTTACCTGCTGGATCCTGGGCATGTGGTGTTTGCAGTGACTCACCGCGTGTCTTCTTGAGCTACACGTTCCGGGTATAATGGTTAGACCGCGCTGACCTTAAAGGTGGCGGAGTTATAGTGTAAAATAATACAGGCCGTATTGCGTGGACTGTGAGCAGCTTGGGGCATATATATATATATATATATATATATATATATATATATATATATATATATATATCCAGAAGCGGATCCAGGGGAGGGGTCCAGAAAGAACCCCCCCCCCCTCCTCAGCCACTGCAACTTTTTCTAAGGGTTTCAGACCATATTTTGCGACTTGGATCCCCTCTTCTCCGGACCTGGGGTGCTTTATTTTTAGGGTTATTACTCCTCTTCGGTTGAACCCCTCCTTTTCCTAAATCCTACATAAAGGCTATATTTACCAAGCGTCAAGAGCTTAAAGCAATTTTATCATTCAAGCATGTGAATACTGACTTTTAAATACACATGACTATCTCAAATTTCAATTTAAAATTTTTTATAAAAAAGGAGATTTGTACTGGACTCCGTTTCTTAGTGACTTGGACTCGAAGAAAGTGGACTTGGACTCGAACCTCTCGGACTCGGATGTTGTGGACTCGAAAACATCACTGATCATTATTATTTTATTATTATTGACAGTAATGGCCTGATGGATTTCCTATCTAATGTATACTACTGGTACTGTAACATACGTCCGTGTATATTTTATTTTAATGCAAAGTATTGACATGCATGCACGCAAAAGGTCCTCGGTGGCGGGGCTTTGTTTCAGGTTGCCTCCCACGATCTCTTCTATCACGTCATTATCTAGATGGGATGGATGGCACACATGTTGTATAACAAAAGGTAGCGCACATATAGAAGATCAATATCGTACAATACTTGCTCGCCCATCTTTTGAACGGAAACAAAGCAATATATTGTGGACAAATAAAAATAATCAATCAGTGCGCGAGGGCGATTTTTTTTTACCTTTTTTTTGTGTGTGTCGATAAACATGCCATATGATCAGGGAAGGGCATGAAGATAACAGAATGGTTTTGCTAAACAGGTAAAAGCACAACATATCAAAGGAAGTCTTATCAAAATTGTATCATTTTATCTTTTTTAAAGAAATGTCCGAACGGTTTGAGCTTTTTTTGAAAAATCAAAATAAAATTGTTTGATGCGGGAGGTTAAAATTGGCGCGCGCGGTGCCGGAGCACCATACCTTTTATTTTATTTTTTTTTTGGCATAAAAAAGGGGAAAACTTGACGTAATGTCCTAAATTTAGCAACAGCTATTAACCAACTGTTATACGTGATTTTTACGTTATATCACATTTTACAATACAAAAAATTGTTTAATTATGAAATAAGGTGCAGAACCTCATATATTTTCCACTTGGATACTTGGTTGATTACTTTGCTTGCTTTAAATGAGTTTGCTGAAACAAAGTTGGAAACAAATTGTCATGAAATTTTGTGCTGGGAATAATCTTTTAGTTAAACTTTTGAGGTCAACACCAACCATGTTTTTGGCTAAATTTATTCACGTGACTTCTAGTGTGAGTTTTAGGCGGTTTCTTTACCCGGCAGAGGAACATTGCCATTCACTGTTATTTGGGTCAGTTTTGTTCATGAGCTTATGGGATACATATATGCTCAGAAAATGCATCTAGGTATCATTAGTATTAATTAGTATTAATTAATATGAAAAAAATATTAATATGAAAAGCAGGCCTCCACACTAATTAGCAACTACATTTGAAAGTAGAAAAATGAACCTTGCAGAGAGTCCAATTTTTTATGAATTTTAATTAGTTTAATTGACTCCTCAACTTAACTGGTGACACCTATCGGCGAAAACTGACACTATGTTCCCAATCGGAATACCCCGACTGAATCCGGAGGATCGACAACGATCACACTAGATAGTTCCGTATGTTGCATTAAACACCTCGACCGAATCCGTCGGCTTCTAGCGAACTCGGCCGAGGTGTTCCGAATGTCGCATGTGGATGTTTCTATTTGTCAAGGATGCGCTGACCGCAGACGACAATGAAGCAACCCCATTGCGCATGCTCATGAAAAGAGTGTAATCAACCTCCACCAGAGGTCGTTGGAGCTAGTCGGTCGTAGGGCACCAAGATTACGACTCTGCTGGTTAGGGTCTGTGGGCGTCAAAATCTGACACCCACATATACCAGGGTTTTTACATACACAGATGGCACCCTTCCACCAGAGATCATTTCTACTCGAAACAAATCTCTTCTGTTTGGGCACTATGGGACGTCTCGGACTACTTGTCTTAGGTGTCAAACTTTAAAATCAAAATTTGTTACATGTCAAGGAATCACCTGTTTATGTTCCAAATACGTATGCTTACAAAATACAACTAGTTCCGTAAAGTCCTAACCATAAAACATCCATGTTAATGTAATTTGCATTGAAACAATTCTTATCCAACACACTTGATCGGACTAATTGCAATCTTCACTATATTTATAACTGTGCCGCTGGTGTATTTAGAAACCTTGGTGCATTCAATCCGTAAACGGCAGAGTCGTACAATTGTAAATCTGATTCTGTGCAGTGAGACAGAGATGACGATCGTTTGTTTACTTTACAAGCACTGACGTATGGAGATATGTTGTGCATATAAAACAGTGAGTAAGCATAAAGTATAATTTTTTGGTATTATTGTTAATACTGCAATCAGACTTGCTCCTATTTATGAATATGTATGTATGGGTATTATCTATGAAGGCTTGTGGGATATTTTTTTTAATTGTACCAGATTTTCAGGAAATCTTAGGCACCTAAGATATCTCTAATGCAATAAATAATGTGCATAATTTTAATCCATATGCAGCTTGAGGAATTGTTATTAAATGAATACAGTAGTTCACCTGAGCGTTTTTTATATTAAAACTGATTTCTTATTCTTAACAGATAAACCCGTATCCTAGTGCCAGTGGTGTACCATTGAATCGATTGTATCGCTGATGAGTCGTTTCCTTACATTATATATTAAGTATTTATTGCATCTTTCGGAAAAATCCGTCCAGTAGTCTCAGAGGAGTTCTCCGGAAACGAACGCCGCGGCGGCGGCGGAACCCGGCTAAAAACATAGTATCCGCAAAACTTCGTTTTGGCGGATACAATTATAATATTCATCATTTATTGAACCTGTAAATTGGAGTGGCGGGGGGGGGGGGGGGAGTCTGTGCTTAATGCTGGCTGACCTAGAGTCAGCTAGCTCCCCAAGTCAAGTTATATAACCAGCCCAAGCCGGCCACACCACCTGTGGTATAGGGTATGTCTCCTGTAAACAGCAGTTATGTTTATGACATGGTCTTCTAAAAACTTGGAAAAAAGGCTACATGTTTTTTATCAATTGGTTTCAAATTTTAGACTTTCAAAGCTTAAAACCATTTGTGTGCATCCTATGAAATTAAATCAATGGTGCAATGGGGCAAAATGTGCCATGACTAATTTGGGCAAAATTTATGGTAGAAACTTTAAGCTAATAACTAAATATATTAACTAGGAGGGCTTTGTTTTTGCAGGGCAAAAAAAAAAGATATGTCTCCCCTATGGACCATCCAAAAACATTAGGGGTATTATATGCACTATCTAAAAAATGATACTAGATTTCAGCAGATTTGACTTTGAAGGTCAAGGTCACCGCTTTTCAAACTCGAATGAGATTATGGCTAAAAGTACTGGTGTGTCAAATTTGAAGAAAAAATATTTAGTACTTCCAAAGTTATGGGGGTCACAATAATCCTAGAATAGCATAAATTTGACCTTGAAGATCAAGAGCAAGGTCACTTGATTTCGAATTCTTTCGAGATTTGGTAGGAAAAATTTGTGTACCAAATTTGAGGACAAAATGTGAAATACTTCAAAAGTTAAGGGGTTCACAAGATTTTTGTATTTCGGCAGATAAGACCTCGAAGATGAAGGTCAAGGTAATATGGTTTCAAAATTTGATGAGATTTTGGTAGGAAAAATGAGTATTTAACATTTTGGAGGAAAATATGCAGCCCCTCAAAAGTTATTGCGTTCACAATACAATAACTGTAAGTCGGCAGATTTGACCTAGTAGATCCGGGTCAAGATCACCAGGTTTTGAACTCGTCCGAGAACTTGGTAGGAACAACTGGTGTACCAAATTTGAGGACAAATGATAAATACTTAAAAAGTTATGAGGTTCACAATAATTTCACATTTCTGCAGATTTGACCTTGAAGCTACAGTTCAAGTTCTCGTCCGAGATTTTGTGATGAACAATGAATGTTATAAATTTTGGAGGAAAATATGCAGCCCTTCAAAAGTTATCGCGTTCACAAGATATCCTACAGACGACGACGACTGACGACAGCACTTAAAACAATTAACTTGTCTCCCCTGAAGGGGGAGGGATATAATTACCTTAATATATAATTTCTTGTGTACATTTAAATACATAATATAATGTGCTCTTTATTCATTGCAACTCCTTTAAATACAAAACAAAAACCACCATTCAGCAAAAGTCTAGAAGAAAATGAATTAAACAGAGAAAATTATAACATTCATCTTGTTTTTGCATCCTATCCATGCGGGGGCGGGCAGAGGCGAAACCTAGAGCAAATTAACTTTACTGGAGCTGCCAAGGAGTGAAGCAGGTTGCATAACAGTGCGGCCAGGTGAAGGCTGCAGCACGCAGTGCACCCAACTGTACTGGGTTGACTTGATGTAAACAATATTTGATACGGTGCTTGAAAATTTGATAAAATCCGGACTTAGTGTTCAATTGCTATCAAAAAGATTAAATCCATATGTATAGGCATGCTTTGAAATATTTAAATAAAAATGCTCACAGGGTAAAAATGTGCCACTGTCAAAGTCGGGCAAAATTTCAGGTAGTGAATTTACATTTATGTTAATAACTTTAAAAAATACAAAATTTGATCTAAATTCTGGTATACAATTAAATCTAAATGATATGTAGCTACACGCTTGAGGAAATAAAGTGTCATACTTTCAACCGTTACTAAGTAAATATATTTCCTATATATACGTTTTGACAAGGTACATTATGAACGGAACCATAACTTCTAAACTCTTGCAATATTAATCTAATTTCTAGCATGTGCATAGTAAATATGAGGACCATGCATACATGCCAAATTTGAACAAAATAACACGTAGTTTTGGTAAAAGGAAGTCCTGAGGTGTTATAACAGATTGTTTTATGAAAAATTGAGGTTTTTGCTTAATTTCTCAAAGCAAAGTAGTTGCAGTGACCTAATATTAGGTTTGATAGGAGAACAGGGACATCTATAACTATATGCCAATTATCAGATTCGTATTGGTTCAAAGGTGTCAAAACGTGGTTATCTTATAGACTGACAGACGAATGGACGCTGACTGGTCACCTTAGACGAGTTGACATAGTCAGCTGAGATATAGGTGTGATATTTTGATTCAAGGCATCAAAGTTCATGTGCGTTTTCGTATGTTTTCAAGACTGAATTGTCATAACATACATGCATGTGGTTTCACGTGAATGCGCCTATATGAAATTTTAAACACTCAGTTGATCTTTCGTGTCACCGGTGTTTTGTTTCAACTGTGCTAACTCAGATGCGCTTCGTGTATATGCTGTCTGACACTGTGTATCGCTCGGACTATCATAATTTCCTGTCTTTACATTTGGCAGAACAGTCAACCCGGCTTGAGACAATGTTGCATCCATAAACTATAGTACTCTAACACTAAAACTGATCAGTATATGTCATTAGAAACTCGAAAGTGTAAATGTTTACTGTCGGGGAAAAGTAAGGTTGGCATAAATTTAATGACCAAACTGAATTGATAAAATGCGGTTTTGTGTTTGTTCTTATCCACGTCAACAGCTGAAGCAAAATAACCAATATAGTATGACAGTTTATCGACCAAATATTAACATCTTAATAGGTTTATGTCATGGTCTAAGTTTTGTCTATACAAGTCGCTACACAACACCATTTTTATAACCATACTGAGGTCGTTTATGGAGAACTTATCTTTTATTACATCAAACAGGCGTCTTTATGTCCCTTAATTCTGGTTTATTTAACTCTGTCTTTCCTAAGGTTCTTATGCTCCTACTTTTTGCTGGCGTTCTTTCATGTTGACGTTTAACATCTGTGGGGCGTTTCAATAAACTAACTTAAGCTCGACAATGACCGATTTTGACTTAAGCCACCCAGCTGAAGAGTTAAGCTTGATTCAATAAAAATACCAAAAATGACTTAAAGTCCGTTTAAGGCTTAAGCTCCGAGTCTGTCAAGTAGCAGGCTTAAGTCCAGAAAACATGGTCACATGACACACTGTATTGAGGCGTTTTCTGCACAAAATTCAACTTGATTGGCGTAATTTCGGACACCAACGCAAGTCTATCGGCATATTTCATGACAGGGAGGCGACTGCCTGTCTCAGGTTTCCTAGAACCGTCATTCTGATTCTCGCTGTACACCTGACCACGGTACTCGGTCCCTCGATACGGGGCCGAGCGGACAAAGTAACAAATAGATGTTTAATTGGCCTATAAACTAGCGTCATATTGACCCTCTGGCATTACGACCAGATTACTAGCACCAGAGTGTCATGATATCTACGTCTGAGGATCGCATTATAAGGCCTAATGAAGATGCAAATATTTTCGTCATTTCTGACAACGCTTAAAGGGCTACAGGTACACTTTCAATCAACATAAACCAGACGATTCGACAGCATTTTTTGTGTACTTTCTAATAATACCAAATATTACGAGAAAAGTTCCTCTTTAACCCAGCACATTGGTAAACCCCACGGCATGTTTGTTGAATTTATGACCGCATGAACACAAGCATGGCTCGCACGGGTTACAGGACGCAGGCAACTTGCAGGCGACACAGGAAATGACCCGTGTCCATGGAGACGGTGTTTCAGTTTGGGTTGCGAGCTCACATATATACTATTGTGTTTATTCACCATTCCAAGCATAATATTGAGAGTATGGGCCGTTTTCCACACTATTCCACATTTCTCCATATTACTAGTATCACGACTCGAGTAGGCTTACCGGCCCAATTATCCGATTGCCTACTGAGTCGGGTTGTCACGGCTACCTATACAGCCATGTAAAACAGCAAATATCTACTAAATTAGTTATATGACGTGTTTGTACAGTCGCAGGTCGCAGGATGCTAAATAAAATTTGTAGCGTCCTTGACATCCACTTGAGAACCAGGGTCCAGTTTCAGTAAACCGACTTAAGCCTGTTGTTCTGCGTTTTTTACTTAAGTCACCTTTGCGTAATTTTAAGTCAGTTTGTAAAAAAAAATAACGCTAGTGACTGAAGTCACCTGGCGGGCTGATATGCTAAGCCAGCATCGAGAAGGCTTAATTCTAGGCAAAGGGATTTTGAAAGTTCAGACCGACCTAGCAAGATCGCGTTTACTGAAACTGACTTATCTCGCGTTTCGTTTTGGCGGATACAATAAGTTATACACAGTTGGCTGAATGGTCGAGAAACAATATCAATATGCTAATTATTAAAGTTTCTCAACTATAATTATAATTCAATACTGAAAATAATATTCAATTTCACACTCATAAAAAAGCCCACCGCAAATGATGCATAATACGAATTGTGACCTCTGACCTCATTAAATATGCGTAAATTTTGCTGAGAACGAAATTTAGGTGAGAAACTATTGGTTAATATTCATAATGAGTTTTGATTTTTTGGAAAGTCATCAAATATGCATGAAATTTGCTGGAAATCAAACATTTGCATGCGAGATATTATATTGATTAATATTTCTTGTCGACTTTTACCAAAATCCATCATATTCCTTATCGCGGCGACACCATAAAGTAGCCGAGGGACCGCTGAACTTATTAAATATGCGTGGATTTTGACGCATAATGGTAATGTATGTATTATTTATTGATGTTATGATCTGGTGAAAAATAATTAAGAACATTTTTTTTTCCAACAGTCATGTTTTGTGCACTGTCTGTGTGTTCATAGTGATGTTTTGGACCAGTAGCTCACATGACCTACTTTTATGTTTCCGAGAGAACTTGCCCAGAACCTCCCTGAATGTTGTATAAGAAGATTCTAGGTCTAACGGATATAATTCTTACCCTGTCTAACTCTCTAGGTGCTCAAATTGTTTTTCCACTATAGCTCGCAGAATATAGGTCACGGTGACCTCAATTCATGTTTCCGTTTGCCCAGGGCAACCGTGAATATTATGTCGGAAGAGTCTAGGTCTAATGTATACAATTTGTGTACCGGCTGTCTAGGTGCTTAAAATTATGTTTTGGCCCACAGCTGGAAGAATATAAGCCACCATGACCAAATTTCGGGTTTCCGAGGAGATTTGCCTAGGACCTTCCTGGGTTCACAGTAAAAAGTTTCTAGGTCTAACGGTTATGGTTAATACGTAGTTAACGGCAAGAATGCTTCATTTAACGGTCTCAAAATTAGAGAACAAATATGCGTAAAAGTAAGAAAAAAATAAAGGCCACCAGGAACTGATGAAATTGTTGATGAACATGTGCATAATAAGAATCATGGTAATCGATGCATAGTTATTCAGATACCGTAGCTTTTGTATCAAATATTTAATTATTCTTGGTCCCATAAACAGGTCCCATAACTCGGAGAAAATATGTCGCAGTGACTCTATCTGTCCAAGAAGATTTTTCAAGGTCCTGCCTTGATGTAAAGCAAGAAGATTCCAGGTCAAACTGTTGTCTTGTTAACGAACAGACGGACGGATGATGCACAAGGAGTGATGCTATAGCTCAGATAGACTTTCTGTCATAAATGGGTGAAAAATAGAAAAAAAGGTGGCGCCATCATTCTTCGGGAATGGATAAAACTGGTCATGATAATAAACATATATTATGTTTCAAGACACAAGAAGAAACCACACATGAGAAACTGACACCTTTGCTGCGATTTGACAGTCTAAAATATAGGGGAAAATTCATGAAATAGAATAAAAAATAAAGGTGGCACCACCACTTTTAAAGGAACTGATAAAAATAGTCATAATCAATAAACGTATGATGTTTCAGGATATAAGATGAAAAAAACATATGACAAACTGACATCTTGCTGTAATTTGATGTCTTAAAATGTAGGGGGAAATACATGAAATTTAGAAGAAAATATAGGCGACGCCACCAGTCTCCTGAAAATGATAAAACTAGTCATGATCAATCATCTGCTCCAACTTATGTCTATCTGACTTAAAGGGTACTCAAATCATGTTCTTTGACATAGCTTACAGAATATAGGTTCACGTGACCTTGTTTTGGATGTTAAAGGAGACATTACAGTCACTGCCTTTACATTAAGAAAGATATTTCTAGATCTAACATTTACGATTTGTACCTCACCTAACTCTCTGGGTGCTCAAAGTTAGGTATTATGGTTATATTTCAAAGAATATAGATCAAATTGACCTCGTTTCAAAGGAGACTTGCCAAGGACCTCCTTGAATGTCTGATAGAAGTGCCAGGGCTAACAGTAACTCTGTGCCCTGCCTGACTGCTCATAATCAAATTTTTAGCCAGTCGCCTGCAGAATCAAGTCACCATGGCCTAGTTTCAGGTCTAAGATTTGGCAAGAGCCTTCTTGGATGTTGTCAGAAGAATCTAGGCCTGACGGTTACTATTTGTGCGCTGTCTGGCTACCAAGCTGGGTGCTTATAACTCATTTTTTTAATAGCTCGCAGGATACAGGTTACAGTGACCCGATTTCATGTTTCCACGGACATTTTCCTAGGCCCCTTCTGAATATTATGTTAGAGGATTCTAGGCCCAATGTATACAAATTTTTAATCGTCCGACTGTCTGGGTGCTTTAAATCATGTTTTCGGCCTATAGTTAAAAAACTTAGAACACATTGACCTCATTTCAGGTTTCCAAGGAGATCTGCCTAGGACCTCCCTGGATGTACATTAAGAAGTGTCTTATTCTAACAGTTACGGTTGTTGCCCTGTTAACGGCCGGGTTGCTTCATAAAGACTGCAAAATAAAGGTGGTGATACCCGCCTTGAGAAACTGATGAAACTGTTGGTGATCCCTATGCACGGATAGAATTATGCAATTAAGTTATTCAGATACTGGAGCTTCGGTCAAACTTCATAACTCAGAGAACGTAAGGAAGAGGTTTCTCTGTCTAACGGTTACAAACTGTGCTCTGTTGACGGACAGACAGGCAGACAGACGGACAAAGAGTATTTGCTATAGCTCAGATGACATTCATTCAGTCGAGCTAAAAAGTGCATGAAAAAAATATAAGTGGCACCGCCACTCTATGGCAAGTGATGAAAGTCATGATCAATATTTAAGGCAAGATTCATGACAATCCATGCATTAATTGAGAAACGGAAGATCATCACATTTTTAATTAATCTGGTGTACCAAAAAGAGCACCGTAACTCGTATAATATGGGTCGCAGTGACCAAATTTCAGGTTTCCAAGCAAATTTTTATTGGACCTCCCGTGGTCTTAAGTATAAGGATTCCAGGTCCAACGTTACCATGCGCCCTGTTAATGGTTAGACTGGCGGACAGACAAGACGCACAGTGATCGTCAGAGAGAGCGAGCAAGGGAAAAAATGACAAGATATAATATCTCTATATGTTTTGATAAGGTACTTAATGTTCAGGCCCATAACTTTAACAAATAATTAATTTCTGGCACATAAATAGGATATATATATATATATATATATATATATATATATATATATATATATATATACATATTTATATATATATTTATATATATATATATATATATATATATATATATATATATATATATACAATTGCTTTAACTGCTTTTTCTTCAGCTCTAATCACATCTAAAAAAATTTCCAATTAAGTACATCCGAGAGAGAGAGAGAGAGAGAGAGAGAGAAAGAGAGAGAGAGAATGTGTGTGTGGGGGGGGGACAAATTCGCTTTTAAACAGACCTCAAGACAAGGGCACGCGGTTGGGTTCCACTGTTGCTTTTACCGAAACCAGGGGCGTATCCACGTATAACGGAAGGTGGGGGGGGGGGGGATAAGACGCACACGTGGGTGTAATATATAATAGATAGATAGATAGATAGATAGAAAGAACGATAGATAGATAGAAATGTGGGACAGCGATCGAGATCACTGAAACTTCATAGATTTTGTAGAAGAGAGCATTTCAATATCCGTGTCAAATTTTATAACATTCAATAACCTGATATGCCATCTACGCCGGAGCAGAATTGAAAATTGAGAATGGTTAAAGGTTTAATAATTCACCAGGTAAACTTAGTTTTTATATTTTGTGACGCATGATTCACCATCTCCGTTTTATTTTGATGACATATTTAGGCAAATATTCTCCGAGACTGACCTCCCATTATCCATCATTTTCTTGATGAAAGTGCACAATAATGAAACGATGTAAACGTGGTTGATATTTTCGTGTTCTGACAATTACTTCCATATTTTAATTATCCTAGCAGATATTTCATGTCTGGAAAATTTATCATCAACATTACATGCAAACTCAGCGGGAGCGGGGGTCCTTGGCTATAAGCCCTGGCAACTTCTATTAATTCGTCAATAATAAACCTTACGACGTCTCTCGGTAACGTGGAACACGTGGTGTTCGGGTCGCGTACATCGAAAACATGTTCCTTTTTACTCAAATCTGAATTAAATAAAAGTATCCATTTTATCTTAAGCGTCGTGTTATCATATCCATGAAGTCTCCCAGTGCCCTGTCGTTGATGGTTTCTCCCTGGAACACGTGACTGCAAAGCTGACGCGTTCGTCCTGAACAAGCACATGATTGTAACACGCATTGCGCATTTATTTAGGAGGTGATCGGCTATACCATTTTACAATAATATGAACAGTGTCTTGAAGGGTAGTTTGCGTATCATGGCGAAAATTGTACTGTGGCCATATGGTACATGAGGCCGATTCGGTAATAATGCAATTGTCAACAGAGGACGTATATATATGTGATGGAGTTACCTTCGGTGTTGTAGTGTACTGGTAAGCATGCGAGCAGGGACTGAACACGGCAGGAATATGTGCTGCTTCTAGCCCTGAGTGCAATGACCATATTAAGCTGTGTTTACCGGGCGCATGGTACGCGATATGCGATATAAAATCGCGCAAGGCATTTACTTGGCGAGCGATAAGACACTGCGATATGGGCCCCGATGATGCCAAACCCCGCTAGGTCGCGCTGCATCTGTAGTTTATGCATGTGGTAACCAGGGCCCATATGCGCTATACCGCGCGGTATGCGGATCCATTTCTCCCCTGAAAATTCCATTTTACCGCGTGTCTCCTACCGCATACCGCGGGCCCGGTAACGCTTCATGACAAATTAACTTCACTTCTTTTGTGCATACCGCTTACCGCATACCGCGCGCCCGGTAAACGCAGCTTTATTCTCACACATCACAGAGTTGAAATAATCGACTTAAATTTATGATTCCCAATGTTCGACATGGATTATCTTTTGGTGAACTTAACTTCATGTTTACTGGATACTGAACGGTATACAGTGCACTTTTTCTGACACCGGGCTACATTTGCGCATGCTCAACCGAGATTCAATCTTATCTCCCGCCCATAATTTCGACCAAATACTGGTTCTTTTCGGAGACGCTGCGGGGCGCCACCGGGTCTTGTCTAAGAGACAAACAGTTACCAAAATAACGGTAAAATTAAAGTCCTGTAATACTGGTGCCGCTACCTGCGCCCACCCCTCCCCCGCCCCTGATGTCCCATCATGCCACCAGGGGGCCCTCCTCTCGATGGTGGTCGCATGTACCGAGGACCGCCAAAATTAGCCGGGTGCCCGTTTGGTCCTGGAAGGAAAAAAATTATAAAAATCAACTGATCCTTAAAACCTCCAAAAAATGAATTGTGGTTAAGATATTGAGTCAAAGGAACGATAAGTGACGCACAATTCATGCAGTACTTACATTAAATTGATTTATAAACAAGAATACATGGTACCACCAAAATGCAAAGACGGTACATTATTTTTATTCATTCTGGGCCAGTACTATTCAAAAGGTTAGGTTTTTTGTCAGATTTGTTATCACATGTCTGTATGTACTGCACAGGCTTTTGACAAGTGATAACTGATGTCGCCATCTGATGGCAAATGTTAGAACCTCTTTTGGAAACTACAACAACGACATCATTATTGCAAGAGGTCATGCCTTTTGGAACATTTGTACTGCCGAGCAAGCACATTAATGTAAACCTAAAAGTCAGGGAAGGGCATGAAAAAGTCAAGGGCAAATAACAAAACAAGGGACCCATGGGTCACGGCACTCAGTTGAGCTCACTGGATAATAAGACCTGCCCTAGCTGCTTGAATCTTGGAAGTGAAGCATGATCTAAAAGCATTTCAGTTCCTCACTGTAACAGTATTTTACAACGGCAGGTGGGTGGAGGCCTTATCATTTGCAATATTAGAGAATTTTACAATGGCAGGTGGGAGGGCCTCATCTGGTGCAATAATACAGGATTTTACAATGGCGGGTGTGGTTGGGGTGGGGGGGGGGGGGGGGGGTTGGAGGCCTCATCATCTCCTGCAACAATACAGAATTTTACAATGGCGGGTGGGAGGGCCTCATCTGGTGCAATAATACAGGATTTTACAACGGCAGGTGGGGTGGAGGCCTCATCATCTTCTGCAATAATACATGATTTTACTACAGCAGGTGGGATGGGGGCCTTATCATTTGCAATAATACAGTATTTTACAACGGCAGGTGGGGTGGAGTCCTCATTATCTCCTGCAATAATACATGATTTTACTACAGCAGGTGGGATGGGGGGTCTTATCATCTGCAATAATACAGTATTTTACAACGCAGGTGGGTTGGAGGCCTCATCATCTCCTGCAATAATACAGGATTTTACAGTGGTGGGTAGGGTACCTCATCTTGTGCAATCTGGTTGTCTTTTTGGCATCTTTTCTGCATTCAATAATTAATTTTTTCATTTCCCAGATGTGTAAGGTTAAAAAGGGCCCCCTTTGTGCCCAAGACCTGTCACTATTGGTTCTCTATCAGTGACTTTACACATATATTAAGAACAATGTTTTGATAAATTTTCAGTAGCAGTGGAGCAACTTTTAAAGAACATGGATCATCATAATTATAAATTGATATTCCACTGAGTTGGTGAACCATGCCGTGTATCTCATACTTCTTGTATTCATAGAGTTCCTGTATTTGCACAGCACACACCAAAGTTTGGTTGACCAAAACTTGATCAAGATAGATTAAAATTGTCTTTCTGTCTGTCAACACTTGTCTTTCATTCATTCATTTATTCATTCATGTATATATATATATATATATATATATATATATATATATATATATATACATACATACATACATACACAGTGAAACCTTGTTGTGTCGAAGTTGAAGGGACCCTCGGAAAATTTCGACACATCCAAGGTTCAACACAAGCGGGTTTTATTTGGTAATAATTTAACTAGAGTTGTCTGGAATATAGAATCTGTAACTTCGACATAAGCGGGGTATTCGACTTAAGCGAGTTTGACAAAACAAGGTTTCACTGTATATATAAGTGGCGTGCGAATTAATCAAATCTCTTATTGGTAATTTCTTTCAAAACGGATAACATTGACCGTATTTTTGCATAATTGATTAAAAATAATAATGTATGCACATGCAAAGAATTTAATCCTGTCAGAGATATACAAATACAAAGAAATGAACAGCATCAAAACGGAACCTTGCCCAGCCAACAATCGTCCATTGCAAGTCGACCTTGGTTGCAGGTGGATGGTTTCATAATGAATACCGATGTACATGTCAGACTTTTTAATGGGGTCAATATTTTATGTACTAATATACAGCAGATTTCAAGGTATTATAGAAAGTACAAAAAATAATTGATTAATAATCCATTATCTGTCATTTTATTTTTCAATCATCAATTATGGATTTTAAACCAATTTCTTCCACTCATATATATATATACATTTGGTAACATTACAGATCTGATAATAAAAAATGTTGGTGGAGATTTCAATTATTCCTTTGGATTTTCTTAACTATGGGTTTAAAGATCCAGTTCACTGGGTCCAGGACTGATATATTATTGAAACTTGAAACATACTTTGTGTAAACCTTTCAACTGGCAATGTGCTATAATTTTTTTAGGTACAAGTCCTGACAGATACACATACAAACATAAATACTTGGAGATATATATATATATATATATATATATATATATATATATATATATATATATACATACATGAATGAATAAATGAATGAATGAAAGACAAGTGTTGACAGACAGAAAGACAATTTTAATGCCCTGTCACTTTTCTTCTGGGGAGTGGGGAGAGGATATTTAAAACTAGGGACCAGTCTCAAATTAGCTTAAACATTGGACTTATGTGTGTGTCATATTTGGCTGTATGTTGAGCAGGGTACCAGTCTATTGCTCACCTTGTAGTAGTGGTGGTCTAGGATTCATCTGACCGCCATGTTGGTCATTGTTCCCTCCTTGGTTCCCCTCCGGGCCGTCCGTCGGTGATTTTCTCTGTGAATTTGACTTTTGATTATCCTAAAAGTAGAGACATAATGCAATAATAACACTTTTTTAAACTTTCACAGATTATTTTTTTAAAAGAATAATCAAAATGTGGCAACCCCATAAAATTATTCTTCTGAATCACTGCTCTTAATTTTTCATGGATCATTCCTTTTTTATTATTTAATTAATTTTTTTTTTTGGGGGGGGGGGTTAGTGATTGAGCCATATTTCTTTTACATATCACTACAGCCCTGGCCCACTGAGGCGGGCAGGTATGTTATAAACAAGATTATGCTGTAATCATATAAATGGGTGGTTATCATAATGAGTGATCAGCTCCACCTGTGTGTCAGTGTGTGAACTATTCATGAGACACAATATTCCAGTACCTTAAATCCACATTTGATTGGTTTGGCAGGCGTATCTCAAGGGTATCCCCTGGTACAATATATTGTTATACTAGTAGACACAGCAATCTGATATGATTATCAATGGCTCAGACAAGACTGGTATATCATTGTGGCTCTGTGTGTGTGCAAGAGAGAGAGAAAGCAAGAGATACCGGTTTCTGTTGTAATAATTCTGCACTTGGTTCACTCATGTTTGGAATTTCTGTGAACTGCATGCAGAATCTATAAGCAAAGAAGATGAGAAACATGGATTAGGGCACATAACAGAAATTTATCACTGACAAAATTGTGCATTCTCTTCCCAAAATAATAACAAGGGACTCATAGGTAATGGTGCTCAGTTGGATTTTGGATAATTTTAGAGAATGCAAAATATGCTTATTTCTATTGTTACCATTTTTCAATATATTTAAGGTAATGGGCCCAATTTGTTATTAATAGAGTACTAAATGTATTATTGCAAAACTAAAGATAGGAAGCCTAGCTACGCTCTGTCATGGGAGCTGCCGGGGGGGAAAAATTTACATAACATAGCTGCGAGGGCTGCATCACTTCAGATCACATGTACTGAAATGGATTGGCTTAAAGTAAACAACACTTGACAAGGTGTATGAAACAAGGGACCCATGGGTCATGGCGCTCAGCTGATCGTGATTGGACTATAAATGTTTCTCCACTGTGATACTATATCGAGTCGATAAAGCTTATGAATATCATGTACATGTTGGGCTATTATAAAGGAATGTAATGTAATATGTGAGTAAATGATAAATGAAATTACCTGACTGATTGATTGATAGAGTCAAATAAAGTGGTTTATTTTTTATTTATTTAGGAGGGGTTGAAAATTGTGATATATTTGAGCAAATATGAATGCAATGACAGCAGTAATAAGCAGTAGTAGAATGATGATAAGGCTATTTGTCGAAGGATCTAAAGTGTATGGTAGTCTGCAAGCATTCAATTTGACAGATATGATGTTATGATTAACTATGCTGATGAAGTGATTTATGAATATGTGACTGTATGACTCAATATCTCTTTAGTCTTGACAAGGTACATTATTGTGATGCCCACTATGTCTACATATTACACAATATTGACAATTTCTGGCATGTACATAGGTACCTATGGACGAATAGTTATACAAAATATATTCATCTTGTTCTTGCTTACTGAGGCTAACTTTGGGATGGGGTTCGGAGAAGGGAAAAGTGAGGGCAGCACGAAAGTGGATGTAGATATATTCTATTGTAAAGTTTTTCATTTATAAATTTTTAATTAAAAAACCTGAAAATATAAGTTAAAATATTAGAATTGTTGCAAAAGTTGCAATCATTATATATACAGAGTATAAAACATTGGGTCATATTATGCATACACATATATTTTATTATTTTTAAATCATAAATGTTTAAACTGATTTTAAAAGAAAATAATGCCACAACATGGCATCTACAAGAATATTCCTTGAATCACTATTAAAAAGCTTTGCACATTGGAGTTTTCAGGACATGCTTAATTTTATTCACCAAAATTAAATAAAAGTAAATTTGATAAAATAAAACATCTTTTCAAATAAAGTATACACACTGTTGGTTGGATGAGGGACAAACAATATCATTGTGCTAATTACTATCCCAGTTTTAATTAATTACTGGAATTAATAGTCAATTTCACACCTGGTGAAGTTTTTACTCTTCTGAAGTAAGGAATTACTTATCTCATGAACATCCACACTTTCACAGCAATACACCACTTTGTGGACACAATTAAATGTACACTTTAATCATTGTAACCCTGGTGGTTCAATACAAAATCTAAAATGTAGCATGTCCAAGAATAAAATAAAATACAGAAAAATTATAACATTCATCTAGTTTATGCACCAGCTGGGGGGATGAGTGCAGGGCAGAGGGGAAGCCTGCTAGTAGTGGCCAAGCTGGGCCAAGGTAAGCTGCCTGGGGTGGGTTACATAATGCAAGTGAAGGCTGTACTACTAGGTGGGCTAGATGTAAACAACACTTGACATGGTGTATGAAAACATGAATAAAAGCTATTCATTCCAATCAATTTCTTTTGAAAGTTCAGATTTTAAAAGATTAAATCCTTATGCATATATGCTGGGAAAATTAAATCAACAGTGCCAAAGTTGGACAAAATTTAAGGTATTGATTTTTTATTTATGCTTGAAAAACTTAACTTGCTTAACTTGAAAAATTTGCAAAATTCAGATCTAATTTTGGGTAAACAATTGAATCTTGATTAAATAAAGTTATATTCCTGAAAAAAAGTCTCTAGGTTCAGCAATTCTCATGTGAGGTGAGTAAATATATTTCCTGATTTTTTAAAAAATTGCATTATATTTTGGCCCATAACTTCAAAATAATACCCAATACTGACCTAATTTTTGGTATGTTCATAGAAAATGTATAAAAGAATGTGAATACTAAATACGATCAAAAACAGATCAGTGGTTTTGTTATTAGGCAGCCTTGAAGTGTAACAATGGCTTTTTTTATGGAAAACTAGAGTTTTTTTCCTTAATATCTCGAAGGAACAAAGTCCTAATGACCCAATTTTCGGTATGGTAGGAGATTTTTGGGACATCTAAAATTATGTCAACAGCCTGGGGAGCATAGAGATGTGCACTGAATGACCTACAGTCATCAAAGTGGACTGCTTGACAATGTAAGGGAATACAGCAAGAGCCTCCAAAAAAAATTCAATAACTAGCCTAATTTTGCAGCTTTTATTTTCAAATTTCAGATTTTAACAGATTAAATCCTTATGTATACATGGTGTGAAAATTAAATCCACAGTACTTACAGGAAAAAAACGTGCCATGGCCAAAGTTGGGCAGAATTTAAGGTACCAATTTTATATTTTTGCCAATATTTAAAAAAATTTAACAGATTTTGATCTAATTTTTGGTATACAATTAAATTTTGATTAATTAAAGTTGTATTACTGGAAAAAAGTCCCTACCTTTAACACTTTTGGTCTAAAGTGACCAAATATCTTCCTGATTTTTTTTACAAAGTCCATTATGTTTGGGCCCATAACTTTTTTAAATTATATAATACTGACTTAATATCTGGCATGTACATAGGAACTATATAGAGGAATATTTATGGTAAATATGAAGAAAACCAGATGATTGGTTTTGATATTAGGCAGTCCTGAAGTGTGAAAATAGATTTCTAATAAAAAATTGAGGTTTTTCCTTAATATCTCAAAGGAACAAAGTCCTATTGACCCAATTTTTGGCATGGTAGGAGATTATGGGGACATCTAACTGTATGCCGAAATTCAGATTCGTAGGTCCAACGGTGTCGAAACGTGCCAGTCTTACGGACGGACATCCAGACGGACGGACGGACAGACAGACGGACGACGGACAATGGACCATGACTATAGCTCAGATGACTTATAGTCAGCTAAGCTAAAAATTGAATAAAACTATTCCCTTTTACCAATTCCTTTCAAATCAGATTATATTAGGTTAAAACTATACCTGTCCATCATGTGAAAATAAAATTGAATCTACATACAGGAAAAAATTGTGCCTTAGTCAAATTTGGCAATATTTAAGGTTATAATTTAACAATTATGTTAATAAATTTAAAAACATTACCAAATGTTTATCTAATTTCTTTTTTACAAATAAGAATAAGTGGAATATAGTTATATGCTTGAAATAAGCTCTCTAGCTTAAAAATTATCATTTCAATTTAAGTGAGCAAATATAATTTTCTGATTTTTTCAAACTGCATTATGTTTGGGCACATAATTTTAAAGATTTACACAATATTGACCTAGTTTATGGCCTGTACATAGGAAATATATGCAGGAATGGTTATATATAATATGATGATATCAACACCAATGGTTTTTATAGTGGGCAGTTTTGGTGTGTTACAATAAATGAATAGGTTTTTACTGGAAAACAAGAGGTTTTTCCTATTTCATTAACACAGTCGCAGTGACCTGGTTTTTAATTTTGGTAGGAGAACTTAGGGTCAACTAACTCTTTTGTCTAATTTTGGTTTCATAGGTCTGAGAGTTTCAAAAATGCCTCATTAACGGACATCCGGCCAGACTACTTACAAAGAACCATAACGATAGCTCAGATGACTTATAGTCAGCTGAGCTAATTATGTGTATAAAAGCACTTTTTGGTCTAAGAATGTCTTGGCAATATGTTTCAATAAACAGCATCAGTGTTTTAAATATATAGAAACATGACTGAGGTAAAGCCTGTTGGGCTTAAACTGAGTCTACTGACTCATCAGGCCGGAGCCTATCCCGGTTTCTTTAGCTTGAAGCAACTTTGGAGTTAAACTTTTCCTTGATGGGGCATCAAAGGTTGCCTTATCAGTATTTACTGGTACCCAGTTCTACTACTGGGTGGAGAGAGGCACACTTGTGGTTGGGACTTTGACTAAGAGTCTTGGCATGGTGGGGGTCTGACCAGGGTTTGAACTCATGACCTCTCCATCAGGAGTCCGGCACCTAAATAATTACACCACCCCCCATCCCAGTACATGACTAAACATACTGTCTGTTTAAAGCAATGACATGAGACAAGACTGCTGGGTCACAGACAGGTAGGTACAATATTTAATATTTTTTTTATTTATAATATGAAGGATTATTTATTCTTCTCAGTATTATATCCAGTAACATTCACAAAAAATTTTCCTTGGAGCAAGGTCTTTGGCTTGGTTGAGCGAGCCCTGAGTGAGCTATTTCATGAATTACAAACAAGACAACTGAACCAATCAGGTGGCTCTCATACAACCTGTCAATTAGGTACGGAAATCCTCTTTAGATCAATCATCTGGCATGAAGATATATAATAGAGAATATGACCAATCATATAAAGACTTGTAAACCTGGTGAATTTCCAGTGCATGTGATCATGTTGATAAGGCATGTGAACAGCTTGGTTCTGTATACTCTTTATTTTTGTGACAAAGGATTTGACTGGACATTGTGTTTTCAACCCAATCATGTGCACCTCTTAAAAATGCATGAAATAGTAAGCTAAAAGGCCCACTGAAGCAAGGTATCTGCTCAACTGCGCTTGAGACCTGCCTTTCAGGAAGTTGTTTTTCCAATAATTAGGACAGTATATTATTATTCAACATACCGTTCTCTAATTCAGCACCCTTGTTGATCAACCATCTTACAACTAACAATTCATGTTGTACAGATGCTGACAGAAGAACAACGTTAAACTGCATTATTTGTTGCCTCTGCCAGGAGGATGTGCATTCATTTATATTTGTGTTTGTGTGCATGTTTGTTTACCATGCAATCATTTTTTTTTTGCAAATTTGGGATTTGGCCAATGAAGAATCAATTACATTTTTGTGTGGATACACGAAATGATCCTGACAAAAGAACATCATCAAGGAATATTCACAAATCTACAGTCACTTATGCACGAATGAACCTGGAAATATGGGCTGAAAAAGTAATGGTGGAGGCTTGCATTCATTAGAATACAGATTTCTTGTTAATACTAATGACTCACTCTCCTATCTTGTGAATGTCTCCTCCTTTCCCTGTGTATAATGTCAAACAGCCCTTCCACATAGAAGCATAACTGAAAATAACAACATGATGAAAATGACAACTTAAAAGAGTTCTTACCAACACAACAAAATCATTGTTCAGTTTATGCAGGAAAGGAGAGTGTTGGTTTATGCATAAGTACTAATACCCATTGAATAATTCACTAACACACTGACATTATAGTCGAAAATGAAAATTTGCTGGTTACAAATGAAGTATACATTTCCATTCTGTTCCAAGATTACTCAGATTTCAAGTGACCCCTGGCTCCTGGTGCTCAGCACACAAGCAATATGACCTTTGACTTACAGCATATAATCCATGGAGAACTTAAAACATGTTTTAACTATTTAAATCTCACAACCAAGTGGTTTCTTCTTTTTTTCATTGTTTTTACCCAATGAAAGACATCATCAACCAAAATAGAATGCCGAACAAAGAATCTGACTTTCCATTTGTCTCAATGACATAATCACAAAAACACTGCAGAAATCAAGCCAGTTATGTCATGGTGTCTATTTTTTAGGTTTCAAAAAAATTTCTCAGAGGAACTGGTCTTGATCTCACTTTCTGTGCCTAACAGTTATGGTTTGATCCCTGCTGACAGCTAGACAAATGACATCACAACCAAGATGAAAGACAAACCATCTGTATTATACTTAAAGTCGGTGGCACTAATCTGTTGTCATGCAACTACTCTGTGGCTATGCTTGGGAAAAAAAAACATATTTGGTCTTGACACATCATGAATGATGTATAGTGTGTCCTAAGAGGGTTGTTTTGCAATAAATCCTGATGAAGTTGACACTATATGGCAAAGGGTGTATCGCAGTGCCATCTGTCAGAAACTTCTGGTTAACTCAGTCCATGTCAACTTGGCCCATGGAAAGCTCATTCCAAGACAGGAACAGGTAATATGCTGGTTTGCTTTATAAATATGATGCGGCATGCCTGAAAGTCTATTTACAAATATACTGTGGTTGTCTTTCTGTCCAGGAGGATTTCCAATTCACGGAAAGAGAATTATCCAAAAAATAAAACCTTCATAAATAAGAGTTCCAATTGTTGAAGGCAACATTAAAAAGTACAAGGCTGCCATTATGAATAAATTATAGGTTGTGAATGTTCAATGATTGATATTTTAAATAATATCAAATCTCCAAATGTAACTCAAAGTGAAAATAACGTGATGAGGATGCAGACATTACAAGTCTTAGGGGAATAACCAAATTTCTCTGCTCCGGATGCTTTACTGAGGCAGAAACGTGACCTGCACAGCAGGAATCATCATGCGCATTGACCTGTGTGAGATCTCTGTGCAATCTTGCGAGACCCTGTAGTACGAAAAGCTGTGTTGAGGTAGAATAGATTGTGTATGTTCAAAGATCATATTTTAAATGATGTCAAATCTTTATGATTGTTTGCTATCACAAAAAGTACCTTTTCTGCACACATACAATTTGATATAATAAATTCACATAATAATGGTTATGCTCTGTGCATAGGCTTTTTTTCTGTGAGATCACAAAAACCAAACCCTCGCGAAACACCAAAAAAAAGGTGAAATTACAAAATTTTTTCCTTGCAAATATTAAGCCAAGAACAGTATAAAATTTCTATTTAGTCCCAGAACACAAATAAACTGACCCTCACCCTTTCGTGACCTTACAAATATCTCCTGTCTGCAGCAGGCTTCCTGCCTCGTCCCAGATGGAGATGTTGATGCACCCCGTCTTGTCAGCGATCTTGCACGTCCTGACGTCATGGCCATCCTTGGTGCGGTTAGGCTTCCCTGAGTATGCACACACACACACATACTAGTATACATACAAACAGTGACAGCAGATGAAAGATATAAAGCAGTAGCCTTAAAGGGGCCTATTCTACTGTCTATTAACTAAGGGTAACCCCCCCCCCCCCTGCACCTTTCATAAAAATTGCCAGGGAAACGGAAATCCAAATGCAAACATGCTGTTTGTAAGTTTGTTTTGTTTATATCCACATGTTTATAACATGTGGGGGCACCAAAATAATCCAAACTCACTCAATAAGGGCATCTGGTGGGAAGTCGGGACAAACCAGAACATTCTGCGAAGTATTTTGTAAATTAAGTGACTGAACAACTTCATCACACATGCAACCCAACCAACCACCTTACCTTGCATACATTGTTATGTTTACTAACAGCTTGAAGATTACAAGCTTGTACATTTATCACAGAGGGGTCATTAGATTGATCAGAACTTTTCTTAACGGGAATAACCTAGAGTTCATCATTATCAGGGTTGGGGCCAGGTACTTATACCTGTACATGTACCTGTACCTAGGTACACATTTCAAAGTACCTGAACCTGCTGGTCATGAGTGGGAAGTACCTTGCACCTGGTGCAAGAACTCAAGGTACATTTTCATATTTTCAGTTTTTTTTTTTTTAGTTTTTTTTCTCTTTAGTATTAAATTTGGTTACCTGTGGTGTAAAATAATCAGCAAGCCATCAGTGTGATAAACTGCTCATGAACTGAATTGTTATCACACCTCCAGAATGGTCATGTGTGAAATCAGCTGTAACCACTAATTGAGCAAAAATTGACTTGGCTCACTTAATGGACTTTTAATAGACTTGAATATCATGTTTGAGAATATATGGTGTCACACTGTAGTTGCTGCACTTAATGAACTTTTAGTGCACAAATATCGTGTTTATGAAGTATGGGGTCATACTGTACTTGATGTACTTAATTGACTTTTAGTAGACTTGAATATCATGCTTGTGAATGTATGGTGTCATACTCTACTTGGTGCACTTACTGTACTTTTAAAACACTTACATATCAAGTCTGTGAATGTATGGTGCCATAAAGATAATAAGTTCTAATAAAATATACTTAAGCAAATGACTCCAATAGGGCTGAAAAGAGTACTCGAGTCCGGGTAATACTTACCGAGTACTCGAGTCCAAAAATTGGACTCGAGTACTTGTGCATGCACATACATATCTGCATATTATTGCAAATTTACGGGCAGTGTGGAGGCCTATTTATTCCTTATCATAACCTGGCATAGGGCTCTTAACATATGCTAGTCGACTTGTCCAATAACAGAGGTCTTGACTCTTGTTATGACATATATCTATTCCTTCGTTGGGATAAAGTAAGCCATCACAAAGTCAAAGTTACGCATATTTTGCATGGGTAAACGGATGTCTGTTTTAACTTTACAGCGTTACCATGGTAACGATTACTCGAGTCCGAGTCGGGTAATGCCTATCGGGTACTCGAGTCCAAAAGTTTGTACCCTTTTAGCCCTAGACTCCAATATTGTTTTATAGAAAAAAGGCATGTTAACTTGAATATACTTGAATTTATGGCGCTATTATTATCCGTAAAAACTTCTTTAAAGTGATCCTAAAATGTACCTGTACCTAGGTACTCTGTGAAAATCAAGTACCTGTACCTGGAAAATTCACAAGTACCTGGAACTGTTATAGGTAATTCACTTGTACCTGGCCCCAACCTTGAAATATATGTGCAGAGTAAGCCAGAAATCACACAAATTACAGAAAAGGGGGGTGAAAACATGGATTTAAGCGTGTAATGGCCATAATTTAAAAATTTTGCTTCAACTTCAAGTAGGGTACACCACACTTTTATTTCTGCGTTAATGGTTAGTTATCTCCCTTTTGTGTTAAGAAACATACTCACAAACACACAAAGTTGGAAGGTGCAGAAATTACAATTTAAACAATATATATTTAGAGTTAACTTAAATTCAACACTTGAAATCTGTGTTACACTCATGCACATACTGAAACAACATGTGGAAGTAAAGGATGATTATAGAAAGCAATGTGTCTTCTTGTGTGCAAGCCAAACCATAATGGAACTGTCCCAGACTTGTACCTGGCCACAGAACTTGTACCTATTCCAGGGTTATCTGGTCTACATTAATCCCCCCCCCCCCCCAAAAAAATAGGCCTTACCCCCAAAGCATTCCAATTATTATTTTCAGTAAAAAATTACTAAATTTTCTACATTAACCACCCCCTCCATCCCCCCCCCCCCCCCAAAAATATATATATATATATAGGCCTTACCCCAGAAGCATTCCAATTTTTATTTTCAGTAAAAAATTACTCAATTTGTGCTCCAATCCCTCAAAGACTTCTTTCATGAAAATAAAATAATACAGATCTTCATATAATTTTGTTTTGTTATGATGTTTTTTTTACCTATTCAGCAACACAATGTCGTTATAACCATTTCGTCCCCTGATCATATAAAATTTTTACTGACAATTTATTATAAAAATCTTTAAGAGTGGGCAAATTTTGTTTTTAACAATAAAAAAACAAACTTTGCCTGCCCTATAAATTCTGGGGAAAAATGCCTGAGTAACCAACCTGTTTGTCCTTTATATTATAGTAAATAAATATATATATATATATATATATATATCACATATATCGTATATATATATATCACATAAGATATTTATATTTATATTACACACACTCAAGCTAAGCAAGATTTATGGTGCATGGTGACCCCTACCCATGCTCTATAAATGTTTAGGGGCACGGAGAAGTTAAGCGGGTGGTGCCATCTGGCGAGAACTGACAAAACTAATCGTTTCACGAGCAACCACTGTGTTACTGGTCATTTCCAAAGCAAAGAATAAATAATTGGAATATGGCAATGATATAAACACCTGGATGAATTTCATAAATGCAAACCAAGGATATGATTACGTTAAAAATACGACACAAACCCTATCTACCACAAATCCAATATACATGACGGGTTTCAAAGACAGGAAACTGATCCACACAACAAGTACAAATTTGGTATAGATTCTATTATGAATTCTTGAACACTGAATATCTATTTATATCCAGATTGTGAACAAATTGATTTTCAAATCTGAATCTGTACAATTTACCTACCTATTTCGAGTACAATAAACATGACATTTAAATTCTTCAGGCCTGGTCTAAGGTCTTTTATAAAGGTGTACCCAGATTCGCCTGCCATTTTGTCAGGTGGGCACAAAACAATGGCATAAAAACCCTCAAACACCGGTGGTAAAATCGGTGCTTACAGGTCGCCCTCGGGTCATATAACAGACCAAATTAGAGATCTGGAGAGAATATGATCTCTAGTAGGTTCTGTAAAGTTTTAAATGTTCTGAATTCTGAATCTATGCAGTAAATCGATCTTCAATCCTCTCTATGAAGAGGCTTCCCTTTCATGCCGGTTGTTCCGTCCTTTTCAATGACCCAGTTTTTTATTTCCTTTATCTGCCAACAGACGTCGCGGCAGCATATAGGAAAGTGGCATTGTGCTCCCTGAGCATTTTATAAAGTATGTATCTGACACAAGTATTTTATAAAACTATATGAAATATACTTTTGTTGTTATTATTATAATTTTTGTTTTTATTGTTGTTGTTATTAATTATTATTATTACTATTGGTAATAATAATAATAATAATAATAATAATAATAATAATAATAATAATAATAATTATAAATAATAATAAAAACAATTCTACTACTACTTATAATAATAAAATAATATTAATAATAATATAATTAACAATGATAATATTAGTTATAACAACAAAAACCAATAATAATAATAATAATAATAAATATAACAGCTAAACCAGAAAAGCACTAAGAAAGCGTAGACTTGTGGCAAGGCAACATATTGCCCTCCTATGGAACTGTGAAAAAAGATGCAGCATTTTTCATTTCCTGAATCCAGATGATATGATCAAATCAAAAATGTTATCAATTTAACCTTATATGTTGCTAAAATAATGTTGCTAACAGACAAACAAACCAACGCCGGAAAAAAATATAACCCCCGCCCCTTGGCGGTGTTAATAAAAAAATGAAACATATATCCTACAATAATATCAACATGGATGTCTTTTTTTATCAAGGAGTTGCTGGAAATCAAGAATTTACTGTAGTACTCAAACAGGATAATTTACGGTAATAAAAAATATGTCTGGTTGGACATTGATGAAAATCATAAAGACGCAATCCTAACTCTCTATACCAGCATATTGCAAGTGTTTAGGTAAACAGGTAATATATTTGTACATCATACATTGTTGCCTATGTGGTTCAGTAGTACGTACCATTGCTGGACGAACATACAGGTACAATACTAGGATACTCACCTTGCCAAACCGACATGTACCTATATCCTTTCAACTCCCCTTTTAATGCAAAAGTTTTGTATGTAAACATTAGGGGTCAAAGCCGGAAGATCGTGAGTTCGATTCTTAGCTGAGGAGCCATAAGATTTTTCATGGCTGTCCCGTTCCCAGGGTGACCGCTCTGCAGGCTTAATGGGGAGATCGACTGTACCCCTTGGTCGAGTTTAAAAAAAAAGAGTGCGCCTTTCGGGGGTTCCCCAGTGTTACAAGCCTAGATAGGTGCGGTACACAGAGCTTGGTTGGCGTCAGGATAATCATTTTTCCGAAACCGGAATGGATTTCAAAAACCGGAATTGAAGTCCGAAACCCGAATGGGAGCCCAAAATTGAAATGGAAGTCCGAAACCGGAATGGAATTCTGCAGATGTAAATAACTAAACCTAGCATTTAATAAAATGGAGGTGGCCACCTCAACGAAACAAAATTACAGATGACATATTACAGATAAACTTTAATGAAGTTTTTTAGTATAATGGTATATGGGTGCGTGTCTTTGGGTTGTATATGAGTTGTATAAGGGTGTTTGCGCTTCTCTCTCTCTCTCTCTCTCTCTCTCTCTCTCTCTATATATATATATATATATATATATATATATATATATATATATATATATATACAGTGAAACCCCGCAATTACGACCACCCTTTGGACTGAGCAAAGTGGTCGTAATTTGGGGATGGTCGTATTTGTGAAACTCTTACCGTGGTCGAATATAACACGCTAATATTAGATGTGTATCAGAGTTTATCTATTGCATATCTTTAATGGGAATTATAACAAAATATTTTACTCAGCGGAAGACCCTTATTAGGAATGTTTTTTTGTGTGTAGCTGAACATATTTATTCATGATCAAAATTAATATACATGTACACATATGTAGTGACTGATGATTAAAAAATAATAACACTAAGGCAATACAATTACAGCCTACTGAATGCATATTGAACATAATACGTGGCTGTCATATACTTAGCCTTCCGCTTGAGTATATGTTGCGTGCACTTGAGTTTTCCCGACGCTAAACTGCTGAGCCATTTGGTGCTGACTGCGCGTGGTGTTGCCGCCTTGATTAACGCCACTTTATCCTTCAAGGAGAGCTCTTTCAGAGGCATGGTTGCCTAACAGCAAGCAATTTAAATGCAAACTTAACCAGTAGAAAAATAAACTGACAACGATATATCAGAAAGGGCAGGTTAATGTGAGGGATTCCCCCCCCCCCCCCCCATGCAAGCTTTATAGATAGATAGATATATTTTATTCACAACAACAAACACATACAGATCACAATAAAATGGATAAATATAAAATATACATATATCTATCAAAATTATATTCATAAAATCTGCAAGTGTTAAAAGCCATGAAAAAGGAGCACTAAAAAGTAACCTTACGTTTGTGAGGTATACTTATTTCCATAGTGGACCTTGAAACACATTTAACAAGATGGCAGACCATGCATACAATTTAAATAATTTATCATATTAGTTGATTTTAAAATGCTGACTGAGACTATCGAACATGGAAACACTTATTCATGTACATATGTCAGTCAGTTACATATATGTAAAACTATTGACTACAGTATTTTAAAAATTACAGTGATAATAATAGTTACATGTATAGTTTAAAATGACTGAGTGTTCATAACTAAAAAAAAAAAAAAAAAAGAGTGACTAAGACATTCATGTAACTGTGAGTTACATCTATTAAATACTGTGACTAAGAGATTCAAGGATAAAAAGTGACCAAGATTAATAATTATGTAATAAAAATTCCATTTTCCAGTTCCTTCATTTTCCTAAATAAGTAGTCTTTGCAGTTCTTCATAAATAATCTCTTACTGTTTGAAGTTTTAATACTAGATGGCAATTCATTCCATAATTTTATTCCATTTAATTTAAAAACTATATTTACCCTGAGTTTTGACTTGAGGTACAACATAAGCTTGATTACTTCTTCGTGTGTTATAACAATGTCTAACAGGTTCCATATCACTAAGGTATGCCGGAGCATGATGAACATGAGTATTATACATTAGACCCAGTGTTAAATATTCAACCCTATGTGAAACATCCAACCATTTCAGCTTTTTAAAGTCACTTACTCTTAGGCTTTGTCTATTTGAATAATTTCTGACAAAACGTACCATTTTATTTTGAGCAGTCTGAAGCCTAGTCTTCAGTTTTTTATGAAGTCCCCGGTACCAAGTGTTACAAGCATAATAAAAAATTCCCTGTAGTAGTGAAGAGCATAACAATTTTCTTTCCCTGAAATTCAAATTTGCATGTTTCCTGTACAGAAATTTTATTCTAGTATTTATTTTACTTATGACTGTATTGCCCATGATGTTTCCAGAGAGGGTCTGATCTAGTACTACCCCTAGATATTTAACATGTTCTTTAGAGATAATGTCCACAGAGTTACATTTAATGGATAACATGTTTCTTTTTCTTAATCTTCGGCTGGATGCAAATAAAATACTTTCAGTTTTACCCAGATGAATGGAAAGCCTATTTTCCTCCAACCATACACACAATGACTCTAATTCAAGTGAAAGTTTACATTCTATCTCCTTAGGATCTCTCCCACTTACTATTAAAGCAGAATCGTCTGCATATAAGACTAAATCACATCCTACTGAACATTTCATATCATTTACATATATGGTAAATAACAAAGGTCCTAAAATGGAACCTTGTGGTACCCCACATGTAACATTCCCATAATTAGACCGTACATTATTGATTTCCACAAATTGTCTTCTGTCATTTAGATAAGACTCGAACCATGAAACAGCTGAAGTATTCAATCCAATTGCCTGTAATTTGGTAGTTAAAATATTGTGATCTACAGTATCAAAAGCCTTCTGCAGATCTATAAGTACCATGCCAGTGTAAATTCCACTATCCATATTAAATCTTATTTTATCTGTAAGATGTGTTAGAGCAGTGTTAGTGGAAAAACCAGGCCTAAATCCTGATTGATACTCATAGAACAAATTTTTGGTTCCAAGATAAGAATACAATTGATCATATGCTACCCTTTCTAAAATTTTGGATATGACTGGTAAGATTGAGACAGGTCTGTAATTTCCTTCATAATTTCTGTCACCTTTTTTAAAGAGTGGGACTACTCTGGCTATTTTGAAATCAGTGGGAACTGTTGACGTTTGTAGGGATAGATTTATTATAAAAGTAATAGGTGCTGCTATCGAGTATGCACCATCTTTAAGAAATTTTGCTTAAATTAAATCACTTCCAGTAGACTTTGCAACATTTAACCCTCTTAATAATTTTACAATGGTTTCCTCATTGACCACAGAAAATTTGAATCCACTTGCAATTACATTTTGTTTCTTATAAAACTCAAAAACCTTTTTCTTATCATATGGCCTGAAAGTAAGTTTATCTACAAGTTTGCTTGCAATATTGCAGAAAAATTCATTAAATCTGTTTGCAACAAATTTTGGTTCAAAACATACCTCTTCATCATTATTTTTCAGCCCTATATTAATATTTCCTTTTTTTGTTTTAACGGGGATGCCCATATTTCTCAGTGTGTTCCATAGTCTTTTTGGTTCATTTTGGTTTTCACTTAATTCATTTCTAACAAAATTTTCTCTTGGCTTTACATATTTCTCTTTGCGTTTTGTTTCTAAGTTTCTTATACTCACTAAAAATACTGCTGTCTTTAGTTTTCCTGAATTTAAACCAAGCTCTATCACTCTCACTAATCATGTTTAAGATGTAGCTAGAGAACCATGGTTCCGTACCATTTTTAAGTCTAACAGTTTTAACTGGAGCAACACTGTCTACAACCTTAAGAAACAAGTCACTAAATCTTCTCCAGGCTAAATTTTGTTTTCACATTTATATACAGCTGACCGATTTACCTGTTTCAGTTCTTCATTGAAACATGTAGCATTATAGTTTCTCATAGACCTTATTTTGGTTACATTGTGTTTGTTTATAATACCCCTAGCAAATTTTCGTGTGCAAAAGGTTACATTATGGTCACTGATTTTAGCTGGGAGAACCCTATAATGTTTTATTTTTTCTGAGTCTGACACTAAGATTAGATCAATGCATGTTTCTGATGTATCAGTTATTCTAGTAGGTTCTTCTATGATCTGTTTCATATCAAATATCCTAAGAAAGTTATTTAAATCATTTACAAGTTTATTTCTCCTTTTATTTAGAACATCAGTATTGAAGTCTCCTAATATGTAACATTCCTGCTGTATCATTGCAGGGGAATTTATCAGATTGTCCTCTAGTTTATTATAAAAATCTAAGTCCTTAGGGGGTCTATAACCCACCCCAAATAGTATAGGTTTAGTCTTTGGGAGTAGAATGTCCACAGCCAAAAATTCAAATTCTGCTTTACACAAATCCTCTCTGCGGTTGTATGCAATATTGTTCTTGATAAACAGACACACTCCACCACCCTCACGGTTTCTGTCCTGTCTTTCAATGCAATATTCTGGTACACTTGCCTCGCCATCAGTGACTGAACTGTCAAGCCAGGTCTCTAGCTGTTACAGCGATGGCCGCAGCGTTGGTTGTCTTTGCAAGTAGGTGGATTTCATCCATTTTTGGCAAAATGCTACGAGCATTAAAATGTATAAAATGCGCAAGCCTCGTTGTTGGAAACAGTCATATTGGTTGGTATAAGGTGTGGAAAGTTCATTATCCTGAGGACTTAGTAATTGTTGTGATTCATCCTCTATGTTACTGTCGTTATAGATTTCAGTTCCATATAAAGATGAATTTGGCAGTTCTGACAGCGTGCAGATGTCACATACAAAGTTTATCTAAGATGAATTATTATATTGAGCGTTTGTTATCTGTGACTGACAAGCTATATGAGTCCAATTGAAACAGTAGTCACATTCAATAGCACGGCTATTTTTACGAACGGCTTTACTGCATTTTGTACATGGATATTTGGGTTGACGAGTAGGCCCTGGGTTCACAGCAATATCCCCACTCCGTAATAAAATAATAGAAGTCAAAACTTTAATAGATTTTCCATACTCTTGGTACTTTGGGTTGTCTTTATCGCGTCTAGGTTTCTTTGCCGCCATTGACATGGGCGATAATACAGTGTCCACAACACTGAAAGGTCCAAACTTTGTTGAAGGAGTCCAGTTTTTGCTTAAGAGCCAATCTTCACTAAAATATCCATTAACTTGCCTGTTTACTTGTAAAATCATGTTGTTGTGTTGGTCTATAACACGGTAAAAATATAAAATGGTCATCAAAACAAACAGGTTGCTATGCATGGCCGCCATCTTGTTATAATTATACATTTTACTGACTGCTCAATACTCAGTGTCAGTAAGGTATGCACACATTAAGTATTAACTAGGTCGTTAATTTTACCAATGAGGATCGAAAACTATGTGATGAGTTGAAATATTGAGCCCGCAACCCCACATTTAGGGTAGCTGTAATATACAGGTGATCACTGAGGGGCAATTAGCATCTGACCCCAGATCAGACCGGCTCATTTAGTAATCAGGCCGATGGTTACCCTCTTTGATCTATAACCTACACCTCAACGAGTCTCAGCGAAGACACCGAGTCGGGAAGATATTAACACGGGTTAAGAAACCTTGTTACCCGCTTTGATCTTTCGTTAAGGCGCCTGTGACAAGACGCAGCCATTGACTCGTGACAAATGTTGTTTCAGTACTTCTCGGCGGTGGTCGCATTAGCGGGGTCGCATTAGCGCTGGGGCCAGGAAATCTTGTCGTAATTCTGAATTCAGGGGTGGTCGTAAGTTTGAGTCATTTTTAAACATAAATAAAAAAAAAATCGGGACCAAGCAAAATGGTCGTAATGGTGGGGTGGTCGCAATTGTTGGGTGGTCGCAAGGCGGGGTTCCACTATATATATATATATATATATATATATATATATATATATATATATATATATATATATATATATATATATAAGTTTATAAAAATGCATCAATGCATAAATGTCACTACCCGCAGGTTTCGTGCGCACTGCGTGGCACTCATCACGTGACACCTGTGTTATTGTATTGCCTTAGTGTTATTCCTGATGAGTGCCACGCAGTGCGCACGAAACCTGCGGGTAGTGACATTTATGCATTGATGCATTTTTATAAACTTATAGCAGCTCTACTTTATGTATCGAGCACTTTGATTATGGAATGGCAATCAAACCCTTTCTGTAATATATATATATATATATATATATATATATATATATATCAGGACTTTCAAAATCGCGGGGGTAAGCGTCTCTGACGCTCGAATTCTCTTATGGACGCTCAGTGCTGAGGGTCCAAACGTCCGATGGGACGCGCGAATATCTGGCTTTAGGACCTTGAATCAGTCAATGAGCATTACCGGCTGCCTCAAACGCACCCCCGTTGGTGTAAACACCGATAACTGGGGCTTACATTTCGCTATAAGCATAAATTCATATAATGTCACGATATCTTTAATCATGTTATGATACGATAACTAGATAAATACGAAAAAGAGACAGTTGTGAATTTACAGTGTTGTTTTTCTTCAGTGTTATATATATATATATATATATATATATATATATATATATATATATATATGGATATCATATATATCCTAAAATACATCAAAGCATTATTTTCACTATCCGAATATTACTTGTCCCAAGCCAACACAACTCAGTAACCTGAGGACTGCCAATTGTTTATCCACAAAACCTGCGGGTAATGAAAGTAATACTTTGATGTATTTTACGAAGTAATAGCAGCTCTGTTTTTTATATAGGTATCGAGCACTTTAATTCTGTAACGGCAAACAAACCCTTTCAATGACCCCAAGCTCCTCCCAGTCTACACAATACGGCCGCCCCACTCTGTGTTTTTTTACACCCAAAAGCCCCGCCACCTTTAAGGTCAGCGCGGTCTTACCATTATACCTGAAAAGTATTGCTCAGAAAGACACGCGGGGAGTCACTGTAAACACCACATGCCCACGATCCAGCAGGTAAAATATATGCATCCTTATGCAGAGGAACACTCGGGTATTGTTTGCTTGGCTTCCACAGATCGTTGTCACTGTGGCGCTGATACCTCCACACACAAACACGGTTTGCTCGAAAGGGACCAACTCGTCGGAGGAACTCTGTCAGTGTACATTTCGCCTTGTGTTGAGAAGGGGGGTGTGGCCTTCAGTAGGAAATTGGGTCTTCAGGTGTGGTCGCTTTCTGGGTGAGTCTATTTATATATTAGTGCCGGAACTTTTAACCATAGCTGACACACTTTGGGTGTGTCATTTCTTCAGCATTTACGAAAGAAACTCCAGGCTTGAACATTGTTCCAGCTGAACGGTTTGTAATTACTTTTATATTTATTGACATGATTCTTGTTAAAAGAAGTAATTAAAACGTTCAGTGTAAATCTCAATATAAGCCATATATGTAAGGCCCAATATAAGAAGATGGTTTATTATTCGATGGTTGTTAGAGAGCTAGTGAGTATACAAGTGCGCTAGAACCTTAAAAACCCACATATTTAGAACCCATTTCAATGGGATAGAGTTTAAAAAGGAACCAAAGTAACAAGATTTGCAAACCAGTTAGAGCCAATACAAGAACAAAACTTCATAGTGATTAAACATTTTCAAATATATAATTATAAACGGCACAATAAAGTCATTTGGAAATTGCTAATTGAGGACATTTGGACTTAATGAATGATATATTTAGGAATGTTCTAATATATTTCTTAGGAAATCTTAATTTATAAGATATCATAGTAAATGAGTTATTATAAGAATTTTATATTTCAATACATTCCAGAGTGACGTTTTTTGGGAGAAGAATTAGGGCGCCATAAACCGGCTATTCCAATTATTACAAGACACCAAACGACTTTTAGTTAAGAGCGGGGCTGGCTTAGTATAAATGACAGGAAGTGCATTGAAAAGGGTAAGAGAAAAACCGTTAGTATATCCTTGGTATACATTACTTCATAGTTACACAAGATGGCAAGACTGACTGGGTCTGTAATACTTGCAATCGCCGCTGGAGCGCTTATTGTTATAGTTCTATTCACTGCAACGTCACATAAACAGATCTTTGAGGTAAGGATGGGTGCGACCAATGCTCCTCGGTTAGGTTTAGAGAGTCTTTTATTTAATGGGACCGGACAGCTGCTGAAACAGCGAGGAAAAGGCGTTTGTATCAGTGGACTTTTGGCAAACATGGAGCCAGTGTGCGGGCAGGGATGCCTGAGAACGCTGACTGGACTTCCGCCCGCCAGCTTACCGAAAATATCCGAAGAACAGAGGAAACACATCGAGGACGCGCGCGGCTGGATGTCGATGTTGCATATGGACTTTGTAGAAAAATTAACCATGATGCAATGGGACCATGGTATTTTTGGCTCCGTCGGGGAGATCGGTGTTTACTGGGGGAAATATTCCTCTGTTCTGGCATCTTTTACAAACACGGACTTGGGAGAAAGGATGTTTATCTGTGACATTTTTGACAATCCTAAATATCTTTATCTACAAGTAAAACCCGTTGAAGCCCGAAGGGAAGGATTCGAAGAAAACTTGAAGAAAATTGGATTTTCTTTATTCGCTAAAAATGAGGCTAAAAGGGTTAGAATATTCGACGACAGCTCCCTGTTGCTTAGCAACACGTTGTACACTCAGATGGGCCTGCCCGCGTTCCGTTTCTACAGTATCGACGGGAGTCATAACCATCCTTATGTTTTGAATGACATCCGGCAGGTGGCGTGTGCCCTCCGTCCTGGTGGGATAATTGCAATGGACGACGCGGACCACCAAAAATTTCCTGAGGTAAACGAAGCTATTCGGCAATTCATGAGTGCTTATGGAGATAAAGTTATCCAACCTTTGCTTTTTGTTGCTAATAAACTCTATTTGTGTACATCGGATTTTTGTGGGGAGTATAAAAAGTACATAGATAGAAAGGGGATTGCTAAAGCACTCAAACTTAAACTCATTACCACGACTACATTTGGACGAAAATTTACTTATTACATAAAGGAGTGGTAAAATTAGTTTGACAAACATGTTAAATCTGCAGTTGTGTAGGCCCTTTTAGTGCATGTATTTAATGTGTTGCACTCGTGGATAGCTTCAGTCCTCATACAGATTGAACCGAAGCCTTTCAACAGATATTGTAGTTTAAACTAATTAGCAAGAGTTAGAAATGTATATTTTTCAAATAATGCCCCCGATTAAGGTAATACCGTATACCTAACATTTTAGAACTCTAGCAAAGTTTGACTATTAAGTGGGAATTTCGATAAACCGGGTTTCATTTAAGTAGAGTTTTCTGTACTATAGTAGCTAGTCGTTATGCTTAGAAGGGCGACCGTAAAATTGTATGTCAGGCAATATGTCTCTATAAAGTAAGGAGCTGTATTTAATGCAGAGGTTTGGGGGGGGGGGGGGTCCAGGATTTTAGAAAAAGAGGGGTCAAACTCGGGAAGACTAATGAGAAATCCTTAAAAAATATCATCTCCGGAAAAAATGGGGCGGGGGTTAAGGCCAAAAAAATTGTTAAGAACCCCTTAAAAGATGCACCGGCTAAAAAAGGGGAGAGGCCCTGACCAATTGGACCGCCTTTTGTAATATGTATAAACTGAAGTGTATATATGGAAATGTAACAGGGAAGTATGTAAAAAGAAAAATAAAATGTTTAATTAAATTTTCCACCAATAATCAAAAACATGGAACAAAAAGTGAATGTTATAGAGAAAAATTGTAACACTCTCATCGAACAGTTTACCTGTTGTGCCAAAAGATATGATATTTAGAATGAAGATATAAACTATGGTCACTCAAACAGATTTTACAAGTAGATATCCTTCTGCCAGAGGTAGTTTCTATTCAAAAGAAACTTCTTTAAGTAAGGAACTGTGGAATGACTGGACTACTTTTCTTAACTCTCATACTGTATCAAAGTCACAATGTGTCACAATACGAGAAAAAAAAAGTTCCATTTCCAATGCACATCCGCATTCATTAAGTTCTAACTAGAAAAAAAATCATCTGCAAGTAATTTATCTTGAAAAAAATTATGATAAAATATAATTCTGTGGACTATAACTACTGTCTTCATTTCTTACATAACTACACCACTGGTGTATTTAGAAACACAGATACATTGTGAGGAAATGATTTCATCTCCCAGTATTCTAAAAACAAGGTCTCACTCTTGTGAGTACGGTTCAGTGCAGTATGCAAGTAGAAGCTAGGAGCATATATTACATCCTTGGCAGAAGTAACGTGCATATGTCTGTCATGCACTGCCTCTCAAGTTGTCGTTCCTTAATTCCCGCGATTGCTCACCAGCACCACCTAGTGTTCATAATTTAAATCATTTTTGTTTGTTTGTTTAAAGGTGCCCATTCACGTAACTTTTGAAAGTACAAACAGCCTGTGTGCGGTGATATCCACGTTTTTATGACACATTTGAATTTAAAAAAAAAAACTCCAAGGGATTACTTGAGTTTATAAAGGTCGGAAAGGTAATTGGGCCCCTTTAAGATAGTTTGTTAACTTTACAAGCACTGGCGTATAGGAATATGTTGTAGGTTGTGCATATCAAACAGTGAATAAGCATAAAGCATAATATATTGGTATTATTGTTAATACTGCAGTGTGACTCGCTCCTATTTATGAATATATAGGTTTGGGTATTATCAATGAAGACTTGAGGGATATTTCAAAAATTGAACCCAATTTTTAGACAATCTTAGGCAACTAAGATATCTCTAATGCAATAAATAATGTGCATAATTTTCATCCCTGTGCAGCTTGAGGAATTGTTAATAAATGAATACAGTAGTTCACCTGAGCGTTGTTTTTTTTTATATTAAAACTGATTTCTATTCTTAACAGATATACCCGTGTGTATTTGCTACTGGTGTGCCAATTATATCGCTGAATGGTAGTTTTCTTTCATTATCTATTATATATATACATGTATATTTCATCTTTGCATAATGGATCAGAATCGATTATGCATGCACATACAAAGAAGTCATGTTATCGAGATTACAATTCTCACCCTGTGAGGCATATAAAAAACAGGAGACACATATTAGTGATACTGTGAACAACATTCAAACCAGTAATTGGCAGGGTACATACAATAATCGATTAATAATCAATCATCCGTCTTTTTGTTTTATTCAATTATCGAACATGATTTTCACCCAATACCTACCACCAGTACATGTATTTGCTAATTGTATCCTTCCGCCAGAGGTCGTTTTTACTCACAACGATCGTCATCTGTGTCACACTGCATGCACAGAATCGAATTCACAGGTATACGATTCTGCCGTTTACGAATTGAATGCACCAGGGTTTCTAAAGACATCACCGGCGTAGTTATACATATAGTGAAGATGGCAATGTAGTCCGATCAAGTGTGTTGGATAAGAATTGTTTCAATGCAAACTACATAAACATGGGTGTTTTTTTGGTAAGGGCTTAACGGAAAAGATAGTATGTGGTAACTGCGTGCATTTGAAATGTAAACAGATTGTGTTTCCTTTAAATTTAACTAATTCTGATTCTAAAGATTTCTACTTCGGACAAGTAGTCCCGGTGCCCAAACAGAAGAGGTTCGTTTGGAATAGACACGATCTGTGTATTGAGAAGCCCCGGTGCATTGTGGGTGTCAGATTTTGACGCCCACAAACCCTAACTATCAGAGTTGACTCTGTTGAGTCCGATTCTGCAGTGTGCCCTGCGACCGGCTAGCTCCTATGACCTCTGGTGGAGGTGGATCGGACTGTTGCTTCACTGTAGTTGCTCCATTTGGGTCAGCGCGTCTTTGACAAACTGAAATTCCTCTCTCGGAACATTCTAGGCCGATCGTTGTCGATCCAGCGGATTCGGCCGAAGTGTTTCCGATTGGGAACACCTAGAGACAGTTTTTGCCGATAGGTGTCACTAATTTGGTGGAGAGGTCAATCAAATTGTTTTTATGTTCTCTAATTTATTGTATTTTAAAACTGTCTAGCATAAAAAACTTTCTGTAACTAGAATATGGGTAGTCGACAAGCGACTACGTGTATCCGCAAAAATCAGAGTGAAACGGGTGAAGTGGGGCATGGATTGAGTGGCAAAGGGAAATAGAGTGAGGTGTGTTGCATATAAGCATGGATGTCTGCAGCCGAAATGTGTTTGTAGGTTGCGGAACCTACCACAAAATAAAGAAAGCTGTCCAAGTTGTATACATATGCAAAATTTAAGCAGAAAAATCAAACCACTACATGTATATGAGTGATTTTATCCCACTGCAGACAAACAGAAGAACTTGTGCAAAAATGGTGGCAGGTGGCGCCACCAATTTTGTGTATGATTAAGAAGTATGTGAGATCTATACACATGCAAATTTTCAGGGAGATATGTCCAACCAGTCCTGAGATATAAGCCTGAATGTCTGAAGCGTAAACATAAATATAGGTGGCGCCACCTGCCAAAAAATTCGAGAAAGGTATCGAAGATGTATAAACACGCAAAATTTTAGGCAGATAAGTCAAACAACTACAGAGATATGAGTGATGTTAGTCCACGGCAGACAAACAGACGGACACTGTGCAAAAATGGTAACAGGTGGCCCCTCCAGTTTTGTGTATGATAAAGAGCTATGTGAGATCTATAGACATGCAAAATTTTGGCCCAATCGGTCAAACGGTTCCCGAGATATGAGCCTGGATGTCTGCAACGTAAACTAGAGTGTAGGTGGCGCAAACTGTCATAAAATCAAGAAAGCTGTCCAGGATGTATAAACCTGCAAATTTTTAGGCAAATATGTCAAACCTCTGCCGAGATTTGTGTGATTTTTTCCCACGGCAGACAAACATACGGACGCTATGCAAAAATGGTTGCTGGTGGCGCCACCAGTTATGCGAATGATAACGAGCTATGTGAGATCTATACACATGCAAATTTTCAGGAAGATATGTCAAACCAGTCCGGACATATAAGCATGAATGTCTGCAGCGTGAACGTGAATATAGTAGGCGCCACCTGTCATAAAATCAAGAAAACTATCCAGGATGTATACGCATGCCGAATTGCAGGTGAATTAGTCAAACTGCTGCAGAGATATGAGTGATTTAACCCAAGGCAGATGAACAGATGGACACAGTGCAAACATGGTTGCAGCTGGCGCCACCATTTTTTGTGTATGTTATAAAGCTATCCAAGGGCTACATTTGTACAAAAAAAATTTTTCCTGATCGGTCAAACGATTCCCGAGATATGTGGGTTTATGTGTGGAAACAGACGCACAAATGGACGCTGGGCAGAGAGGAAAGGTCAGAGGTCAACGCAAATTGGTTAGGCACCAGTTCACATGTGACCCGATAATTGGTGCAAGTTTCGGAAAAATCAGTTCAGTAGTCTCAGAGGAGTTCTCTGGAAACGAACGCGGCGGCGGCGGCGGAACCCGGTCAAAAACATAGTATCCGGCGCAAAACTTCGTTTTGGCGGATACAATAATTTGGAGTCTGCACGGGGTGATATTTCTATTTTCAAATGTGCCTGTTGGTCTGCATGGAGACTTGTTTTTCATTCGAATTAATATTAATGATAACTAGATGTATGGCCTGAGCCCATATGTATACCGTAAGGATCATATATAAGCTCCTGAACAAAACTGACACTAATACTAGTGAATAGCAATGTTCCTCAGCTGGGTAAAGAACTGTTTATAACTCACACTGGAAGTGAATCATTTTTACTAAAAACATGGTTGGTGAACCAGATTAACTCAAAAGTTACTTAAGGAGTATTCCAAGCACAATATTACTTGACAGATTACTGTTTAAATCTTTTTTCAGCAAACTCGCTAAAAGCAAGCCAAGTTATCATTCAAGTATCAAAGGGGAAAATATACCTGTGTAGGCCTATAATACATATTTCTGCACCTTATATGATAATTAAACAATTTTAGTATTTTAGGAATAAAAAATCCTGATATAACGTGAAAATCACGTATAACATTTGTTTATAGCCGTGGACAAATTTATGACAATACGTCAAGTTTTCCCTTATGACTCCTAAAGGCCAAAAATTAAAAATAAAAGGTATGGCTCCTTTGTTTTGTATAGTGCTTAACTGTTTAGTAAAACAATTCTGTTATCATTATGCCTTTTCCTGATCATATGACATTTCTATCTAAACATACAAAATAAGGTAAAAAAAAAATCGTCCTCGCGCACTGATCTATGAAAAAAGGGCTGAGAACCCAACCTTTTATAAGGGGGGGGGGGGGGTGCCTAATGGATGGTCTTTATTACTTGGCCCATTCCTTGGCCTGATCGAGTAACTAATTTGTGATACTGATCTCCAAAATGCTCTTTCTTTTTTATACCATAAGTGTAATATACTAGTATATAACGCTTCTCGTTGCCTTAATTAAACCTGTTCCAGGCAGAATGGTTGAATCAATTATTCTATATTTGTCCGCAATATAGTGTCTTGTTTCCGTTCAAAGGATGGGCGAGCAATTATATAACGATATTGATCTTCTATATGTGCGCTACCTTTTGTTATACAACATGTATGCCATCCATCCCATCTAGATAATTATGCTAGTGAGGTCATAACGTGATAGGAGAGATCGTGGGAGGCGACCTGAAACACGGCCCCGCCACCGAGAACCTACCGCGTGCCCGCATGAAGTTTTTAGAATGCGACAATACATTTAATTTATAATGAAATATACACGAACGTATGTGGCAACATCTGTTCTATACAAAATATAGGAAATCCATCAGACCATAATTGTGAACAATAATAATAATAATAACCAGTTATGTAGACGAGTCCACAACTTCCGAGTGCAAGTCAAAAAGTCCGCGAGGTTCGAGTCAAAGTCCACCTTCTTTGAGTCCGAATCACTAAGGAACCGAGTCCAGTACAAATCTCCCTTTTAAAAACAAATTTTAAATGGAAAATTGAGATAATCATGTGCATTTTAAAGTTACACGTGTTTTTACTTTACTGTTAAATTACCTTTAGCTCTCGATGACTAAAACTTTGTAAATGTAGTCTCTTTGCAGGCATATCAATAAAATACTCTACTATAGGTGTCGCCCATCTCGCGACCATGCACGGTTTCTATCTCTTCATGTCAAAACCCCAAACAGTCCCTCGTGTGCTGCTCCAGTACGTGCTGGCCACTGAATTCAAACTAATATTTATTCATGATACTGATAGCTTACTAATCAGTTAAAATAAAAAGATTATTAGTATTGTGGGTGAAAATTAAATTCTCCAGGAAGCATACATCACTCATAGACTCGACTCATACATCACTGATAGTAATAATAATCAAAGCGCATTCACCAATCCTTATGGATCGCTACAAGTGCTATGTTTTAATAACTAAAACGAGGCGCTTCCTGTGGCGTTCTAGTGGTCTATGGAGGTGGAAGACCCAGGCAGAGCACCGACCATGGGCGGTTTAACGGCTGGCGTATTTATGTGCCGAAAGACAATGACTGCATTGTGGACTGACAGAATTTGAGAAATTTATAGTTATTGTATTTTTTACATGTTTAAATGTAATTTAGTGTTAATTTAAGTGTTTAATTTCAGTTTCATGTTCCATTCAAAAGTCAGTTCAATATCTTTAAATTCCGAAAAAAAAGTCCACGATATCCCTTTATATCCCTACCATCTTAAAGGTACTTACAGTTTAGCAATAATATGAGTATAATCCCACAATATTAGTTAATTTTGGGTTAAACCAAAAGTTTTCCAATAGCTAAACCATCCCGGCGAACTGACTTACTATCTCCAATTCACTTTTTTTCGTACAATATTATGGTTGAGTGCTTGGGACAGCGTAAGCATACGCTAACAATTTTTTTTTTTGGCGCATACGCGACAACTACCACCAAAGAATTACAAGAAAAGTGGAAGAGGAAAATCAGAAGAAAATTTAAAACCGGGAGCTTGAAGAATCTTCAGTTGCGCGGCTCGACCACCAGATGGCGTGCATGACATGTTCATATTTTACGCTTTTGATCCCGCCTGCCATGGGTCAGAATTTTTCAGAAAGAAATCTGACAGATACCATAATATCTAAAGGAGAAAACACTATATTAATGTTTGTTTCACATAACTGTTATGTGAGTGAATAAGCCCCTTTAAATCTCCGGCACACGTCGTGGCCTGCTTCCCGGTTCACTAAGGGCTTACGAGTATATACAGCCTATTCACCTTTAACCTATTTTATGTATACAAACTGCAGGAAAACGTAACTGATGGCAAATAGACACGGAGGAATCATACTGCAGCTCGGCATGACTTAAGATCAGCCGATCCATAAATAATACAAGACATCGGTTTCGTATTATATTTTTTTAATTTTTAGTGAGACTTTTCTGTGTACTAGTGATGTTGAAAGTGCATATTTCACGTAAAACCATGAAGACAACAAAAATACATTATTACAATGGGTTAAATAAAGTCTTGAAGAAACTGGCCATGTGCCAATTAAGGTTTAAAATGTAATTATAAAACTAAATTATTGAGGTGTCCCAGAAAAGCTTGTAACAGAATTTATACGGACTTATCAATAAAATACTCTACTAGGTGTCGCCGATCTCGCCACCACGGTTTCTATCTCTTCATGTCAAAACCACCAAACAGTCCCTCGTGTACTGCTCCAGTACGTGCTGGCCACTGAACTCAAACTAATATTTACTCATGATACTGATAGCTTAATAATCAGTTAAAATGAAAAGATTATAAGTGTTGTGGGTAAAAATCGAATTCTCCAGGAAGCAGAGACACCCCCCCCCCCCCCCATCACCCTTTTTTTACCTTTCAAAATGGAAAGTAGAGCAGAAAGCGCTCAATACTGAAGAAGAGACGGATTCCGCATCATAACACCGTGTGAACTACCCTGGCTTGCACGACTGCAGCCTAAAATTTCTCAATTTTTTAACTAACCCCCCCCCCCCCCCCCACACACACACACCACACACACACTTTTTGTTTTACACTGAGGAGACGCCCGGTTAGTGGTTGAAAATTTTGACTCCGAGGCCACAGTGCATGAACTGGCCTTACTGCTTTGGTGTTTCAATATCACGTATACAATGTGGTTTTAGAATCTACTCAAATTAAGTCTATCAATTGACAAGTAATTTTTTGTCCACAACCACACAGTTATAAATACTGAGGAGAAACCATAAAACTTTAATGTTACGGTCTTATTCTTATTCAATTTTTATGTTGAAAAATTCAAATATATAAATATTATTTCCATGGATTGTGTTGAACTTTGGATGTTTAACAGTTTTTTTACGGTCCCTTCACCTCCAGCACTACATGTTTTCACTGTGTGTATGTACACATATGTATACACATGCACATATATATATATATATACCCATACATACACACACTAGCTTAACTTTATTCTACCTTACCATTTTTGAACACAAGTGTGAGTTTTAGTAACTTAAGTCTACTTGACATCCTTACCTGCATGTACAAAACACTTGAGTTATGCACTTAAATATCACTTTTACAAATACTTGCAATTAATAATTACATCCCATTAAGTCTAACCTGGCAATGAATAGAGTACGCGTTACCACTCTGTTTTATGATAGGTCCATATAGTATACAAATTAATACATCACTTCCCTCAATGTCTGTACAACAGTCATGAAACAAACATTTAAAATAAACAAACACCACAGATTGGACCACTATTATATACACTGATCATATATAAAAGGATCTGTTTAATTATAGTTCCATTTAATTAACAATATCTTCATAAAAACTGAATGAAGGCCTTGATTGATATATCAGGTCTATTCTAGGAATTTGTTTTAGAATAGTCTCTTTAAATGTTTTGGAATACTGAATTTATTCTAAATGTTTGACTCCTTTAATAATTCGACCACCAAAAAAACTGAAATTCAATAATATCCAAGGTGTTAACAATTTTATTAACACATTTTCTCATAACCCTGTCTAAAAATCTTGGATTAAATGCACCTTTGTGGTAACATTGTAATAATGTGACTTGCACATTTATGTCCACCACAATGAGCATTTGTAATAATTCACTTATTTAATACCAAGTTTTCAGTTCTTCTCATACATAATGCTTGAAACAGTTGTTCTAAGTGTACTTATCAGCCTATTTAGAGCTGTCACAGAAAGCATAACAGTTACATACTCTTTAAACCACTGTGTTTTCTGGCATTAAGACAATAGTCACCTAGCACTATGTCAAACTGGTTTGGTTAAGCAAAATATGGAGTTAGATGAGCCTTACAGTTGTTGTGTCATTTTACCTGCACAGTTTGGGAAGAAGTGAGCTAATTTTTATAATTAGTCAATTTAAATGGTGTCAGCAACAGCTGGCTGGCTTCACATGACATCACAATGCTACATGTTAATTTTAGTTTCCCTAGGCAACTGCTTTTTTTTATAGTAAAGTGATTATCTCTTTCAACAGATTGTATTCATCATGTCAATGATTACATAGTGAGAAATCTATATTTTGACTACCCCACAAGGGTCAATGTCACTTTCCTATCATCAGCTTGTTGCAATAATTTGGATTAAAACTTCCTAAGATTAAAATGAATATACAATTCCTGTGAAAACTGGTGTAATATTCAAAAGGAAATCATATTCAGAAAATAAAGCAGAGTCAGTTAATGAAAATCAGCTGCCTTTTTCCAGGTAAGAACGGTTGAAAACCTCAAGCTGAATTCAGATATGTGCTTGTAACTTTCTTTTCTTACAACTCCTAGTGATTTATACCAAAATGATAGCTACAGTTGGATCTATGAAACTGAAGATAGACCTGACATACATATCATGGCCTTCACTCTGTATTAAAACCCTGAAGTAACCAATATATGTGAGCTGGGTGCTTTAAAAAATGTTTTCATAATTGAATATGGTGGTGCCACTTCTGCATCTAAGCGCCATCTGGTGTTCATCCAGGGAAACGAAAAACCAGTGGAGATGATGTAAACACCTGATCATCTGATTTGACTACCTCTGTAGAACTGGTGGATCACATACATGGTACCCTCTACTTATTGCAGCCAAAAAAATCAGCATGATACTGTTAAATATAAATAAGAAATAATTGAAAACATTTGTTTTTTTAACAACACAGGTGCATCAACAATTGTTGATACTTTCTATAGAATGAAAGTAACCATACAATTCGAATATTTTATTTTTATTAAGACTTCCAGATTTCTGGCCAATATGCATTGGAGTTGGAATAATATCAGAAATCATAACTTCAGAGCATGACATTCAGGCAAGATTTTGTCAGAGTGAAAGTCTGCATTTATATCAAGTTTACACTGTTTTGCCACTGTAGCAGTTGGGTTTATAGCTGGGACTTCAACTTGGTCCAACCCTCGTTATCTTAAATTTTGAACATTAGATGGCGCTGTGAAGCAGAAGCAGCACTACCATAAAGAACAATAAAAAAATGAAATCAGTGGGAATCAATCATCTGAGCGGTAAAATTCTTGAGTAAAACCTCCCCTAAGTCTCGGCTCAGCAGACTGCCGTCACTGCCATCCCTGCTGTTAACTGGAACTGCTGTGAGCTAAGAAGATTTCCTAAGGCACCTGGCGGTATTAATAACCCTGTAGACCATTGTATGACTTCTGTTTTGATGGCTGCTTTAAGATTCTCTTGATATCTGAAAAGACAAATATATCCATTAAGGTCTATGTTTTTTAACTGTGGATGATGTCAAGTAACTTAATACTGTGGTTAGACTCATATTTGCGGATTTAAATTTTCATGTTTTTTATTTATTATGGTGGTTCCATTTTTGCCTTCTTCATATAGAGTAACAAACACAGTTTTCCCCTTATTGTGTTAATTTTTGAAAATTATAAAAAAAAACACTTTTATTAATCTGACAATACTCAAGGGAACACTGAAGGACGTGAAATTCTTGTTCATTATTCACAAATATAAAGGTAATCTGAAATTATTTATAAAACTAATATTTGGATCTGTTGGTCTGTGATTTGTTTGTTAATATTTACAATATGAACCTTTTTGCCTTTCAACTTTAGATAACACAAAGAGAGGTTTAATGAGACTAGTGAAAATGACTTCATGTGTATAAATGAGTTTATTTTCACTATAATTTCCTGTTCAGGAATATAGAAAACTTGAATCCTTTGCTAAGGAGGCAACAAAAATATCTATTTGGATGTGTCTGTATCTGATGATATCTGGAAATTTATAACAGATAACCATGGTGATTGTGGTACAAAATCATTTAATGATTAATCATTTATCCACACAAAAACCTTGTCCCCTTAGCTGTTCAGATAATCAATGCTTTACTGCACTTGTATGAATTGTATGGTTTAACAATGTTTGTAATTTGCACTCTCCGCTTTTTATATATGATCAATCTTTATTGCTAGTGTATAGATGAAACAGGTTAAATTTATATCAACTCACCTTCTTTTTCTTCATCTGTTAATGTTCCTTTTGGAAAATCTATATCAAATGTAATAAATAAGGTGCCCTTGATGTTATTATTTTCATAGTTAGGCATCCCCTCCCCACTTTTGCGTATTCTGGCTCCTGGCCAAGTTATTTTCTCTCTTGAAATATGCACCTGGAGTAAAAAAAATAAGTGAATATATGAATTCATAGCCGTATGTTGTCAATATGTATATAAACGAACTCCATTTTATTTTCTCTCAAGAATATGAAGTGAATAAGGAATCAATAAGAGCAATTGTGAATTGAAGACCATATGAATCTCAGCTATATATATGCTAATATAATCAGCATTATTATTAATACATTGACCTACATCTCCCAATATGTCTGCTGACTTTCTTTGTACAAGCAAGTCTCCCATGAGTTATGTGATTCACAGGTAATCACTACATAGATGACAGTAAACACAGAGCTGAGTTTTTTCACTTTGGAATATATATTCATGTATTTTGATCTCTCATTTATAGCCTAATATTATGATTACTTGCTGTGTACAGTGATTACGTACAATCACTGCAGTGGTCACAACTCACAGTAGGCCCTAATCAGCCCACTTCAAATGCCTACTGGCACTGCATTGTGATTTCACTGATTACAGCCAGGCAACTATGTCAACAGATGATTCCTTGTACTATATTTTACATTAATATTGATTATGGGTTCCTGCATTTTGCAAACATAAAACTGGGGCTTTCTCCGAGTCTGGTAGAATAACACACCTTGTGTCCATCTAAATGGGGAATATCCATCTCAAACCCATTTAGTGCATCAACCAAACTGATGGTGACATTAGTGTAAAGATCATCACCCCTCCTCTCAAACCTGTGGTGTCTGCAAAATACAAAAGCACAACTAGATATACAAGAGTATCTGCTAAAGGTAAAGGACTGAAATACAGTTAGTGCTCTGAAAAAAATAGCCTTCTTTAAATGAAAGAGCAACAGAAAAGAAGTAAAATCAGTGAATATACCAACATTTTTTTTATGATTAACTGAAAAAAAGATATGCTTCTCAAATTTAAGAGCACAAGTGTAATAGAAATCTAGGATTTTTTTTCTTGAAAAAAATAGGTAAACTAGATGTGTCGGAACGACACGAATGCCCCCGCCTGGGGCAAATTAGAAACATTTGTTAAATTTTGTAAATTTTTTTTAAGTTCAGGAAGTGTTGTATGGTCAAAAGTAGGTCAACAAGGGCAAAATGCAAACTCGATCTGTAAAGGGTCATTATCAAGCAACACACCAAAAATCAGGCCAGTATCTGCAAGCATTGTGAAAAAAAGTCCATATATGTGCATTTTTCATGAAAATTTCTGTCTTTCATGAAATTTTCTATGTTCAGGATCTGTCATATGGTGAAAAATAGGTTAACTGGGACCAAACGGGAACTCGATCTGTAAGTGGTCATTATGCGCCCACAGACCAAACACAGGCCAGTATCTGTAAGCACTGCATTGCGAAACTAGAATATTAGCAAAAGTTGATAATCATTTATAAATTTAAATTGGAGAGGTATATACCATGTTTCCTAACAATCCACCAAATGCTTCCTGAGAAATAAGCTCCTAAGTTTCTTTCTATAAAAAAGCTCTGTGACCTTGAAAAGTAGGTCAAGATTACCCATCTTTGAACTTTACCAAGATTTTGTAAATATAATGCAATAGGACTGAAGAAATGAAGTTCCTGTGTTGAATACCTTTGGAGATATCCTGCACAAAAGGCCAAAATTGAAAAAATCCGATAAAATTTCATTAAAAAATCAGAAATTGCAGGTGGCTACACCAAAATTGTGCAGCACATACAAACCATCAGTCCCAATGATCATAGTAAGTTTTGTGAAAATCCACACAATGGTTCCTGAGATATAAACTTCTGAGTGTTTTTCTATAATCAGCTCTAAAATTTAGAAAAATGGGTCAAGGTCACCCATCTTCGAACTTGACCGAGATTTTATCGATATACATCTTCACTGCTGAAATAAAATTCCGACGGTGAATCCTTTTAGAGATATCCCGCTCACAAGGTAAAAGTTAACAGACGCGGAACGGACGGACGGACAGACAGATGGACAGATGGACAGCTTGGGTGACGACAATAGCCCATCAGCCTATGAGCTGAGGGCTAAAAACGGCTGTACATGTGTATTTGTCATGAAAATTTCTATTTTTCATGAAATTTTCTTAGTTTAGGAGCCGTAAAACGGTCAAAAGTAGGTCAACCGGGACGAAACGCGAACTCGATCTGTAACTGGTCATTATCTGCTCACACACCAAAACTCAGGCCAATATCTGCAGGCATTGCGAAAAAAAGTCCGTACATGTGTATTTGTCATGAAAATTTATATTTTTCATGAAATTTTCTAAGTTTAGGAGCCGTAAAACGGTCAAAAGTAGGTCAACCAGGACGAAACGCGAACTCGATCTGTAACTCGTCATTATCTGCCCACACACCAAAAATTAGGCCAATATCTGCAGGCATTGCGAAAAAAAGTCCGTACATGTGTATTTGTCATGAAAATTTCTATTTTTCATGAAATTTTCTAAGTTTAGGAGCCGTAAAACGGTCAAAAGTAGGTCAACCAGGACGAAACGCGAACTCGATCTGTAACTCGTCATTATCTGCCCACACACCAAAAATTAGGCCAATATCTGCAGGCATTGCGAAAAAAAGTCCGTACATGTGTATTTGTCATGAAAATTTCTATTTTTCATGAAATTTTCTAAGTTTAGGAGCCGTAAAACGGTCAAAAGTAGGTCAACCGGGACAAAACGCGAACTCGATCTGTAACTGGTCTATATCTGCACACACACCAAAAATCAGGCCAATATCTGCAGGCATTGCGAAAAAAAGTCCGTACATGTGTATCTGTCATGAATATTTCTATTTTTCATGAAATTTTCTAAGTTTAGGAGCCGTAAAACGGTCAAAAGTAGGTCAACCAGGACGAAACGCGAACTCGATCTGTAACTGGTCTATATCTGCTCACACACCAAAAATCAGGCCAATATCTGCAGGCATTGCAAAAAAAGTCCGTACATGTGTATCTGTCATGAATATTTCTATTTTTCATGAAATTTTCAAGTTTAGGAGCCGTAAAACGGTCAAAAGTAGGTCAACCGGGACGAAACGCGAACTCGATCTGTAACTGGTCTATATCTGCTCACACACCAAAAATCAGGCCAATATCTGCAGGCATTGCGAAAAAAAGTCCGTACAACTGTTTGATTTCGGAAGGACGGAAGGACGGAATGACGGACATGGGTAAAACTATATGCCCCGGCCACTTTGTTGCGGGGGCATAAAAAAAAGATTGCTGGTAAAAAATAGTAATTAGCTTCATATTCAATAAATCTTCAATAAAAAGAGTCACAAAAGAGTGATAAGGCAGGCCTGCTATCCATTTAAAAACATAATTTTAAGACACAATTTAAAATAAAATTTATTCAGACAAATTTTTTAAAATATTTTTTGTATCATGTAAGATTTATAGCAGTTATAGCTGAATTTACCCTCTGAATTTTATCTACTGGGACCATACAAGTAAGGGGTAACAATATATTCCCTCAGCATTTGTTTCAAAACTTTCCACCAATGCTTTAGTGATACACGAAGTATATAACAGTTTAGTAACCAGCAAAGTGTTTGCCTTACAATGCATGTAAGATCCTTGAAGATAATCAATAAATGCTGGATGTTGATTTCCATAGGATGGTAAAATACAGTGAACTTTTACAGAGAAACCTGAGGAGAATTATATATTTATTATATGTCTAAATTTGTATCTCAATAACAGTTTTGTAATTAAATTTCATGCACAGGGTATATTTTTTTTTCAGATAATTTTAGAAATGCCCAAACTTGTGAACAGGCATTCTTCATCCAAATAAAATGTGGTATTTAAGGCCCAATTATAAAGAAGTCCAAGATGCACCATCATCAGAGACAGAGGACTTTTAATTTTAAGGCTGAACCATTATAGAATGATCTCAATTTGTTATATAAAGGTTATTATATAATATACATATTATGAATGGATTATGAATGTTAATGTAAAAATTAAAGTAATCAGAACTTGTATACCAGCGCAAATTAGATGGTGATTAACCTTGATATGAGTGATCCATGATTTTCAAGTGGTGTTTCAGTCTGTGACCGAACAAAACTTTAAATATTAGACCTGCACAGGTTCAGACCTACAACTACACAGATAGGGGTCAACTATATGTTCAAATATACCCTGTTTAAGCATACAAGTTATGGAATACAACATACTGTCCCATCTTCTGTAAGAAGTCATGATACACATTTTACTTACTTTGCCTGTCTGATTTTAAACTTGAGATCTCCAGGCTCACCATCAACATGAGGCTCTCCTGATGAAAAAAAAAATGCTTAATTAAAATACTGTAGAAATCAACTAAACGAGAAATGTTTTTGTTATACATGAATGATGACTACTGGTACTTTGATTGTTGCATTAAAGGAATAGCCACTGGTTTATGTAAAAAGACAGAAACAAAAAAAGGTAGTTTTAGGGTTCACAATGCCCACTATAAAAGCAGCTATATTCTATTTTTTTTCAAGTTTTTCTAGTAGAAAAGTTGGGTTCCAGAAAAGTTTTGCTAGTTACTTCACAACCAGACATTTCCTGTACAGCTGAGCTACAAACCATGCAGACTTTAGTCAAGGGAATGATTGTGATTCTGGTGTTTTCACAAAACAAACCATACATGTATGACAATACATTACCAGATCAAGGTCCTGACTAAATAGCATTTCAGCTACAGATATTGGAAGTCACAATGACAATGTTTAAAACAAAATATTTTGAAGATAAACTGCTAATTAAAACTGCTAGTAAGAAACGCTGCCCTAGCAAAAATTAGCTAGAGGGAAAATAACAAATTTTGAACTTCAGATCCAACATCCCTGTCAAATATTTTTTCCAGTTAGATTTTAACATGTGACACCCACTCTTATTGATCAAATTACAATGGTTCTGGCACAGAGCCAAGAATCAGACCAACGACAGCAGGTGCCGCATGTTTAAAATTTTGAGCTGGATGCAAAATGTGATAGCACTCTCTCATTGGTCGGATTACAATTATTTGCTCTGTGCCAGTCTTGGTGGTCAGACCCAGAGAACCTTGCTAGATACAAGTTAGCGGTTATAGCATGGGAAGTTTGGGACAACATTAAAGAATAACTGCGGCGTGAGGAGTGTAAAAACTGACTTATGTTGAACCCCAGTCCTGAAAAATTAGATTTACCTTCTGCTACAAATGGATATTCATGACCATCTCTCATGCCTGGCTCAATCTCAACCTCCAGTAATTTTTCTTCAGGCACCATTCTGTAATCAATAATTCTCTGTGTAATGACAAATAAACTGTGTAATGACAAATACTCTGTGTATAAATGTCTAACACTGTGTAATGACAAATTTTACAAGTTGCCAGTCATACAATTCAGCTTTCCCCACTGGCCTGTCACACTACTCTTGGTGGTCATGTATGTTGCATCAGACCTGTTTTGACCTCCAGAATGGCTAAAAAAATTTTTACCTGATATTTACCCTGAAAATTTATACTCGACTTATGCGGGTCGACTTATATGTGAGTTTTTACAGTAAACTGTGTAATGACAAATGCCCTGACAAATTCTCTGTCTAATGACAATTACTCTGTGTAATGACAAATAAAGTGTGTCAGACTCAACAGTAAGTTAACACTTCAGTGTAATCACTGGAAATCTAATATGGAATAATATGTTTTGATATAGCTTTAATATAAAATGTATAAATGTGAAATCCATGGTGACTTTTTATGAAGGTCATCAGATAGTTGGGAGGTTACTGAATATTCAAAGTTACCAAGAGCACCACAAATGATACCTAATACACCTGTCAGATATCTTGTGGCCTCTGACATTAATAAATATATGTAGCCTTTGACCATAATAGAACTCAGGTGAGTTAATCTATTGGTAAGTTGTTATGGTGAGTTTTGTGAAAATCCATCAAAGCCCCGTTAAGTTATTGCAGTGACAATTTCAGTAAAAGGATGGAAGGACGGGCGGACTGTGGGTATACCACAATATGTCCCATGATAGGCAGGCATATTAAAACTCTTGATGAGATACATACAATGAAGGTCCTTTAATTGTTTAATAAATTCTGATAACAAAGTGTCATTAATTGTAAACTAAAGGGCATGCCGCTGATGCATAATAAAAATTATTATTACCGTACAGAGAGCTAAAATACCATTATTACGCAAGTATGACATACTGGATATATTAATTTACATCAGTGCAAATTTAATAATGAATTCAGTCACTTATTACAAAAGACCCCTGTTGGTGAACTTGAAACCCAAAACCTTAATCTAAAGAAATTCAATGTTTTACGATGACGTACTTTACGTTGGGACATTCGTCACACACTTGCTGCTGGGTCATCTGGAACCTGCCGGGGCCCAGCTGCGTCGTCACCATCTCCTGTCGACAGTTACATTTTCTCGTTCCTTTGGCTGGTTTGGCCACTGGTTTATATCGCACAATCTGTAACACAATGCACATCCTCGTTCGTGATTGAACTAAAATTCCTGGGTAATAAGGTACGGACACTGGTTTGTGGAGCATTGCGGCATTATGGTTAGGGCACCAGATTTGTGACAGCAGGGCTGCAGGTTTGCATCCTGATCAGACCACCCTCCCAACTGAGACTCCCAGCTAAAGTTTCTCCAACAAGGGTGTGCTCTCTGCACCCAGGGGTGAATGGGTACTGGTCATGGGTGGCGGGTAAATGTAGAACGAATTACCTTCTAGTACCTATGATGGCTGGTTGGGTTTCTTGCCCTGCAGGGAACTCAGAAAAGCTACAAGAATGAACAGGCCCAGAAAAAAACAGTTTAAAGTTGAATGAGACTGACATTGTCAGTGATATCAGACTGTTAACCCTCACCCATATCTTTGTACTTAAAAATCTAGGCAATATAATACGAGATTTACAGAACACTTGGATTACCTCTGTACACCTGTCCTGTAGCAAACTCCAAGGACTTTTCAAGTTCATTTTATCACAGACTGAATAAAGATGTGCTTGATATACTATAAATGTATAAACATGATGTTCCAAAAGTGAGAAACATACATGGTAAGCATCCCCCTGTATGAAAATAAGGGTATTTTCCACATGTTGTGACACATGCTCGACATATGCACACAAAAATTGTAAAGTGTCCCATTCTTGTTCTAACTGGACTGTTAAATAAGGAGAGAAATAGTGTGTACATCAGAATTTGTTCACTTCCCTTTGAATTAAGAGAGAAAAAAAAGTGCGCTACTGAAAAAAGAGTGAAAAAAAGATTACTTGCATTATTTTCAGGAAATCATACAAAAAGACAGCAACTCTTTAATAAAGAAGTGATTAGCAGGACTGTTGTGATCACACTGATAAGGCTAAAAACCAAATGCACAACTCTACTAAATGAATGCACAAAATTTAATGATATGCTTATTATGAAGAACTGAAAATTGAAAATCTGGCTCTAAAACAAAATTCCATTATATTTCAACAACTTCAAAGGAAAAACTGCTTTTTAAAAAAAGTTATGGCCTTGGAATTATCATTTTAAATCATAAGGTTTTTCAAGGGCCCTGCTTTATAAATTGCATCAACTATGTTAACATTGAACAAAGTGAAAAGTATTATAACATGAATAATCTTATAATTTTTCTCTACCAGCATGAAAATACTGCTTTCCTGGAAACACTGTTACACACCTCAAAAGTGAGCTAGTGGCAGTTACAGCCATTAAAATAATTATAATATACACAGTGATAACACTTTTTACTTCCTGGAAGAATGATAAATCTTTAGTATGAATGAGACTACAAATTAAATATTCCAAAAGAGTACTGCATTAGTGCACAATATGGCAATCTTGTGACCTCTGACCTCATTAACTATGCATGAAGAATTTATTACAGGTGAGAATTTTTACTGGTAAATATTTAAAACAAGTTTCATGAAATCCATCAGATCTTTGCCAAAAATTGTTTGGTCAGTCCTCCCAGTGCCATCAAAGTGTGGTGACCTATATGACTTCATTAATTATACATTTGATTTTGTGGGGAATCAAAGTAGGGTGAGGTTTTGTATCACTCAAAGTGAAAGTGAGTTTTGTGAAAATCCATCAAAGCTGAGGTAAGTTATTGCAGCAACACTAGAAGTTAATGGATAGTATACCATAATAATACACCCCAGCATATAATAAAAAAGACAATCTGACATTTTTCTTCCAAATATTTAGTGACTCACCTCTATAAAGTTCCCTGTGTACATTTCTTCCAGAGTAACAGTGAGATCCATTGTCACATCTCCGCCCCGCGGAATTTCTCTCTCTTGATTTCTCATGCCACCGAAAAAGAAGTCTCCACCAAAGAAACTGAAATTTAAAATGATGAGCTTTAGTAAAACCAAGGATATTATAGTTAGTTAACATATTTCATATGAAGTTTGACATGCAAAGGACAGTAGTACTAGATTTGATCACAACTCAAGGTTATAACCCAATTCAAAATTTAAACTTAAGTCTACACAAAAAATCCTATTTCATATAATTCAATCAATAGTCCATAAAACAATCAATCCATAGTGGAGGATTATCAAAATTTTTCACTTCATTTTATAAGGCAGACATAAAACATATTAAACCTTATTTCGAAATGGCCATAAATTAAGTTGGAGTTGTGTAAACACCAAGTTATAAAAAAATAATCTGAGAAGACCAAAGGGGTTCTCAGCATGACCAAAAATAATTATTTAGAATATAATTCTAAAAGACTCAAAAAGAAACAACAGAATGAAACTGTTGTTAACTTCCAGATCTTAAATTTGATTCTAGTTACAACTCCATGCTACTTTTCTGTGGATGATTAATGTCACTTCAATCGTTACCTGTGATCTTCTGTAATCTTTACTTGCAAACTTTACCTGTAACCCATACTTGAATCTGTACTTGTAAAATTTACCTATAACACATACCTGTGATCTTTACTTGTAATTTTTAACTGTAACCCATACCAGTGATCTTTATTTGCAATCTTTACCTGTATCCTATACCTGTTATCTTTTCTGGTAATCTTTACTTGTAACCCTGTACCTGTAAAATTGACCTGTAACCCATACCTGTAATATTTACTTATAATCTTAACTTGTAAACCTTACATGTAATCTTTACTTATAACCTTTACCTAAACCTGTACCTGTGATTTTTGTACCTGTAACCTGTACCTGTTATCTTTACCTGGATCTTTATGTGGAACCTGTAAATATGATCTTTACTTGTATTCTCTGTGATAGTAATAAATCTCACCTCGAGAATGGGTCACTGCCTCCAGATTCCCCAAACTGTTTCAATCCTTCCTCACCAGACCTGTCATAAACCTCTCTTTTTTCTTTATCTGAGAGTACCTGAAAAGAAGCAAACAAATAAAAGAATAACATTTTAATGTTATTGCAGAAGTAATACTCGATCTGTACTTGGCTATTATATAGTCTTACAGACTGTAAAACCTTTAAAAGATAATATAGTAAATACACTCCTCACAGAGCACTTATACACCAGTCGTTCCTATCTCCTTTGTTTCAAATGCTATGAGATATTTTTTACAGTTTTCTGGATGTTTCCTCATTAGTTGACAGCTCAGGATGGCATCCAACAGTTGACAATGCATTTTATCATATTTGTGGTAATATTAATACCAACATCCGATCAAGGTCAGTAAAATGTGTTCTTGCCCTGTCACTTCCATCATTATGAGGTGACAAAATATACTGTTTTCTTAGATATTTACTCGAAATCTGCATTCTAAGGACAGCAAGCCTCCGCAATGTGGGATTCTCATTAAACTGTGTTTGCATTCCCTTGTTTACTGATTTTCAAGGTTCACTGTATATCTGTGAATATTCCTTGACGACGCTTCTGAATCATGTGCCAGATCCACACTAAAATCTAACAGTTCTCCAGTGGCCCATTCCAGAAATACCCTTAAAATTTCATGAGGTTCTGTTCATGACTGCATGAGTTATGTTGTGAACAAACAAACACACACACACACACACACAAAAGGGAATGGACGCATACCATCCTGGTGAAAGCTATTAATTGTTTCACTCAAATTCTTTGAGAGGCGAAGTGGCACGCCCGAGTACCAAGCTGATTAACTGACTGGTAAATTTTCAAAATAAACAGACTTTGCACATTTATATAGCCAATAAGAACACCGCAAATGGTGCATTATATGCCCGTTGTAGGTCTTGGGACCTCTAACCTCATTAAATGTGTCTGAATTTTGTTGAGAACATATAATTCATGTGAGAAGCTTTATTGGGGAATATTCATTAAGAGATTCATGAAAATCCATTATATTTCTGGTAAGTTATGGTGGGAACACCACAAAGTAGCCTAGTGCCCTCTGACCTCATTAAATATGCGTTGGCTTGCCCATACTCAAACTTGAGCAAAATAATCTATTGGTAAGTAGTTATGGTGAGTTTTGTGAAAAGCCATCAAAGCCCTAGTTAGTTGATGGTGGCATTTAAAGTTAACAGACTGACAGACAGACGGACCTTGGATATACCATTACACATCCCATAGTAGATTAGTTGTGACAATTGGACTCAATAGCCAATGATAATTGGGCTGGTAAGCCTCCTTAGTGGTGATACAAGCAATATTGAGGAATGCATCACAGTGGTCTTCTATCATGTTTATTGTTGCATTCATATTGTTGTAAACAGGGCATAACCTTAACTTTATGCTTCAATTGATGCAAAATGCAAGAGAATGCATGTGAACTCAAAACCGAAACTGAAACCCCGTCTCTATGGTAAAGAATCATTTCCTGTATCATGTACAAGTTGGCTGCGCCTTGTAACCTGTATGAGCCATGCTTGTATTCATGAGGTCAGATATTCAACAAACCTGCATAGGGATTTACCAATATGTTGAGTTAGAAAGGAACTTTTCTCGTTCATGGTTGGTGTTGTGAGAAAGTATACTAAAAATGCAAACGATTAGCCTGGTTTATGTCAACTGACAGTGTATCTGTAGGCCATGGGGCATTGTCAGATATATAACAAAAATATTTGCACCCTCATGTGGCCTTATTATGCCTTTCTCAGATTTACATGTAAAGGCACTCTGGCAGGCAAGTAATCTGGTAGTGATGTCAGAGGGCCAATATGGCGCTATCATAGATGAGCTTATAAAAACCAATTTCCTGCCCTTGACTGGATGGTCTTTAGTCAATAAACAACTCGTATAACTCACCTCATAAGCTGCCCCCAGGTCTTTGAACTTTTCTTCAGCCTCTGGATCCCCTTGGTTTTTATCTGGATGGAGATCTTTCGCCAGCTTTCTGTACGCCTTTTTAATCTGATTGGTTGTTGCAGACCTTGGAACTCCCAAAATCTTGTAGAAATCTCTCCTATCAATGGAAAAACAATTTGTTGGTGATACAGTAATTCTTGAATTGAAGTGGATTGAAGTACACAATGAACTGGATAAATAAAAGCAGTATTTATATTTTCCCTGTATTTAATAAGTCTGTAGCAATAATATTATTGATTTCAAGTTTTGGCTTTTAGTTTAAAGGTAATGCATAATGCAAGTTTTCTGTTGGACCTGAGTTAAATATTGCAATAACAACAACTGACCCAAGCTGATGTGAAGAAAATGACAGAAAATGATTTGTCCAGAAAGTCGCCACTTTTCAACAATTCCATCTAATATATGGTGTTTCTGCAACCCCATAAAATGTACACTAATATATTAAAACTATTTCCAGAATATCATGAGCACTGTTCAGCGTTTCTGCTTCTTCCTGAAAAATACTGTGATTCGAGGTGGCTTCAAATTTATGATATCCATAGTCGTTCTCTGACCACAAAATTGAAACCATGCAGTTTTGAATGAATACCAGGCCATGGCTGCCAGGCAGTTATATTTAAAAATATTCAAGCCATGAAAAAAATACACGTGTATGTTTATCTCGCAGTGTTTTACCTATACTAGGCTTACTTTTAGTGATCCCTATCAGATATGAGTGCTTGTATGCAAAGCTAGATGACATACAGTGGCGCTTACTATGAATATTTAAAAGAAGGTACTCTTTCACATTGTGCCTTATCTAGGTATATTGTTAATGAGAAATATTGCTACCTAAGGTAGTGAACATAGCTGCAAGGGTAGCACCACCTTGTATCTGTATAAAGGACCCATGTAGATGTCACAACCAAAATCATATAATGTGCCTAATGATGTCTGATTGGCTAGTGAATATATTTGAATATATTTGAAAGGTCCCAGTTCATGATGAGCAAAGTTGCGTAGAAAAGTTAAATATGTTGTTCAGCCTCAGATTTTAACTGAGAAAAACTGAAAAGGGTTCCTTCTTTCACTCATAGGCCTATGGAAGTAATTTGCAACATTAACGGCACAAAAATTATTCTGAGCACATCCCTGCCTTTGATCCTGCAATAAGGGGCTACCTACTGCAGTACATGTGTCTCTTGTTGGTTGAGCAGGTGATTACTTGCGACTCATGTTTTAAATTAACAGGAGTAATGTACCCTTCTCAAGACAGTTTTCCTAAACAAACTTATTACACCGATATGTAGACACAGCTAGGTTGGTTTCTCACATCATGGCCGACATGCAAGTTGTTTTGAATGAGCCTTGGCCCTGAACATATTATCTGTATTAGTGTAATGTGTAGCCAGTGGTTTCAATGCTTCCTGCACGCGTTGGTTCAGTTGTCTGTGACAGTTCAAACATGCGTTATCCGTAGAAAGAAATTTTAGGCCTAGATAAAAGTAAAATGAGCGGTTTATGAAATTATTTGGTCACTATAGTGCTAATGATAAAGCGTGAAAAAGGAACCCAGTGAATCTTTCAAAAATAAAAAAAAGTGAAAATTAAGCCCCGCCCATATAAAGGCAACCACAGTATATACCTTAATTTAAAATATATGCCTTAATTTTAATGAAACAAACCAAAATGGAAAGTTTTCTGACATGCAAATGATGTCCCACACTTATTACTTGTACTCACTACAGAGCAAATGGAACAGTGGAACCCAACATTTATGACTACCTTTTAGACTGACCAAAGTGGTCATAATTTCGAGGTGGTGATATTTGCTAAATTCTTTGTTAAAAGCATTTAGCATAACGTTATTAATCTTGAACATTCTCTCATTTACAGTTATTTAATACTTAATCTAAATACAGAATTGATACTTTATAATTCCTTCAGATATCCAAGCCATATGTCAATTACCAATGGACTTACCCACTAGCACCCTTATAACAAAAGCATGCTGCCCCAAATGAAGCAGCCAGTCAGAACCTTTTTTTCTGGCTACCTTACCCTGGGACATGGGTTAATTTAGTCTGATTTAATTGGACTAAATATTATAAGGCCCTGCCATATGTTGAGTCCAATATCTATGCAATGAGTGTTTCTACAATATAAGCCTCAGACAACACATCACTCACTCAATGCCTGTTTAAACAAAATGTAACAAAATTCTGGCTTTCAGTCCCTAGAGTCAGTCAGGCTCTTATTGCCTACCGTAAACAGCTCTGTTGTTCACTGGGTCTACTAAACTTGCTGATATGCCTGTGGTTAAAAGGTCCATAATTGTTTTAATATGATACAAGTTTTATTTTAGTTGCTATCAAAATTATGAAACATATAATTTATTGGTATCACAATGATGTAATTCTGTATTTTGTTGTTAGGCAGAGAACAGGCAGTCACACAACATGCAATGGATCTGTTGCATATATATACTGTGACTTATAGTGCAGAAATTCTCACGGTTTGGCTATCGGACTCAATATGTGGCAGGGCCTAAAAATATTAGGTTTTATATAATCCAGCTAGGGTTAATGAGACCACTTTATCCCTAGTGTGCCTGAGGTGGGTGTAGCTGTGAATACATGACTCAGAGCAGGCATTTATGTTGGACTGGTAAGCCTGACTGAGTCCTGATAAGAGTACTGAAACAGTCAGCCATCTGGTTGCATTGATATTGTGATGAACAGCCAATAAGCAGAACATTAGAATACAAGTGATGAATTAACACAAAATAATATGTGAACTTGCAAAAAGGGCTGAAAATCAAGTGTTATTTGTAAACATCAGGCCCAATGATCATAATGTCTGTTCAACAAAGATATATCAGAGGGCATGAAGGTCCATGTATGGATTATTTTATTCTAAAATATCATAAAATTAGATGGAAGTGGCTAAACAGCCAGCAGGGGGAAATGACCTTGCCAGCAGTCTAGCCCACAGGATAAACTGCCTGCAATTGCATGTATGCTCTATTTCAGTGTGATACTCTGTACTTTCCAATATACTTTTAACAATTCGCTGACAACATAGTGCTCACTGACCAAACTAGATATTTTACCAATATGGCTTATGAATTTTAATAAAGGGTTACTTTTACACTGTCACTGTGATTAAGTGTTCATTATATATCTCATGAGAACTAGATCCATTCATTGGACAGATACACACATTACAGCTTAATTGGTCATTTGGTATATATATATATGTAAATATATGTATGTATATATATATATATATATATATATATATATATATATTTATATATATATATATTTTAGAAAAAAAATATCATATCAAGTATCACAAGATATTCTAGTGTATAATATAAAATAATGATTTATTTGTGAAAGTAATATGCTTCTTTGTGGATCATAATCTACCATTCACTTGGCGATGCTAATTAGGGCTGTCACAGGAGAGTCTGCTGGGTGTTACATAATAGGGAGCGTGGCACACCTATGCTGGTGCAGGTCACAGTTTTTCCTAGAATACTGGACCAAATCAGGCCCAGCTCCAGATATATGAAATATGTTAAATCTTCACAATGAATAATCAGAATTTAATAAGTAACCCATTATCTGATTCCTGAAATAAAATACTATCCATTGTTGTAATTTACTGTAAGATTTAAGGTTTTTAGTTATATTATATTACTAAATAAACAAATTATCATCAAATAAACATAAATTAATGAAAATCAAATGGAAAAAAAATACAAAATGACAGATTCGCCCCTTTTAATTTTGCCATACCGGTACATATATATATGAAATGATATGTAAAATCTATGGCCAATAATGTTGTAGGAGTATCATGTTAGAGGAGCCACTATAGAACGCGGGCTTCGCTTGTATTGAGGAACATATAAATAAAATTGTCACCTCTCATTCCCTATTTTAACTCCTACTTTTCCCTGTAGATGGCCCTACACTCAACTCTTCTAACATAACTACTAAGCATCAGAAGTCACCTGAATCAGGAATCGAACCTACGATCTCTGGACTAGGAGCCCTACACGCTACTAAGTGAGCCGTGAAGACGAGATACCAGCAGGAGCAAGTTTTGTTCATTTATATCTGCGATTGAAGAGGCATCTATCGCGAAAATGGGAAACCATTTACTATTTTAACAGTTAAGCTTTAGGTGGGGGCTCCGCCCCCACACCCCTGTTCAGACGGGGAACCAAGGTTCCCCGGACCCCTCCTCCTCTAATATAATAAACTCCAGCTATGAGCAATATTAAATACGGGAATTCTGAGGAAAATGATATGTATCGGCCTTTTCCAGGAAACAATTTATTATGCGACACCCGTTTTACCGGCGGTAGGCTGAAGCCCGGTTTCTATAGTTCTGCCCAAATGAGACCCCCCTCCCCCTTCCACATAGGCCATGAACAGTTCGACTGCCCTGAGCTCTGCACTGCAGTCGACAATCTCTAACAAATGTACTGAATTTACAGCTGATGAAGGATTCTCTGGCACGTTGAATTTAACAACTGATTTTTTTTTATTTTAGTTAGCATTATGAATTTAAGTTAACTGATAGTGTTGATTATCCTTACCCGGCCACAATTGTCAATATCAGAAAGAAAACATTCGCCCACAGAAGCGTCCATGCGACCGGCGACGCCATGCTTGTTGTGTGATTCAAACGCTCGGAGTGTTTTATTGCTGAAAATAAAGTCATATAGTAGACGTTGGTGTGAACTGGCCCGAGCACTGTGATTGTGTGCTGCCACGACAGTTAAGATGCATTGTGGGATGTGCTGGGAAACCTCTTTAATTTTGTGAATATTGTCAAGAAATGAAGTTCAATGAAAACATTTGCCCTAAAACAAGTTATATTATTTTACGGAGTATTATTCATCTGCCAGTGTGATGATTTTTAATAGAATACTAATACAAAGCCCTACCAAATAGCGATATTTCCCAACTGGCAAAACAGTAAATATATGCAAATAATCTAATTTACATATAAGTAATTTGTACAAAACTGCGCATCTATTTTAAACATATCTGTACCAAAGTGATATTCTGTACAAAATGTTAAATTATATTTTTATATAGAAACTAATGGTGGACCTTCATATTGGCCTTTGTCCCATCCCCTTTCTGGAGTGCGCTTACTTGAGGGTTGTTACTAAAACGCGTGCATGCAAGCTGACACTGATTTCCCTGTTGGCTTTGAAACTGAATTATAAACCCTTACAAATTAAAACCCAACTTAAAAATTTATCTCTTTCGGAAAGCCTCTGGTCATTAATATGCATATGATTTTTCCTCCATTTAATTAAAGAAACATTAACTGGAGAACGAGAGTAAGAGAAATGGTTTGGGGTGAGGTAATGGGATAAGGTTACGCGAGATTGTGCTAACTTTGTGTGTGCGTATCTTATTGCTGTGAGTCTGAGTATTGGAAATCTTGGTGCTATATAAATATATATTACTAGTATTTTATTTAAATGAACGTAAATCTTGAATTGACAGAGACCATAATGTACACATATACATGTACATAGTGGCGTCAATTTGTCTTCAATGGTGTATGTGCCGAGGGGAGGCCGGCGCCCGGTGGACTTGCTTGCATGATGACTAATTTTTTTTTTAAACACACACCCACACACATATATGTATATATACCCTTTATTTTCTGTGTGACACATCACTTAATGAGTTCAATGGGCTTCTCTCTCATTTGCAGCTGTTCTCAATAATATATATATTTTAATTATTATTATAACTTTACTGATTTTATTAATTTAATCTTCAAGTTTCGTATACATTCAAACCTTTGCGTTACCTTGTGACATGTCACACATGTATAACAAGCCTATGTTCCACGATGCATGCCTGGGTACTGATTGCATTATCTCCTAGTCATGGACAGTGAGTCCCTCATTTTTACAGGTCAGGTCCTAATTAATCGATCTGTTAATCTCATTAGGGTATGATAATCATAATGTGCGAGACAGATTGTTTTAGCCACTCTGCACTGAGGACATTATTGACATTTTTATTTTATCTATTGGATGCTACTGAAGAATAAAAATGGTTACCTAAGTTGCCGGATTCATCTGTTGTGGCTGTGTGCAACAAGTGCCACAAACTTGCTTGAACGGGAGTGCGAATGGGAGATGTACGAAGTTTAGTGAAGTAACATATAAGTTTACAACATGAAATATATATATATATATATATATATATATATATATATAATAATAATTGTAAATCACGTTTAGAAACATGTATAATAGTTCATATTAAACTCAGTGATGGAACTAAGTAATGTAACTAAAGTCTATACTTTTAATTGTTTATCTATATCTATCTCCAATATACATATAATATACTGTAGTGAATGCATGGTTCCGTAGGGGTCAGTCACCCTGCAGGTGCCCGGGTTAGCTGTGTATCTAACTTACGTAAGCGGGGTTTGTCCGCTCACTTGTAACAGCGATGTAGCGCTGAGCGACAACCGCCCGTGCAGAGCTGACCATGCTGATACCGCTCGGACGGCCACCGTCCCCCTTTAGCCTATAAATAGGGCGCGCGCAGAGCGTGTGAAGGAAGAGTGTGGAGTGTTGCTCGGTCTGTTCACAGGGTGGTCAGCTCTCGTGTCAGCCTTAGCAGTGATTCATTAACTCGCCATTTGGGATTCTATACTGGAATATTCCCATTCACTTTTGGATTACCTATACTGCATAGGCGTTTATATAATTGAATAACTCTACCAACCTTCGTTTACAGGGATTACTGTTTAGGATATTGTGCGTCGTAGAGCGACACCACGCCCCCGGCTTCGCCTGCAACGGAGTGAGAAAGCGCCTCACCATCTACTTCTGCCATCTGAAAGTTATCGCTGAGTTGTATTAAAGCCCTATTTATCTACACTGCTGCCTTATTTCATTTGTGAATGTATGCGACTTAGAGTGTCAAGTGCAGATACATCAATCCGAGCCGTTAGGACGTAAACAAACCCGAACTCACGTGCTACACCCCCCTGGGTGTTACAGATATTTTGGCGTCCAACGCGGGGCTCGGGTATATTCATTAATTATCGATTCCAAATTGATAAGTAATTAAGCAGCAGTTTTATTGGTTCTTGTCGCCAACAAATTAATTTATTGAGAATAACTTAACAGTTATACATATTAGATAAACATATCTTAGGGTTATGAATTGACAGAATGGCTACAGAAAACACTAGTTCACGGTGGATATTGTTACTTATGACAATGTCCCTGTTCCGTACACCGAGGCTGATATTAGTAGATGAACAGGAGCATAGAGCGGCGGTTACAGTTGAGAATCCTACACCGGCGCCACCCTTGAGGTCATCATATACGGATAGTGCGACAGAGCCGGATGAGCGCCAGCCAGCCCACTACAGCATGGCAAGCATGACCAACCTAAGTCGATCGGAGAGACGAACTACCTTTCATCCAGCAGTAATTAACACTCAACCGAGATCAACCTGGCTTGAGAGAAATCCGACCGCACCTCAACCGGAAACAACACCGATGAATCATCTATAGCTAGCAACGCCACCTATGAGGTCATCAGTCCTCGAGAGAACGACGCAGCATGATCCTCGTCAGCAAGACTTCTACAGCATTGCAAGTATGCCCAACCAAAGGCGACCAAGACAACCGGGACCAGGAATACAACAACGGAAGGACCTCCCAAACGACGAATGCTACGAGTGTCATCAGAGAGGCCACCTCAGAACAATAGATATATAGATAGACACAGGTTCTCCATACATCGTCACACAAAAATAATTACATTGGATTTACCATTTAAATAAGACATCCATTAAAGACAACCCTTGTACAACTGCAAGCAGCGAACGGTCAGCGATTACATATTACTAGTACAGCACAGCTAAGACCAACTCGGCGAGTCAGTTTATGAACAACCATGTTTAGTGTGTAATCTACCCAATCTTGATGGAAAAATGGGGTTAAACGTATACAGAGAAGAGGGCTGATTTAAATCTCTACACCACATGAGATCCTGAAACTCTAAGAACAAATCGTCAAGTTAAATCACCGCACAGATCCTGATATCTGCCTCTAGTCCCAGAAACCACAGAAGTAGAATCCATGATTACGTACTATGCTCCATCAAAGAGCCAGTTCCAGAACCTACTTGTATTGTTGAGCTTACTTCCGATTTCAAGAAAGACTGCCAGCGCCACCTGGATGACAGAATTGAAGACTACACCATGGACCGAAGAAGAACTGGTCAACCTCAAGCAAGAAGATCCGAATACCCGAACCGTAACAAACCGACTGTCGGATTCTCGACAGCGACCGCTTGTGGAACAGTGAGTTGTGAGAATTGAGATGTGGCTGCAGTGGGACCCCTCAAGTGTCGAGACGAATTACTCTAGCGAGTACTACCGCTAAAGCCTCATGAGTACACTTGGCTACTAGGTGCGGCCAAGCAACCGAGGGAGTAGCTAAAGCACAAGCTTCATGGAACGGAGCTGGGAGGCCACCTTGGGTTCAGGAACACTCTAGGAAAATTTGAGAGGTGATACTGGCCGAACAACGCGAAGAAATTGCGCGTTGGTGTCATAAATGTAAAGAGTGTGCTACCCGGAAAACTGGATCTAGGCGGAGCAAAGCGAAGTTGCAGCAAAAGCCAGTTGGGGCATCTCTTGAAGGTTGGCCATAGATAGTCTAGATAGACTCCCGATAAAGAAGGTTAGTGACCGCGATATTGTAGTCCTGGCAGACTACTTCAGCAAGTGGATCGAAGTATATATGCACTCAAGGATCGCAAAGCGCAAGCGGTAGACACAGTTCATTTATCATTTGGAGAACCACTGCAACTGCACTCCAATCAAGGCATTTGAATCTGTTCAGCGGTAAATGGAACTACATGAGGAAGGCAACACCGAAGAACCATCAGATTACATCAACTCAGCCAACAATGTTAGCACTTAGTTAGAGAGATAAGCTCAGGATCAACACCTGTTCTACGCTGGTGTGTTTCTCTGGTTTTGTTGATTTCTTTGATAAAAGGGAGTAGGTAAGTTACCTACTCCCTTGTATCAAAGAAATCAACAAAACCAGAGAAACACACCAGCGTAGAGGCCTTCCTGACGCCTACAACTGAGAACGCCGCCTCCTTCCCCTGGAGAGAGCATCCATCGGAGAAAGCCAAAGAAAGGTTCCAATTACCGTACCCTCTCCCTACTGAACAGACGGCACTGGAGGAGCTAATGAAAGAAGCAGACGCCAAGGAAGAACTTGACGCATGGCTCATACTAAAGGAACGAGCCTGGGATAGGCTAGAGAAATTACAAATGAGGAGATAAAATGACTGCTACGGAAACAAAAACAATTCGACGACTTGGTCAATGTCTTGAACAGTTGTATAAAAGACTCTGAACGCGAGGTCCTATCAGATGTTAACCATGAGTAAGAAGAGCCTTGTGACAAAGCTACTGTATGAATTACCCTTTAGATTTACGCCACATGGATTTACCTGTTGGATTACTGTGGCTTTTTACCTTTTGGATATACGCTGCCTGGATTTACCATTTGGATTACTGTGCCTTTTTACGCGTTGGATTTACGCTGTATGGATTTACCTTTTGGATATACGCTTGGATATTACAAAATCCTTTTATGGTGTAACGTGCTAAAAAATGACAGCCGTGTTATTCAGCAATGAAGTGTGATGAACTCTTGGACTGTGATTTCCAGAACTCACATGGAGAGAGCAAAATGACTCAATATAGTACATATCACTATATAGACAGTAAGAACATTTCTGGTTAATACGAAGACTTGTATCTTTCTTTTAAAGGTTAACATATTATTTGGTTTTTTTTATATTTTGCATTAATGATTATTTTGTGTTTTGTCATTTCAGGCGCAGCCGACGGGGTGGTGGAGATTTTCGCTACGCTACAATCTTTTAAGGGGGAGGGAAATGTAGTGAATGCATGGTTCCGTAGGGGTCAGTCACACTGCAGGTGCCCGGGTTAGCTGTGTATTTAACTTACGTAAGCGGGGTTTGTCCGCTGGCTTGTAACAGCGATGTAGCGCTGGGCGACAACCGCCCGTGCAGAGCTGACCATGCTGATACCGCTCGGACGGCCACCGTCCCCCTTTAGCCTATAAATAGGGCGCGCGCAGAGCGTGTGAAGGAAGAGTGTGGAGTGTTGCTCGGTCTGTTCACAGGGTGGTCAGCTCTCGTGTCAGCCTTAGCAGTGATTCATTAACTCGCCATTGGGATTCTATACTGGAATATTCCCATTTACTTTTGGATTACCTATACTTCATAGGCGTTTATATAATTGAATAACTCTACCAACCTTCGTTTACGGGGATTACTGTTTAGGATATTGTGCGTAGCAGAGCGACACCACGCCCCCGGCTTCGCCTGCAACGGAGTGAGAAAGCGCCTCACCATCTACTTCTGCCATCTGAAAGTTATCGCTGAGTTGTATTAAAACCCTATTTATGTACACTGCTGCCTTATTTCATTTTTGAATGCATGCGACTTAGAGTGTCAAGTGCAGATACATCAACCCGAGCCTTTAGGACGTAAACTAACCCGAACTCACGTGCTACACCCCCCGGGTGTTACAATACTCTCATATCAGGGGGGTCGATAACAGTGAATATTTCCCCCTCTGCTAAAATGTGGACGGTATATATATATACCCCCCCCCCCAACTCATTCCCCCAGTGTATTGACGCCCGTACACATTGCAGTTCTTAAAGTACCATTTAATAATTTCTTATTTTGTAATCATTATTCACAGTTGAATGTATATATATATATATATATATATATATATATATATATATATATATATATATATATATATATATATATACTAAAAATTTGCCATCAATACCATTACTCAAAATACTTTAATTCAAATAATACAGTCCAGAATTATCAAATGAAAAGTACATGTAATCAAATTGATGGATAGGCTTTAAAATAAATATTTAATTTAACTTTCGTCTTTATTCTGTTAGCTATATCTTTTTTTCATTGAATCTTTATTCAGTTTATTTAATAACATTATTTCATAACATAATGTGTGTGAATTTTCTTTCATGTTTTCTTTTACAAATGTTATCATCACACTTTTGTTAATTTGCCACTTTGATAATTTTCCTACTCTTCACGATAAATATATGAAACAAAATACATGAACTTTAAAATAAACAAATTATTTTTCAGTAAAACCATTTAAGTTGTAGCTGTATTGTCACATTTATCATGGCCTGGTCTATCAGGGTTTAATTGATAATTTGCACGATTCAAGTTGGATTTAGATTTATGTAGGGGGCCTACATGTACACTTTAATGATACATCGGTCGTCCGCATGCGCGTTTTAGCATTCTTGCATGTGTGCCTGCAAGCAAATTCGAAATAATCTTTCATCATTCATTTCTTGGGCCTTCGGTCAAATGTGTTTTGACTTAACCGAAATGATCAACCTCAGCACGTACAGGAGTCAAGATCTATTGAAGCAATGAAAGGACCCTGCAATTGTTCGAGCAAAGTTGTGACTTAACTTCAGCGGCTTCGAGGCTACCATTAACATATAGACTGGTACCCCGCTCTATTAGAGACGGGCGAACAACGCCATCTCAAGTGCTCCCAGTTGAAACTCTTGGTCTTCCGGTAGACTGTTTCCAACTCCAATATGCACGCTCATGCCGATTGTCATATGGACTCTCACGTGGTTTAAGCTGATTACTCGTTAAGGGTTTTTGTACGTAAGATATCTTTATTTTGTCACTTCTATTTTTAAAATACTTAAGAGGGAGTTGATGCACAAAAATTGAATGATGGTTGCAAATATAGGCCCGGTAATAGGAAAAACTGTAAAAGTTTGCTATTCCACAGTAGGTGGCATTGATTTATCATTTTTATTTATTTATCTAATCATTTATGTCAAATGAAATGTACAACCAGCTTTTGGCAGCTTACCCGAGCATTCGGCCGGGGAGTTCCGAATTAGAGCAGCGGTGCCATAATAGAGCGGGGTACTAGTCAAAAGACTTGAGCGTACCTGATAGAGGCGTGACATCATTCTCCTCATGCGAGATCTCGTCCAATCATCGGCTCAATAGACCTTTGACCCTAAACGTAGGTTGGCTTGACATTACCTGGAGCCTAACCCATACAAATGGACTCTTCAATTGCTTTTTTTTGTGACTGACTCAATGTGGTGTCCATAGATTAATTGCCCATGCAGTTAACTTTTATTATAACACTCCATACACAACTGTGAGATTTAACATATATCAACTGATTAATTTTCAGTACATCCATATGTGTATTGTATATTTGACCACGAAAAAACATTACTCTTCTATATCCTCAGCACTATTTTGCACCAAGGAAGTGAAAATATGAACATAATAGTACACAGGCCTAAAGCATTATACTGGACTGAAACCGTATGCAAGATGTTTGCCTGGCTTTTAAAGCTTCAATCTACTCTGGACAAAAAAAAATCAGTTATTTCATGCTTTCCAGAATGTTTTTGTTCGGCATACTACATAATCTAACATTGGTATGTTAAAACCATAGGAAATATTTTATTCAGTTCTTTTCTAAGAATAACAAATCAATCGTATCGTGCTATATACGCAGTCAGCCCTTTGGTGGGCCGGCAACGCAACAGAAACCTGAAACTTTTTGCTACTTAGAGCCCGGGTTGTGATAAATGAATTTTTTACCTGACAGAGGCGTTACAGTATACCTAGAGTCCGGCGCCACTGCTAGCCAAAGTGAGATCAAGCAGAGCCGAGCCGAGTTTATATAAAGAGGCGCCGCCGATATTTCGTGAAGTCGAAGTGAGTCGATATTGTGCAGCTCAGTTTGGCTTGAGAAAAAATTAATATAAAAAGATAAATCTGTTACTATTAAAAGTGCCCGTGAATAAATGTTCATGCAGATTCTGTTATTTGTTTTTACAAATATTTTTTTTTTTATTTTTTTTTTATTTGTTTCTTGAAGTATGATTGAATGTGTTGGCTTAAGAAACCACCAGGATTGAACATACATGTACTCGATTTCAAATCACAAACCAGTTAAATGTAAAACTGATACAAAATGTCACACATAATATAGCTAAATTGTTTAAATAAAAGAGCTACTTTGTTGCATAGTCAAATGAATAGGCTTTCAGGTCAGTTTAAGACAGCCGACATTTTGAAAACCCAGTCGAGCCAAGAAAATCGGTTCGATTACCATTTAAGTCATTTTTGGGGTCTGGCTAATAACCTATTTTGTTTATGTACAAAATACAAAGTTCAATCCTTGTTTAAAAATAGAGAAATCAAAAGTTTTACCGGTAGAATGGTTTTCATGCAGAGGTTTAACGTAAAGTGCAACCTTGAATCGTGGCGGCGACCATGTGAATATAATCTGTTGACAAATACGAAATAAAACAAAATGGGACCGACTGTACATTAATTCAAATATTAGGTATACATAAAAATTATATATACATGTATATGTGCTTTATGTAACACAAGTTTCAAGGTTATTATCACTTAAACAAGTGATGAGTGTTTTACATGTGCAGGTAAATACTGCTATTGAAATTTAAGATTTTGATCCTACACCTTTGATGCACTACTGAAAACTTACAGAGAGAAAATATTTAAGTTGCGAAAACAGACAACCTGCACATATTCTGAGCATTTTTTTTAAATATCTTTATTTCCACAAAAATATACCAAGAATAACAAATATAGTATTATTACATAGCATTTTCATTTTCACAATCGATTGTCATCAACTTTCTCAGTTGGTTTCCATTTCAAATAACGAAGCTGTAATCTGTCCTTCTTTTTTGCTATACTCTATGTTCAATATTTTTAACATAATCTACTTTTAGACTAATACGCTTTCAAGCTCAATTTACTTGCGTCCCTGTTCATATAAATATATTGCTTGTATATATTAATAAAGGTACTAATGAGACAGCGGTTGTCACTTTCATCGATATATCTATATACAATAACTAACTCTGAGATATCCGGCATCGTTACATTAAACGTTTTTGACCATTCAATGATCTGAAAATACAAGTTTTCGCATTATGACAACTACAAAATAGATGATTAACAGTTTCTGGTTCGGTGAAACAATATGAACATAATCTGGTCTCTATCAATTTCCATGAATACAGTTTTTTATTTACACCTATAAAGTTGTGAATTACTTTGAACTGGAACTCACGAGAATGAGTGTTGTCAAGAAATCCTTTATTTGTCATATTTAAGGTCTTAAAAGAGATCATCTATTTAATATAATAAGGTGTTAAAAAAGAATTAATATGTTATAACCCTAAGAAACATGGTACTTCTTGTATAGTTGACCTTGGGTCAAGATCAGCATGCAGTACACAGGAGACACAGAGTCAAGGGTTAAACTTGCCCTGGGACAGAGCTGTCTGTCCAAGTACAGCCAGGTCAGACAATGGACAAGTGGGTGTAGCCTTGAATTTAAGTGTCGGGAGCAGCATGAGTTTCTTCAGTACTTGCCAGATTGTTGAAGAGGGAAGTTTGTTGTTCCAGACAAGCATAAAAATAAAATAATACCGGTGATGGCAAGTTACTCAGATATCAAAATGGAATATCGGACTTTGTAAAATATCTGGGCATAACAAGAAGTATGATGAAGTAGTGGAACCTTGTGCTATTTTTATATGAAACATTGATCAGCCTAGGTCAATAGACTTAACATAAGGATTATATATAACAGCGTGGCTAGCCATCAAGATTCGGTGTACACAAAAACTCTACTTTGATATTACGGGAAGTGACAATTAAGTGAAGCAAAAGTGAACTTGAACGATATTTGTGACATATGCATTAAATGAATTTATTGAAGAAGCTCAACCAAGAGGAAAGACTTTATTTGTTTCAATGGACTTTGTATTGTTATATTTGGACGCTTACAAATGGTAACTAGATACTCATTGATATTGTATGAATGATTATTGGTATAGTAATTTGTTTTATGTGTCTTATATGATGCTGGAGTTGGCATAATTATAGAATGTATTATTGTTATATTTTCATATAAATAGTTAGATTTGTACATTGGATTTGTTTGTTATTTATCATCCTTGATCGTTGCGAAAGACATAGTTACTTTAATAAACAATGAACTGAAAAATATTTTATATATACACATATTTGTGACAAGTATCATTACAATTTATATATATATATATATATATATATATAAATATATATATATATATATTATTGTATCCTCTTAATCGTAGTTTTGCGGATACTATGTTTTTTGACCGGGTTCCGTCGCCGCCGCCGCCGCGTTCGTTTCCGAAGATCTCCTCTTAGACTACTGGACGGATTTTTCTTAAACTTACACAAATTATCGGGTCACATGTGAACTGGTGCCTAACAAAGTGGCCTTGACCTCTGACCTTCCTCTCTGCCCAGCGTCCGTTTGTGCGTCTGTTTCCACACATAAACCCACATATCTCGGGAACCGTTTGACCGATCAGGAAAAATTTTTTACACAAATGTAGCCCTTGGATAGCTTTATAAGATACACAAAAAAGGTGACGCCGCCTGCAACCATGTTTGCAGAGTGTCCATATGTTCATCTGCCTTGAGTTAAAATCACTCATATCTCTGCAGTGGTTTGACTAATTCACCTAAAATTCCGCATGCGTATACATCCTAGATAGCTTTCTTGATTTTATGACAGGTGACGCCACCTACATTCACGTCAACGCTGCAGACATCCAAGCTCATATCTCGGGAACCGTTTGACCGATCAGGAAAATAATTTTACACTAATGTAGACTTTGGATAGCTGTATAACATATACAAAAATGGTGGCGCCACCTTCAGCAATTTTTGCACAGCGTCCATCTGTTTGTCTGCCTTTGGTTAAAATCACTCAAATCTCTGCAGTGTTTGACCAAATTACCTGAAATTCGGCATGGGTATACATCCCGCATAGCTTTCTTGATTTTATGACAGGTGACGCCACCTACATTCACATTCACGCTGCAGACATCCAAGCTCATATCTCGGGAACCGTTGACCAAGCAGGAAAATAATTTTACACTAATGTAGACTTTGGAATGCTGTATAACATACACAAAAATGGTGGCGTCACCTGCAGCCATTTTTGCACAGCGTCCATCTGTTTGTCTGCCTTTGGTTAAAATCACTCAATTCTCGGCAGTGTTTGACCAAATTACCTGAAATTCGGCATGCGTATACATCCTGCATAGCTTCCTTGGTTTTATGACAGGTGGCGCCACCTACATTCACGTTCACTCTGTAAACATCCATGCTTATATCTCCGGACTCGTTCGACCAATCAGGAAAAAAAATTACACAAATGTAGCCCTTGGATAGCTTTATAACATACACAAAAATGGTGGCGCCACCTGCAGCAATTTTTGCACAGCGTCCATCTGTTTGTCTGCTGTGGGATAAAATCACTCATATCTCTGCAGTGGTTTGACTTTTCCACCTGAAATTTTGCATGTGTATACATCTTGGATAGTTTCTCGTTCAAATAACAGGTGGCGCCATCTACAATCATGTTTATGTGGCAGAGATACATTCTAATATGTAACACACGCAACTCTATTTCCCCTTGCCACTCAATCCATGCCTCACTTCACCAGTCCTACTCTGATTTTGGCGGATACACGTGGTCGCTTGTCGACTACCCGTATTCTAGTTATTATTATTATTATTACATATTTCTGCCCAGTCTACTCCATCAAATTTACTCAAGGTTCTTTTCGCCGATGGTTCTTCACATAAATTGTATAACAGCATTTTATATACCTGATAATATTCTAAGCATGGAAACTGGAAATAACTGGACCAGTGATTGCAAATAATAAACAAGAGACCCAGGGGTCTAATGTTCACTCTGTGAATTACTGTGCAATTTGGCAAGTGATAAAAAAATAAATGAATGTGAAAATACCATTCATTCCTTTCCAAGTAAACATTGTCCTATTGCACAAGGTCGGTGGCGTCACCTATATTGTTTATGAGAAAACTTTCCAAGATGACTGCACATGCCAAATTTCAGACCAATACTCCTGAGATATGAGCAATTTTCACCAAAAGCAAATGTATGAATGGACACCACAGGAAAATTATTGCAGATGGCGCCACCAGTCTTGTTTACGAGATTGAGGTGACGAAGATCTATGGACATGCACAATTTCAACCCAATACACTGAAAAAACACTAAGACGATCAGATGGCAAATGCAAAGTTGGACACTCCGCAAAAAGTAGTGTAGGTGGCGCCACCTGTCTGGTTAACGAGAAAACTTTCCTAGATGGATAGACATGACAAATTTCAGATCAATACATTGAACCACTTCTGAGATATGAGCAATTTTCACCCACAGCAAATGTACCAGGGATGCCATGGGAAAACAATTGCAGATGGCATCATCAGTCTTGAGTGTAAGTCTGAGGAGTCCAAGATCTATGAATATGCAAAATTTCAGCTAAATATGTTGAACCACTCCTGAGATTGAGGGTTGTTATATAAAAGAAACCCAGGTTTGTACTGCACAGAAAGGTTCTCCATCATTGTTACCTACAACTACATAGGTGAGGGAACAAGTATGCCAGGTTTTGGAAAGATCAGTCCAAGGGTCCTAGAGCAGACTCTGTTTTTGTGGATTATAACAAATAAATACTTAATGACATATTTTGGATAAAAGCAGAAAACACCATTACAGCCTGCTGAAAGTAGCTAAACAGGTGGCACCACCTGGAGGTCAAAATCATTAAGCAGTCACATGATCAATATTCCTGTGAAATTTGAAACTGAAGGCTGCAGCAGTTCCTAAGATATTTGGTAACAGACAATACATCCTGTATAGAAACACATCAAGTTCCGTAGTTATGCCATCTTGAAAATCACTTGACTGAATTTATACTCAAATTATTCCTCTTCCTCTAAGGAACTGTTGACTATGACATAAAAGCCAAAGTATTTATACTTTATGACATATCTTGGAAAAAGCAGTAAAGACCATTACAACCTGTAGAAAGAAGGTAAACACAGGTGGCGCCACCTGCAGGTCAAATTATTTAGCAGTCACATGATGCAGTTCCTAAGATAGTTAGTAACAGACAATACATCATTTATAGAAACACATCAAGCTGTCAAATTTTGCAATCGACACAGTTCCATAGAGACGCCATCTTGAAAATGAATTGACTGAATTTATACTAGAATTATTCCACTTCCTCTAAGGAACTGTTGACTATAATATGAAGGCCAAAATTTTATTACTTTATGACTTATCTTGAAAGAAGTGGAAAGGAACATTATGTCCCACAGAAAGTAGGTCAACACAGCTGGCGCCACCTGGAGGTCAAAATCATCTGGCAGTCACATGATCAATATTCCTGTGAAATTTGAAACTGAAGGCTGCAGCAGTTCCGAAAATATTTGGTAACAGACAATACATCCTGTATGGAAACACATCAAGTTGCTAAATTTTGCAACCCACACAATTTGAAGTTCTGTAGAGACGCCATCTTGAAAATGACTTGACTGAATTTATACTCAAATTATTCCCCTTCCTCCAAGGAACTTTTTGCTATGATATGAAGGCCGAAATTTCAATACTTTGAGACTTATCTTGGAAGAAGTGTAAAAAGACCATTTTTTCCCGCAGAAAGTAGGTCAACACAGGTGGCGCCACCTGGAGGTCAAAATCATCTGGCAGTCACATGATCAATATTCCTGTGAAATTTGAAACTGAAGGCTGCAGCAGTTTCTAAGATATTTGGTAACAGACAATACATCATGTATAGAAACACATCAAGCTGTCATATTTTGCGATCGACAGAATTTGAAGTTCAGTAGAGAAGCCATCTTGAATATGACTTGACTGAATTTATACTCAAATTATTCCCCTTCCTCTAAGGAACTGTTGGCTATGATATGAAGGCCAAAATTTCAATACTTTGTGACATATTTTGGATAAAAGCAGAAAACACCATTACAGCCTGCTGAAAGTAGCTAAACAGGTGGCACCACCTGGAGGTCAAAATCATTAAGCAGTCACATGATCAATATTCCTGTGAAATTTGAAACTGAAGGCTGCAGCAGTTCCTAAGATATTTGGTAACAGACAATACATCCTGTATAGAAACACATCAAGTTCCGTAGTTATGCCATCTTGAAAATCACTTGACTGAATTTATACTCAAATTATTCCTCTTCCTCTAAGGAACTGTTGACTATGACATAAAAGCCAAAGTTTTTATACTTTATGACATATCTTGGAAAAAGCAGTAAAGACCATTACAACCTGTAGAAAGAAGGTAAACACAGGTGGCGCCACCTGCAGGTCAAATTATTTAGCAGTCACATGATGCAGTTCCTAAGATAGTTAGTAACAGACAATACATCATTTATAGAAACACATCAAGCTGTCAAATTTTGCAATCGACACAGTTCCATAGAGACGCCATCTTGAAAATGAATTGACTGAATTTATACTAGAATTATTCCACTTCCTCTAAGGAACTGTTGACTATAATATGAAGGCCAAAATTTTATTACTTTATGACTTATCTTGAAAGAAGTGGAAAGGAACATTATGTCCCACAGAAAGTAGGTCAACACAGCTGGCGCCACCTGGAGGTCAAAATCATCTGGCAGTCACATGATCAATATTCCTGTGAAATTTGAAACTGAAGGCTGCAGCAGTTCCGAAAATATTTGGTAACAGACAATACATCCTGTATGGAAACACATCAAGTTGCTAAATTTTGCAACCCACACAATTTGAAGTTCTGTAGAGACGCCATCTTGAAAATGACTTGACTGAATTTATACTCAAATTATTCCCCTTCCTCCAAGGAACTTTTTGCTATGATATGAAGGCCGAAATTTCAATACTTTGAGACTTATCTTGGAAGAAGTGTAAAAAGACCATTTTTTCCCGCAGAAAGTAGGTCAACACAGGTGACGCCACCTGGAGGTCATAATCATCTGGCAGTCACATGATCAATATTCCTGTGAAATTTGAAACTGAAGGCTGCAGCAGTTTCTAAGATATTTGGTAACAGACAATACATCATGTATAGAAACACATCAAGCTGTCATATTTTGCGATCGACAGAATTTGAAGTTCCGTAGAGACGCCATCTTGAATATGACTTGACTGAATTTATACTCAAATTATTCCTCTTCCTCTAAGGAACTGTTGGCTATGATATGAAGGCCAAAATTTCAATACTTTGTGACTTATCTTGGAAGAAATGGAAAAGATCATTTTTTCCCGCAGAAAGTAGGTCAACATATGTGGCGCCACCTGGAGGTCAAAATCATCTGGCAGTCACATGATCAATATTCTTGTGAAATTTGAAACTGAAGGCTGCAGCAGTTCCGAAAATATTTGGTAACAGACAATACATCCTGTATGGAAACACATCAAGTTGCTAAATTTTGCAACCCACACAATTTGAAGTTCTGTAGAGACGCCATCTTAAAAAATTAATTGACTGAATTTATACTCAAATTATTCCCCTTCCTCTAAGGAACTGTTGGCTATGATATGAAGGCAAAAATTTCAATACTTTGTGACTTATCTTGAAAGAAGTGGAAAGGAACATTTTGTCCCACAGAAAGTAGGTCAACACAGCTGGCGCCACCTGGAGGTCAAAATCATCTGGCAGTCACCTGATCAATATTCTTGTGAAATTTGAAACTGAAGGCTGCAGCAGTTCCAAAAATATTTGGTAACAGACAATACATCCTGTATGGAAACACATCAAGTTGCTAAATTTTGCAACCCACACAATTTGAAGTTCTGTAGAGACGCCATCTTGAAAATGACTTGACTGAATTTATACTCAAATTATTCCCCTTCCTCTAAGGAACTGTTGGCTATGAAATGAAGGCCAAAATTTCAATACTTTGTGATTTATCTGGAAGAAGTGGAAAAGACCATTTTTCCCGCAGAAAGTAGGTCAACACAGGTGGCGCCACCTGGAGGTCAAAATCATCTGGCAGTCACATGATCAATATTCCTGTGAAATTTGAAACTGAAGGCTGCAGCAGTTTCTAAGATATTTGGAAACAGACAATACATCATGTATAGAAACACATCAAGCTGTCATATTTTGCGATCGACAGAATTTGAAGTTCAGTAGAGAAGCCATCTTGAATATGACTTGACTGAATTTATACTCAAATTATTCCCCTTCCTCTAAGGAACTGTTGGCTATGATATGAAGGCCAAAATTTCAATACTTTGTGACTTATTTTGGAAGAAGTGGAAAAAACCATTTTTTCCCGCAGAAAGTAGGTCAACACAGGTGGCGCCACCTGGAGGTCAAAATCATCTGGCAGTCACATGATCAATATTCCTGTGAAATTTGAAACTGAAGGCTGCAGCAGTTCCGAAAATTTTTGGTAACAGACAATACATCCTGTATGGAAACACATCAAGTTGCTAAATTTTGCAACCCACACAATTTGAAGTTCTGTAGAGACGCCATCTTGAAAATGACTTGACTGAATTTATACTCAAATTATTCCCCTTCCTCTAAGGAACTGTTGGCTTTGATATGAAGGCCAAAATTTCAATACTTTGTGACTTATCTTGAAAGAAGTGGAAAGGAACATTTTGTCCCACAGAAAGTAGGTCAACACAGCTGGCGCCACCTGGAGGTCAAAATCATCTGGCAGTCACATGATCAATATTCCTGTGAAATTTGAAACTGAAGGCTGCAGCAGTTCCGAAAATATTTGGTAACAGACAATACATCCTGTATGGAAACACATCAAGTTGCTAAATTTTGCGACCCACACAATTTGAAGTTCTGTAGAGACGCCATCTTGAAAATGACTTGACTGAATTTATACTCAAATTATTCCCCTTCCTCTAAGGAACTGTTGGCTATGATATGAAGGCCAAAATTTCAATACTTTGTGACTTATCTTGGAAGAAGTGGAAAAGACCATTTTTTCCCGCAGAAAGTAGGTCAACACAGGTGGCGCCATCTGGAGGTCAAAATCATCTGGCAGTCATATGATCAATATTCCTGTGAAATTTGAAACTGAAGGCTGCAGCAGTTTCTAAGATATTTGGTAACAGACAATACATCATGTATAGAAACACATCAAGCTGTCATATTTTGCGATCGACAGAATTTGAAGTTCCGTAGAGACGCCATCTTGAATATGACTTGACTGAATTTATACTCAAATTATTCCCCTTCCTCTAAGGAACTGTTGACTATGATATGAAGGCCACAATATTAATACTTTATGACTTATCTTGAAAGAAGTCGAAAAGACGATTTCTTCCTGCAGAAAGTAGGTCAACATAGGTGGCGCCACCAAAAGCTTATTTTTGCATGTCCATCCCATGATCAGTAATTCTGCAAAGTTTCATGAAGGTAGCTGCTTTGGCTGTTGAGATATTTGGTTACAGACGGTGGACGGTGGACAGTTGACAGTGGACAGTGGACAGTGGACTGTGGACAGTGGACGGCGGACGCTGCGCCATGGCATAAGTTCACAGAGTGAACTAAAAATGGATCCTGGAAATGCCAAAAAGGTTAAAAATGTTTAGTATATGAATGGGCATAATAAAAAATATGAAACTATAGACTGATATAAATTAAACATATACATATCAGCACACACACAAACCAATTCAATCTAAGAGGTTATATATAAATATTAAAAAAGTAAACAATTAAAAATGTACAATTAATTGGCACACAAACAAGATATATGAAATTTGTCAGTTATTGTAAATAATAACACACACAAACACATATACACTCATGTTTTATTGATTGGTTGTATGAACTAATAATCATTTTTATATTATTTTACAATTTGCTGGAGCTATTAGAATAGAAATGTTTATACATATTTATATTTTAAATTGTGATCTTTATTGTGAATGCTAAGGGCTAATTCTCATACTTCATTAGTTTTCTAACTCTATTAACAGTGATGCTGTGAACTCAAGCCATATGCAGGGCATGTGGTCACAGCATGATATAGGCTGGTGAGCAAACCAGCCTGTATCTACACATGGCTGATTAAGGGTCTCCAACTATGTGTTTTGTCAAACTGATGTATGTGCTCTGAGCTTAGCACATACGCCTTTACATATAATTATATTCAGTTCACATGTACTTTGCTATTAGTTTTAACAGAATCCAGATTTTCTAAATCGTTCCTTTTGTTACTATATGAAGATAATTGTTATATTAGTGAAATTATAGAAATGTCTATAAATTCGGATTGCAGTATCATTGCCATTTATTACATAAATACTAAATACTATGTACTGATTTTGAGCACACATGTTCATATAACATATATCTTTAATCAGTGTAAAATTCAGAGAAATCCGTGCAGTAACCTTTAAATTAGGAGTATATTTGTACTTGATCAAAAACACAGAATTCTTAATCTTAGTGCATTTAGCCCTTTCAAGATAGCGTTGGTCAGTTGTAAACTGGCCAATGAGCTCCCTGCTGGCAGTTATTACATAAGGCCAGCCGGTCCGTTAACGGGCAGTCAGGCAGCAGACACAGAGAGTCCAGCACCAGCCAGCCAGCCAGAACAATGTTTGATGCACGCCATATTTGTTTGTAACTGGAATCAGTAAATTGTAAATAAAGGATTGTGAAACTACAAGATTTTTCTGTCAAGATCCCGCGTGACAATTAACAACAATATGAAAGTTAGCATACTTTATCACTGGTACATATGGCAATACATAAAAATTGAATCAATGTATACTTTAATATGTTTTAAAACACATATACACACATATAACTGAACAAAATGGTGATGTCAGTCGAACAGCTGATATTTGAATAAAGAAAAAATAGAATATAATTAAATTATTAGTAATAAAAAAATTAAACTATAAAGAATTATATCTCAAAATTACATATATAAAATATATATATACATAATTAAAATATTTTTATATGTGCACTACATATATAATTTGAAAGCATGTTTAATTTTTCAAGTTATATATATATATATATATATATATATTTATATATATATATATATTTAATTAGAAAATTGATATATGTGTAAATAAATTATGACAATAGATAAAGGATTTTTTCTCATTCTACACATACAGATATGTAACTGAAACATTTTAAAAATATTTTCAAATACAGTTGAAATTAGTTGTATTTTAAACATGATAAAATTATAAATAAACCCTAATATAAAACTAATATTATTATTTCTTATTAAAACCATTTGATAAATGATTGAAAATACATATTATAAGGTTAGGTGGGGCAATAAGAAGTGTATAAGGGCTTAAGGCCTTTTAATATGGGTTTTCTTGAATGTCATGACAGCCGCTGCAATGATCATGAGCAGGTTACAAGTCCATGAGTGATGTCATTTTTCCTCATCTCCTATTGGTTCCCTGCTGGGTCATGCCATATTCATGAGTTGATCATGTTATAGGCAAATACATGCAGCTATGTGTATGAGATGTGTGTTGAAGAGAATGCTGACAATGGTCGCTCCAATAGTGACCTCTGTCGCCTGAAATGGAACTATAACAAGAATGACAAATTTAATTTATACTTGTATATTTCTTATTTTATAAGTAAGTATTTTTTTATACCTTAATTATAAATATTGTTGATATTATATATTTACACAATAAGTAAAAATTTATTGATAATTTGCAGTAAATTTGTCTAAAACCCTTCACTTTTATCTAGATTAGTACCTGTAATTAGTTAATTGAAAAAAATCTGGTCGCCTGTGACCATTCGCACGTTGGCGGACGAGAGGACGACGACCATCGCATAAGCTAATTTGGGATGTATGAATCCCAATTTTTGGAAGGTCCCCAGGGACCTTAATTAAATACAAAAAAGAAAGTTAGAAATACCATCGGTTTCTTTAGAACTGCTAGAGCCCTCAGCAGTGTCGACCACACACATGCAGGTGGAATGAACTTTTAAAAATACAGGTCTAATTTGCCTAATTCAACCTGGACATAAAACAAGTTGACAATAAGAAAAAAAATTAAACTGATCTGAACAAGTATATTGGTGAACAAAATAATTATAAAACGGACACGCTGGTGTTCTTGAATTCATACACATGTTTTTTGAAGTCATACACAATATTTTGAACCCTCCAAAAAAACTTCTGAGCAGCAACGAGCAAAAATAAAGCAAAGTTGAAATAAGTGTCTTAATCTGAAGTTGTTGGATCAGAGCCTCTGCATGGATCATGCACAACGAATTCACTGAAAACGGAACCGAAGGTATCTTTGACTATCATTTTTGTGTTTCATCAAGGCCCCTGAGGACCTTCCAAAAATAGGGATTCATACATCCCAAACTTTGCTTATGCGATGGGCGTCGTCTACTCTTTCGCCGACGTAAAAATGATCACATTAATTTCAATTAACAAATGACAGGTAGTGATCTAGATAAAAGTGAAGTGTTTTGACAAATTTTCTGCATATTATCAATAAATCTTTATTTAATGTGTATATATATAATATCAACAATATTTATGATTAAGATATGAAAATAATTTTTTTTTATAAAATGAAAAATATACGAGTATTATGTAAATTTGCATTGTTGTTGTAGTTCCATTTTATCTGACAGAGGTCGCTATTGGAGCGACCACCGCCACCAGTCTTGGTGGGTTCCCATTGACATCACAGGAAGTCCCTTTTCACCCTAGCATTAGCCACGCTGAGCCATGGTGGAGGGTCAGCGGGCTGGAGGGCTGGTCACTGAGACCTCTGCCTGCATATGGTAAACTAGGACAGCCCTGTTTCTGCTCCATACAACCTGTTATCTATTGTCAAAATCTTGGAGGAGAAGCAAATGAGAACTATTTTGAGAAGATAAAGATCACATCCGTCCTTGCAGAGTGCCAAATTAATGGACAGATCCTTGGACAATTCAGCCTGTTATTCAGGGTTGTCCGCATTCACAACTGATGAGCAGCCCCCCATAAGAAACGGCAGGGGTAGAAAATAAACATAATCACTGTATTGTCTATATTTCTAAAGACAATAATATCACAATGAATATTGATATCACAATGAATATATTTGATAAAGTTGTAGCTGAAATTTGGGGATTCTTATCAAGACCAATTATAGATAATGTTCAATCATGATTTTGTAAAGAAATCTGGGTGTTAGCAGAAGCACAGTTAATGCAGGAGTTCTGATTGAATGTGATAGATATCCTTTGCATTGTATGTACTTTAAGAGATGTCTAAAATATTGGTTAAGAATACTGAATATGGGAAATTCTAGATATCCTATTATTTATTATAATGCCTTAAAACGGTTAAATGAACTGGGTAAGCCTACATGGCCAGGCTATATTAAGCATTTATTGAATAGGCGTGGATTTGGTCATGCATGGTTAGAACAGGGAGTTGGTGATGAAAAAATGTTCATTGATATGTTTCTACAAAGAGTCAAGGGTATCGGACAGCAAGAGATGTTATCTGAAATAAAAGAAAAATCCAAACTCAGTATATATAGTGAAGTAAAATCAGGCATTGAACCAGAACGATACTTAAATAATATCCCATACATCTATAGACAGGTTTTAACAAAATTTCGACTAAGTGACCATGATTTTGAGATTGAAGTAGGCAGAAGAAGTAGTACTCCAGTAAATATGAGACTGTAAATTTTGTAAGAATGATGAAATTGAAGATGAGGCCCATATTCTTTTCAAGTGTTCCAGATATAAAGATTTAAGAAATAAATTTTTATCATTTATACAGAATTTTCCACAAAATAAGTATGGGCTTATTCAGATTTTGAGAACACAGAATCACAAGATACAATATGATTTAGGTATATATTTATTTCAGGTAAACAGAGTAAGACAGGAAAACATTTCAGAAAATAATATTCCATAAAGTAGTACTTTAATCATTAAATTCACTGAATACTGTAATATTATGTATAATTGATAATTGTACACATATATATATTTTCATTTGTGTATATCAGTGCAATTCTTTTCTACGATATATATATCTTTTAATATGATTAAACACATATTGGCAGAAAGCGATGGCAAACCTGTGTATATTTATATGTTACTTGAGTTATTTGTACTTTGGGCCATGAGGCCTTTCTACAATAAACTTTGTTGTTGTTGCTGTTGTAAACTAGGACAGCCCTGTTTCTGCTCCATACAACCTGTTATCTATTGTCAAAATCTTGGAGGAGAAGCAAATGAGAACTATTTTGAGAAGATAAAGATCACATCCGTCCTTGCAGAGTGCCAAATTAATGGACAGATCCTTGATCAATTCAGCCTGTTATTCAGGGTTGTCCGCATTTACAACTGATGAGCAGCCCCCCATAAGAAACGGCAGGGGTAGAAAATAAACATAATCACTGTATTGTCTATATTTCTAAAGACTTTGATTTGAGTGAATCCTTAATCGTGTACAGTGTTTAAATTATACTTACAATAATACTCTTTAGCACTTAATGACCGAGAGTGTATAGGCCTATACCCTTTGGCTTTGATCCCAACTTATGTTTTGACAGGAAGGTATTCCATCAAATTTGCCTACAGATTATATTCTTTTGATTATTGTATCCCCAGACAAAGTCGGAATACTATGGTTTCACGACGGTCCCGCCGCCGCCGCAGAAAATCCTTGTGAGTGGGATAACTCAAAAAATATTTCACTGATCTTTTTCAAAATTTACATTTGTATAGATATAGGTAAGGGGAAGAAGCCTATTTAAAATGGGGTCATGACCTATGCTAGGAGAGTGACCTTGACCTTTGAACAGGTCCATTTTTGCTGAAAATAACACAGATTCTTAAATATCTCAAGTAAGCTTGCATTGACTGGTCCAAAAATCAAGGTGACCGAAGATCTTGGATAGCCTTGTGATATACCGGAAACTGGTGGCGCCACCTATTATCCTTTTCTTGTTTTTACGCCTTAAATACCCCCATAATTGCCACTTGACAGTACAGGAGCCATCTGTCCAAAAATTAGTTTCTGGATGATAATTCCTGCTTTTATTGATGTATGGATTTCAAACTTGACTTGTATATGACCCATTGGAAAAGCAAGACCCGAATTAATTTTGTGGTCATGAGGTCAAAGGTCAAGGTCACAGGACACATGTTTAAAAAGATTATGGATGCATTTTCAGCCAAACCGATCTCAGACATTTCATCTTGCACATACAGTTCTCCTGCCTATAGAGGAAGACGCTTGTCGATTGTTAGGTCACAAGGTTAAAGGTGAAGGTCACAGGAGCCATCTGTCCAAAAATTAGTTCCCGAGATGATAATTCAAGTTTGGATTAATATATGGATTTCAAACCTGACTTAAATATGGCCCATCAATAAATCTAGACCTCTATTGATTTATATATAAAAGCTGATGATCAATATCATTCTTTTGGGGCCACAAGGTCAAAGGTCAAGGCCACAGGAGCCATCTGTCAAAAAATTAGTTTCTGGATGGCAATTCCTGCTTTTATTGATATATAGATTTCAAACTTGACTTATATATGTCCCATTGAAAAAGCAAGACCCCAATTGATTTTGGGGTCATGGGGTCAAAGGTAAAGGTCACAGGACACATCTTTAAAAAAAAGGGGGTGGGTGAACTATGTCTGGGGATACTCTGGCACCTGCGGTGCCAAGAAATGTCTAGTTTGGTTTACTTTTGATTCTGTAAAATATGGTATTCTTTAATAGATGTATTTAATGTTTAATTTTTCATATTCTTCTAGGTGCTTCAGGTGCTATAAATATGAACATAAAAAGTATCATCCTCTATTCTTTGTCCTCTTTTCTTCCATAAACAATTTGAGTAACAATAAATATATACAAGTCTAAGTGCCAGATAGATCACTTTTATTCATTGGAGACACACGTGCAGGACACAGCTCAACTCATCTTAAACAGAGGCAGATCACATAGTTCTTCAGGTGTTGATATTATGTAAATTACTTTAGACATTTTGTATATTTTCCATATTATACCATTTTAAAAATGAGCAGTACATTACCCTTGTTAATATATGTTACCTTTGTTTACCCACCATGCCTTGGCTTTTAAGTTGTGCTTTTGTATAATTTAATATTTTTTTTATAAAAGATTCAAAACACTGTTGTTTTATTACTGATCACCATGCGAATGGTGTTAAAACACTGATGCCAAATTATTCGGCGGTACAATCAATCATATGGCTTCCCCTTACACATGTTAAAAGGGGAACTTTTCCTTAACACAACTTCAGTTTATTGCAATTAATTTGCTTGTCAAAAGCTTATTGCAATTAAACAGCTTCGTTTGTATATATATATATATATATATATATATATATATATATATATATATATATATATATATATATATATATATATATATAATCCCTGAATCAATACTTATACCACAAAAAAATAATTTGATTTACTAACATAATATATATAAGTAAATCAAATTTACTTTTTTTGTATTAAGTATTGTTTCAATGTTTTAAATATGTCCATACAGATTTCTACATGTGTACGTGTGTCATCATTTTTTTTCCAAATGAAATGATATGTACTTATTTTAAAGTAAAACTTTTCCCCCCTTATCTATAAATGATTAGTGGGCAGTACCCTGCCCTAAGATATGCTAAAACATAAGCCAGTGTATATCAAAGGGCACTAAGTAGCCCTGGTCACCTATGGCCAATTGATGCCAAACAAATATAACGATGTCATTGTATGTATCCATGAGCATTGTATTAAGTATCACAGTGATTTGCTGCAATCTCAAATTACACTGTTCAAATGAAGATAACTAAATCTGAAGGGGTAAGCACTGTAAGCAATGCTGTTTTGTGGTCAGCTCCTTTGTTTGTTTGTTCACCTTGATGGTTAATTACTGCAGACAGCATGTATTAGGACTTCTTGTTCTTGCCTGACCTACAGCTGCATCCATACACACAGCAATATTAAAAGAAAAAAGAACCATAGTGTGTAATAATTTAACAATTAAACAAATATAGTATGCACAGATTGCTTTGCACACATATAGGCAATACACTATGGAAAGCACATATGCCTGACCCCCACCAGGCCTCCAGTAACTGATAGCTGCCCTCCAACAGGGCTCTGGCCTGTGACCAGCTGGCCTGTGACGTCATGAGGGAACCCTCTATTTCAAAGACACGGTGGCCACCACGATTCAAGGCTGCACTTTATTATTATTATCATCATTATTATTATTATTATTATTATTATTATTATTATTATTATTATTATTATTATTATTATTATTATTATTATTTTATTCACTTAGATGCGTATTATAACAGAAAGTTTCCATGCTTGACAGTTTTAAAATAATTTAATTATGAGTCTCTACAAAGCAGGGATCAAACTAAAAAAATGATTATTGCACTAGTTTGGAGTCACTGTATCACACATATTGCACATATCCACCTGAGTTACATCACAGTCTAGGCAGCACCATATCCTTGTATAAATGACACAGTCTGAAGGTGCTTTCTAAATGTGACTGGCGAGATTGTTTTCGTTATATCTGATGGCAACTTATTCCAAAGTTTAGCCCCTAATGTCCTTAGTGACCTTTCACCATACTAGTTTGAGTGGCGTTAATTTTTTTAGTCTCCGTAAAATTAAAGGATCGATAAGAAACACTTTAAATTTTGTTTTATGTCCAGGTAGGTTTGGGTAATTAAGACCTGTGTTTTTGTTCATGTCACCTGCATTTGTGTAGTTGACACGGCTGAGGGCTCTAGTGACACTAATGTAATCGAAGGAATTTATGACTATTGTTTTTTTGTGTTGAATTAAGGCCCCTGAGGACCTTCCAAAAATTGGGATTCATACATCCCAAATTAGCTTATGCGATGGTCGTCGTCCTCTCGTCCGCCAACGTATAAGTGGTCACAATGCGGCCACGTTTATTTCAATTAACAAATTACAGGTACTAATCTAGATAAAAGTGAAGTATTTTTTGACAAATTTACTGCATATTATCAATCAATTTTTACTTATTGAGTTAAAATATAATATCAACAATATTTATTATTAAGATACAAAAATAATTTTCTTATAAAATGAGAAATATACAAGTATTATGTAAATTTGTTATTGTTTTTGTAGTTCCATTTCATGCGACAGAGGTCGCTATTGGAGCGACCACTGCCACCAGTCTATTCCATAGATCACCACTGTTCAAGGTTGCACGTTATTATTATTATTATTATTATTATTATTATTGTTGTTGTTGCTGTTATTATTTTATTCACTTAGATGCGCATCATCGTATCCATCAAAACAAAGTTTTGCGGATACCATGGTTTTTGACCGAGTTCCGCCGCCGCCGCCATCGCGTTCGTTTCCGGAATAGAACTATATATATGAGACCACCGGACAGATTTTTCCGAAACTTTACACAATTATCGGGTCACATGTGAACTGGTGCCAAATTATTTTGCGTTGACCTCTGACCTATCCTCTCTCCAGTGCGTCCATCTGTGCGCATGTTTTGACACATCATATCTGATGGCAACTTATTCCACAGTTTAGCCCCTAATGTCCTTAGTGACCTTTCACCATACTGGTTTGAGTGGCGTTAATCTTCTATAGTCTCCAGTGATCTGATGAAGAGCGAAGAGACCTGCGAGGGTAAAACACTACACAGAGCTCTTTCATTTACTCTGGCGCTGTGGCAGAATGGAGAGTCTTTGAATGATGGTGAACACCTTGAATACAATTCTCTGCTTTACAGGGAGCCAGTGCAGTTGTTTGAGCACAGGTGTTATGTGCTCTCTACGCTTTGTTCCTGTTAAAGGCCTTGCTGCACTGTTCTGGGCTACCTGCAACTTATGTAATACGCTCTGATGCTCCAATGAGTAGGCCATTATGGTAGTCCAGACGAGATAGAACAGTAGAGTTAATGGCCTTTGGCAATGCGCCTGAGGTGGTATAGTACATGCTTGAGGTAACACTATTGACTTGGTACTCCATTTTCAGATGACCATGATAAGCACCAAGGTTATTAGCCACCGGCTTTTGGCGTAATGGTAGCCTCCCAAATCTTCAGGGGCGTCAATATAGGGGGGATGGGGGGTATATATACCCTCCACTTTTTGGCAAGGGGGGATGGCCAATGTAATCATCCCCCCCACTTTTCAGATAATAATATTATAATATTGCAAATGAAATATATAAATAAATGGAATTAAAAACTTTGAATCCATTTACTAAAAAATGTTATATCTAAACCTTGCTTGGAAATTAACAAAATAATTATTTTCTATCATAATATTATAATTATTTGAAATGTAATTAAGTATATATATATATATATATATAAATAAGTATAAATATATAAATATATATAGTAATCGTATATATATATATATATATATATATATATATATATATATATAAATTTATATTTGAATATGTCACTCAGAGACGTTGAAAAAGTTATATATTATATGTGTATATATATATATATATATATATATATATATATATACATATATATATATATACAAAGTCATCCCCCAGAATTTCTCTGCAGGGTCATACTGTAGGCATAAGCGTGGGAGTATCATTTTAATTGACGGGGGAGATTTTCGGCCGGTGTGTGTGTGTGTGGGGGGGGGGAACAGGGGATAGTTAGTGAGTTGTAAGATATGGGTGGTTTTATAAATATATATACATGTATATAATATAATATATTTAATATCGTGGATGGCTTAAAAGTTTTTTTCAAAATAATTTGAATAATTTTAAACATCGTATTTAAGGTGCAGCAGGCATTGCTCATCTCGGGTAGGGTGCATCCTGTTTGGGATGTCCTTGATACGTAGCACGGGCTAACTGAAAATTAGCCAATAGCGACAAGGGCGAATGAAAAACGCACCAATAGCGACGCTTGCGAATCAAAAACAAACAAATAAGGATGAAATACCGCCAGAAAAGCGATGCATGGTTTTCTATGTTTTCTTTCAATGTTCTTGTTTCCTTTCTGTTTGGTTTTCAACCAGCCAAAGACAAAAACGAACAAAAACCGATACGGGCGAATGAAAAGCGACACAAAAACGACATGACCAAATGGATACCGAAACCATACTGCAGTGAGCGATCTTAAAACGAAAAAGAACCGAAATTTACATTTCTGAAAGTTGTGCGACTCAAGAGAGACATTATTGCCTCGTCTGAAGCTACAGAGGCAGCAGAAGAGATAACGGATAGTGCATGACAAGTTGAAAATCCATAAGCGGCTCGACCGGGAGACAAATATGGCAACATTACAAGGGAATTCAACAACAGAAAATATACTATTACAGATATCATAAATTCCGGAAGCAGAGTGAAGCGTAATTGTTGAATATTAAATTAAGTTGTTAGGGCAGACCCAACGAAACGTGAACAAATACGGAAAGAAGCTGTTTTATCCAACAGCGATCGAAAGGAAGCGCCATATACAGCAAAATAAAAAACATGTGCAAAGTGGTCTTGTGCGTTCAATATGATTAAAACTACGTCAGATATGAGATTTTAATATGCTACAGTTCAATAAGCAGGCTGTGTGATCGGTCTAAAACTTTCCTTTCCGATGATTTTTTTTATGAGTTAGATGAGTTCCGATGAGTTAGACTGATTTTTTACCCATTTCGCTCTGAAAGGAATCTATACTATTTTTGGATGTCCGTGTCGTCCATTACGTAGGTCGAAAAGAGACACAGTGTTCCCCGGGTAGCATAACATTAACTGTCATACGAACTTGCAGCAAGACCCCTGCATGACCGTTTAAAATGTATCAAGATCAATTAATTTCCAGATCCAAGGGAAGGAATTTCAGTGTTAAAGAAAAATTAAGGTTCCCCTTTCCTTGATAGGAACGCTTCTAGACGGATGTTCTTTGTTTGCGTACCTCCTCAATGATGCGTCGTAATAATCAGTACATCCTCGGCTCACAGCCTCCTCAACGGTTTTCTGACAAAGACCGACTGGCAGACGATTCTCCAGACAGGTGTCTGAAGCCAAGACACATTTAGGAACATTTCTATGTATGATTCATCCAGGAAAACTAATGTGGGTCTTTTGAGGCAGGGGTCATTATACCGACATCCTCTTAATACAAGGCGATGGAGGTTCGTAATGTTTCACTGGGTGTCATTGCAACATAGGGTGGATTTTACTGATGTGCTGTCCTTTGTAGTCCAAGGTAACCATATACCATTAAACTACACAAGTAAGAATATTATAAGCAGCCATTTCTGGTAGCGGCGCATCCGTGATTCTCCGCAAATCTGAAATATGGAAGATTTTCGTTAAACATCAACGGCGTATTTAACGGCTTATTTTAAAAAGCCTGCAATAAATGAACTATAACCTGCAAGAATCACTTCTGGTATAATTTCGTAGAAAATGATACCTCGCCTATAATAAATCAAACAAAAAGTATGCTATTTCATTCTTTTGAAGAATCGTTAATAACTCCCTATACTGGACAGTGCATGTACTTTTATGTGACATTCTTTATAGAGGAAAAGTGCCCTATAGACCGATGCTCGTCACAGCTTTGCGAAGTTTGCGTGTTGTGTTAATCGCAATGTTTGTGACTATAATGACTGCCACAAATCACAGTTGTAAACATCCAGGGATGGATCCAGGATTTTGGAAAAAAGGGGTGGTGGTGGTGTTCAAACCCAAGAGGACTAACGCCAAACCTGAAAAAGGTCCCCCTGCAGGTATGAACAAGGTGGCAAAATTCTTCTGAAACACTATAAAAAAAGGTTGCTGTGGCTGAAAGGGGGGGGGGGGGCGGATCCAGCTGGACCCCTTCCCTGGATTCGCTTCTGACATCGCATACTTATTCGCGTAAAGGTGTACTATATAGTGATTACATGCTTCAACATTTTTCGCATCTTTACCCGTACTTTGACATATAATGGGGGAAGTTGTACCCAGAGGACAGAGACTGGGCGATGAGGTGATTGGCTGCATGGTGGAAATGTCACATCATGGACTGAATTTATATTCCATAAAAAATTTGAACTACGCTTAAGGATATATTTGTCAGATATCTTCAGGAATGCTTGGCTTTTATATGGACTTTTTTATTTGAGGTGAGTGGAAATGCTCTTATGCCCGAGCCACAGCTTCATGGTCATACATAGCTTTTTTTTCATTTGAAATCATAAATATGTGTGCGTGTTCTATGTGTGATTATATGTATGCACATATACATTTTATATATATATATGTATATATGTTTATATGTATCTATGTATCTATACGTGTATGTGGAAGAGGGTTTACCAAAACGCCAAAAATTAAAAATTTTGCAACTCTTTCCACAAAACTTCTGAAGAGATGGTAGGGCCAATTTTCAACATAATTTACATGGTGACAAGGATATATGTGCAGATGATGCACACTGGTCTATTTTAACTGGCATGACGATATATTTTTTTACTTTTCGCGGTCCAGATGTTTGGGTGAAAAGCAAAACACAATTTCATTCATTAAAGTTTTAAAGGTTTAAATGAATTAACACTACTTTTTGAGGCCATTCTACATAAATATAGGTCAGTTAGGATAAACATATACAAGGAGAGTGTAAAAACATGTGTCTGTATATATTAAATGCTGACATGGTTAGCCTTTGCGCCTCGACTTATAACTGTATAGTAGGGCATTCTCAAAAAGACAGCCAGATGTCTTACTTTCATTAATTCTGTACAAAACTGGGCATTATAATGAAGATGACAAAAAAAAAGCAAAAAAAAAAAAAAAACGGCGTTAATATTGTATTATGCAGTAGAGTAAGATAAGGAGATTTGTCTTTAGCCTAAATGTGCATAGAATTCATAAATGCAAAACATTAAGAAAAAAAGTAAAATTTACCATTTCTCTTACAGTAAATTGCATGGTCAAAATAAGTAGCGCCACTTGAATTTAAATACATGCCACATGATCAATATATATTAATACATAATAAACATTGTTCAAGGAAACATATACTGCAATACGAGAAGAGGTCGAAAATCAAGTTTTGACTAGCATAAAATCAATATAGGTCGCACTTACTGCGGCTTACACTGATAAAACAAATACAACGGTATATGCCCTTAAAATCAGGTGTTCAGTGCCTATAAGCAATTCATGAGAAACGTACGCTTGGAATTTGTTACCTGGAAAATTAAAGAATTATGTAAAGGTTTTGAATTATTCAACTCGATTCACACTCATCAAACCAGAATTGCTTTGAAATATGCCAAAGCCCTCTCCCCAATGTTCCCCATCCAAAAACGTGAGAATAAGTTAAGTGTGCAATACTTAACAAAAAAAATTAAAGGGGGTTCAGAATAATCTTGCATTTAGGTTGATTTCTTCTTAAAGGTGAAGTGAATATGTTTAGTACTCGGCTATAGCGTAACAACTATTTTATCAAATTTGAGAGACATAAAAGCTTTAATATTTACACTGGATAAAGAGTGTTTGCTCAAAAGACTTTCAGTTAGGTGAGCTACAATGGGACCTGGAATATGTAAAAGGTCTAAACAGTGAATGAGCCGCCCATTATTTGGACAAAATGGAAGGTTCAGTCGCCCCTACATGTTCTTTTTACTAATACTGTATATATTTACATAACTATTTGTTTTACACATATAGTTTGAATTTTTGTTCACTACTATTTAAATCAACAATATGATCAAACCCATTTAGCAGAACAGATATAATATTTCATGGTTTACTCATAAATGGAACCAAAGCCCATAATTCTATTCATCAGTATATTTCATTTGCAATGTATAAATATTATTCTATAAATAGTTTCGGGGGGGGGGGGGGGGGGCTGCTACTACAAAGTTATGACGTGCAAGTTGATTCCTACCAGGGAACTCCCTCATTTGAATAACCCCTGGTGGACAGAGGAGAAATTAGCGTGACTGGAAGCGGAATAACGTTATTCTCTTGTTTATTTTTCCTGATCCTGCACTCAAGGAAACGACGTCTAATTAAGGAGTATATGTAGCAATGATAATCAAAAAATCTTTTTCTACTCATTAGGTATGTTGCAGCTTCCAAATGAATCTGTCAATTTTTAGGAAATCTTAAATTTGATAACTTGAAAGCTCTTAGTAGGAAATGGTGAGCGATAATGAGTGTAAAAATTGCTTACAGTGTCTTATCTCTTTTTGTCAGTTTTGACAATTATCAAGCTACACTAGTAACTACAGCCTACAGGCCCGTAATTCAGACAGAACGCTTTTTAATCTGTCCTACGCTGCCTGTACAACCTGTCCTACGCTGCCTGTTCAACCGTGATCCCATGCACTTTTTGCTACCTTTGCCAACATTCAAAGACTAAATCTGTCATAGTAGACCGATTTAAAAGATTTACACCTTTACAGTCTAAAATCCGTCTTCTCTCACATTTGAGTAACTGCAATATATGCTGCCTATGTATCAAGGATCCTGATTAGTGCTGCATAAAAAACAGCAAGTACACTGGAGAACAAAACACTTTTCAGGAAAAAAAGTTGTGTAAAATCAGATCATGCATTTATGACGGCATATAATAAAACCTGGAAAAACTCGAAAATTCTCCGAAAAAGGCAGTCCAATCAAATCTTACATTTAATCATTATGAATGTCACACTGTGCATTCAATAGTGGAATGTCAGATCATTCACTAGTCTAAATCATTCAGCAAAGTGATGCTTCTGTGTTTAAAGCCATATGGAAATTTCAATTAAGAATTTTAACTAGCCATATGATATATTCACAAAAAGCTTATTCACCTTATCAGGTCCTTGTTTAAATTTATGATAGACTTATTCATTGAAAAAAAAATCTACACCATTTGTAATAGCAAAAAGACCACAACTCCTATGGACAATTATTGTGTTGGGCAAGGGACCAATGAAAATGTGTTTCCTTCCATTAACTGGGATTCTGTGCATTTTACTCTTTGACTGTACCGTTCTTGTGCAAGAAGATTTGAATGATCTTGGAAATGTTTGAAGTTTGGGAATCTTTATTTTTAATATAAAACATGAGAGGCCTGAAATCATCATGGTACAATACAGGACCTTATTATTGTTAATAATTTGCGTATCACCAAGATTTAGGTTTAATTTGCATACAAATTTATCACTATATAGCATGATAAATGAATGCACTAAAAAGTATCTCTGCAAACAGGTAGCACAAACCAAGTTAAATTCATGGGTTTCAAACATTTAGCCCACACAATTTAACAACCGATGGCCTCGTGCTGGTTCATAATTAGCCGGCCAGATTGGCCAGTTGATCGTCTGGTAGCAAATGTACAGTCATGCCCTGTATCACTGTTTTGCCCTGAACCATCAAATAATGTGCTTTATGTGTAAAAATTATTCTGCCTCTCCCCAAAATGTTCACAACATTTGCAATCATTTTCTTCAAAATAAGACAACAGTTGTTAAAATTAAGTCCTTATCTCATGCTTGTCAGCTGAGCAATGGGTTATTTGTTCTTCTTGTTCCTTTGAATGGAGCATAATGTTCAGCCTAACACTATCGGAGGTTTGTAGAATCTGGTCTACAGCAGAGAGCATGAAAAATTAATATAAAAATTTGTAGAGTGACTACGTGTGCTGTATCACTTTCTATGTTCCTTGGTTGTCTCTGTAATCTGAATGAGAGATAAAGGTGAATTATCAGTACATTTGGAATAACACCTATAATAGAGCTTTTCATTATACCCTGCCAACCCAGTATAAGCACCCCCCCCCCCCCCCTTTCTCAAATTTAGGGATCAGCCAAAGGATAATTGATTTACATGTACCAACCTTGTTGATCTACATCTGTGTGGTTTTTTTTCAGGAAAAAATGGCAGCAATGGCTTCCCCAGGAGAGTCCAGCTTGGTAGTGAGTGGGACAGATGACAGCCAGGACCCACCCCTTATCCCATCAGGTAAGACCACAACCTGGACAGCCTACATAGTAAGCCTCCCACTCCCAGTAAGGCTTACTAGCACTCTAGATAACATGTGAGGACACAGATTTTTAAATAAATAATTGATTTATAATAAACAAATGTGGGTCTTTACCTGGGTGTGTAAACATTTTTCAGATATCTTAAACAAGAAAATGTGCTGGTAGTAACAAGGCCTGCCTGAAGCCAATTATTTTTCCTAGACTTTCTGTTTTAGTCACTTGATGGCACTATTTTAGGGACCAGGGAGTAATACTTTTGCTTAGATTTCCATGATGAATGAGCCTGACACCTGACAGCCAATCAGGAGGTGACCTATGAAAACAGACTGATCCCTTATGTCCATGACCATAAGCAACATTTTATATCTGGTTAATAGCTTGCTCTCATCACTTTGTAATATGTTGCATTATCTTATTAGAGCAGGCAAACAAGTACTTAAGGTGTAGTAGTTAAGGGTTTGATATATATAGATAATGTTTGTTATGTTTACAAACTCAAAGGAACAACAGATATTAATTTCAGGCAGGGCACATGTCTACAAAAACCAAGTAGTTTTCTCCCTCACTGTATACAGAGACGGACACTGGATCTACACCCTGGACAGCCTGGCAACATGACTGATGGTCACTTTGTGGCTGTAGCACAGGTTAATTGGGCCATAATCAGCATTGTATCAGGCTGTTTGATGATATATGACTGGAGTAAAATATTTAAATTTAAAGCTTAAAACTCTTGTGGTTCTTTGTCGAGACTTTCAAGCAGAAAAGTATCTAAAGATCATTAGATGTTTTTTATATCATGTTTTATATCATGTTTGAGTAAAAACATAAAAATAAGTCTGTTTTGCATGATAATTTGACAATTAATTGTGATTGAACCTGACACGCCTATCTCACAGAACAATGGACGTCTTGTACACACTGTGTTTTAAACACTTTTTCAGTACTTATTTCATTATCACATGCAGGCATAACACCCATGTGATTTATTTATTGTGTTTATGTCTCTGTATTATTATATTTATGTTTTCTTTTTATAACCATACTAGCTGATAGACCCGGTATACTGGGCTTATTACCTGGGTTGGGGAGATTTATTAACTGAGATGTGAAATGTTGGCTCATTTTTAGCTCAGCTGACTATAAGTCATCTGAGCTATAGTCGTGGTCCTTTGTCCGTCGTCCGGCCGGCCGTTAACAGGGCACATTTTGAAACCATTGGACCAACGATTCCAAAATTTTGCATACCATTAGATGTCCCCAAAATCTCCTACCATACCGAAAATTGGGTCATTAGGACTTCGTTCCTTCGAGATATTAAGGAAAAACCTCCATTTTCCATAAAAAAAGCCATTGTTACACTTCAAGGCTGCCTAATATCAAAACCACTCATCTGTTTTTTATTATACTTAGTATTCACATTCTTTCATACATTTTCTATGAACATACAAAAAATTAGGTCAGTGTTGGGTATTATTTTGAAGTTATTGGCCAAAATATAATGCAATTTAAAAAAAAAACAGAAATACTCACCTAACATGAGAATTGCTGAAGCTAGAGACTTTTTTCAGGAATTTAACTTTATTTAATCAAGATTCAATTGTTTACCCAAAATTAGATCTGAATTTTGCAAATTTTTCAAGTTATTAGCATAAATAAAAAATCAATACCTTAAATTTTGTCCAACTTTGGGAATGGCACATTTTTTCCCTGTAAGCACTGTTGATTTAATTTTCACAGCATATATACATAAGGATTTAATCTTTTAAAATCTGAAATTTCAAAGGAATTGATTGAAAAAAAGTAGCTTTTATTCAAGTTTTCATACACATGTCAAGTGTTGTTTACACCTAGCCTACCTAGTAGTACAGCCTTCACTTGCATTATTTAACCCACCCCAGGCAGCTTGCCTTGGCCCAGCTTGGCCACTACCAGCAGGCTTCCCCTCTGCCCTGCACTCCCCTCCCCCATCCAGATGTTGCATAAACTGGATGAATGTTATTATTTTCTGTATTTGATTCATTCTTATTCTAGGTTATGCTACAATTTAGATTTTATATTGTACCACCAGGGTTACAATGATTAAAGTGTACATTTAATTGTGTCCACAAAGTGGTGTATTGCTATGAAAGTGTATATGTTCATCAGATAAGTAATTCCTTACTTCAGAAGAGTAAAAACTTCACCAGGTTTGAAATTGACTATTAATTCCAGTAATAAATTAAAGCTGGGATAGTAATTAGCACAATGATATTGTTTGTCCCTCATTCAACCAACAGTGTGTATACTTCATTTGAAAATATGTTTTATTTTATCAAATTTACTTATCTTTTATTTTATTTCGGTGAATAAAATTAAGCATATACTGAAAACTCCAATGTGCAAAACTTTTTAATAGTGATTCAAAGAATAATCTTGAAGATGCCATGTTGTGGCATTATTTTCTTTTAAATTCAGTTTAAACATTTGTGATTTAAAAATAATAAAATATATATGTATGCATAATATGACCCCAATATGAGCTACACTCTGGATATATAATGATTGCAACTTTTGCAACAATTCTAATATTTTAACTTATATTTTCAGTTTTTTTTATTAAAATTTTATAAAACTTGTAAATAAAAAAAATTATTCAGATAAAAACTTCTTAATGGAAAAAGTGGATATGCTAAAAAAGTAAGCTTATATATAAACTTAAATGCATTATTCCCTTGAAAGTGAAATAAAGGTATTAGTCCATTCTGTCCACTTGCCTGTCCATCTGTAAATTTTCATATGCATCACAGTATCTCAAAACTTTTACTGTTTTCCTTCATGACAGTCTTGTCAGAGTATTAGTTTGCAATCATATATTTAGAACTTTACTATAACCAAGTAGGAGGGCCCCTTTCCTCTTAGCTTCTCATATTCTTATATAAATGAAAAACATTAAAATAGAATATTTCTACATCCACTTTCTTGCTGCCCTCACTTTTCCCTTCTCCGAACCCCATCCCAAAGTTAGCCTCAGTAAGCAAGAACAAGATGAATATATTTTGTATAACTATTCGTCCATAGGTACTTATGTACATGCCAGAAATTATGTCAATATTGTGTAATATGTAGACATAGTGGGCATCACAATAATGTACCTTGTCAAGACTAAAGAGATATTGTGTCATACAAAGTCATAAATCCCTTCATCAGCATAGTTAATCATAACATCATATCTGTCAAATTGAAAGCTTGCAGACTTCCATACACTTTAGATCCTTCAACAAATAGCCTTATCATCATTCTACTACTGCTTATTACTGCTGTCATTGAATTCATATTTGCTCAAATATATCACAATTTTCAACCCCTCCTAAATAAATAAAAAATAAACCACTATATTTTACTCTATTAATCCATCAGTCAGGTAATTTCATTTATCATTTACTCACATATTACATTACATTCCTTTATAATAGCCCAACATGTCCATGATATTCATAAGCTTTATCAACTCGATATAGTATCACAGTGGAGAAACATTTATAGTCCAATCACGATCAGCTGAGCCCCGTGACCCATGGGTCCCTTGTTTTATTCTAAAAGTTAACAGAAAATATAGGTTTTCAATGGAAAACTGTCTCCATAAGATATGTATAAACATTTTGGCATGACTGCAGAATAACTCACGCACCTCTCTGAGGCACAACAGTTCTGTGAACAGAAAACGTTTCTAGGTACAGCTGCTTGTATCTTAATTTTGCCACTTACTTTTAAATTAAATGAATCCTTAACATCATACCGTCCATCCGTATAAACTCATAACCTGGTGGAGACAGTGCATGAGTGATCCTGCAGTCGCTCCAATATTTTTAACATTTATTTTGTTGGGCTGTCCTCGTGGCAAGAAATTTATACCCCGGTATGTTTACCTTGATGACCTGGTCAGTGATGGTGTTGACGGAATGAGACGTGGGGGCATTCAGGTTTTCGATGATATTTGACTGGATTCTGTTGGTGGACTTATAAAGATTAGGTTAATGTGATGAACACATGAAATTTTTATTAAATGTACATTGCAAGGAAACTGTTCCTGAAGAAAGAAACAGAAATATGCATACCTCGTAAGTAGCAGAAGCGGACTCAACGGGACTCCATGCAGAGGGTCCGTATTCATCTCAACCGCCGCAATTTGTTTTCATCATATCAGACAAATTTTGAGGCCTGAAACCCCAAACACCATTCCACCCCATCCCACTCCACAACGGATCGTGAAATTGATACCTTGAATTAGGTTTTGTCATTAATCCTCCTGGGTTGAACTCTCCATTTCATAAAGCGAGAAACATGTGTTTTTCTCTTTTACTGACCACGCACGTGGGTGAGAGCCTCGTTTAATTGAAAGGCCCGACAGGCTCAAATCCCTCGCTGAAAGCAAGCGTTATTCATATAAACAATAGTAGTGTTTGTGGTTGAAAGACCACGATGCATGCGTTCTGGTCATTGCCAAAGGCAGTTCGGCTGTGCTCAGTCCTACCTCTGTGCAAGTCAGTAAAAACCGAAAAATCACTCAAAATTATATGTACATTAAAAATTATTTATTCTCATATCACCTATGTCACTGCAGGCATAATAACCTTTAAAATGATATAAGGCACAATATTGTACACAACGCGGTTTTAGAGAACATAGCGAACAGACGTGAACCGAATTCCTTTTATAAGTATTAGATAAAATTGTTAAATTTGCATTTTATTCCATCTGTCTATTTTGTTTGAAAAATAATGATAATAAATATATATTTATAAATCATTATTCATGTACTTAACTTCGTTTGAATTGCAAGTAGTCAACATGTCCTTTTTTGAAAATATATTAAAACCTACTTTAAGTGGCATGGCTTTTCAAATGTAGAGAAAAATGAATAGAACATGTAGGCTGTGTTATGTGGAATAGCAATAAAGTGGGCAATACTAGGGTTTTAGGATGGTCCCACAGCCACCTCCACTGCTGATAAAACTTGTGAGAAAAATCTCAAAAATATTTCACAGATCTGTATCAAACTTGAAGGGTGAGAGAACGAAGCCTTTTTAAAAAGGGGTCATGGCCATTACAAGGAGAGTGGCCTTGACCTTGAATATTTCCACGTTTGGTGAAAATCACACAAAATCTTAAATATCTCAAGAAAAGGTGCATAGATTAGTCCAAAAGTCAGGATCCCAAAAGATCTTAGATAACTTTATCTTGTACCATAGACTGGTGGCAAGTCATATTATCCTTTTCTTGTTTTCATGCCTTTAGTTTTACACCCAGTTATTACTACCGGTACATGTCAGTATTGTGAGCATTATAAATAAAACACTAACAGATAGATTTCTTTCATATTATGCACATGCATAAAAATGGTTTATAGGGTGAAGTCTATGTAAATTGGGGTCATTATCTTGTGAGGGTCCTTGACCTTTAATAATTCCATTATTTGGTGAAAAACAAACAAAAACATTGTTTACAAGTGGATTCATGTATTTTTTTTTAAATCTGACAAAAAGAAAGATGTCAGTCGATAAGTTATCAAAAGAGTTTGAAAAACTTTTTCACCTTCAAGGAAAAATCTGCCAATATACAAGATTTTTTAACCAAATAACTTTGGAAGTGTCAAATCTTTAAATTATTATTTAAATGTGACACAGATTGTTTTCAACAAGATGTCAGACATGCTGGTGACCTTAACCAATGCTTTTCAAGGTCAGATCTGCGGAAACATTAGATGTTTATTGACCCAATAACTTATGAAGTACAGTATATCTTTTCTGCAAATTTGATACACAAATTGTTTCCACCAAGATATCAGACATGTTTGAAGGCTAGTGACCATGAGCTTGGTCTATAAGGACATAACTGTGAATATATAGGATTTTTGTTAACCCCATAACTTTGGAAGTACTGCGTCTGTTTCCTTCAAATTTTACATAAAAAATTATTTTCACCAACATCCTTGAACTGTTTGAAGACTTGTGCGCTTGAGCTTGGTTTTCAAGCCAAATCTGCAAATATATATAGGATTTTTTTGTTACTTTTGAAGTACAAGTACTACATCTGTTGCCTTCAAATTTGATACACAAATTTTCTCAACTAAGATGGTGGACAAGTTCAATCATTTGTGACCTTGACCCTGGTGGCAGTATATGCTTCAGAAGAAGGGGGCCTATTTTAGAAGGGGGTATTCCTTAATTGTCTGCGGAAACTACAGCATCTCTGATGCCAGAAATTTCTAGGTAAAATCAGTTTCAGGTCCGTAATGACTGGTGGTGCACTTTGTCATAAAAAAACCTTTGCTAGTATGCCTGCATTGTTATATTTTCACTTACAGTTTAAATAAAATAACAAAGGACTCTATACGATGTATGACGTTAGTCCTGTCCTTTGGGGTCTGCCAAAACGGAACAGCAATCAAACTGCAGCAGCTAGGGCAGTCATCACCAAAATGTTTGTGCACACTTAAATTGTTCATTGAATTGTTCATTAACAAAGCAGTCCACAACATTCAGTGACATTGCTATGTTTTTATATCAGTATAGCAGGGGTGTTTTTAAGGTTTGAATCATTTAATAAATTGAAATTGATTTTGGAGTCAGGGATCCTTGGGGGCCAGGTTTTACACACTGCCAACTTAAACTCTGTATTGATAAAGTCATTGGAGTATGTGTATGTTATGATATTATATTTAAAAAAAAACCTCTGTTTCAGCTTTAGCCCATCAGTGAGTCCACCAGAACTTATTTAATTTTGCCTGTATTTATTAATTTTAGTGGTAGAGAAAAAGGCAGCAGAGTTGGCGTCACATGACCCAGCTGACCTAGCACTGTCGGGACTTGTAGGTGACAGTTTGACACCCCCGATGGTTACAGCTGCGATGGCCGCTGGGCTGCAGAAGAGACGCAGCTCTACGAGAAGTATCAAACGGAAAAAGTTTGATGATGAACTCGTGGAGAGTAGTCTGTTAAAGACAGAAAGGGCAAGGCCTAAGCCCATTATGGAAATCAAAGTTGAACCACCAACAGTCATCGAGCAGCAAACGCCTGCTGCAGCAGCAACTGTAGTGGCACCACCTCAAGAAAAACGCAAGGTAAGTTCGCTGAGGGTTTATTATCATAAACAATACACTGATCAGTGATACACTAAAACACCACCATCACAAAAACCAATATGGTAACCAGCTTCTGTGGTTTAGAGGTAGCGCACAAGACTCAAATCATTGGTTCTGGCAAAGGGCCAAGAATAAGACCAACGAGAGCTGGTGTCATATTTTTAAATTTGGAGCTGGATGCACAATTTGATACCATGCTCTCATTGGTCTGCTTACAATTCTTTGATCTGGGATGACTGCAGTTTGTGACTGCTGCTGTAACAGCATATAGAGCTATAGCGAAAGACATCTTGTTTTTGCCTAAGCATCTAAAAATCCAATTGGCTAAATAAATCATGACTCTGGTAAACCATAAAATACTTATAGTTAACTCAGAGGACAAATGTAAGATTGGTTTATGAGCTTATTTATGTACAAACTATGAGTAAACATAGTACGCAAACACAAAAAAATCATGTGACCATAGGTTGTTTGTAAAAAAAAGGTCATTAGTTGTTGATGAAAGCAAATGAAATATGATATTCTTTAATCATTTATGAGATCAGTGGGCATTTTAGCATGTCCTCAACATGTTATCAAAACATGGATGTAAAACAGACAACCTTTACATGGTGGGAACAATTTATAGCTTTAGAATTTTCATTATAGGGTCAAATTTTTAGGGGGAAACCGTACAGACACACAGTACAATGTGCGGTTTCATTTACTTTTGGCTAATTTGGTCATATATTCTAATCATTTCATTTCTTTTCAGATCAGCTAGAAATAAGTTATCTTCATATAATTATGTAAATTTACATACATGTATATTTGATCACCTCAATTCTCATTCCACACCCCTGTGATCTAGATTTATTAATACAATTGGATATATTTATATCTTATTTTTATCTTTATATCTTAAAACATTTGCTCAGGGTTGCAGGTTTTACCCAGCACTCAAGGTTATCAGGTAAAACCCAGGCTGGGTAATTAGGTTTTACCCAGGTAATACCTAGGATTTCTGGGTTTTATCCCTAATTCCTATTGATAAAAGTGATATGCTCTGCACTGCCAGGTGTGAGTTGTGAGTGGTAAATGGCATTTTATAGACAGGGATGTTGTGGTCAGAGCCACTTGGTTATCAATATTTACAAATTGTGGATATGACTTTAGTGACCAGTCAGAAAGGAACTAAGCTTTGGTTATGCTAGATAAAAGCAAATAAACAAGGGAAAAAACTTGGGTAAAACACTTGGTAAAAACACAGGTAAAACATGAGTTACATGCTTTTAACCCAGGTTTTACCCAATGGGTTGGGTCCCATATGCTGTGGGCAATGTGAACCCTGCATTTGCTAAGCTTTTTGACTTTGAAATTCAATCATTATGTTTGGTTTAATTGCAGAGCTCCAGTAAGAGATCAAAGAAGGCCAGGACGTCGCATGTGAGTGTGGATATTATGGTGAATCCAGTATTTTAATATAAGAGAATATAAATGCAAAATCGCCAGTAAAATGAAATATAAAAAAATTTATATAATGTGTATAAAATGAGGCTACATTGATCTCTCCAGATATTTTGAGATCAGTCTAAAATTTGCAGAGTTATAATTGATACAGACTTGGAAGATTTGAATATGTTTACAGTCAGTGCATTAATACATAATTTCTAGTCGTTAATCATATGCTTATTACCATAATTTACACAGTATGATTGTTATTTATTGTGCCATATGTCAGTAGTTTGACCTCCAAATTCCTCATTGGAAATAATTGATATGTTATAACATAATCTCAATCTTATTTCAATCTTATCTTAATTTTATCTCCAACTTATCTTAATCTTACCTTAATCTTACCTTAATCTTATCTTAATCATATATTAAATCTTATCATGCATTGGCTGTTTCTTCATATAACAGCATATCTGAAAAAATGGCCAAGCTTTAGATTGAAAAGCCCTGCCTATGCCTCTCTCTGAAACAGCATTAAATATTTGCATTGGGACGGCACAACTGAAACAGTGTGAACTGCAGTATCAGCTAGAGAAGTCTGTTACCTGTTGATATGGCCACATGCTGTGGTTGGCTTTTGTTCATAAGGCCTTTCAAATTTACAATATTTGAGAAAGAAAAATCATCGCTAAAATATAACCTTCATGAACAAGACACCAGATATACTAGTGTTGGGAATCGATTGTAATTTCAGGATAGATCATCAGTACAAATTGGTTGACCTCTGCCTACTGATATAATGGGAAATAATTGGTTGTTTAGATGTATAAACTTTAGAACCATTTATATACACTGGTACATCATCTCAACTGGTATGTAGGCCTATATGCTGGCTAATAATGTCACAGCCTACATGTCTTTATAGTCACTTAGGAATTAAGATTTTTAGTAAATGCAGACTTTTTCTCTCGTTTGCTTGCATAATGTATAAATTAGCACATATTTCCTCATCAAAAAGCCTAAGTTATGTGCAATTGTTTGCAATTGATCATGGCACTGCAATTAATGCATTGGATCATTTGCATCTACTGGACCGATAATTGATTATAATTGATTATCAGCCCATCACTACCATCTACACAAGTGAACAGTCATTTATATTGTGGCTGAGTGTCTAAGGTACATTATCTATGCCTGCAGCGTCACAAGTCTTAAAGTTGTATATAAATAATATGAGATCTTTTAAATTTATATCTGCCTGTAATGAACAAAAATGTCCACTGGTTTGATGTGCTTCATAATCATTCACAAGTTATTAAGATTTTGAGCACTTATTAAATAATTCATATATAATGGATACACTGCATGTGGTTGACTGTTTTGAGATACTGGGAAAACAACCACTTTGAAACATTGGAAAAATGGAAATCTCAAAAAGGCAATCATGCTCATTCTTAACCTTGACCTTTCTGTACATTTCAGCCACCTGTGGCCTCTTCCACTAAGGACCTTGGCAGGTGGAAGCCTCAAGATGACCTTGCTCTGATTACAGCTGTCCAGCAGGTGGGTGAATCTTTAATGTGTTTAATATCCACAAATTTGAAATCTGCATAATATATTAAATTTAACTTCATTTTCTGTTCTCATTTATCTGAAAATTTGTTTATCTTAGATTTTCAGGCATTTTGAAAAATGCCTGAAAATTTCAGTCATTTAATAAAATGCCTAAGGCAGTGTATAAGGCAGTTTGTAAATTGACTGAAAAATCAAGGCAATTTACTAATTGACTGATTTTACACATTGACTGTAACATATACACTGTGTAGTTTACAGTGAAAGCATGAAAATGAAAGCCTAACTGAAAAGAGAATTTCATGCAAATGTAACTTCTGGAATTTAAAACTAACCAGATTATATTAATGTATACAAATTATTCTTCTTGTTTGTCCATGATACATGCATATTTATTTTTGTTCTGTTTTGTGACCTGTGTATCTTCAATGTCATCTCCTTGGAAACAGACTTGCGATTTGACTGCTGTACATCTGGGGGTGAAGTTTTCATGTAAGTTTACCCTGAAAGAAGTCCAGGAGAGATGGTATGCCCTTCTGTATGACCCCGTCATCTCAAAGTAAGTGTCCATCAGCTATCTCTGAACAGTTGTATAAGGGGGTGTAGTATATTAAACAGTTAAGTCCACTCATGTCATTTGGCTGCAAAACAACTATACTCCATTCCACAGCCCTTGTCCACCAGATTTTACATGATAATTTTTATACAGTGCACAGTAGGCAAATCAGACAAATGTTGCAAGTATCTTACAGCAAAATAATGCTCTCCCATGATTAATTCAGAAAGAAATACATGAAGGAACAGATGTACAGTCTTGCGACATATCAGTGATGACCTAAGATGAAGGACTAAAACTACGTCCACTGACGAATCATGCTGATGATGTCACAGTTGTAATAGTACATCAGACATTGTCACATCATTGTCATGATTGCTGTCATTGTCTAAAAATTATGGGGGAAAATCGTAAAAAAAGCAGGTAGCACCACCATTTTTGGGGAATAGACAAATAGGGGAAGAATCTAATTGAATTTTGGGTCACAAGGTCAAAGGTTAAGGTCACAGAGACCATCTGTCCACAAATTATTTTCCAGATAATAACTCCAGTTTGGTCTGACATATTGGTTTAAAACTTATATATGACCCACTAATAATGTTTATCTTTCAGATATTGCTAACCTGCCATTTGTGAAAGATTCTTTTCGATTTTGGAGTCAGGGTGACAGGGCCCATTCATTTACAAATTAATTATTTACCATAACTCTGGTTTGGATATATAAATATATATATTTTGTATATACTTTCATACATGAAGCTTGTTTAGAAGTATGACATGCTGTAAGATTATACAAAGATTGCGCTATTTAGCATTATTTATTTTTACTTTTTTTTCATACTTTTCCAGACAATTTTATATTTTTTTCTTATTAGATTTTATACTTTATCCATTAAATCCAGAGTGGCAGCACTACATTCCCAACATTTCAAGATAAAAAAGGGCATTTCAGAGGCATGCCTACTGAGAACTCCTATGGTATTGATAGCTTGCTGCTACCATCAATTATAGTATAGAAAAGGCTTGAACATATCATGCGGGTTTGCTAAGGTTATGGATACTATGTATATACATCATTTCAGTCTCAGGTGAAGGAACTCTTTGTATAATTTGAGGATTTTGTCTGGGTCCAAAAAAAGTGATATTCCACTCTAAACAGCTTTGCCAATTCACCTCCTCTTGTCACCTATCTATCACTGTATATAGGTTCTGTCCTGGATGCTGTCTTTGTGGTACTTTCCTGTAGCATCTCCGCACACTGATCAAACTGTGACAGGTTTTATTTCTTCCTTTTTCATGCAAACTGCTCATTGGAGCTGCCATTTTGCATACACACTAAAACCTGGATGTCATAGGTCACATGTAGAAATTATGGGTATACAACTATTTACTTTTTAACATGAAGATATCTCTCTATCCCTCTCTGTTTCAGGCTGGCAGTTGGGGCTATTAAACAGCTCCATCCTGACGTGATCTCAGCTGTCCAGTCAAAGACGCTCTACAGCAAGGATGAGGAGAATCTCCTGGGAAAAGTAGCATCAGTAAGTTTACCAGTCCTAAATGTTGTCTGTTATCTAGGTGTGGTCATCTTGGAGGGGTGTGTAGCTGAAGTGTGCCAATATATTGATTATATCGGTCAATATCTTTCAATTAAATTGATTGTATTTTTGCATAATTAATCACAAATGATTGTGAGTGTATATCTGAAGAAGTCATATTATCCCGATGAAATATTTTTATTCTGTTAGAGAAATAAGAAAGATTGGTCACAAAACAGCTGTTCAAATAACTGTCAACAACCTGGCCATTGCCTTGACCTATCAGAGTGAGGTACAAGTTAGACTGAATTTACTAAACGAATATTTTTAATTATAATTCCATACAAAATTTTCAAGGTAATAGAGGATGTACATAAAATGATCAATCTTTGGTCATTTTCAATCTTTCAGTTATCAAAAATTATTTTACAACTGATCCCTACCTGCTAGTACACAGTATTAAGACTTTAAGCACCGGAAATTTCCTGTGACATCTTCCTGGGATCCAATAATGTATTTTGTGGCATCCATTAGTGTTTCATGGGGTTCTACGGCAGAGGCAGATCCAGAATTTAGGAAGGGGGGGGGGGGGGGTCAAACCAAGGAAGACTCCTAAGAAAACTAAAACAAGCATCCCAGGTCTGGAAAAGGGGGTTCATGCTGTAAAATTCAGCCTGAAAACCTTAAATGAAGGCTGTGGCCACAAAAAAATGGGGTTCTGGACCACCTTAACCCCCCCCCCCCCCCCCCCCCCCCCCGAATCCACTTCTGTATGCCATCTCAAACAGTGATGCCAGAAATTTGGAGAGCTCTCACGTCATGATATATCACCAGCCTCACCATATCCAATCCCCCTGTAATTTGTTGGATGCACATAGTCACTCAGTGACTGCCTGTATTCAGTCTTTAAAGGAAAAGCTTTGTCTAGAGATCACTAATAATTTGCTTCATTACAGTCTAGTCAGCCCTCCATTGATGTGTTCCAAGAACTCCTGAACAGAAACCCTACAACGTTTCACCCAGCTCGCACTGCCAAGGCCCTGTATACACACTGGTTGTTGATGAAACAGTATCACTTATTGCCTGACCAGTCAGGTAAGTGTCTACACAGGTAGATACAGACAATAACATACATACACACTGCACAGACACAGGCACCAACAGACACAGGCATTAACACATCTCCACAGGCAGACACAGGCATCAACGTGTCTGCACAGATGCACACACAGGCATCAACACATCTGCACAAATACTAACACAGGCAGACACAGGCTTCAACACGTCTGCACTGATATACACACACAGGCATTTGATGATGTGCAGACAAACACAGGCAGACACACAAACACAAAAAGATACAGCAGGCACAGACACAACAGACAAACAAAGTCACACTAGCAGCTAGAGAAACTTAACCGGCCTACCATTGTGTAGTCCTTTACATTATTCCATCAATTTCTATTATATCATATACCAGACTGAAATCCAATCATTGTATATGCACACAAGTCCAGTATCCCCATTTACAGACACATACATACAAGAGAAACAAAACCATTTAAGATCTGCAGCAATAAAGATGATTATGAAGTAGAGTCATATCATTTGCAGTGCAAGCCATGCCAAAGGGAGACCATGTCCTAAACTTCTCTGACGCGGAGGATATGATCAATGATGAAGGACTCAAGTATGTACAGTTTCCTGTAATATTTTATGTCGGTTACGAACTTGTAGAGCTTTAACAAATCACTGATGCACCGATACATCACGATACAAAGACAGATATTGTATCAGTATTGTAAAATTATATTATATTATATATATTATATATTGTATTGATAAGTTAATATGGTTTGATTATCAGATGGAAAATGATATCTAACGTTTATACAGTAACTCTGTATCAATTAAGGTGTGTAAGGTGTAGTGGTGTGCCGATTAATTGAATTAATTGTTGAATGATCGTTTTCTTTCAAATTGATTAAATCAAGTGCATTTTTGCATAATACAAACGATTATGTATACACATGCATAATAATCCGTCATCAGTCGTTTTATTTTCAACATTGATTATGATTTTAAAACCAATTCCTACCACTAGTACGGTGAAAGTTCATTAGTAAAAGATCAGATGGACAGCATTTCATTGACTAATCAAAGAAAAGCAAATATTATGTATGGTTTAAAGTCAGTTTAAGAAAGTAGGCATATAACATGTCTGAATACAAGGAAAAATTTATAATTTATGCAATATATCACATATGTATCATATTATGCTTCATATCATGAGCAAATTATTGCAGTACATTTTGTGTCATGAGATAAAGTAATGTTACAGCCTTACAGACTTGTATCGCTCAGTAAGGGTTAGAATGCAGTACAGTAGTTTGGGCAGTGGACTTTATTGTTTAAAAGACTCCTTGATATATCTTAAATGTATAACAGAGTGTACACATGCTCATAATATTATAACAAGAGAACAAAGTGTGCAGTCATTTAGCCAAATTTCTCTGGGTCATTTAAAAATTAAATGGGTTCTATATGTTAAAAAAAACTTATTATCCAGTTAAGTTGAATAAAATCTGTCTTTTAAATTCAACAACAGAGTTACAAATACCACAGATAAAGACATAAAATATATATATATATCATTTTATATAGTTATATAGTTTATCAGTTTGTTCTGTGCACATAAATTTATTATAATGGACTAGTTTACAATACAAGCACACCCTTTAAGTTTTACACAATGTTATGGGGTGCATATAAATGCAGACCAAACGGTCTCGCTAATGAAGCAAGCTTTTCAGGCTTTCTAGCTAAGCTGTTGGAGTGCCATCCTAAATATTTTCCCCTAAAAAAAATTCTTACGTAACCTATGGGCGCTCGTCCAAAATGATGTCAAACTTTGGTGCCCAGGGAATGGTGATTTGAAGTGATTGGGTCATTACCACCACCAAGTTCACCAAAAGTGTTCTTTTCTGATAGCAGAACATTCTTGAGAGGGTGTGTGTTAAGAGGTGCATATAAAAGCAGATCAAACTGCCTCGCTAGTGAAGGTTGCTTTTTTAGCAAAGTTATTGGAACGCCGGACATGTGCGCCACTGACATGGTTACAAATCCTGGATCGACCAAATATTTTCCCAGGTGCAAAAGGTGTATGTAAAAAATTCACATATTTCTTTTTTTTTTCAGAGACCATAAAGATGACGTATTGGAACATGGTAAGTGATGACTTAGTCATATTTTACGCTTTATTATTAAAAAGAGCCCTGTCAGGGGGCGTTATTTTTTACTTGAGGCTTTTATTTGACTGGGTTTGCGTCAGCATCCTATTCCACACCTGCATGTGTGTCTGCATATTTGAAAGATTAAAACCTCAGACATGCTGCCACCTATCAACTTTATATCATGTTCCTGTATTCCCAGGTCAGAAAAATTTTCCTTGTATATTTAAGTATGTATAAATAATCACATACATATCATAATTAATCATTTTAATTTATTAATTATGACATACATATTAAGCAGATTATATTTTTCAGACTTTCACTGTTGGTATTTAAATCAGTGTTTACCTTAATATCATATTGATTTGACATATTTAATTTTTATTAGGTCTATTAATAATATAATAGAGCCAGATTTTGCCTCATGTTTATTCATGAACGATATATAACGTAATGGTGAGTGTCTTTATTGTACAGAACTGACAGTGGCTGACAGAAGACAAAAGCGAGAAATTCGTCACTTGGAGCAGGAGATACCTAAATGGCAGGTGCTTGTGGACAGTGTGACAGGTAAGATAGGAATAATTATGAGAGCTCTCTAAATTAATATGTAGGTCCAAGCAGTTATTTATTCAGACAGTTCTATATTTTTTCTTGTAAAATTTATGATCTGCAACAAATTCAGCAAAAAAATGAACCTTTAACATATGAATCTATTTATATGCCTACTTATGTAACCTAAGAACATGTGCACAGGATCAGCTGACCTGAGTAATTAACAACCTTAAATTCCTTTAATTGGGTCCCAATTAGGCCAAAATAAAAAAAAAAGGTATGGTTCTCAGGCACTTTTTTTCAGAAATCAATGCAGGCAGGCACTTTTATTTTTATTTTGTGGTATGTTTTGATAAAAATGTCAAATGATAAGAGAAAAGCATGGTTATAACAGATTTATTTTGCTAAACAAGTAAAAGCACTACTTAACAAAGGAAATTGTATGGTTTTATCTTCTTGAAAGAAATGTCCCAGCTGCTGCAGCTCAAAATCGAAAAGTTTCTATTGAAAATCAAAATGAAAATTTTTAATGCGGGGTTTAAAATTGATGCCGGCAGTGCCTGAGAACCATACCTTTTATATTTTTTTTGGCCTTAGTTCATTGTTTATCTCTATTACTCATAATCTATTACTGATGAGTGTTGTGAGTTTAGAAAAATGACCATTGGATGTGTGTAGTGATAAATCCTTATTCAGTGAAACCTTGAAATCACAACCACCAGCGGGACCTCAATTAAGTTTTTTGTTCACCTGAATGTGGTCTTAATAGACAGGTCCTCTGTCATACAGGTTTTACTGAAGGTCTATCCAACAGAAAGTCCAATATGTGACTTTGTACCTCCAGTATGTAAGGCAAAACATCATTGGCCAGAAATTAGTTAACTGGCATCTGATTGGCTGACTGCTGCACAAAGGGGTCTTTTCATTACTAATTCAGTAATTGTTCTTGGAGTGACGAGGCAATGATAACTTGATCAAAGGGGAGCAGTGATTTGGAATCTAAACTTTGTTTCTCTTTATGTGTATTGTATTGTGTATTATATCATGATTGAAGTATCCTGAATAATATCTGTGAATAACATTTACTTTACTTATTACCCCTTTCACACATAAAAAGTTTTCAAAACAATTTGGGCAAAGTGGTTTGACCAAATCAGTTTGAATCTGTGTTGTTCGTTTACACAGGCATCAAACACAACTGCGCGAGATGTACATTTCACATGAAGAAAAATGTAACAACATGCTGACACAAGTATTTGCAATTGCACTGTGACCTAATTGTTGCTTGCAAACTGTTTTTAATGCACATTCACATGACACATCAACAAAGTGGGAAAAAAAATGATTCACATTCAAAACGGTTTGAAACCAGTTTGCATTTGCCATTGAAAGGGGTAATAGATGACGTCAGACTTGTATCATGTGAGCTCTAACTGCACATGCCTACTTTCACAACTGAATGACTGTCAAGCGTACCTAGATCGATCGTGATATTTTTTCATGCAGCGGAGATGAGGAACCAGTACGGCACCCTGGTACAGCCAATCACAGGTAGATGGTGCTGTTGTTTGTCATGGTCCTGTGTGATATTTATTTTGTAGATACCACAAGGAATTATTTGCCTGTTGGGTCTGGCAGATTACGTGTGTGTTTTACATTCTGTGTAGTCAGGTTTCTATATATTTTATCAGACAACCAGTCACATCTTAATTTCTGGGCTACACTTGATCTCATCAATGTTTAAATAAAAAGAGAAAAATAATTTTACTGAATTTGACTTAAGATGTTAAGAATAACAGGGAAGGGCCTGAGATGACATTTTGATAATCTGTGAATGCTGCATTGAATATTAAACATGGCTTGGAAATGCTCTATTATCTTTATATGAACTGGGAACCTGTATCTTAGTACATTGTACCAAGTGTCATTTGTGTTATAAAGAGTGGGTACATCTTTTCTGATGCTTAATCCTCAGCATCTTCTTATGTAATAGACAGAAAAATAATTGTTCTGGGGCATTGAAAACAAATAACAAGTGACATCAACAACATCATGAATTACATGATGTGCAACAATTAAATATTGTAGCAATTGAGACATAATAGCACATCCATTGAATCACATGAAGTTATATTTACAATCCCTATTTTATTTAGGTATATATCTCCTCTATAATATAGAATAATTATAATGATTACAACATGGAAACTTTAGACTAATTAAAAAGTCCTATGAAGGCACCTGCAGAGCTACACTTTACCCAGTAAAATTATGTTGAATACTAGTGTTGTGCTGATTAATCAATTATTTTCATGATTACTGGTAGTCATTTTCTTCATAATCGATTATATCTATAGCATTTTGCATAATCAGTGGTAAATGCTTATGTATGCATGTCCAAGAAATTATATTGCATGCCCAGAAAGGCAGGACACAAAACAGCGAACAGCATTGAAACATAACTGAAGAAAATGTCAACAACCTTAGCAATTATCCTTAACCTTTTAGCTTGATGTTCTTGTTACTCTGGATTTTTTTGGTCAATATTTTAAGTATAATTCTATATATTTCAGGGTAATATAGATGCTACATAAATTAAATCGATAAATAATGGATCATAGGTCATTTTTAATACATTTGTCTTTCAATCATTGAATATGATTTTATTACTGATTCCTACAAATATTGAATACTATTTGTTATTGCTCTCTGTTAATGGTGGCTGGCTGTCTGATAATCTATGATCACATTGATGTCACCTGCTGCATCTTAGAATCCACCTGCATATTTCATGGTTATGTTGATTTCTGTAGAGTTCCCATTTTCCTTTTTTACTGATCAAATTTCAGGTGACAAGCACTGAATGGTTATTTTTATGTTTTTGCTTAAAATAAAATGAAAGTTTATTTTGATGCATTCACCCGTTCTCATACCATTCATCCCTTGTCTGTTATCATATTTGTTTTAACTGACTTCTCAGAAGACTTAGGGATAACCTATCTAGGTCTCAATGTTTATGCTGTTTCTAAATAAACACATAATAGACAGTTTGGCTTAAAGGGTACTTGCGTACTTGAGTCTGTGTAATATTTAAAGAGTAATGTAGTCCATAAAGTGTCTGGAAACAGAAATCATACTGGAAACTGACAATCTTACAAGTGCAAGTCCATTTACACATAATAAACTACTATAAATACTGTGATATATAACTTATTTGGAAGGGACTTGCACTGCCAAACAATTTTTCTTGTTAAGATAAAATTTCTTGACAAGAATGATTTTTTATACCATTTCATTGAACATTGTCATTGGAATGAGTACTCCAGTCCTTGTCATAGAATGCCTATCAAGTCCAAATTTTGTACCCATTTCAGCCATTATTTGTTTGCATGCATACAATATTTAATATAACCAAGGTCATATTTTTATGTTCTCAGCATGTAAAAGTGCACATGTATGTTTCTATACATGTCTAGCCCTTTCATGATGAAGTTTAAGAATAACTGATCAGGCAAAAAGAAGAAATTCTGTTGCTTCTACACACATTGGACATGTTTGTCACTCAATACATGTACATTATTAATGTTAAAACATATTGTACTGCTCTGTAAGATCTGATATCTTTCGCCAAACACATATTTTTGTGTTTCCTCCCAAATATATATTAACCCTTGCAGATATGAGATTTTGTATCAGCAAAATATGTATATTATAAATTAATCATATTTATATATGCTTATATCATCACAAGATGGATATCCTCCTAATTATCGACACTGATAGACAGGGTGTCCATACTGATGATATATGGGAGAGGTTACAGACATTTAAGTTTGCTTTTCAATTTTGTCCATAATTAAAAACATGTCAAAGACAGAGAGGGGTCAGTGAGGCAGAAGTTTCCATAATAGGGAGGTGACCATCAGTGAGGTGCACATCATTGAGAGGTGTCTGTATTAAGGAGGTGTCCATAATTGAAGGATTTCCTTAATTGATAGTTGTAGAGAGGTGTTCACAGTGGAGAGGTATCAGATGGTTTAACAGGGCACAAAATTAACTTTTTTATCCACCTGAAATGGGGTTTGGCGCCCAAAAAAATTTGCCATACCCTACAGAATTCCACCTGACCCTGCATGTTTTTTGTTCCAAGTTGTTAATCTACTTCCTTCAGGCAGAAAACCAAACTGTTGGCCAAGAGGAGTGGGAGTGTGCTCCCAGTCTATGACACTGTCTATGACACAACTTTTCGTCATCATAGATTACCAGTGTTATTTCCATATATGGAAAAATCCTATTAACGGAGCAAGCAATCTAACAGGAGGTGTTTTCTCAGTTAGGCATCATACAGATAACTGGGGAAATGGTAGCTTGTCTTTTCATCAGAATAACATGAATGGTAAAAAAAAATGCTGGAAAAGGGGTCCAGTGCCTGGATGATATTTACCGGACCCCTGGTAAAACTACCTGCTATTTCCAGGGGTCAGGATCCAATTTTGCGCCCTGGTTTATAATGAAAGCATTACTGTAACTTGTAATAAAGATACAGTTAATCAGTGGGTGGATCGAGATAGACATGGGAGTGGGGAAGGAATTTTAAGAATCCCTCTAGATGTAGAAATAAACAGAAATGTTTCATTGAGAATGTTGTGTTCTGCGCATGTCAGAGTTATGCAGTTGTCAGTTTACCAGTAGTATGTCCAGTAAAATTCTCTTTTTTTATCATGTTGTTTGTGTGAGTATTGTGTTCATATTGAAATCAATTGATCATCGTTTGTAGCAGTTATGCTTAATTGCATGAGGCATGCATTGTATTGTATGACACAGACTATAAGACCATCAGTTAACAGTTTTTTTTTAATGTGCATACAGTACACTTATTTCACATTTTTACAGATGTGAAATTTATCAAATTTTCAGGTGTCAAAGCTTTTTACACTTTAAAATGTTTACACTCCCTTTCAATGTGCTGAATTTAGACTCTCCAAAAAAAATTTTTTTTAGACTGATGAGATTTAGACAGCACTGTCAATGTTAACAAAGCCTTTAAATGTTATGTGTTCTTTTCATTCAAGTTTTGCAATGATATCACTTTTTAAAACAAATAGCTAGAATGTGTGCAATCAAGAAAGCTTAAGCTCAGACCTTTAATCCTAATAGTTATAAATTCTGAAGTTTATATGAAAGCATCACATGTGGTAACATTTTACAAAAAAAAAAGAAATAAAAGGTTCTCTCACAGCATGGTGTGTGGTAGGAACAGTGTCCTGTACAGAGAAAATGAATGAGACGGATGAATTAAAGAGAGAGGATTTGTATAAGTATACATAATTATAAATAAATAATATGTCATGGTAATGTAATAAGTCATTGTAATGTATGATGTCTGTTTTTAGTCTTTTGAATAGGCTCACTTGCAGTATGCAGCTGCAGTAATACCCTTTTTAGGGGTAGGATGAAATGCTATTTTTTCCATGTGTGCATACATGCGTTTGTGTTAATATGTGTGTAAAAATAAGTGTGTTTCCATGTTCACATATTTGCTTGAAAAAATAGGTGTGTTCCATGTGAGTGTATATGTGTATGTGCATATAGCGTGAAAAATAAGTGTTTTATGTGCACATATAAACATATATACGGGAACTAGCAGACATCTTCAGGTCTTCCACATAGGGATGGTGAAGTGATGTCATTTTATCCCAAATCCCTTAGTTTATGCATATCCTGTGCGTGAAAATCACTCCTGTGGTGAGTTTCACTTATATATGCACATATGGTTAGATAGCACCCCCTTGACATCTTAATGACAAGTTATGACTTGTATGTTATATTCATGCATAGATTCATGTAATCTTGAATTTTTCTGTGAATAGATCACATATATGAGTCTATATTTGAATGTGTTTCCACATCTGAAAGTCCCAGTTCAGTCTTTTTCCCTTGAACTCAAGATGGACTGCCTGATATATCGAATCCTGATCTCCAAGTACAAGTATGAGTCCAGGACCCTCAAGTCCATGTCCCTTAACTCCAGTCTGTACTCTAGTCCTATATCACTGCCCAAAATCCCATCCAACACCAACAGAAACTGTCATATACTTTCTTTTCACTAGTCTGATAAAGCGGCGATCCTGCTTGTAGACTGATTCCTAGGTCTTCACTGAATTAATCTGAAGATGAATTTCAGAGAGAAATGTTAATATTTATACAGTGTTTTGTTATTACCAGGTATTAGCCCACCTGACTTTGACAACCAGACACTGGCAGTACTGAGGGGACGCTTGGTTCGGTATCTTATGAGGTCAAGAGAGGTCAGTAGTTCTTTGTCATGTCTGTAGATACCATTTCTTAATTGTACATTGATCTAGATTAAGGGTGTCAGTACATGGGGGAAGGGGGGGGGGTATATATCCCCCCACTATTTTGCAAGGGGGGATGGTCAATGTTATCATTCTCCCTGCTTTTCTGAGAATATTTGTATATTGGAATTGAAATTTATTAATGATTGGAATTATAGACTTGTTCCATTTGTGAGATTACTAAGAAATTTCATATAACTAAACCTGCTTGAAAATTATCATATATTGGAAACATAATACCTTATTTCTTTATAACCTTAAACATAATTGTAATATATCTTAAATGTGTTACACAGACAAAATAAGTTATATATATATACACAACTTATTTTGTCTGTGAAACACATTTAAGACAGACAAAATAAGTTATATATATAGTTATATATATATATATATATATATACACAACTTATTTTGTCTGTGTAACACTTTTAAGATATATATATATAGATATATGAGGGACCTTACCCAACGGTCCCCCTAAACACCCAAAACACCAGTGTTTTGGGTATCTGTGACAAAACACCACGAAACACCAACTTAATTCAAACCTGAACCCATAACGTAACACCAATCGATAAATAATCATCTGATGAATATATCTCTGCAATTTTTTGTCATAAATTTATGAAATATAGATAAAAACGAGTGTTTTGTGCTGTAGTTGGTTCAACGGCGGACACGGCAGCCGTTTATGCCAGCTATGACACTGCCCCCTAGTGACGCAAGTCGCAAACAAGCAGAGTATTTGTCAGTTGTACAAAACACTATTGCTTTCTTTTATTTTACAGAATAGTGACACAATTCTGCATTGACATATGCAACAAATGATAATTTATTAACCAATGCCAGTGTTTTGCTTCAAATTCAATTTTTAAAGGGTGTTTTGTGGTGTTTCGTCATACGTACCCAAAACACCAGTGTTTTGGGTGTTTAGGAGGACCCTTACCCTAGGCTGTTACCTCATCTCAAAGCACCAAGTGACTGGGTGAATGAGCACGTCTATTCATGGTATTAACTATAGCTGCTTGGCTGATATGTATAGCAAACCAGGTGATTGCATGATACATAAGAGGTTACCAGATGAGTCTGGTGTGGGCAATTCACAGATCAGGTGAATGCACACACAACCCTGATCTGTGAATTGGCCACACCAGGTTAGTTTGAAATCCTTGTATTTGCCCTTGTATCAGGTGACTACATGTGCAGTTGGGGTGATAAAAGAAAGTCTAGAGACTGTCAGATTAAAGTATGCTTATCTGTCCAATATGAATGGCTGCTGAGTGGTGCATCCACTGCTGGCTGTAAACCATCACAGGAACAGCCAGTCTGGGCTTAGGTCTGAATGGAGCATGTGCAGGCACAATACAGAAGTTTAATTAGTGTGCATATATCCTATGCTTTGCTTTGAGTTGAGAAGGCTATTCTTATGATTATGCAATTAGACAGTAATACAACTATGACCTTTGTTCATCTGTTTTGACCATTATCATTAACAGTTGAAATATAAATATTTTATAATTAACTAAATATTTAATAATTACAAATCACATTAAATAAAACTCAGAAAAGTTTAAATTGGAAGATACTTCAACTGGGAAAATTGTTGAATCACTTTAGCTGGGGAAAAATACCCACTTTACAGGATATTAGAGGTGCCCACATTAGCTAAACATAGTAATGAGAATGAAAAAATGGGACTGCCCAAAAGTTCCCACTTTAAAGAGGTGCCCACTTTATGGAGGTGCTCATTAAGAGAGGTTCGACTGTGTGTATATGTGTGTGTGTGTGTGAGGGTGTGTGTATATTATACATCCTCTGCCCTTCCACGCCTGTGAGTCATCCCAGGCGTGGAAGGCTTCAGCACTTTATGGAAATGAATACTGTTAAAGGTCAGGTTTTTATGAAAATCCTTATGAATAATAATTATTCTATATATTATCAATGACTATATATTTTCAGATAACTCTGGGACGAGCCACAAAAGACAACCAGATCGATGTGGATTTATCGCTGGAGGGACCAGCATGGAAGATTTCTCGTCGTCAAGGCATCATCAAGTTAAGAAACAACGGGGACTTTTATATCGCGAACGAGGGAAAACGGCCAATATATGTGGATGGAAAGCCAATCCTGAACGGATTCAAACAGAAGCTGAATAACAACTCAGTTGTGGAGGTAAGTACAAATATACAAATATTGATTTATAAGCATTAGGTTAGTATGTTTAAGGTTAGTATATTTTACATAATTAAAGGTCCGTAATTATGTTATGCGGCATAATGCCTCTGCCCATATGGAGGGCAGGCATGCAGGGGTAAATGAGATTATTTCCATATCAATATTTTGGTCAAAATGTTATGTGTGTGGATGGACTTTCCTTGGTCCCCTGAGTGACGACCTGAACTAAGGATCAGTCTAGATATCATTCAAATAGCAATCTTTGAACACACGAGATTTATTAGTATTTATATTAAATATCAATGTTCTTCTATTACTTGTATTCCACAATAGGGCCTCTAAATAGGGCCTCCTTGAATAAGAGGCTGCCCTATCATTATAACCATGTCCAACCTTCTGTCTGTCTGTCCATCTGCTGGTCCACAAATTTGCTCGGATGATAACTCCAGTTTGGATTGACAAATGGGTTTCAACTTAACATATATATGGCCCACCACTAAGACAATCACCCTTTTGATTTGGGTTCATGAGGTCAAAGGTCAACATAAGACCAACATTTTTAAAAAGTTTGTGGATGCATTTCAAGCCAGACTTCTCATCCCATACCTTCCATCTTGCACACATAGGTCACCTGCCAATAGGGGGAAGATCTCTATTGCTCTAGGGGTCACAAGGTCAAAGGTCAAGGTCACAGGAGCCATCTGTCCACAAATTGATTTCTGGATGATAACTCCAGCTTCATTTAACATATGGATTTCAACCTTGATTTATTAATGGCCCACCACTTATATAAGAACCCTATAGATTTTGGGGTGGTGAGGGTATAGGTCAAGGTCACCCCACACAGATCTTTAAAAAAATTATGGAGGCTTTGTAAATGTTTCATCCAAAATCTTTCACTTAGGGATTACCTAACAATATGGGGAAAAAACCGTGTTGATTTCAACATCACAAGTTCAAAGGTTAAAGTAACAAGACCGTCCTACTGATTTATATGCTTAAACAGGCTAATGCCTCTATTGTTTGGAATGCCCCACTCCTACACCTTTTCACTTTTTCGAGTCATTTTCCTCTGTCTCTGCATGTAATCAGGTCTTTTATTATATTTTTTCAAGCATCACTCAGCCTGCATAAGAAATGTATGGGCCTTTTTCTGGGCCCTTCCTGACCTGTCAGTATTCTAGTTTATGACAGTGTTTTTTGGTGATAATTCTCCTTTCATGAATATTGCCAATTTGCAACCACGGTACCTTTTTGCATGAAATTCCCATTGTTCAAAATGAGTGCATAGATTTTCCTGTAATTCAGCTTGGTCACATATCTAATGTAGCTTTCTAGTGCTTCATTTTCCCCTCGTTTTATGTTAGTTTTGAGGATCCTTCAGATGAACATTTGTTACTGTCTAGCTTATTACCAGTTCTTGTGATATGAGATGTCCACAAGACTTCAGTCGAGTTTATCCGGGATTGGATTTCCATGGGATGAGTTCACCCACTGTTGTAGTTTCTAATAGCTTGCACTGCAGTAGAACCAATAAATTTCCCAAATATAAAGGTAAAGGGGATTTATGGGGGGGGGGGGGGAATATGGAAATTGGCCCCCCTTAGGACACACTTCACTTTGTTCCTGACACTTGGAAGAAAAAAGGGGCATTGGAAATGTGTGGCCACAGGAGAGTTTCGTAACAAATCATTTGACCAACTGTCAGTTATAAAATAGATTTTGAGAGTCCTTTGAATTAGCATTATGACTCATGAGTCACTTGGTTAATTTTTATGTATTACAGATATCCTGTCTGCGCTTCATCTTTCTGATCAACCAGGATCTCATCACCGTCATCAGATCAGAATCTCAGAAGATAGGCACGTAGCCAGCGGCTACCGGCAGGAACGTCCAGTATATATAAATACACACAGAAAAACAGCCTCCTGGAAAAGACAATTGACTTTTGAACATGACAGTCTCAAATTAAAATTTAGCTGTAGGCTTGCTTGTTTGCCATAACAAGAGGGTATAACAGCCAAGTATATTATCAGTGAAGGTTTCTACCAGATAAGCTCATTAGGCCTGTAGGCCTTGTTTCATTATTGAATGCATAGATGTTAAATCATTATCAGTGACATGTCCAGAGATATTCCTGTACCTAATCTTATAAAAGAACTTTGAAATTCTGTACCATAGTACAAGTTACTGAAAATATAACACTCAGTTTCACCTACATGTTCTCTAATACATACTCATGTTTGTGGTTACATATAGGAACATACACCAGTTACATACATATACATGTACATTCATATATATGTATTCACACATTTGTTCACACATTCATACATGTATAGATGCAAACTGCAAACTCATGCAGACTTGCTTATTGACATGCAAACAAACACACAAACACACCCGCTTATTTGTACACATACAAATTTCCACCCTGACATAACTACACACGTTTTTACATTCAGGAGAATGATATCCTTAATTCTGACAAATGACCTGTGACACCTGCTTTTGTAAATACCGCAAAATGGCAGCTGTCATGCACAGTTTCAAAATTTTAATGAGGTCAGGGTTTCGATAAGGGCACAGAAATGCAACAGAAAAGTACACAGAGGACAATCTCAAGATGGGAAATTATATGCAGAGAGAGTTTGTTGGCCAATAGACTGGTATCTTCCAAGGAGAAACTGGCGGAATACTTTTGGGTTAACCACTCACTCATCACCAAATTATAGTGGGAAACACACATCTATGTATACATATCAGGTACCATTAAAGCACACTTAAGCTACTAGTAACATACTAGTGGTCTCACTAGAAGTGTACATGTACTTTGTTTGACCAGACAGTGTCAGTCTTCTTAATTATATATATATAATTATATGCTTATTGAAAAAAATCAGAATGTAAGAACTTATTGTACCTACACCAGTACATAATATAGAAACCGGTTTGTGGTTAGAGAGAGTAAGGAAATGTTTATAAATATATTATTATTAAAAAGAACAGTGACCCAACTATTCTGATTTGTGATTTTTTTGTGAGACATGGGACCAGTCTGTTTTTAGCTCAGCTAACTCAAAGTCAACAGCCGTCATGCTTTCAATCAGCAAGGCACAAATCATAGAAGCTTCTGAGTTAAAATCCATATGGATCAATAAAAAGTCTCCTTGGAAACCTGAAATTAGTTCACTGCGACTTATATCCTCTGAGATATGGGGCTTGTAAGTACCCCCCTAATAATTAAAAAAAATATGTTATATAGTGATACATAGGTTTCATGAATACATTGCAATTTACAGATCTGTACAAGTCTTGTTTTCTGTCACTTTGAAGATTCATTTGTAAAAAGTTTGGTAAAAACAGTATTATCACACTTAGTTCATGGGAAAATGTCTATGTTTTGTATGTGATTTTGTCCATTTATTTATTTTGTTATAAACATTGGTATGTAAAATAGTCAGTTTGTATTAATGATAACTATTTAGCAGGATCTGATCTGTGACATATTAATTAGTTGATTTACCTTTAACTATGTTTAAGTGTCAGGATAGCCAGCTTTCCTGGGGAAATATTTAAAAAAAAATGATGCCAGCCTGACGTCACATTTGCTTTATGGCAGGTACTTGTATTAAAAGTTGCAATTAGACTTAAAACACACTTGGCTCAGAAAAAAATATGTATTTGAATTTAAAGTATTTTTATTTACAGTGAGTGAATTTTCATGTACAGTTGTCGAGATATTGTATGAAGAATGAACAATAAACATTAGGAAAAACTTTCTGTTTTGTTCAGACCAGTGCAGTATTAAAGCAAAGGGGAGGCCTAAGCATTGCAGGCCTTGGAAAACCCAGTCTGGCAGCTTAATTATATCTATCCCCCTCCAGGGGAGTCTCTGGCTTCAGTGCCATTTATCTTTTGTCATCATCAGTCGTCGCCTGAAGGATATCTTGTGAACGTGATAACTTTTGAAGGGACATATTTTTTTTCCCGAAAATTGAAACACAAATTGTTTCCACCAAAATCTTGTAGTTGAAAAACAGGTTACCTTGATCTTCAAGGTCAGATCTGCCGAAATATAAAATATAAAATGAACCCCATAAATTATGAAGGATTACCATTCATATTTTCCCCCTCAAATTTTACACACAGGTTGTTTCAATTTAGTTCTCGGAAGAGTTCGCGTAGTGGTTACCTTGTTGCTAGAAAATATGTTTATAAATTTAAAGTTTAAAACCGTACATTGAATTAAGAGGACGTCCCCGACTTCCATCATTACAAATTGAATATGATTAATGTTAAATTATAACAGGAGACCCTTGGCAGCATTCCGTTCATCCGATATGCAAAACTAGACTGCCTCTGACGTCCAGTAGGTGATTGTAATACACGGCAGAATAGTGGAAATTATTTATAAATTGGAAGAGTGATGATGATGATAATGGAATGTTATGGGTTGAGTGTGAAGTGTGCATGTATCAGTAAAGAAAGCTGTGTGAGTGAAGGTTTCAAGTAGTTCAATTAGAGTGAATTTCAATTAAGAATCTACCAAATGTTTTCTTTGTGACAACGGTGGTATTTATAACAACAGGCACGCCAAGACATACATGGAAACATAGCATCAACGAAACTTAAATTCTGCATTCTAAGGAATGCGGGCCATCGCCATTTGGGTGTTCCTCTTGTGGGATGCTACCAAACCGTGTTTGCATTCACTTATTCGGCTCATATACCCAGCGCCATAGATTTGTGAATATTCATTGATGACGTTACTGAATCCGAACCATGTGCCGGATCGACACCAAATCTTATAGAGCCTTCAAGGGCCATTCCCCATATGCCCTGAAAATCTTATGAGATTCGGTTCATGATTGCGTGAGATATGGTGTAAACAAACACATACAAACGCATACACACACCTACACACAAACAAAAGCAGGAATTCTTTAGTTTAAAATCTTTTCTTTACGGCGATGATTGTCAAACTACTATGCTTTACACAACACATTGTAGTGCATTAATTCATTTTGTAGGTTTTCATATGCCATGACATTTGTGTGAATTTAATTTTCAAATGAAATTTGGGATACAGACAAGTAAATTTGACGAGCGTAATATTGGCGCCTTCGGCAAATATATTGTTTATATCGGCGTCATGGCCGAAGCGTTCTAGGTAATTGGCTTAATATGGGGTTAATGTCAAGAATCTAAAAATAAATATGTCCGAAATATTATCTGTGTCATTGTTGATCGTTTGAAGATCAACCGATTTTGCATTGGTTTATTTAACCGTTTATTAATTTGACAGATTTCAACAAGTTTTTGAATGGGTTAACTAATCTGACTTTAGAGCTTACAATGCCCATTGCTCATTGGGAAAAGTACATGTACCTGCATTTATAACCTCAATGATCTGCAAAAGAATTAACGCATACTTGGTACCATGGAATCTTTTTAAAATTTAAGTCTTTTATACAATATTGAGTTAATTTTAAGCACAGTCATAAAGATCCTGTGAGGCAAATAGTACAACTTGAAAACGTCCAGTTTATTTCAGAGCACAACTGTGGAAAGTTGGGGAAATGGGGGAATTCTCTAGGCCGAGGTCGGGGACACTGAATGTTTAAACTTTGCAAAGTATTCTTTAATGAAGACGGCCCGGGTGCAGTTAATAATCTGCATACATAGACATATACACATTAATGTACTGGTGAACATTGTGTGGCTTAATTGACAGAACGACACACCCAGAAAAATATTTTATTGAGTTCAAATGATGATAAATTAATGAATAATCTGCTGTATCCTGAAATATCATGCCCTGAGCGTGTCAGTGGTGGCTGTGGACGTGTCAGTAGCTTCTGTTGACGTGTCAGAAGTGGTTTGTTGACGAGTCACTGGCGGTTGTTGACGTGTCAGAAGTTGGTTGTTGACGTGTCATTGGTGTCTATTTTCCTGTCAAAACCTGCCCGTCTTTCCCCGCCTTCGTAACCACTGCCTTAAGGCTAATTCGGCATCGGCGTCTCTCTTTTTATCTACAAATACATATGTTTTATCCCCATGTAATGTGAGTTGATACCAATATTGTTCCTTTATTTTGGAGTTTTTATTATCTCAGCTAACTATAATTCATCTGAGCAATAGTCATGGTCCTTTGTCCATGGCCCTTTTACAGAGCACATTTTGAAACTGTTAGACCTACGAATCCAAAATTTGACATAGCGTTAGATGTCCCTAATTTCTCCTTCCTGAAACTTGGTCACTGCGACTTTGCTCCTTCTAATATCACCCCCCCCCCCACAAAGTCTAGTCAAAAAACATTGTTTGAAATGTATTTCCTTAATTGTAAAGCTGTTTCCACTTCATTGTTCAAAAATGTTCTAAATCAAGTAGTAATCCATAATGCCAGGTTTTGGTAATGTAACATTTTAAAAGAAATTAATTTCCTTTTAAATGATTCTAACAAATTAAAATATAATTAAACCCATCAGGAAGCATAATTTGATAATATATGAGCCAAATTATAAAAAGGTGTTATTGAAAATTGTAAATTTTGAATCAAGTTATATTTTCAGATATTTATTTTTTTGCAAATTTATAATATATATATATATATATATTATATATATATATGTATATATGTAAACAAATAATACATGTGCATGCACTGTGTGTTATTATCTGACAAAATAAGGGATAAATGGTGATGCAATTAAGAATTGTGATCAACTTATATATTAAGATACATATGTTATTTACAAATACAAATGTATAACATTTATAAACTTTAAAAAATAATTGATGTAATCAAAAGAATAAGGATCTTATGCAAATATTTGTTCATTATTTTCCTACCTCAACAGAAATTATTATCTAATTGAAAAATATATTCTTGCCTCTCTCTCTCTCTCTCCTCCTCCTCCTCCTCCTCCTCCCTCCATCTAGACTTATTAATACATTAACACAATTTTTGTGGGTCAAATGTATCCTTTCATATAACTCTAAGGCACATGATGTTTTTTCCTTTTTCCGTGCATCATTAAATGGTTTAGGCTAAAATTTTTCATTTATTACACAGAACAATATATATTTATCAGATTTAGTTAATGTAGTTAATAAGTTAAATATGTATTATTATATTTCAGCTAATCTCCACTATCTTCCTTATAATACAACTGGCAGGTGTTCATACATTACAATGGTTATTTTATGCACATATTTCTGTCACATAGCTGAAATTATGATACTTCTAGAAATATTTGATCATGAGAGGCTTCTGCATCTTTGATATAGTCCATAAAAGTGCAAAGTAATTGTTCAGCAAATATATATTTAATATGTAATTCTCACAAATTAGCAGAGCCATTTCCTCTTAGCTTTTTAAATACATACTCACACACACACACACACACATATATATATATATATATATATATATATATATATATAAATTAATAATAATAATAAACATGACTAAATACATGTTCATGTTGCTGTTGGATGCTGTTGTTTTTATGTTATCAACATTTCAATCACTGATATCTATAGTAACTGTCTTATCACGACCACCTGTGTAGATGAAGTCCACCTGTGTAGGTGTAGTATAAAGTACATTCTCCCTGTGTAGGTGTAGTATAAAGTACATTCTCCCTGTGTAGATGTAGTATAAAGTACAGTCCCCCTGTGTAGATGTAGTATAAAGTACAGTCCCCCTGTGTAGGTGTAGTATAAAGTACATTCTCCCTGTGTAGGTGTAGTATAAAGTACATTCTCCCTATGTAGATGTAGTATAAAGTACAGTCTTCCTGTGTAGATGTAGTATAAAGTACAGTCCCCCTGTGTAGGTGTAGTATAAAGTACATTCTCCCTGTGTAGGTGTAGTATAAAGTACATTCTCCCTATGTAGATGTAGTATAAAGTACAGTCTTCCTGTGTAGATGTAGTATAAAGTACAGTCCCCCTGTGTAGGTGTAGTATAAAGTACAGTCCCCCTGTGTAGGTGTAGTATAAAGTACATTCTCCCTGTGTAGATGTAGTATAAAGTACAGTCCCCCTGTGTAGGTGTAGTATAAAGTACATTCTCCCTGTGTAGGTGTAGTATAAAGTACATTCTCCCTGTGTAGATGTAGTATAAAGTACAGTCCCCCTGTGTAGGTGAAGTATAAAGTACATTCTCCCTGTGTAGGTGTAGTATAAAGTACATTCTCCCCGTGTAGATGTAGTATAAAGTACAGTCCCCCTGTGTAGGTGTAGTATAAAGTACATTCTCCCTGTGTAGGTGTCGTATAAAGTACATTCTCCCTGTGTAGATGTAGTATAAAGTACAGTCCCCCTGTGTAGATGTAGTATAAAGTACAGTCCCCCTGTGTAGGTGTAGTATAAAGTACATTCTCCCTGTGTAGATGTAGTATAAAGTACATTCTCCCTGTGTAGGTGTAGTATAAAGTACATTCTCCCTGTGTAGATGTAGTATAAAGTACAGTCCCCCTGTGTAGGTGTAGTATAAAGTACATTCTCCCTGTGTAGGTGTAGTATAAAGTACATTCTCTCTGTGTAGGTGTAGTATAAAGTACAGTCCCCCTGTGTAGATGTAGTATAAAGTACAGTCCCCCTGTGTAGGTGTAGTATAAAGTACATTCTCCCTGTGTAGATGTAGTATAAAGTACATTCTCCCTGTGTAGGTGTAGCATAAAGTACAGCCGCCCTGTGTAGATGAAGTATAAAGAACAGTCCATTTGTGTAGATGTAGTATTAAGTACCTTCACCCTCTGTAGATGTTGTATAAAGTACAGTCCACTTGTGTAGATATAGGACATCCCCCCCTGTGTAGATGTAGTATAAAGTATAGTGCCCCTGTGAAGATGTAGTATAAAGTACAGTCCCCCTGTGTAGATGTAGTTTAAAGTACTTTCTACATGTGTAGTTGTAGTATCAAGTACAGTCCACCTGTGTAGATGTAGTATAAAATACAGTCCCCCTGTGTAGATGTAGTTTAAAGTAAATTCCACCTGTGTAGTTGAAGTATACAGTACAGTCCACCTGTAAAGATGTATATAGTCCACCTGTAAGATGTAGAATAAAGTAGTGTCCACCAGTGTAGTTGCAGTATAAAGTACATTCTACCTGTGTAGGTGTAGTATAAAGTACATTCTCCCTGTGTAGATGTAGTATGAAGTACAGGCTACCTGTGCAGATGGAGTATAAAGAACAGTCCACCTATGAACGTATAGTATAGAGTACATTCCACCTGTGTAGGTGTAGTATAAAGTAAAGTCCCCCTGTGTAGATGTAGTATAAAGTACAGTCCACCTGTGTAGATGTTGTATAAGGTACATTCTACATGTGTAGATGTAGTATAAAATACAGTCCACCTGTATAGAAGGGACACGATACTCACGCAGGTTTTTGTTTCGTGATATTTTCATATTCGTGAATATCACTGATTCGAAAACCTCACGAACAAAAAAATCCAACCGCAGTAGTTGGATATTGGCATTTCAAATTGATATTTTTGTCAAGTTATAGCAGTAGCATATTAAAGGGGCCTAATCACCTCTCTGACCTTTAAAAACTAAAGTTAATCCTTTGGAGCTTTTATAAAATAAAATGGCCAGAAAACGTGGATATCACCTCACCGCAGGCCGCTTGCTTTGTTTATATCAACCAATTTATAATATGTGAGGGCCCGACAAAATAAAACGAATTCAACAGAGGCATGCATCTTACAGCAAGTCAGATAAGCCAGAGCTCTGCATATGGCGTTTTGCAACAAGCGACCTTTACATCTCCGCACATGTGCAATCTATCACCTTAGGTTACATGTGTTTTCCCGTTTGTCAACATTGCTGTGTTTACAAACATGTTGTTGATAAACAAATTCATACATCCAACATGAAGGCGTTATAAGAACTTTTCACAACCAAAATTACCCTCAGGTCATTAATATATACACAGAGGAAGCAAGAAATCACATTCATAATTTCTTTATCAAAAGGTAGGTTGTATGAATGGGCACCTTTAATAGAACAACCTTAAATAATTCTTTTGTAAAATGTTACAGTTCTTTCTGTTGAAATATCAACCAGCAAATTGTACCTCTGCTCTATTCATTGAAACACAGGGGTTGATACAGGCTATATAATATGATGCTAGGCGCAAATAAGGCATTGCTTTCTGTATTGTGCGTTTATATTTTGATTTTCCTAGTCTTTGCCCGAAAGTTCCTCTTCTGAGACAGAACCGAGGAAACCAACAGGTACTTGCGAGTTGCATTGAGTGTGTTTCTGCATTTAATCCGCTTTTAAAAAGGAGTTTGTTTTTAAATATTTGCAGTCGGTCTTTGTCAAAACACTTTACATACTGCATATTCTAACATCAGTACAATAAATTTAATTTAGAAATAAATGATTTAGCCTTTCCTAATTGATGTTCAGGTAAATTAACCTATTACATTAGCTCCAAATATGGAATGCGAATAAAATTCCAGAATAAGCAGCGGCACATAAATTTTTGTCTTCAATTTTTATTAGTTAAGCATTTGGTCATGTATAACTTCAAACTTGACATAGATCTGTCTACATTTCTGACCAGATTTTTCATATTATTCCGTTTTTTTGTAATCGCAGAAGCGATATATTAAGAGAGATATATAAGTCTATTACATTTATACACAATTTTTTTTCATTATCAGGAATCATATGATTCATCGAAATATAATATGAACTATAAATTGTCCTAAAATGTTGTATTTATAATAAGGTTTGGATGCGGGCGATATTTATTAATTAATTAAATATAACTATGCAGCATGGGTGCCCTTTTTTTTAAGACAAGTTATCATAATCTAGAAATCTGTATTCTTATGAATGCAAGCCTCCGTTATTCACTTGGCCCAAATTCATTCAGCCCATATCCCCAGGTCCATTCGTTCATAAGTGACTGTACAGTTGTTGACGTTCCTGGACCCGGATCATCTACCGGATCCACACAAACATGTTATCGTGTCTTCATTGGCCCATTTTTGGAATACCCTTTAAGGTTCATGAGATTCCGTTATTAGTTGCGTGAGATATTTTGTAAACACACAAACACATACACACACGAACGATGATGAACGTGTGTCCTCCTATTGGAGACAAATATACTCTTACCGTCAGGACAGAACGGACAACACTTGGCGGGGTCGGTCCTGAAATCGTCACAGGCCGGTATTTCACAAACCTCTGTTTTACACACGAAGCCTCGTCGGGTGCAGGTACAGATACTACAAGGGCTGCCTTTTGGGAATTTGAAACCAATATCCACCATTATATCACCCATGAGACAGTAGTCTTTGTCATCAACAAACTCTCCACAAACGCAAGAGAACAGTAAGAGAAGTGCTGCTCCTGTGAGGAACCTCATGTCTGCCATGCTCCAACACCACTGTATAAACAGCCTGATGCTATGTTAGCTTTCTGCAGTTTGTATATAAGCGTTATTTGCGACGATGATAAGGCCACGCTAAGAATTAATAGGCCTATTTTTTGACTATATCGCTAATCTCAGTTTTTTCCACAAGATGAGATAAGATAATACTTATTTGCCTCGGGTGCACATACTTTTGGTGTTGACTCGGAAAGCGTTAATGCGACACTGATTGTGAAATATTACCATAATAACACGAACTCATGGAATAAAAATAATATTACCGCCAAATTAGAAAAGGATCACAAGTAAAAAGAGTAAATAGGTATATCAGATTAGATCAAATGCACACAGTACGTTTTCTGACCAGACATATACGATTATCCGGGCCGGCCGGCATCTTCCAATATTAAAGCCAGCCATTCATTTTCATTTTCTGGACAAGTTTTGTAATTTCCGGCCTATTCTACATGCATATTAATGAACTGCAGACCGGCTTCCGTGGCTCAGGAGTAGAGCACATGACTCAAAGCCGGGAGGTCGGGAGTTCAAATCTCGGCCGAGGAGTTGTGGGATTTTCACGGTCGGCCCCAACAGAGAGTGCACGCTTTGCAGGCCTAATGGAAAGGTCCACATGCAGCCGTGTATCACTCACAAACGAGTGCGTCTTTGGGAGGTTCCTCGGTGTTATGACCCAGCAGGTGCGGTAAACACCGGGCCTGGGTGACACCAGGATATCAAATAAAAATGACAGGAAGCGAGCGCTACCGCCCTATCAAGTCGTTCCCAAAAATCGGAATGGAACTCTGCAGATGAAAAAATACTAAGCTTAAGACTTAATTCAGCATTAGAAAATTTCGCCTCCACAAAAAAAATATATATATATATATATATATATATATATATATGAACTGCAGGTAACTTCTGTTGAGAAAAGTTCTTACAACACCTCTGTGAGGGACGTATGGGCTTGTTTTTACACAGGCTGTTAGTAAACTTTATACATCCGCCAATGTTGACAAACAGAAAAAAAATAACATGAAACCAAAGGGTTGTTGCATATGTGCGGAAGATGATCGCTAGTTGAAAAACAAAATTCTATAAACTCTGGAGTATGTGATTCTCTAGATTCCAATTTGATGTCCTTGTTGAATGTGGTTTCAACATTTTTGCGGGCACCCAGCACGGTATAAACACGTGGATATAATCAAGTGATCAGCCTGTGTGCAGTGAGATCGACGTTTTCTTTTCTATTTTTTATAGATGGTTCAAGTGATTACCTTTATAGTGAAAAGACCTCAGGCATCTAAATAGGCCCCTTTAAAGATGCATATTAAAAATAGCTACATTTTCCTGAAGAGCTGAAGGGTTTATGTATACCAATATTTTGGCCCTTTTTTTTTTGCTTTTTACTGCCTTGGCCTTAATGATTTGGAAAAATCCTAGTGCACATAAATATATTTAATTTTCGAATGAAATGCGGGATGTAGGCGAGACAGTTTGACACACGCATACAATACGGGCGCATATCGCCCATAAATTTTAGAAATATATTAACGGAATGCTATTCATGTGAAAGACAGATCATTCGGTATGCTAATAATGGCAGGCTGATTTAGAGATGATAAAAATTAGAAATTACTACACGAATTAAACACTCATTAAGGTCAGATAAGTGCTGTTTTTTCCCCATGAAATGTGGGTTATTGACCTGTTATTCGGACATATATGCCACGTTTAACTGATACTCCTATGACCCTATATCGTGGTCTAGATAGTGATGAGTATGCAAATTGATTTCGTACGATTTTACTGTCCAAAACGGGTAGAATAAAAACGTTGAAAGAATGGGAATAGACTTTTGTGACTGAAATAATGGAAAACTCCCCATCAAAGTACCAGTATGTTTTTTCGAAACACATCATCCAAAGGAATTAGTTGTCCAGCCCCTCTCTCTTTCACATGGGGACACATTACCTGATCATTAGGTCCACAAAAGAGCAAAACAGACTTGATTTTGAAATTTAAAAGAAATTGGAAGAAGTGATGTTATTTGACAGCTTCAAGTTGCTATCCCTCTGACTTTTAAATTTTAAATACGACATAAAATATAGACATAGAAAGGCCGGATGAAAATTAATATTCCTTGTATATATACACCATGCATGGAAAACCAAAATAATATTTAAAATATATTCAGCAGAGACTCTTATCTAGAGGCACACATAATGCATGCAAGGGCGTTGATGGATGGCAGAAAAGATTTAAAGATTTAAGTACCATTTGTACTTACTTTGTGATAGTCGAACTTAGTCATCAAAACGCAGTTGACTTTGAGTTTGCATGAAATAAAGTGTGCCTTCTTATAAATGCATTTATTTGTAAATTTTATTAAACACATAATACCGTAGTAGAATATTTAAAATAAAAACAACAGTATAAACTAAATATTTAAAATTTCTAGGCAATATTAGCTCATATTACCGAAACAGTGGGGTAAAATGAGCATAATTTCAAATAAAAAGAATGGTGCGTATTTGTTAACAGCGTTAAGTGATCCAGTAACCAGAATTTGTCTTATTGCCTTTCTATGAGAGTATTTCCTTCCAATCAAACCGAGAATTTGATGAATACGGTGAATCATTAGTTCTGTGCAAAAATCCTTGAGGTTCTCATTATCCTCCCATGTATCCTATATATGGTAATTCTGCCCCGTTGGATTTAAGGCGTAAGGCTGCGTTGGTGCCAGATACTGTTATATAAATACATTTAAGCTCTCTTGTCTTGAAATAGAGTTCATGGATAATCTCGTTTCGGTGATCGATATTCTTTCGCCGTTTTCGTGTTGTTGGATTTCCTTGGTGGTGAAATCCTACACGTGATGCACTGATATAAGTGAAGCGAGTTATAATTGACATAATTATATGTGAGGTTCACAAACCGTGAAATGTAAGATGTTATAGCTTGATCGTATCTCTGCTGGGAACAGGAAACGTTCCCCGCTTCATGGAGGGAAAATTTATAAAACATGGCCATGCTGTCTAATAGTTTTCATAAATTAATAATTTCTCACGGCCGTATCGTCCCATCGATCCTCAACAGTTTGCTGCATTTACAAAAAAATGAGACAGCAATTAATCTTTCCGTGGTGGGAAATTTCCTCAAGTTCATTATATTACATACACTGGAGCTTTCACACATGCACACGCGTGTATATATATATATATATATATATATATATATATATATATATATGCCGTCCGTAATAAAAGGTTGACAATATCAGAGAGGTTACTAACCTCGAAGTCTGCTTTTTCACACAGGACCGTGAAGTGTCTGTAGCGGTGAGATTGTAGGGTTTTTCTAACAGATAAAAAAGAAAACACCGAAATTTAATTAAAATCAATCAACATGACCTAAAGTGATGGCGTAATTTAGTGTTACTATTGTGTTACTATTGGGCTATATCAAGGTATATTGCTAGTCCTCGGGTAAGAGCCTACTTGAGGAAACGGACAGTTAATTTCGCCACCGTAAGCTTCACCTGTACGTGAATCCAACGGTTCCATAACAAGTCCACCTTGTTCGAGTCTGAGTCCTTCTTCATGGCTGACTCACATTCAAAGTCTTCAAAATCGAGCCACACTTATTATAAGACGCAATATTAACCATGAATGTGGCATTACAGTTATCCGTCAGTCCCTTGGCATTAAATCAGTGGAACAAAGACATGAATATCTGATCATTATGTTTAAATGTCTGAATAACTTAAGTCCATCCTATATGACCGACCGGTTCACTTTTGTTCACCAAGTCCACCAACATGATACACACAATAGCTATCCCAATAAATTATACCCAAATTGTACCCAAACCTCGGACAGAATACTTTTTTTATGCCAAGGTCCTATTTTGTGGAACACATAAAATGAATCTCAAAGCAACTGCTCCTCCTTACAGGTCTTTAAAAAAGTATCATGTAATAAACCGCTGTGCTTATAATGCATGCTCATATAATGCATGTTTTTTTTCAAACTCTGTTATATTTCATATTAATGTCATACTCATGATTGCCTTGTATATAACGTTGCATGTTATAGTTTTATATTCATGTTTAATATCACATCTTTTTTGTCTGCGAATCATCCTCTACCCCCCCCCCCCCAGCCCGCCCACCACCTTGGAAGAAAAATTGACGCCATTGTGTGTGTGTGTGTGTGTGTGTGTGAATATGAGTGGATGGGTTGTTTCCTCTGCTTTATTTGTCTACGTAAGAAAGCATGCAAGCACGTTTATGAAAGACAATAAGTATTACAGGCTTGGCCTGTCGGTATCATCGTTGTAAATGAACCGTGACTGACTTGTCTTGCGTGAATGCTTCATGCATATAGCAATATAAATGCAGTCACAGTAATAACGCGACCCCGAGAAGTAGTTCTGAGGCAGCTCACTCTGCTATCAGCAGGCTTCACGGAGGAGTAATTACATTCTTTGATACTTCACTGGGTATAGCTGTAGGTTTTTATATACCTTTTAAATGTAAGAATGGCATCCATCAGGGAGACTGTTCTGTTGCTGCTGGCTGCCGGGATAATGCCGATTGGGCTATTTTCAGAAGGAGGTGAGCATTATCTGTGTGTGTGTGTAAGAGAGAGAGAGAGAGAGAGAGAGAGAGAGAGAGAGAGAGAGAGAGAGAGAGAGAAAGAGAAAGAGAGAGACAGAGAGAGAGAGAGACCAACATTAACAACTTATTATCCGCTCTTGAAAACAGGGTAGCATAATGCGCGCGCGCGCGCGCGGGTGTGTGTGTGTGTGAGAGAGAGAGAGAGAGAGAGATTATGATACTAATGACATGCGCTATATAACATACACTTGAAGCAAGAAAGCTGCGGGATGGACTGGCATACATTATTAACATAAGTAAAGGACTATGGTCTATTAGTTCACTGTCTATAACGTGGATACAACCATACCATAATATTATTATGTTATTATTGAACCCTCGGGATGCCAGGGTATGTATGCACCTGGCTACAGGGAAATATGTCCATACTGGTGGATAAGATAATCCAACATCTTGCCCAGCAAGTCTGAAACCCCCCTCTGGATCTGCTTCTGTCCAGCCGTATTTTAGCAAACAATATCCTTTATAAATACTATGTATCAATTAAATGGTAAACCAGCGCTGTGCTATTTGATAACACAAACGTTCTATAGCTGACTACTACGAGTTCAAATTTTATTTGAATGATATCTCTTTCTCTTGATTTTATTGTTAAAAAGATTTATCTCCGATTTTATAAACAAAAACCCTTTCGGTAACGCTAGCTATAAAGTTGTGTAACATAAATTGTTATTATTTTCATGTTTAAGCTTACTGCCCCCAGGACTTGCCGACGGCTTTATTTGAGCAGGGTTACAGTGCTTTGAGGGAGATCCTTGATGACCCCTACCTACAAGGTAACCAGACATACACCGTGAGAGAAGATAAGGTGTTCTGGCAGAAATACTGTGGGTGAGTCTATCTATTTTATTAATAATATATATAATAATACCAATATTATTAATAGTAATAATAAAAATAATGATAAAAATAATAATAATAGTAATATGATGATGATGATGATGAAAAAGGAGAGGAATAAAAAAGAGGAGCCAGTTATGATTATGACAATAGGGATAATCATAGCAAACTTTTTTTCATAGTAACTCTAACAACAAGACTACTATTACTTCTGCTACTACCATTCCTACCACTACTACCATTACTTTTAACACTAATACCAATATACTACTACTACAACTGAAACTACTACTCCTATTACCACAACTACACCTTCTATTACTTATAATGATACCAATACTTTCCACTGAAACTACTACAACCACTTCTACTACCCCTTAAATCAGTACTACGCGTATACTATCCCTACTATTCCTACTACTTCTACTACTACATCACAGCGCTGTTTCGTGTCCTGTCGTGTCGATAGGAAAAATAGACTGCCAGATTTTTGGAATCATGAGAGAGAGAGACAGAGGGAGAGAGAGAGCAGGTTGTTAGCATTTATTAACTAAGATGTGTATATGGAAGTGCCGGTGAATTAAATTCCACAGTTTAGGTGCAGTGTTTTTATTCTGAAATCGCTGTCACCACTTGCACAAGTCCCGAAACTCTAAACATTATAACATGCCGGGCTTGCGTTGTATTACTGATACAGTTCCATGGATCACTGATAGGCGCGATTACGGCCTCTTTGGGCTGTCGTGAGTTCGACTCTAAGACGAGGAACTTCGAGATTTTTCACGATCAGACCCGATCAAGAGTAGGCGTTCTATATGCTAATGGGGCCCGATTGCACACCTAGGGTCCGCAGGTGCGGTAGTCACCTGGCCTGGTTAACACCATAATATATCGGTATATGAAAGGAGGCGGGTGATAACGCCCTGTCACATATAGTCCAAACCAGAATGGATTTCGGCAGGTGCACATACTTAAAAAATAGCATTTAAAAAACGGCATTTAAAAAAGACCAAAAAGAAAATAAAACAAAGTCCGCTCTTGAAGTACATCTTCTGTGTATTGGAATCCATTTAAGCTAAATATGAATCTGATGAACATTATGTTCATTATGAACATTATGTATTATTATGTATTGATGAACATTTACTATTTTTAATCCCTTTTATATTAGGGGTATAGGCTGTTGTTATCCCCATTTTTACATTTTTATGTATTTGTTTTGTCTGTACATGTATTTTCAATATTAACAACGGGCTAACTATGTACGCTTGTATAACCACGATCAGGGAGTTGGAGGTCTCTTGTGCCTCGGGGGTTTTAGCAGACGACATTTCTACCTGTCGTCTGCAACGTTTATCGCGTGATCTCGCGTTGCTACGTTTTGGCGGACAATGAGCCTGTTCACTGACTACCAAATGAATCACGCAGCACATGTCACGCACTACGGCAGTAAACGTCCAGTATTTTCTCGGTATATTCCTGAGTAATAGCTGTCTTATAGGTGCTTTACGCGCATGAGTAACTTAATGAACTCATTTATGTGGATGAGATCCTGGATTTCCATAGTCCTTACATACCTGTGTGTTTACGAAACATAATAACAGACGCCCGTACAGACACTCATCTTTGACATACATGTCATGACTTCCGTCACAATAAGTCAATAAACAGAAAATTTATGTTCACACGCAACAAAAATTCTTAAACTGAGTCACCTTGTCCCTATTCAATAAAAGTCACAGTGGCATGTCCTGTAATGTCGAGTACCGCTCTTTAAAATTTTGATGATGATGCAAATATTTCGTTATTCTGACAACCTCATAGCCTACAAGAACGCTTTCACTTGAAATAAACCAGATCATTCGTCAGATATTATTTGTATACTTTCAAACAACACCTACCATTACAGATTACCCTATAACTCAGTATATTAGTAACTTGTGTGAGTAATGGAAGTGGCAGCTGTAATAACCATAGAAATGGGATTTACTAGTACACTTAAGGTTTAACGTTCACATGCATTTTGTTGAGTTAATTAATGCCAAGATTACCGAATGTTTACAGCGATATCAATGGAATAGTTAGAATGGTTAGAATCCATGGTTAGAATGGTTGCAGTGCTATTCCCGTCATGGCTTGTGTCATAGGTTCTGTCAGTCAATAATAAATGCCTAGTGAATCATGTTTTCAGGGCTAATATCGGTAACACGGCCTGTGACTTCTGGAATATTCATATTTACTTACATAGAAAACATGAAATCCAGGTTTGATATTAACAATTATCCTCATTGAATAGAAACCTTCATTTTCATTCAATAGACCATGGTCGAATCAACAGATAATGGACATATTTAATAAATTTATAATAAATATATATATATATATATATATATATATATATATATATATATATATATATATATATATGAAAATAAAACCTCGATATTACGACCACCATCAGGTAATATATATTTTCAGGTACTGGCACTGGACACAGCAAAGCTTACAATCTATTTTCGAAGGCTGCTCCGGTGACTACATAGTTCGTGTATTTAACGGAGCGATGTTGTACCACTCCGAGCTGATTCACATCCACGGGACGTTCATAGGGGGTCTGAATGACGTCACCACACCCGGAAAAATGTGCAGCGGCGGCGAAATTAATGTTGACATAAACACACGTACGTTTTTTTTACACATCATGAATTTGCTTTGAAGCCATCACAATGATAATTTTTGTACACATGCACTAATACCAAATGTTAGAAATTTCGCAATTTTTTCGTACAATGTTTAAAAAAGGCGCTCATTAGAGCGCATTCCTCCACTAAAACCAAACAATGTTACTTAATCCAGACCTTTACATTTGAATCCATACCAGAATGTTCACCTTCTTTTCTTTAGCATTTTGTAATTTCTGGTTTACGCTGCTTACATATAAGTGGACTCTAGGTAATTCCTATGAGGAAAAGTTTTAATAACTCCTCTTTGACGCTTTAACGGATGTAACACCTTGCAAACGTGCGGAGGCTGAAAGTCAGCATTTGCAAAACAAAATTAATTTGGCAAATCTTGTCTGACTTGCCGCCAGATGCCTTTGTTGAATATGTTTTGAGTATTTCGGTGGGCCCCACATGTTATAAACACGTGGATAGAAACTAAGTAGACAACATGCATGCGGTGGGATCGGGGTTTTCTGGCCTATTTAAAAAAAATAGGTAAAAGGGTGTAGTTAATAGACGTCAGCTATCGGAACAGGCTGCTGTAACACCACTGTTGTCTAATGTCTTCTCTCTACTAGTTCCGTGGGTATCATTTCAGCAGTTTATTCGTATTCTTGCAAACGTGCAAACAAACAAACAAGCAAAAATACAAAGGTGAAAAAATGACCTCTTTCTCGGAGATAATTATGCGGCAAAGATTTTGTATCGGACCGCATAATTTTTTACATGTATCAACATAAATTACACCAGGGTACGTATCGTAAGCGTGGTGACTACACATTAAATGTTTTGGAAGAAAAACTTTTTGCAAGGGCAACTGATACTTTACTTTTATTGAAATCAAATTTTGCGTCTTACAAAGTGTTTTCCTTATTTCTGCATAGACGAAAGAACACATAAATTCCACTACTACTCTCTTCAAATCTTATCTCTATGCTTTCTGTTTCATGCAGTGTTGGAAAAGTCTTCCACTGCCACCTGTAGGAGAAATATTAAACTACACCTGTTAACGCAGTGTTACTCCGCGTTTGAAAATGAAGTGAAGGAATCACAGAACTTATGGGTCGGAGACAACGCCATCGCCTCCCCAGAGAAAGTAATTGATGCCATAAAAATGTCAGTTTACTAATAAGTCATTAGTAACTCTGTAATTAACTTAAAAATCATAAAATAATAGTTCTAAGTAAACAACTTTGTAAAATATTTTCTTTATATTTCTTGTTGTTATTGACATTTTCCTTTTTTTTAATTAAAATGATGACTCATAATGATTGAATATAGATTAATTGCAGCTGGTAGTCGTTTAAGTCCATCGCCTGTTGCTCTGATGTTGGGGTCAACCAAAGCTAATTAATGTAAACTATTTGTTGTAAAGAATATTAATGAAACAATAGAAACCTGTGTTGATTTTGTATCAACATTAGCATTTTACCCGATCTTACGTTTGGTAGAAAACACGAAATTATTAATAGACAGCGCTGCGATAGCCACTGTGCAAAATAATGTCAAACTATTCAGGATTCCTGGTCAAATGTTGAAAATAACCCACTTAGGACACATTTGGCATCGTTCTCTATAGTTCATTGCCATGCGTTGCTTCAGAAGAGCTGCGTGAAAACGGTTTATTGGCACTACCATCAGTATTATTATTAGATGTTTTTTTTTTTCACGTTGTAGGTGGGTGGCTGGTACCCTCCGCTGTATCTTGGACATCCTTTCATCATCTTGTACTAAAGAGGACCGTTCTTTTGTCGTATTTCTGGCAAACTTGACTTTCCCGCCCACCGTACAAGTGTCCCCGGAATACATCGGCATGCGGGCTTCTTTGAAGGTGAGCGTTCCCTTCTGATTGTTCATGTCCTGGAAATGATGATGTAGAAATAGTTGTCCTGTTTCTCGAGGGTTTCATTTATACACTGCATCGGAACCTATAAAATCTAAGTGAGACATTTTTTGTATTTATTAATATATATATATATATATATATATATATATATATATATATATATATATATATATATATATATATATATATATAAATCCAACATTACCTCATTTATTTCAGCCAGGGTCAGTAGGCCTATGTCATGCCGTGTCAGACATATCCGCGGTGATTACTCTACGGTTTACAAAAATTTATGCGTGTGTGCATGGGCTGGTTCCAATACCATGCACAGATAAGTTTGCTGATTAACGAACAATATTTTCAAAGGTATTAAAGCTATTCCGTTTGTGCAGATATATACCCATTTTTGTTCACCAGTGTTGGTGGGGCTTCTTATTCCCGAGTTTACATTCGCGAAAATTTCCAATTCTCGAATATCGCGAATTTAAAATCCCAGCTATCAAAAAGGTAACCTCAGTACATATGTAAACTACATGCACTTAATTTGAAACTGAATTTTCAGCTGTTCGCGTTCAATCTGAGTTAAGGTATGCGCTTTAAACGTAATACTCTCTAGATATGGAACTTTAAAAAAGAGCAAAAATAAAGTAATATTAAAATTGCATGACGAAAGTAGATCTTATAACCAAATGCCCCTTTCAACGACCAACCCGTACTGACAATCGGAGAATGGCAGCTGGAGAATTAATATGACTCTATAAGCTATTATAGTTAATTAGTTAGTTAAGTTATTAATTGCTCAGAATAGCTATGATTTGTGCCTGATAAATTTACAAAAGGATCGATCAAGTGGTCTGAAGGCAAGGGCTTCACAATCCACACGTAACAGTTATGACGTAATTGTTTAAATATATCCAAGTTAACAACCTAAAATGAAAACTACTGCTCCCTTTACGACTTAGTAGAGTAATGATAGGTTTTATGATAAAAAAATAGTTATTGTTGGATGTTGTTATTATATGCTGACAACAGAATAATATCCTTTGTCTCAGGAACTTTTTGTGAGTAACCGGACCACCGTGGCGGTATACGGGGACCCTCACGTGATCGTGTTCCGCTTGAGCAGACGACAGACATGCGCGTCGGAGGGAACGAGGGTCTACTTGAGAAACAGGTTTTACTCCGTATCCGGTACAAACACAAGAGTGGCGACCGGTCTGGCTACGGCTGTTACTCAGGTATGAACTAGACGGCATCCAGTAGAGCGCACACCTTCGCAGAGTAAAATAAATATTAAACTACCTGCCCTTTATCTGGATCCGCTTTAATGTGGGTTTTCACTGAATTATGTTCCCCACTGGTCACAAGTTTTTATTGGTGTTATATCGCTAACTGACAAACAAACAATCGCAAACACACAAAAAAAAAACAAAAGCATATACATGAATGAAAAGCATCTCCTTTTTTCGAAGGCAACCAAACAGTATTTTTACGGTTAGTAGAACGTATGTTATCTGACATAACCAAAGAGGTTGATTGCCTTCAACCCCCCCCCCCCCACCCCCCCCCCACCCCACCCCCCACACACACATTATAGAAAAAATTCAGTGGTCGACAGATATAACGCAAAAGTACATGTGTGTAAACCCATTTTTTTTAATATTGAAAACTGTATCAGTGACTGGGAATTTTGGAATACAGGTAACCATAGTCTATTGAAATACCAAGGACCACTAAACCTGGGACTTTTCATCTGAAATGTTTGTGTATTGTTGGCCAGGTAGGCAATAAAGTAATTGCAAAATGTGTCGTTTATATGAGTACTGTTATTGAGTCCTTGATCTCATAAGTAAAATGTGACATTCTCATACACTGAATTAACTTCTTTACCAAAGTATTTCAATTATTTTTCTGTTTGGTGGTATATATATTTAGATTTTCCTATGATTAAATTGAACAAATAAACCGATTCACGTAAGTTCTGTGGGGGATTTCCATAGAGGCTGACTCTAAGTTGTCTGGCTTTCAGGTTGTTCAATGCTTTGGGGTCAGCACAAATCTGCCCTGAAGTCAAGTCTCTTGTTCTGCTGGGATTTAACGAGATTTGCCACGAGGCCTTACTCGGGATTCTCCCACCCAGAAGCCAAAATCTTTAATCACAAAAGCGGATGGGGGGGGGGGGGGGGGGGGTCCAGGGGGTCAAGACACCCCTTTTTTAACCAGTGCAACCTTTTTAAGGGTTTCAGGCTATTTTTTGGTGCCCTGGTCTCCCTTTTCCGGACCTGGAGACCTGTTTAGGGTTCCGTCATTGGTCCTCGTTGGTTGGACGCCTCCTTTTCCTAAGTCCTGGATCCGCCCCTGAACCACCAGTTCTTACATATCATCGCAAGTCTCCAGGTAGCGAAACAATATACATAAGTGCGCATTATTTGTTACAAGAAGCCCCGCCAGATGGCAGTAGCTAACTAACATATCCTACAAAGCTTATTCAGTCTTGTCAGTATTCTGTGTTTTCTTCCTAGGTGGCTGTAATATTTACGAAGCAGGATGGTTCCACACTCGGGATGTATGAAGCACGTGGCGCAGAACTCCCAGCCTCGTTTTCGAATGGCGACATGAGGTTGATGGAAGGTAAATATGAACTTAAGTATACATTGATCCCAACCTAAATGTTACTTTAATTGCTTTAATCAATGGGGTTGGATTACTAAAGAGTTTACAGTAAAGTTCGACAAAACAAGCGGTGTTTCACTCGATAAAATACTCGATCTCGAAAAATGAGAGCCAAAGCGTGTTTTATGATAATCCCTTGTTCATGTTATATGTCCGTGTAATGGGTTTACACCAAGTGCCACACGCTCATCAAAACTCGATGTTTTTTATCGCTGCGCGCTCACTTGGTAGCCCCCCCCCCCCCCCCCCCAACGACGTACGAAAGGAGCGATATTAAATAAAACAGGGGCGTAATCAGGATATATATATATATATATATATATATATATATATATATATATATATTCATATATGCACTCCTTGGTCAGTAGATATGCTTTCTGTACGTTTGTGAGACTAAAGTATTGTATTTTTTGTACCCCTTTCCGTAAATCTTGGCTACGCCCCTGGAATCCATTGGAAAATAGGCTGTATAGTGTACGACCGAAGAAATATCAGAACAAGATCATGAACAACTAGAAGTATGCAATCTCCAAACCATCACGGAAAGCCCCCCCCCCCCCCCCCACCCCACCCCTCCCCCCCCCCCCCCAAAAAAAAAAACAAAAAAAAAAAACAAAAGCCCGCAGCTTTTCGATGATGGGGATTCAGTTATGAAGAGTTCGACCTCGAAATTAGGTCAAAGTAAAAAATGACCATCAAGTGTAAATATGTCAATTTTGACTAATGCCGTTTGTGAAAATCAGCCATATTTGAGTTCTAGCCCCAATATGTTTGAGCTTGTTACATCTTAAAATATTTACTCTCAGTAGCAAAAAGAGTTATATGGAAACATAATTGCTTCTTAGATATTCTATAAGAAACTTAGATACAGTTGCGTGACTCTCATACTTTGTTTATTATTCAGGAGAAGCACTCGTGGACATCACGGGATCTTCGGCCAGGGGAAAGGATCGGGTGGTTATTTCTGACATGCGCTCAGGAACTATTTTTTATCTGAGTATGTGGTCCATTTACTATAGCATCACTGTCAGGGCAGCCGATGTATTATTCCGCCAGTCCTACGGACTACTTGTTACTGGTTGCGTTACGAAGGATGAAATTGACATCAGAGGTAAGTCACATGTTGTAGTTGATTTTCAGTCATGCTGAGCTTATGGCGTCCGTTAACAGGGCATATAGATCGAAACCGTTTGACCTAGAAATTTTCTAACTTAAGATCTGGTAAGGCCTTCGAGAATTCTCTTTGGAAACCGGGTCAAGCAATGCTAAATATATGCGCACCCCAGAAATAATTATTTTGATAATGAAATTCGTCACAAAAACCTCTAGTGTGTCAATTGATTAATGCATGGAATCTTACTTTGACCATGAACAGTTTTATTAGTTGTAAAGCATTGAGGCGCCACCTGTTTTTTTTACTAATGTTTACATGTTACTTCAAAACTTTCAAAATAAAAGCAATCGCGTCAGTTTCCAGTTGTGGGCCCATCAATGTGGTGTCCAGAAACTGGGCGGCTTTCTTTATTATGACTGGTGGCGCCAACTAGACTTATTCGATTTTTCCATCTATTTCTGAGCCCGTCAAGTTGCAGCAGTCGTATCATTTTCTCAGCCGTGGTTCCATTTAGTGCCCTTGAGACTAATATAACATCAAATTTGGTTCAATTTTGGATTAAATAATATAATTCCACCCATCCATAGTTTCATCAGTAGTTTGTGGACCCATTTTAAACCAAACTATTTGCAGCAAAAAAAATCATCTATCACAAAGAGCTTCCCTGTCAACAGAAGAATAACATCTTTCTATGGGCACACGGTCAAATATCAAGGTCGCATTTTAATCCAAACATTTCCTTTAAACACATCCGTTTTTCACATACACCAGAATATATCTACGCGTAAGCCAAACTTTTCAACCCAAACACGACATCTTTCACACATGGCTCGCCTACTTATAGGGGAAGAACACTGATTATGAGGCTGCAATGTAAAACGTCAAGCTTATAGGACCCACCTAAACGTTTTGGGTGCATTTTAAGTCTAGCCTTCAATTCCAAACCCCCTTTCTGTTACATATGGCTCACCTGCTATTAGAGGAAGAGTTCTATTGATTTTTAGGTCACAAAAAGTCAAAGGTCAAGGTCTCAGGGCTGTCCTACTGATTTTCATGTCTCGACCCCCAAACCAAGTTAATCGAGTATAAGCCCCTGTCACGTAGTCCAAAACCCAATGTAGATGTATAGAGTAAACAGTAAAATAGTATGGAGGCAGTCACCTACACCAAAAAAAAATCTTTGAAAAATACTGAAAAATGTTTATTATTTTATTTTCATCAAGCAAATTTACCAGTGGCATTCCAGCGTCTGAAACGGGGAACACTGTCCACAACCTGTGAGGAAGCATGTGGAGAGGTGACGTCACTTGAGAGATTTGACTTCCGATTAACTTGTCTTTTCGACTGCATTACAATGGAAAACTCAAATGTAAGAGTTCAGTTTCTTTCACCATGAAAAACGCAGACATTGAAAAACACTAGCACGCACGCGCACACACAGACTCACAGAGAGAGAGATAGAGAGAGAGAGAGAGAGAGAGAGAGAGAGAGAGAGAGAGAGAGAGAGAGAATTCTTAATTGAATGAATAAAATCTGCAGAATCAACTACGATTTGATGAGTGTAAATATAAAATCCTACCACTATATATATTTAGTTACATTGGAACCTTTCTTAAAGATCACCTGTCCAATAAGATCCAAAAGCTTCCACATTGGTTATAACGAACCTTTCTAATCAAAGTACCTGCGAATTAAGACCACTCCAAGTACAGTGTTGGTGTTAATTCACCTGATGATTCTCCTGTTACAGGCCATTCAGATGACAGTCGATGTACAGACGGACATGGACGCCATTGTCGAAAAAGATAGCATGGTCAGCTCCCTCGCCAACAACACCGCGCCCTCTACCGACGCGACTGCTGGACAAGCTAATGGCGCCATCTCGTGGAAGATCAATGAACAACTGACTGGACCCTTGCTTATTGGTTTCCTATTAATAACGAGATCACTTTGGAACTAATAATTGACTGCGACTCCTCGAAATATATAAATGTGACAGTGTAGTCGGTGTCAAGTAGGTCACCTGCTTGAATGCGATCGTTTTGTTATTTGTACAGAGAAAGACACTAGCACTGGTGTCAGCATGTTCAACTTGATTTTGTACCTACCTTAAGTTTATTATTTGCCACAAGGATGCACAGGTAGCACTATCCGTAGATTAGATAATATACACTATTTTGTTACTCGTCATTTAAAAGACTGAAAGGATTCCGAATACATGATAAACTTTCTGCATTCCCGAACATTACCTTACAACTTCTTTTACAATTGCGACGATCTATGTCTGCCATTAGTACTTATATATAGTTTACGTCCAGAATATTTATGAAAACCGAGTCAATTTAATTTTTGTTGTCATTCCATTTAATAGTTGTACGACTGAATCGAATACTTAATTATGTGGGAATTCAGGACCTGGTCGTACCTTTAAGATGGGAAGTTAACTATATAAATATGTCACATATAAACGGCATAACATATATATATAACATATAATATATACATAACATATGTACAATACAGCTGTTTTAAATGAGCCGGAATAGTAGAAATCGAGCGTCGTATGTAGAGACATAAAATTAAAACCTAAGGCATACAGTGCAATATTCAATGTGTTTCAGTTATTTATCCAACCGTCACAAAGTTTAAGACTAACACTGAGGCATAATTCATGAAAACATTAATGTTCACTAGAAATACGACTTGTATGGAACAGCTACGTTTGTATTTATATGACATTCATAGTGTTTGTCCTGTGTGTATTGTAATATACACGGGTGTGTCATATATTGTAACGTTTTCATGCTTAATTTAGTTCACTAAGATATGTTATATCATCATATGAATGTTGAAGAGTACCTCGATTAGATTATAATGTTAATTAGACAATTCAACTATAGCCTAATTAAACAACAGATATTTTTAAATATGAGTTGGTGAGTCTTGAGTTTACACTAGTATGTCATACAACATTCACTCAGAAACAAGTAAACAGTTCTAACGTACTAGGGAGCAAAATCGCTGTCTGGGTATTTGTAACACTGCCTGCAGTTATCGCCTGAGCGAAATATCGTCATGCAACACTCTTTAAAAAGTCATTCTAGTACCAGGCACCATAATGATTTTACAGGTACGTAAGCGCGACACCAAGCATTAATTATCACATAACAGTACCACCGAAATAAGTTGAGCGGAACGAGATGCAAAGTACGTCATACAACATGCGTTGGAGTGCATGCCTGGCCAGGTGTAAAGCTACTCACACTCGTCACATGTCGAGAGGATATATAATCTTAGGTGTGTCGAGTGAGTCGTTGCTTCCATATCGTCGTGTTTACCGCTGACTGATTATCTGACGAGCCTGTTTTATTCAACCTGACGACGTCTTGTTCAGACAGCATGAAACTCTCAGTTTTTTTGGTCCCGATGATTTTAATGGTTTCCACGACACACGGTAAGGTTAGATTCATTAAGAGTATATATAAAGTATATATAAACAAAGTATATACATATATATAATTATATAATATATATGCGGTCGTACATATAATATACATGCGTCTATCTATAATGTCTATATATAATCATTTGTCTAATATATATATATACAGTAGAGCGCCGTATTTCCGAATGCCGAATTTCCGAAAATTCGTTTTTCCGAAAATTAAAATTGGGCACCAAAAATTTATTCGTATTTCCGAAATATATTTCAAGTACATGTATGTAAAAACCTAAGATGAGTATTGCAATTACGATTCACATGGCTTGCGGTCATGTGTTAAGCCCAGTTGTGACCCTAATTAATTAGTTCTGGGCCGATGTTGTCGCGGGGGCAAAGGTGTGAAAACTACAGCTAGCCCCGCAACGCTCGGCCCCCTGTACCCCTAGCAAGCGACTGTGCAGTTTATCCAAGAGCACATGTGTGTTATCAACCACATCTCGTTTGTACTCAAGCAAGCATAGTTCGTCGGCTTGGGACAGAATTTCATGCCAAATAACTGAGCAGTTTACGGGCATCAGCATTGGTGAGGTATAATTCATTAAACATTTGTGCTCAAGCGCCTTTCTAATGTCCCGGTCTTCAATTACGTAGATCGATAAAAAACACGGCGTTCTTTGGGGACGTCTTTTGACCTTTCACCTCAGTGAATTAGATGGGAAAAAAAGAGCACGCACGTATCCTTAAAGCAGGTTAGACTAATATTTGCCAATTATGCTCAGCAATAATTCAATATTTTTTTATACGTCCAGTTCGTCAATTACGATTATCGATAAGAAACCCCGTGTTCCTCGGGTAAAATGGCATTAAGTTAATCTTTAACTGTCGTGCTAACTTGCCGCTAGACCTTTGTCCGCATTTCCGAATGTTCGTTTTTACGAACAAAAAGCTTGTCCCCTGACGCTTTTAGAAAAACGGCCCTCTAGTGTATATATAAATATATATATATATATATATACATATGTGTAATATGTCTAAATATCTATAAGTTGTTATATAAGGTAAAGGTGGGAGAGATGGGGGTCTGCGAATTTTAAACACACCAATTATAATGCACTGATATTAATGAATGACTAAAATGTACCGTATCTCACCGATACCACTGTACGGATTGCCGTGATTTTCAACATATATATGTTCCGGGTTTGTCCGAAGAGATTCCATCCACTTTCATTTGCAATATTTGCGTATTACCTGCATAATTATAATTTAATATTTGCTCCCCCGCGGGCGCCTCTTTTATTTGCCCGGTAGCAAACGACAATGGCCATAGAGTGTGAGATGGCGGGACACAGTTTTACTCCGGGGGCCCAATCTTGGGTTTTCTTACATTTCGCGGTGACCGGCCCGAAATAATCGGCGATCCCTTCTCAAAAGGGGGATCTTTGAAAGAATTGATTTGGAGGAGCCCTCTTCTTGACCTGGTTTACTTGAGTGCACATCTACCGGGTCGCAGGAAATCGTGATGGACAGGCCAAAAAAAAGAGGTATGGATCTTAGGCACTTTATTTCAGAAAGCTGTGTATGGCCGGGCGATATTTTATCTTTGTTTTGTATGCTCCGATAAAAATTTCATATGATCAGGGAAAAGCATGAAAATAACAGAATTGTTTTGCTAAACACGCAAAAGCACTAAATAACAAAGGACATCTGATCAAAATCGTATTATTTTATCTTCTTGAAAAGAGAAATCAAAATACTCTTTTATGGGGGGGGGGGGGTTACAATTGACGCACAGGCGGTGCCTGAGAACCATGCGTTTTTTTGGTCTTATATACAGCCGCACTCGGTCGAACGAATTCCAGGGCCTTGCATGCGATTGAGGTCCTTGACAAATATTCATCAACACATGTATATAATAATGCCATAATATTGACTAAAATTGTTTTGAAAAATCGAGATTTTTTCTCATTACTCCAGTTACATTTTTAAAACTCCTGTAAAATGTATATCTAATACGTTTGTACTGGTATTTGTTTCTTTTACATGCATGTACTATCTGATTTTCAATAATATTGTTTTACAGACATTTTAATTCCTTCATACAGTATGTATGCTTAATGCGTATAAGTCATGGCCATCATTGTCACTATTTTCCCAAATAAAACTGGTAATTTGCATTTTCTTCTTAGGTCTATTCCGTGAGCAGTTTCTTTTGTATGAATATGTAATACTGTTGATCAGTTTCTCATGTCACATGGTATATGTGTAGGTGACAATTTGTCAAAGACCCCGACCACATGTTAGTCACTGGCTTAGGGTGACCGTGTGCGACTGTACGCTGTTCCGAAACATGTTCCGAACGCCGTTCCGATAGATATTTATCCACAAAACCATACATATAATGGATCTATAAATTACTAGCGAAACGCAGTTTGTGCGATTTTCCGTATCTCCTGTGGACTTCCAATACCACCGTACGGATTGTCGTGTTCGCCCTAAACCGTGCGTAGCACGAGAATTTGCTAGTCTTTTATTTATAAACATCCAGATTGTCTGGAATTCCAAGGAGCACTGACATGCGACGTCTGCCGGAGATGGAGACAGCTGGTCTCAGTGCACCATAAGTCATTTTTTGTTCACATTTAGGGAACCGTTAGTCATTTTCTGTTCACATTTAGGGAACCGTTAGTCCTTTTCTGTTCACATTTAGGGAACCGTTAGTCATTTTCTGTTCACATTTAAGGAACCGTTAGTCATTTTCTGTTCACATTTAGGGAACCGTTGGTCATTTTCTGTTCACATTTAGGGAACCGTTAGTCATTTTCTGTTCACGTTCAGGTTCCCATCAGTCATTTTCTGTTCACGTTTAGGGCACCATTTATAGTCATTTTCTGTTACATTGCAGGTTGGTTTTTCTTCGAAGATGAATATAATGTCAATGACGTCATCTTTTATTTACAAACCAGGTTAGTCTTTTAATAACTTTATCTGATCAACTGTCTGAGGAAACCGTCTGCCATAGGTGCTAAAACACACATAGAAATAAAATTTTCTTGTCTGTAACCGTGGTTATCTTTTTGTTCACAGGAGTCGATTTTGGAGGGGGCGCAATGCTTTGAAAAATAAGCGTTTGATACGTAAAGACATGTCCATTTATTCCATCTTGATGCTTTTAAAATCGAAGATTGGGCCATTTCAGTCTATTTTTTAGAAGGTTTATACAATATTGGAGGGTATTTCCCACTCACTACCCTTCTCCTCTGCATACATTCTGTGTTTATTACTGTATGGTGAAACAGCGAAAATTAAACCCTAGCGAAACACTGATGAGTTTATTCCGCGAAAACGAAACGGGGCGAATATAAAAAAACTCAGTCTCAGGAAACTGTCCCAATATGAATTCATTTTAATCAGGTGATAAGCATAATGGATATTAGTGTATTTATTTTTACTTTTATCAACCAACATTTATTCCTTTGTTCCGGGGGGGGGGGGGGGGGGGGGGGTTATCCCAATGTTGATTTTTGTTCCTACTTTCCCCAGGTAAGGTCTATATGTTTAAATAATTTGGAGGAGGGGGAGGGTGAACGTGACTGCGAAAAAAGGACAGACCTTTAAGAAAACAATATTATTAAATATGAATAAGTCTAGTGCCCTACCAAGAAGGTTTAATAGGAAGGAGTGCCCACTGCCCGGTATATGACTGGTCCGATGTTACATGCGAAATTTTATAAGAACCTCGCACCAAGGTGTGAAAACCAGGCTACCTCGCCTCCTGGCGCCAGGGTACTGGCAGCCTCCTCAACAGGCTTACCTCCGCGGAAGGAAAGGGGGGAGGGGAAGAGTAGCACTACCATGGATTGTGTCAGAAACTAGCCCCCGAAAATATCACCCAATCGTTAACTATGTAACCTTCCAAGTATATTCAAATCTCAAGTATCACAGGCATCATCAGCCAATCAAATATCGCATTGGGCGTCATATGATTTCAGTAGTCCCATCAGTGTTAACTAGTCTTTTATAATACAGATACAAGGTGGCGCTATCATCGTGGCTACATTGACTCCTTTCGTTAACAAATTTATTCATTAACTTTAAATTAATAAGGTACATTGTGATATATTCATTTTATGTCTTCGAGCTTGCCACACATACACCTCAGGTATGTCCGTCAGTGGTCACTAACAAACAGGTAAATCACGAGATATACGTACACGCATGTATTTTTTTCACGGCTGAAAAATCACTTTCTGGCGGACACTGACGCTTTCAAGTCATCCATATTTATTTCAGTCATTCAGACCGATCAGTTAACCAGAAATAAAGCGTTTGAATATTTTTTAAACTTTTCATGTCGCCCTCTCTTGGTCAAAAACCAACAAACAAAAACATGCAGAACAAACAGCGCTTTGCAAAAAGGAAATATAAATAAAGCAATGAGTAAATAACGCATAGCAGGGTGTACGCAAGCAGTGAGAGCGCTGGTGTTCTAATACTGTTCAGTCCCAATGCAGGTCTATGATATTTCTTGTGCATCCTAAGCGGAAGCATTTGTGCTTACTAAAATGCCCTTTGACCCCTCTGTTTATTTCAGCTCCAGGCCCACTCCCCAACTGTTACGTTTGAATTAACCAGATAAAATACGTAATGCAGACTTCCTCTCAGGTCAGCCGGTACGTATTATAATCCATGGCTGGCTGGAGTTTGCCAGGAAAACGTGGGTAAAACGGATGTCATACGCCTTACGTACGATAGTAAGTTAATAATATTTAACCCATTTATTCATATCCATATAAAAATATCCAGATAGAATAGACGAAAAATAGCTTACTAAGAGAAACATTCAAACCGTGATTTCTTAGCTCATATGATTTTGTATTGGTTCTCATGTGTCCTTCAATGAATAGTCGTTAAAATCGCCACAGTCATGATTTTCACGCAAAGGACAGTGTGTACTCATGGATTTCCGGCAAAATGAAGTCATTTTTGTATCTTCTAGACCTTCATCTTCTAGACGGTCTGTTAAACCCATTTCCCACTAAATACTTCTAAATACCGGTTCACGTATACACGGTTATATAAATCCACATAAAAAGCTTAAAAAGCAGAATTAGCCTAGACCATGACACCAAACACACTTCAGGAAACACTAGTAAAAATATTTATAATTGTATATTCGTTATATTTTATTTATAAACTTGGCAGTTGTTAATATTCAACTGTATATTCAAGGGAGCAGTGTGTACAAAAATATGACATATATAACATTATGATATATGATATATATAAGATTTTAACCTCAGAGTAAAATTTTAGTGATTATCATTTATTCGTTGTAATAACATTTTTAGAATAAGGCAGCATGCGGCAAAATCATCTACTTTTTCATTAATACATCTTTTCATAATGTGTAAGGTATAATAAATAATCAGTTCTATTTTTCTGTCTTTCGTCTTTTCAAAATGTTGTTACAAAGTGACTACAGTTTTTTTATGAACCAGTTTCCTTTTAAAGGTTATTTAAATAAAACCAGAAATCATTATTTCTGTTTCCTGTCTTAGATCTATTCAGAATGTAGTAAAAGACCGCAGTTTTCATAAGTTTCTATTCCTTTGTAAGGCTTTTCAGAATGTTGTCAGCGTTGACTGGAATAAAGGCGCAAAAACTGGTGACTACCTGAAAGCTACAACAAATACAAAAATCACCGCAAAGGCTATCGTGACGTTCATTCGTCTGCTCCAGCAACATTTTGGTGTGTCACGTGATCAGATCCATCTGATTGGCTTCAGTTTGGGAGGTCAAGTGTCAGCTGCTGTGGGAAGGACACTGCAAAACCCGAAACTGGGAAGAATTTCAGGTAAGATTTCAAATTCAGACAGTTTTTCAATTAAGATATACTTTACAACTGGAAATCTTTATATCATATAAGGTCAACCATATATTATCGAATACACTCAGTTGTGTTGAAGTCACAAAGCTTAATTTCATCGCAACTATTATAATATAACAACAGTTTACCATTAATTCCGACATGAATATATCAGCTCTTTAGTCTATACGAAAAATGGCAGCTCCCGTGGAATGCTTCCCAATTTTTGCGAGGTCATGGTTATATAAGAGCACTAAAAAATTCGACAGAAAAATACTCGAAGGACAGTCTCAAGATTGGATTTATCTTTGGAGCGAGTTTGGTGGCCATTAGACCCGTATCTTCCGAGCAGAATCCGGAGAAACGCTCCGGGGATGACCACGCCCTCCTTCAAAAGTATAGTATGATTATCAGATAAACCCACTTTAGTTGAGGCTTGGTTATTTTGTCCCTCTGTAATTGATTTTCTCGTACTTTAACAAATATTGAGGTTCTGTGTGTCAAAATAAGTTTGTGGTGTTTGTTATTCCGTCTATCACAAAAAAAGGAGAGCTTCACCTCTTCATGCCGATTTCAACAACTGATAAGCAATTTCCAGAAGCCGAAATGGGTCAGGATACGAATTTTCCTCCTTTATTCCACTCACATATTACCTGTTATAGCGTTGGACGACCTAAGCCTTTCATGACGACCTCGGTCTTTTACCCTGGCTGAGTACACTGGCATAGTTACTAAAAATACTTCCAAATTTGAAAGCTGTATGAAAATGGTCCCGTGACGCGCGGAGTTCTCCATTCCTATTTTTTTTTCAGGTTTAGACGTTCCGGAAGAATTCTTCGCTAATTCAACCGATGAGACATTAGACCCATCGGACGCCAAATTTGTTGACGCGATCCACACGCATGAGTCAGAATACCCCAAAGGTCACGTGGACTTTTACCCTAACGGGGGAAAATACATGCCCGGATGTCCTAAGCTGTTCCCGGGCTCCTGGCAGCCCCCCGGACTAAATGTACTAATCTTTATGTGTAACCATGGCATGGCCACGGACTATTTTACGGAATCCATCACAAATGGCACTTGTCGTTTCAATGCTACGGAATGTTCATCATGGCCGGACTACAAGGTATTTTCATTCATCTACTGTACAATATTCATGCAGAGTATCAGACACTCAACAGAAAGTCAAAAGTGTTAGCTAAAACTCATAGAGCTAGGAGACAACCTAAGTAGAGAAGATATAATAAACAGTGTATCATGCATGTTTACGCAAGGGGGAAACTAGTTAGACAACCTTTGGTCTCTTGGTTTTTCGGTATAAGTTTCTTTAATTTAAGAAACAATTTATAAAGAAAATAAATGTGAATATTATGCCACCTAAAGGCCTTCCCGACCATTAGCTATTGTGTTCGTCTTTTAAATATGTAAAAAAAAACCCGTCAGTGCATGCCTTGATATACGTAACTCAATAGTGAGTTATATTAAAGTTATATACTTTGCCGCCAGGTTGCAGTACCTGTTCTTGGTGTTGCAATTCACGGCAGCAGATTTTAAGCTTTACCGAGTATGCCAGTCTATGTCGCACGTGGAAGTCAGAAAAGTTGGGCCGTAAAAGATTTAGTGTGAATGCGGCACATGGTCCGGATTCAGGAATCTCATCAAAAAATATTCACAAATGTTCAGTCACTTTTGCACGAATGAACCTGGGAATATGTGATGAATCAGTGAAGTCCACATGACAGAGACTTTTATTCCTTGGCATGCAGATTTCTAGTTTTCTAAATCGAAAACGTTCAAAGATTATGGGGTTTTTAGTTCACAAAATTGCAAAAAAAAAGGCTGCACTCCAAGTTTTGTATAATTGTGTTAGAAAACAAACTTCACGGATATTTTATCAAATAAATATATATAAAGATTAGGAACGGCCCAGCAAGTTTTAACACCACCGATTTCGTGTACCCATCATACAAGTGAATAAAATGTCCGTTACAATTGACAAAATGTTTCATTTTTTTCTATCTCGGGGGCATAACAAAAGAAAAACGTAACGCAATCTATCAAATCTCACGTTTTTGCATTACGTTTGTGTCACCTTAAAAAAAGATTATTTTTTTACGTTAACGTCTGCTTTACAATCAATTTAATCAAGCTTAATATTGAAACGGCACGTGGGCTTCACTTGTACAATCACAAACGTAACACTGACGAAGATATATATATATATATATATATATATATATATATATATATATATATATATATATAATGAGTGTATCCGTGTTAGTCTCTCTGTGTAAAGAATAAGATTAAGACGCCTTAGTGTAGACTAACTGTTTATTTTTCGAAGCTTTCGAAGCTCGTGAACAAAATTAACTTGTAAAGATCTTGTATATACATAAAACTGCTATGATAAATCTTGTTTTTCTGTCTTCTCCAGAATGGAAAGTGCAACGACGGTCTCGTGAACTTCATGGGATACCATGCAGAGCCTTCTGGTGGTGTTCGACAGGAACATTATCTGGAGACAAATGCACTGAAACCGTACTGCAAACATTAAAGTGGCCCAATCACTTATCTGACCGTTATAAACAAAGGTAACCCCTTGGAGCCTTCATTAAAATAGACAAAAAAGTTTGTTTGCTTGTTTTGTTAATAACAACGTGTTTATAATATATGGGGGCACGCCAAAATAATAAATACAAATTCAACAAGGGTATCTGTCAGCAAGTCAGCTAAGCCAGAGCTTTGCATATAGCGTTTTCAAACAAATATCTTTTCTACCTCGGCTTATAAGTAACACACCACCTAAGTTTACATGTTTTTCCCCTTTGTCAACATTGCTGTGTTTACAGACATGTGGGTGATAAAAAAGTTCATACTTCACAGAAGCGTTATAAGAACTTTTCACATCCAAAATTACCCTTAGATCATTAATATATACACAGGGAAAAATCAAATAAATTCTTTTACAAAAGGTAGGCGAGGGGCAACTTAATACTGTGTATTTACTAAGGAATTTCATTGTTATTATAGTTTCACAGCATTAAAATTCTGTTTGCGCACATTGATTATATAATATTTAATTATTTGCTTGAAAATCGTAACAGAAAACTTGGTATCCTGCGATCATACGCATACGGACGACATTTAGAATGTGCATGGCTTTGTAAATTTGTATTTGCTCAAAAGATTTATATATTAGGCTGTCTACTGTAAATGATACTTTCATTTCGCTGTGCGTATGTGTTTGTGTGCATGTTTTAATATAATTAATGGCTCCATAAAATATCAAATGGAAAATTAAGATAACCGGGAGTAAATGTTGTAACTGATATAAGTACCACTGTTCTTAAGTTTTGAATACTTGATTTTTAGCTCGGATGACTTTCAGTTATTGCAACTGTGACGGTAGTCTTTCGTCCGTTGCATATTTCGCTCAGATTTGGAACACCAGTTAGTTCCAAGTTATTTTAGGATTATTATGAGACCTACCACATTTGAAGCACTCCATTGTTTTTCTTGAAATTTGACACACCTATTTACAACATGTTCTCGGACGAGTTCGAAAATTGATAACAATGAAGATATAAATGATTATATGACACCTATCACTACTGAAGCACTGTTTTTTATTTCAATTTGGCACACCATTTATTACATGTTCTCGGATGAGATCGAAAACTGGTGAGAGGTGAAATTGACCTGGATCTTTAGGGTCAAATCTGCAGAAAAACAAGATTTTTATGACCCCTATAAGTTTTGAAGTACTGCATAGTTTTTCTTCAGATTTGACATACGAGTTGTTTTTGTCGTATTTGGGCAGGAATTTCAGAACTGGAGAGCCTGACCTTGATTTTCAAATCTATTGTAATTGTGAACCATTTAACTTTTTATGTAATTTAGAATTTTGAAACACATGTTGTTTCCATAATGTTCTTTAAAAAAAATTAAAAACTGGTTACCTTGATCTTCGTCTACGAGGTCAAATCAGCCGAATGATAGTTCATCCTGGCAAGGCACAAACCCTCACATCATCGTCCCACGATACACCACGCGAAACAACAACAGAGCCACGTGTCAGGATGTTTGCACGCGCTCATTTGCTCGCTTCGAAACACCATGATTTAATACCTGTCAGTTGATGGCAAATTTAAGAAAAATGATTATCCTTTTTATGCATTGCCTTAAAATATGCCATTAATAGACATTCTGAGTGGTTTCTGAACAAAAATAAGCACATTTATAGCCGTTTTTACACCAGCAAAACCAATGTCAGGACGTGGCTATTACATGGAACTGTTATGTGATAAAATTACCCATTTTTGACGGTTAGGTCGCCAAATATAACTATAGCGGGCACGCCACCTGGTGTCCGTATCCCTGCAACTTCTCAATCCAGGATTTTCCATGCTTCTCGCCTTTCTCAGCAGCAATTACCTAAAGTTCATTATTGATGTACCACAGAAAGTCAGGAACCATATTAATTCTACAAGTGAATCCTTTCATCGTTCATAAGGTAACATCGCTGGCAAAATAAGTCCGAAAATCATTTAAAATTAATATTGGATCCATAAAATATATATCATTTTTAACCTGGTGTAGTTTCAAAATGTAAAAATTTTATTTGCATGTGATTGTGAATTTCATAAACACATATACCATTAGAAAAGTCCTGTACCAGGTTTAAAATGATATACACTTTAAGGGGTCTAATATACATCTGAAACAGCTTTTTGACTGACTCAAAATTTAGGGTTTTTGCCAGTAATGCCACCTTAGCATGGTTTTAATATTTTCAGCTGCCTTGTCTATTGAAGAAGTGAGAAATCGACCTGGAACCTGAAAGTGCACACCACTGTTTGCTTCTGCATCGGTTTACATATCCTGTCCTAGAATACAAAAAAATATATCATATATATATGAACTTTTCGGTCGGATGGATTTTTTTTCCGACAGAAGTGTAACTTGACTTATCTGGAGGTCGAGCCGAGTTTTGTCCTGAAACATGTACGCTATATTTAATTTGTACATCTGCATGCAATATCTGCAACTTTATGTACGCATTCAAATATTCGAAGTGACTCGTTTATTATTGTTTGGTGTATGTAATTTTTTTAAGCGTTGTTATTATCAAATTTATCACGGCCATTAGAAACTAATAGTAGAGAATATGAATTTTTTACCAGAAATATTGCATGTTTATCATAACTGTCAATGCTAAAAACCCATAAATTTACAACAGGAAAATGACAGAACATATGGTGTTCATATATATATACACACACCAATCCAAATTACTGGAAAATCTATATTCAAGTTAAACGTGTATATTGACATGAAAATGGAAAAGATGACCCTGAATTACCTTTTAAATCTGTAAATCATGACATCTTGGACTCTTCCTTAGACAAGAATTCCAAAAGACTCCGACTGTATAAAGAGTCAGGGACTTGTTTTCCGGGATCTTTTTTATACAAAGGAGGCAGCATAAATAGTTCTAGGCCAAAGGTTGCATGCGTTCAGGGGCTATTTCGTCGACTACCGAGAGAATAATAATGTCTTATCATGCCCGTTATTATGGAAAAACAATGCACAATGATTGTGGTATACTCATCGCTGGAGAACAGAGATATAGCCATTTAGCTGATGACGTCATACCCGCCGATCTTAGTAAGCACAATTTCTTAACAGACATGGAAAAGTTAACAAAAAAATAACAATTTAGAATTAGAAAGAGACGACTGCCCTCAGTTATATAATATATATTTATTTTTACATGGATTGTACAAGTAGTTATTATAACTTATCATGGCACTCTCGATGGCTCAGATGATGTCGTTCGGTAGTCTGCAGGGGTTGAGGAAACAAAGAACCGGAGAATACCAGCGAACTTAGACGGGCAACCCACACTCACAGCGGAGCCGAGTGATCTAATCCGGGTCGCCAGTATGGAGAGCTATCCAGGGTTATATATATATATATATATATATATATATATATATATATATATATATATATATATATATATAATATTCAAAAATAGTTCCATTTATTTTTCATTCTTTATAAAATGAATCATGAAAGTTTTGGGTATTTTGGACTTGCTAATTTTTACGCGGATAAAAAACTACGAAAAAGGAAGAAATAGAAAAAGAGGTCACTTGATATCCGAGAAACTATATTTCTGATAAAATGCAATAGTTAGTATCCTTTACATTCTGTAGACTTTTCACAGAGTCCATTGGATTTCAAAGTTTTAAATGTAAACCCCCAGCGCAAGTGTTTAAACCCCTTAAGTATGATGCGATCACCAAGAACTCCACCGGAAAATCGACACCCGTCAGCCCAATTTTCGTACTGAACTTCATTCATACATAAAAGGCCTCTTAATGATTCTGTAGCAAGACCGTCCTTGCTTCCCTTTCAAAATGAATGGGGTTTTCCAGCCTTTCGGACAAGGGCCTGTAAGTAGTGTAAATGAAGCAATAAATAACAAATTGTATAGGAAAGGTAAGGCCAAATAATGAAATTTTGAACTAAAAAAACACACTTGCAAACATAATAAATTTGGTATCTGTTAACCCCTTTTAAGAACTAAAATATTGGTCACTGTGTCCTATTTACTTTTACTGTTGCCTTACGTAGTGTATAAGACTTAGATGAGTGTCATGGGCTTATTGTTACTGATAAAAAGCCATGTCCCCATTAGAGTATGTAATTATGTATATATGTCGGTGGCGTCAATGTTTCTTCCAGGGTGGGGGGATGACTCGCCGACACACCCACACACATAAATATGTATATATATATATATATATATATATATATATATATATATATATATATATATATCTTTTTGGCGCCTGTATGACACATTTCAAATATATATATATATATATATATATATATATATATATATACTTAATCAAATTTCAAATATATTTCAATATAATATTTAACAGTAAACTCATAAATCGATCCTCACTATATATTCTTTTCAAATCTATATTTCATTTACAATATATATATTATATATATATATATATATATATATATATATATATATATAATACTTGGAAAAGTGGGGGGGGGGGGAAATGATAACATTGACCATCCCCCCCCTTGCCAAATATTGGGGGGGGGGATATATACCCCCCCATCCCCCCTATATTGACGCCCCTGATATATGTATTTGTATTTGTTTAGTATATATGGGTGAAAGTTTCTGCGGAACTAATCACGGCAAAACGGCTTCAATTAGAGAAGCATAAACACATTTGGGTGTTAAGATTTATGTAGATATATATATATATAATATTTGTTTGGCAATTATTTATACACAAAAAAATAATAAAGAAAAGCAATTTACGTGCCACAGAACTATGAACATAAAGAGTACCATTGCAGAAAGGTTTCGGTGGAGTTTTCTCGTCTGTTTGTCGTATCAGACTCACTACCTAAGACAACGTGTTCTGCAGCCTTTGACATGCCTGCACAATGAGGACTGAGTGTGCTGTTTGCCTTCCTTCGTGTCGCTGAATATTGGTCATTGTCAAAACTGAACACAATTCGTAAAAAACATACAAGACCTATAAATATAAATTGTATATGTAAACCGATTATTTTTTTTTCTGCATCAAGTATATATGGAATTGTAAATTTGATTGACTGTGAAGAATTATGTATTTTCTAAACGTAATGTTGGTAATTATGTCTTACCTGACAGAGGCATTAGGATCATTAGGTTAAACCACATGTTCCTAATTGGAGAACTTTGAAAAGGACTGGATACATATACTTAATGTCTATAAATGTACAGGAATAGATAGGTCTGTAATATATGAGTAACACAATCCACACACAGATATGTATATCATAATGAAAATAAAGATAGATCATTTTCAATGTCTCCGAGACACCTTACCTTTCTGAGGAACAGAATATACTAAATGCTCACGTGACTAAATTTAAAGCAATCATAGTGCGTCATGTGGAGCTACTGCATTAGTTATATAAAACTACACAATCGATTAGCTCGTGCATTTATTTCTGGGTGTATCTGCTATTAATTATAACTCTTTCTTACTCATATAATGGAGCGTTTATCTCATCGTATCTATATAGGTCCGTTCACTGGTTGTGTTATTTCTTACTGCTGCTCTTAAAGCAATTAATATAAACCCTTATACATTTCTAGTAATAGAAATCAGTTAAAATAGAATTTATTCCCTTTTTTTTCGCCCCATCTTGAATATGACAGACCCGACCAAATTTATTTCCCAGCATTATTAATTTTAATTTCAAACATAATAGATTTCGTCTTCGATGACGTCCCTTCAGCGCCTTAATACTCTAACGAAATCTTTAGCCCTGACCACAACTAGTTTGCAGAGGTTATACCAGGGTATATTCGAATGCGTCGTTGTAATGTGTGCGTTCTAACATTAAAAATGTTATTAAATATTCATAGACTGGGAAAAAAACTTGTTTCCCCAATGAGTAGACAAATGAATTTTTTCCGTAAAAATGTACATTATTTGTCATATATATTTATTCATACTGGTTAATTTGCCTCTAACTGTCCTACAGGCCTTATTATATGCTTATCTTTGATAATATATATTCGTAATAAAAGAATGACATACAATAGTATATTTTTGACTTGCTTGTTGTAAAGTAGTACACTGAAGAAGAAATATAAATAAATTCATAAAATCGAACATAAATTATAATTATCTACAGATTAGTTTTCCGCAAGCGATTGGTTTCGTTTCCATATTGCTGAAACGTAGGTACTCTTTAAAATCTTTTTGAATAACTGATCACCAGAGGCACTAATTGAAAAGTTGGTACAGTTCCAAAAATAACTCTTGGTTATACTCAATGGAAGACACAGGTGAGCACCCTGCCTTCTTTATTCTTTTACATGATGTCTGAGGGGAGTACATGTATGTGCAAAAGCAACTGGAGCATCGTGAATGTTTTCTATTTCCTTTTTGATCAATAGAGATAATTTTGTCCCCATCTCAGAGAGGTAATTTTGTTCATATCTTAGAATTTAAGAAAAAAAAGTGCGGGAGTTTTTGTGCTACTCTTACAACAACAGAGTGATCGAAAAGAAATCAAACACGGCAGTGACCCAAATCACCAAGTCGCCATGCACAATTATACATTAAAGAGTTACACAAGCTCCTAAACATATACAGATGTAAATATAACTAGAAACATACCAATGTGGGGATCCTTATACTGGAATACTTCGCAACCCGTGTTTTCATAAACTGATTTGCCCATGTTCCTGGGTTCATTGTTGCATATGTGACCCAAGAAGTATTTGCATCCATTAGTTTGGCTCATATCCCCATGTTCAATCTGGCATGAGTGACTGCACATGTGTAAATATTCCTGGAAGGCCTTCCTGCATCCAGATCATGAGCAGGGCCCACACCAAACTTTGAAGGATTCTTCGTTGGTCCATTCCCGAGCAAACATAAACAACTGAATATTTCAAGTATCATTGGCTGTGTGAATTGCACCCTTGGAGCCCTTATATATATTTTATCTATTTCTGCACCATGAGGAAGCCATATTTACGTCTTGGTGTGCAGGAATAATCAGCCAATGCTGTCACCTTATACGCTAAGCCTTTAAAGGTTACGTGAACGCAAGTGTACAATTGTATATATAAGGGTACATACATAGGTCCTGTAGACATCATGTATTACGAGTGATGTAGACTGGTCTGTCCGCGACAGAGACCATAGGACCCGAGAACAAGTCTGAGCCGTGAATATTCTGAGCCAAGACCGTTAAAAAGTATCTGAGTATGAAGCCTCAGGACCATTAGTTGACACCAGATGTCATTTACGCACAATGAAATGTAAGTGAACCGAAGGCCTATCATTCAAGCGCGTTTATTACGATTTTTAATTCTGGAAATAGCATAGTTCTAACACGATAATTTTGTTCTGGACTCAAACTGACTAAACACTGTTTTGTCCATAAAAGAATAAAAGAATCGCTCATATCAAGACGATTCACTATATATAACTGGTGCTGGTCTGAGTGAGAAATAATGTGATATATTTTTGTTATTTGTTCTATTTATATATTTCTGTAATATTTATATCATTTGTGCAATTTCAATCCATACCTTTATTTTCATTTACGCTGACCTAAAAAGCTAGATCAAACATGTTTGTGTAGTATGGCATTTACTTAATGTCGTACGACCCTGCCCATAGACCCCTGGCCGTTTTTTTTCCCCGAAATTGTGTATCTATTGTATTTTTATATCGTTTTATTCGAAACCGAAACAGAAACCGAAAGAAAATGTATAAAGGATCAGTCATTTATTCCAAATAAGGAAAACATTATAAATCAAAGTATTCCCTTTTAGGCGAACTCTATACTTGTTTTCATTACTATTTTCACTGACATTTCTCAGTGACGGCCCTTATGATTACATTACCTTACGTAATTAGCCGGAATAGTTTTGGAAAAGATAAAGTTCAAATATATGGCCTAAGTTAGAGAAAGGCTTAAACATTGTGGTGACAATGCCCTTTTCATTTTCGGGGGAGTTAAATTAATTTTTATTATAGCTTCATGAAGCATGAAGGCCTGTACAGGTTGTAAAGATGAAATGATCCAATAATAATAATAATAATAATAATAATAATTTCTATAGTTTCACTTCGCTCTAAACACTTTACGATAAATGTATACAATACAAAATCAAATATATATATATATAATATGGATGTGACAACTATATGAATTTAAGGCGGTAACACACTATGTAAACTTAGTACATTCCATAACCATTCAACCTGATTTATCCAATATTTATACATTAACATTCTCCGGAATCTTCTGCTTACAAATCCCAAATTAGGTTGTTACATTTGTTATGTATCCATTGGTGGTGTATGTGATTCAGGAGATCGTAAAAGCCCACCTAGACCTGTTTCTAGTATATCCTCGCTGTGCAAGGGTGAACCAACTAAGCCGCCTATCTAGGTTCTTTTTGAAAATGCGTTAGCTTATTGAGTATCCCTGCTTTGGCTATGGTTGACAATAATGATTTATATGCAAAAAGGGCAAATCATCTTGCGAATCATTAGAATAGGGATACAACGAACCTAAATACGTTTAAATCCGGCAAACTTTGCTATAGAAAGCAGTGGTTGAGTGGAAGGCATAATACAACAAATGTAGAATGAACACAAGGTTCACATGCAGCAACATTAAATGGATACGAAAGGTTACAGTCCGTGTATGTTTTATTGTAATTAATGCTACTGTATGAGATTATAGTGCTTGTATATATTGACGAAAATACAACAGCAATATCTCTGCCAAATGCAATAGTTACTATCCTTCACATTGTGTAGGCCTAGTCTTTTCACAAAGTCCATCGCAGTTGCTCGTTTTCCACAAACGCTTCCAGGGTAACTCCTTCGTACCATCAAGGATGATGGTATGACCGAGAGCTCCACGTGACAAACCTAAAACTTTGGCCCAATTCTCGTACTGAACTTCCTCCCCCGTGGCCGCCCATGACCATTTCCGTGCAAATATATCATACCTTCCACTTGTCCAGTAGCAAAACTTAGGGGTTCCTGGAATGGAGGTAATTGAATATCAGAACTGTCGATGGATTTGTTATGGGTATTTGGGAATGACATACCTTAATTTGTATTAGTAGCACCTTGCTGAAGAAAGATTTTTAATTATTTTAAAAAGAGAGATTTATCGCATTAGCAGGAATGAATTTCATATAACACAACAGGTGTAGTAATAACAATAACATAACGTCACTGATTGATTTGCTGTTTCTTCCGGCTGAGTGAATGCCTATTGTTAACGCGACCATTGTGTCTTCGGATGGCAATTAGTGTTCACGGGTATCGGATCAAAGGTTATTATTGCTGCGGTCAGCAGGCGTTACGAGGTTTCCTTTTGTAAGTCAGCCCTTGATAGCCAGAGGAAAACAATATTCACTGGTAGCGGCTCAAAGGTTATTACATCCTTAGGAATGTGCAGTGTGGCCAGCAAGGAAGAGGGTATAGAATGCAGCTCGAGAGCAAGCTCAGACCTTTGCCTCCTGAATCAACAAAGAGTTCAAGTCTCTTCAGGTAAACAGAGGAAGAAGCCTCGTGAGTATAGTATTTTCTTACTTCCTTCTCTTTTTTTAGTTGAGAGCAAGTATGGTCACAGATTGTAAAGCAGGGTTCATTTTAAATCAAAGAAGGTAAGGCTTTGGCAAATCAGCCAAGTGTTATTTAAATATATAGCATATTTACCAGGTTAATCCGCTGTACAGATTTTGCCTTTAAGTTGAATGGTAAATAATTTGTAAGCAAAGTAAGGGAGACATCAAGTCCATTGTGGGGTTGCGATATTGCATGTGCAAAGCGCCAGTTAAATGTATTTTCGGTTTTTTAACTTTATATGAATTTGTATCACGGGCATAAGGCCACAGGTATAGCGTAAAAATGGAGTTTATGGGGGTAGGCCATCGAGGCGTTCATGATATTGGATTCGCATAGCCGTACAACTAATGTGTCTGTGTATGTATTTTTTTCTTGATAGTGTTTTCAACCCGGGTCGGACCAGAATGGTAAAGTATTAAGACCATCAGGCGCGGGGTGTCATAAAGTGTGACGGGTGGTCTTGAGCTATGGCACAGCGGGGAATTTCAGGTTGGGATTCGGGCAAGCAGGGAAGGTGAGCCGCACGGCAGGATGCAGGAGTCGTCTTGGAGAGATCGTAGCCCGGAGAGGGCACTTGAAGACGGCCGGTGGATCCTAGAAGAAACGTCGAGAGGGACTAGAGGCAGAGAGACAATATCTTTTATCCTACTTTTAATATAGATGTGTTTCTCTGTAAACTAACCGAGTGTCATGATGTGCTCCTGTTCTTCTCTCGTCTCTATGCTTACGAGGTCACCGCCAGCTGCTTGACACCTATCCCGGGAGTCTTCCCACGTCAAACTCCTTCGAAGCAATTCCTGTGATAAGATCCTGTAACAAGACCGTTCCTTCCTCCCCTTAAGAATGAATGGACTTCTCCAACTTTCGGGACAAGTGTCTGTATTTAATGAAAATGTAAAAGTACTTCAAAATCGTGAGACAGAAATTATACACTTTCAAAAATAACTAAAATAGCTTTGTTTTCGTGGTCGCAAAACAGATATCAACCCCCCTGTGTGCCAACCTCCAACTGGTGACGTGCTGAATCATACACGATCCACACACACACTTATGTAGGGGTGTTATCCAAATGCCAAAAATATGGTATACTTCTAAAATTATTTCGTTCACCAGATACTCTTGGGGAACGGGGATGAAAATAAAATGTCTTCTCTGGAGCGGAGGGGGAAATGTAAATATCTCATTTCTCCTACACAATGGTACCATCTTTCAGCGTTCGCTTGTTTATACAATGATTACACACAGCCCAAAGAAAAACCAAAGTCATTCATGGGAATGACACGAACCACAAGGATTAATGTTCCTTCTAAGTATATTATTCATGTTCGCCGCTTTAGGTCTAGATTTAGAAAAAAAACAAGATTTATTTATTTTTGGGTCAATCTACTGCCGTCAGTTTACGTCTCTCTGTGAAAGTCCTTTAAAGGGTGGAAATCGTAACCTTTACACTAGGAATTCTTAACCTAAAAAACGGCTTCTTTAGCTAAGGGGTACAGTAGAGGACACACAGCTGGGAGGTCGTGAATATTAAATCTCGCCCAAACCAGGGTGAGCGTTCTGAAGGCTTAATGACAGGGCCGTACCCCACAGCATGTGTCACTCATAAACGAGTTCGACTTTGTAATGCGGATAATTACAGCAGGTACAATAAACACCGGGCCTGGGTGACATCCGGATTTAACATAAAATGGCAGAGAGGGAGTGCTACCGCTCTTACACATAGTCCTAAACCAAATAGAAATCTGCAGATATAGGATATATACTAATTGTTACACCAAGGAACTCTTAATTTAAATTGGAGTATTCAGGACAATCTCCTTGGTAAACTGATATTAAATTTATTATTTTTTTGTTATCAGTATTCATGCAGAGATTTGCACAGAGAGAATTTAAGATCCTTGCGTCTCTTTTTGAGAATGACGGCCTAAAGCTACCAGTGTGATACCAATTAAGCAGAGTCCAGTCCCAAACCAAGTCATCTGATCTTCAACCTTTATGTTTAGATTTTGGTAAACCCTTCTTAAGAACCACAGATTTTGGTCAATGTGACGCATATTTATTTATTTTCTTCGTATATAAGACTCAGCTTAGTGCTACAGCCCATAGCCACTTGTTACGAATGCGTATATGGGTGAACATTTCTAATAGAGCAAAGACGGCAAAATAGACGTCAGTCTAGCTTTAATTCTGAGATGAAGGAATACTGGATCCCCTGTATCACTAACATCAGGTGTTATTCTTAGCATACACGAGAATACGTGCGCATTGGTTTGAAAAAAAAAAATATTCAAGAAATCAGGCATATTGACATATACGTATACATGGGCTTTAAGTTTAAATATATATATATACCAATGAATACGTCGTAACAGAGTTCATTTGTTCTGACATTTAATGTTCGATTATCAAGTATTTATACATAAACCAAAGTATTAATATGTAAAGTATATATATATATATATATAATGTCACTATAAAAATAAAGGTACCGTTGCATATTGCTTTCGGTTCAGTTTTCCTGCCTGTATGTAGTAACAGACTCATTACTTTTGACAAAGTGCTCTGCAGAACTGGTTCCTTGCAGCTGTCCTTACACGTTTCTGTACAACGTGGACTGAAGGTGCTGTTTTCCTTTTTTTGAACTGCTGGATATTGGTCATTATTCAAACTGAATACAATTCTTGCCCAACATATGATACCTATAAAAGCAACATGTATATGTTAACCGGTTATTTGTTCTGCATCAATTAGTTAACGGTTTTGTATATTTGATTGACTGTAAAAATATAGGCAATTTTTAAACATACGATTTGTAATAATATCTTACCTGACAAGGGTACCAGGCTGATACGATTAAACCACATTTTCCAAAGTGGAGTACTCAAAAAAGACTGGGTACTTGATGTCCATTCTTCTGCAGGTCGGGAAGACCGGGTAAATCAACTAGTGCAGTAAAAAATATAAAGATATATATATTAAAATATTGTATTTTAAACAACAACTAGTCGCAGACCACAAGCAAACCCCAAAATGATCCTCGTCGAATTTCGCTATGTAAGCTACTAAGCGTAAAAACTTACGCTGGCCATCATGCAGTCCAATTATATGTCACTTCCCAGAAAAGCCAACCCTTGGTCTATTATGCAATACACGTATATATTAAAATGTGGTTGAACCCTTCGAATGAAAATTAAAGTATAGTGGTTTAGATGACCTAAAAATCTAATGAATTGTTCATTGGGTAATGTGTTATGTAACCCTTTAAAAAATAAAAAACTATAACCCTTCATTTCACCAAAAAAAAAAAAAAATTGCACACTGACAAACCAATTTACAATCGGCAAACATACTACCTCAGTAGCTGTCTGGGGGTCTCTTAGAATGTTCATGCTCTTGTTAAAAAAATAATAGCTCATATTATTACTAAATTTAAGAAAAAGCTAAAAGACAATCACAATATAGAGTTACGTCAACCCATTAAGTTAACAACCGCTAACCTCCGCCAGTAGGATCATCATCAAACTTTGCTCTTTTAGCCTACATTGATGTCCCTGCATGTTCAAACTCTACATATCTCCTATATCACCTATATAATAACTTCTCAAATGATCCCCTTAACCGACGAAAAAATATTATAATGGAAAAGTTATATTCCTGACATAGAATATACTAAGATGTCCCAGGTTACCTCCACATTGTAATAAATTGTACCCTGGCTATCATCTTAACCCGCCACAAAATTTAATTAAAATCTGTTCACAACAATTAGAGTACAAATGACATTAAGCAAACCATTAACCAAGATTAAAAAACACTCATGGACAGATAATAACCCTCTGGTGCAGGAATCATCAATATTCTACAGTACATCATATTCATGAGAAGACTAAATGAAATTTGAAATATATGTATCATAAATGACGATAATGTTAGCAGACGTCTGGTATACACCTTACCTTCTCAGATAGAGAATGTAACCATTTATCACGTGACTGACTTTAAACCAATGATAATGCGCCATGTGGAGCTCCCGCCATCTGCAACATTTATGTACAAAAATCAGCAATCGATCAGTTGCGCAATTATACATAATTGTCTGAGCTATTAATTATAACTCTTTCTTACAAAGAAAGTGCTGCGTTAAATCGATCCTGTTTCATAAGGACGTTGTGTTAAAGCTTAAAACTTATTTTGTTATAGCTTGTTGTCTTAAAGCTTATTGTTGCATCCAAATCAATATATATATATATATATATATATATATATATATATATATATATTAATATGGAATGGTAACGATTGACAGAAGGTTAATGCCAGCCCGCGGCAACAGAATTGACAATGCATTCAGCTCATTCGCTTATATGATCTGTAAGCTTACACAACGTATGGTCAACAACCTATACCCAGGTAATAAACAGGACAAAGATACCCATTAAATCAATTAATATCTCTACAATAAATAGCTCCCGGTATTCTACATTCAAGGACGCCAAATTCCTTAAAAATATACATCTTAAAGATATACAACATACTTGAGCTCCTTAGCATATTATTATAGTTAATTATTGAAGTTATGGATTCGACAAAATGGATTTTGTGATTATATATTCACAGACCGAAAAAATATATAAAAAATGCCCATGACAAACTGAATTTATCTGTAATCCTATATATAGTTTGTCATATTTTCATTTATACTGGTTCCATGGCCCGCAACTGTTTTATAGTTGAGCCTTATATTCATCATTACATGCTGACTCACTTGAAAGTTGTATTGATTGGAGACGTCTGCTATTTTTAAGAAAATTATTTTGTGACCTAGACACCAGAGTTTATTGAGGGTAAGTCATTCATTGTTGATACATTGCAAAATCAACCCCTCTATATCTAGTAGCACCATTCATAGAAATGTAAAGAACCTGTAGGAAATATAATTTAGATGATTTTGTTGATCGGTGGTTAGAAGATAGGAGGCCATGTTTAATTTCAGTATTTAAAGGTATAATGAAATATTATTATTCATATTCTTCATGTATATGGAGACAATAAAGATTAACATATACTCAGTTACGTGCAGCTTCACAATTTAAACAATTAAAGGGGCTATTTCATTATTCATTATTCCTGAAAAGTCAACGCATTTTATTCCATAAACTTGAAAGTATTTAAGATCAATGACTTAAAACCTGAATTCTAGCAGTAATTAAATGTATCGTGTCGTGAGATAAATCTTCCTAAGGGCCCTCATGGGACGGCAATACCAATACAATACATTCCAGCAAATTCAATATATGAAAGGTTAACTAGCAAAACGAATGGTGAACCTTTGAACAAGATTTTTGTTATTATCGGTAATTACCACTTTTGATTCTCAGCGCCATCTAGTATTCAAACGGTGAGCGGTTTTGAAGTTTAAGATATATATCTTTTCGATTAAACGTTAATTTTAATCATATTTCAGCACATCACAGTGATACGTCAGGTATTCTACGTTGGTGATCCACTCAAATGTATAAGAATATATAAATAAATTATACAGTTTTTATGCCTGACTCAAACGTTATGTGTTTCACTAAATGAACACAAGACGGCGCTGAAAAGCAAAAGCGGTTTACCTTAATTATTTATGAAGACATATGCTGTGGTATCACATGTAAAGCCAAAAAGGTATATTTTCTAAACCAACACTGCAAGACTCAAGAGATATGGTGTAAGTCGTACACAGGATCGGATGAAGGGCCTATCTCTGATTCACGCAACAGCCTAGTAAGGTGCAGGACGACCTTTAACCCTGATTTTCTGGGTTCATCTAGTCAGATAAGACTCAAACAACCTGAGCGCAAGACCAGAGACATCAAGATCACTCAGTGTCTCGATCATGAAAAAGGCTGCCGACTGATCAAGCAATACTAGCAGGACAGCCTTTTTTGCCTATAATACAAATGATGTCATTCTGGGCACACAGCTGAGCTGTTTCAGTGCTGTGGCGTTTAAAGGCGGCTGGTATGGTTAAAGTAAGTTGTCATTGGTCAGGTATGTGCGCAGAGGACATGCCACCACCCTCTCTTCTTGATGAATTTAGACGACAGTTCTTCAGCTTATTAGGATTGAGTGGTACTTTCTTAAGAAGGGGATAACAACAATTGGCTAAAATTATTTTTGCTATGCATCTTCCTATCTCCTTAACATTTTATAAATTAAGTACGGATGATAATTAATTTACACATTTCCGGTTTACGTTCTTTTGGACTATATATTGACGGCAGACCTTCTCAGTAGTCTAAATTAAACATTTGGGATGTATATATCAAATATGACCGGGAACGGAGCAGTTCACAGGTGGCTGGCACAATTTGAAATAAAAAATACTTGGTCAGTTTACCTCATGCGGGTATTATGCTCTGCTCTTGGTTCTATGATTTGTCTGTTTTCTGTTCTGAAATTATGTAAATAAAAAGGAAAACCCAAGGAACAACCAATTACAGCTTTAAAAAAATCTGAATCACCATTATACAAATGTAAGTCACACAGAATTGATGGCTGTTACGGTTCTGTGGACCTTCATAGCAAAATGTGGTGTAAATCATCCTGACGGAGATTTGTGTCAGACAAAGTCAACTGCATATTTATAATAATTGCAAAACCCCACAATTCCTATACAAAGCCGAACAATCTCGCGCCAGGGGGAAGTATATTCCAGTCCGACAAAACTACAGAGTTCCGATATATACTGAGCTTTTACGAAGCTTTTTACTGAGTAGTATTGTATGTAGTTATAAGTTGTTCCACTTAAAGGTGCTTTTACTTGGTGTGTAAATAGCGTTCCGTTTAAAAAAATCAAATTTTTCAAATATTAAAATTTCACTTGAAAAAGAATGAAAAGTTAAGAAATATGTATGCCATCATTTAGAACTAGTTTAAAATGAGGTAAAGTTTATCCGGTCTATAATAAATTTAAAACCATTTTAAGATTGATTTAGTGATGTGTTTTTCATGTGCTTAACTCCATAATGTTTCTATAAATGTACTATGGCGATTCAGCTAATATCTAAGATGTTAAGAATTCCGCTTGCCATTCTAATATAATTTCATTACAATATATGAAGAACAATACCACATATATAAAAGGCTAAACATATACCTTTCACCAACTAGAGGAAGTATAATTAATATTTTTGTTATCCTAACAAACCTGGTATCCTGAATAAAAAAAAACAATGTTGGCTCTGATATTCTCATTACATTTATGAAAAAAAACTATTTAAAGGTTAAGTATACACGCACCAAATTATTTGTCGAAAATTATAATAATGTTAAGAGATGGCTCACATACACCTTACATTCTCACGTAGAGAATTTGCCAATCCATCACGTGACTGATTTAAAATCAAGAGAAGTGCGCCACGTTGTGCTCCCGACACTTGCATCCTCCAACCGATCAGCTCGTTCATTTATGTCTAGTTTATTTGTCTCTGCAGCGATTAATTAGCTGTCAATTATAACTCACAAAGACCGACGCCTTTCTTTCTTTCATATAGAAGTCATCTTTTGGTTGTCTCATAGCTTTATGATTCACGTTAAAAACAGCCATTAAAGCCATTTATGTCAACCTACAATAGCAGAATTGACAATTGCATTCGGCTCATCATTAGGATAACAGCAAAGAGACACGACCCTGCCACACATCACCGCATTGCTGAACGAAGGTCTTTTCCAGTGACAACAGCAGTTATTGTTAGCTTTCCAGGAGATATTCTCAAAACAAACAGGTTTCATTTAGTCATTGACCTTTTGGGGCTTGCAGTTGACTAACAATATTATTTAATCGAACTTAAATTGTTATGCCCTCGCAGAGGTTGAGCTGAGTGAGACTTTCAACAAGTGTTGGGTATAGCCCAGTGAAATGTTATGCAAGCCGTGAGGTTTGCGAGGCTTGTGTCACATGGCTTGCGAGCCGTTTAGGTGAGCCTGCCATGATTGACAAGCCAAGCAAATCTCATGGCTTGCATTACATTTCATTGGACTATAACTGATTTGTCCCACATGCCCCGCCTCCTTGGTCGAAGGTCACGCGTGTCATTTTTTTTTTCTGGTTACACAGCAGTTCTTTACCATATTTGGAAAGTCGCCATGCAATTTCACGTGCATGGTCACTTTTCATGACCCTGTGATGCAACCAGATTTTAACGTGCAGTTAGAACAAAGGAAAATACGCTGCATGTGGGGCAATATACCCCTCAGCCCGAGCAGTAGCAGGTGTAAAACTGCGTGTCCACTTATGCGGTACGGATACGGAATAAAGAAGGAGTGTGTCCACTTATGCAGTGCGGAGTGCGTGTAGCGTGAGGAACGGATACGTTTTTTTGAAAACCGGAGCATGTAGCCGCGGTACGGAAACGCATGCGGAAACGCATGCGGAAAGTGCCGTTTTGAAGAAGTGAAAAAGAGTGAAAGACCTAAAAACGCACTGAAAAACGTATCTAATGGACACACGCGCACAAAATGTCGCATACGTATTCGCACCGCACACGCACCGCATTCGTACAAGTGGACACGCGGCTTTAGATTTACCGCGTATCGGAACATTGATGTTCTAAGTTGGCCTGATTAAACAAAATGTAACACACTCTCGCTCAGCCAGTCACCCGGGCCAACAGGGTTATATTTCAGTGTCAAAATGTAATAAAAGTACCCGCTGGTTAAAACGATTCGTGTGTTGGCAAAATTGGCTGTGTTTTAGTGACCCTATACACAGATGCTCTGCCAGAGCGAGAGTATTGGAGCTATCGTTACTTGTTGCAATCATGTCTACATTTCACTTACATTTGGTCCTTTGACTTTTATGTTCCTCAAGCATAGCCACATCATAGAAAATGTAGGTCCATTAATATTATTCACCTGCGATAGCCGTTTGGATTTGTCTTCAGCCTATATGGGACCGTTGTTGGCGTTCTCGTAGCAACGAGACCATTTACATGATTCTTGATGCCTGGTATGCCAATGAATGGGAATCGGCAGGTCCTCAAAGAGACTTGAAAATATCATATATGGTTCAAACATACTACTTGTTCATCTATCAATCTGGTGAATATATATATATATATATAATGACACATAGTACCCTATATATAGCACTCAAATTCAACATACCTGTTCAACAAAACAGAAATCGGTAAAGTTGTGTCCAGCACTTATTTATTACATCTCTTTAGATCAGTCCGGATTCTTGTTTCCGTAAACTTGCCCAGTGTAGTACCTCATCGGTACTTTCTTTATAATAATTATTGTGATATTTCCGGAGATGAGAACGCTCAAAGTATTGAAGTACTGAATTAGAAAAGAGTTTGAACACCAGGATCAAAGATGGTACCTTTGTCAAAATACTTTTTTTCCAGTTCTCAAGGTACGTTCAATAGAAATAAAAGTGCTTTTAAGTGCAAGGTTTTACTGAGGGTATCACCTCTGGCCAGGAGGCTGGTTGTAGCATGTTTTTATTAGTGTTCTCATAGTATTTATAAACCATCTTCATCCGGCTTGTATTTTTATGTGAGTGTATTGAAATGTATTTATATTGCTAATTAAGCCCGCTAAAACAGAATATTGCGTATGATCGCATTTCACAAGATGGCCCACAAAGTGTAACATGGGTCAAAATGACCATTTTTGGAAAAAGTTGATATGTTCAACCTCTGCCTAAGGTCGATTGAAAAAAGGGATGTCCAGGGTTAAACCCACTTAATTAACCAAATATGGCATAACAACCACATTTAAATGCTATATAATATCATATAAACTGCAACTTCAAACTGCTTTTCCCCGTTTGTATTTTTTTTATAATAAACTGATGCATCTCAAGAACTATTTAAGATATTTCACTCAAATTTTCAGGATTAACAGCAAAGATCATTTTCATTAAACTTTAAATTTTTGTTTGGCCACATTGAACTTTTCATAGGCATGAAAGTCAATGTTTGTGGATACATGTTTTTGTCAAACAACAAAAATCGAAAGGGTAAATTAAGAATAAAAATATGGAATCATTCAGAATTTTGAATTTTTAAGTACAAAAATGTACATGAAACAAAGTCTCACATCAAATAATATAACTAAAACAGTACACTGCACAGGTAAGATGTATTGGTGGTCAGTAATGTCCAAAATGAAGTCTTCCCTTTTTATTGGACATTGCACTAGCTACTACATATACTAAAGGAAATCATGGTGATTACACATCTCTCTTTTGTTTAACCTGTAAATTGACCCAGATTTCATTTCTCTAAGGAAAGCAAAGTAGTACCAGATGAAAACATCTGATCCTTAATGAAACAGTTCCATTTCATCATGCTAATTATTTTGTAATGCAACTGTAGGGTCAGATGAAACCTTAAATAAGAGGACCAAGCCCATTTAACAAAGTGCTCATTACCTTGGTGTGAGTGTCCTTGACCTTTTGATGCCACATTCTGATTAAATTCATACAAATGAATGGCTTTATAGATTGTTGTAAAAATATTGTGTATGTGGGTCAGTATTTAATTCAGTGGTGTTTACGGCACATGAAAATAAATGTTTTTTTTTCTTCTGATTTTGTCAATGCAAATATTTACACCGGAGCACTGGGTCTTTGGGCCCATGTTTATCCTCTACAGCTCCATCGTAGTTTCACTAGATTCACTGCCACTCATTAAAATGATGACTGCCCTGATAACTGAGAAGTGAATGGAGATATAATTCCTCAGTGCAGAAATATGCTGATTTAAAAGTAGTTTTTCTGAGACATAAATAAGACGTTACATTTCATTCACCGATTTTCAGGAGTCTGGGTTTTACACTTGCATGATAGGTAGAAGGGCATATGATATACCAAATTAAAGCTCAATTTATGAGCATTTGTGTGGTGGACTCTATAAGGAAAATAACTTTTACTGGGTGCAATGTTTGGGCAGAATACTAGCTAATCTCTCTTTAGTTTTATCAAAAATTTGTTGCGTTTCATAGCATTCACCGAAATTGAGACATATGGTGTTAAACCAGCAAAGAACAACAGTAATTAATGTTTACTTTTCCTAAAAGAACAACTTATGAGCATTGTGTAATGAACAATTCTAAACCATGTTATGAATTTTGAGCCCTCTAGCAACACTTTAAAAAATTCATGTCATTTTCGAAAATGAAACGGGACACCATTACCTTGTAGGGCTTTATGGGTAGAAGCTTTTTCTTTTAATGATTAAGAGATTAGTTAATAGTTTTAAAACATAGCCAATACATGTAGGTCTAACAAATAATATGGTATTATGTGGTTACTGCAGCATTTCTGTGCGGATTAAGCTTTATATACGTTTTTAGCTGATCAGGATGTCACAGGGGACATCCAGAAATTACATCAACATGTAACTTTAGGGCCTCTTGCAAATAGCAGCACTAGGAAGGGTATGTTCTTATCTTTCTGTTGATGTATAAAACAGATGGGGCAAAGTATTAGCTTTTTGTCAGAAAACCTTATATATATTTTTTAAATGGACCACCTTACAAAATGTGACCGTATTAAGTGTTTTTAAACTGTTGGACCTACGATTCCAGAATTTTGCATCCAGTTAAATATTCCAAAAAAATTTCTTACCGTACCAAAAATTTGGTCACTAGGACTTCGTTCCTCAGAGATATTCAGGGAAAATCTCCGTTTTCCATTAAAAATCCATTTTCACACTTCTAGACAGCCAAAAAACACATCAACTGATCTGTTTTGATCATATTTTATATGCATATTCTTCTATACATTTCATATGTACATACCAGAAATAAGACTAATATTGTGTATAATTGTCCCCCGCTCTGCGGATGATTTGGGTTTGTCTGTCTGTTCCTCTGCTTGACCCTCTATCTGTCTGTCTGTCCGTCCGTCAGGTTTTTCGTTTCCGTGTTGACTTTCTTAAATTGGTCAATGATTGTTCTCATGCATACCATGGTTGGAATTGGTTTTGGAATGTCTATCTCAAAAATAATTCTCTCTAGCAGAAAAACAATATTATAAAATTTTGGTCCATTTTCTCATTTTTTTTAGTTTTTATGTTCACCTGCAGATGTCCCCAGATGTCATAGTGGATTTTAGTCCTATTTCTCAATGTGTTTTAGTTTTCATGTTCACCTGCACACGTCTTCACATGTCATAGTGGATCTGTTTAAGTTTTCATGTCCTCTCAAGATTTTCTCCACATGTCATAATGTTGGTTGCTTATCAAGCATGAAAGATAACAAGAGCCAAAAGCGGAGGACAATAATTCCGTGATTTAGCTTGTTAATCTTGATACTGGTTGATTTTTCGGAATCATACATTTTTTTAACGTCTTTATACAACGATTTTTTAAAAAGTTTTTTAACCTATCATTTACCTTAATATACTATGCTCTGTTACTTAACATAGAGCGCTGTGTGGCCTCGGAAGAAATCTGCATTCTCGCACATCATTTCTACACGCACACACACACACACACACATATATATATAAACGTGCAGCAATTATGAAATAAAACGCACTAATTTGACTAGTTTAAATACCAAAGCAATATGTGGATTCAGGTGAATGATCGTATATTTGCCTGTAATCATCAACGACTTTAGCTGATATTCTGAATAAAAGTGGTGATAAACTTTTTTAAGTGAACGGTAACCATCTCCAATAATTGTACTTTTAAGGTAATATTATGTGGAGGACAGAAATAAACCAATATTTGGGACTTATGTATGCATGTGCAAATTGTGTTTGTAGCATCCACAATGGACCCGGGATTCTCTTGCGAAACTATGCAAGTAGTTCTGAAACTTGTCCTTCCTCCGTTGTCCAACCATCCGTCCCTTCATTTGTTGAAAAGAAATTTGAATTAAAGACAGAATAGAAATTTGAATAAAGAAGTAATGGGAAAAATTGAATATGTATTTAGTTTTTTTTTGTTATGGAACCAAAAAATTACAGATCACGATATCGTGACGAGCACAAACCCTTGTTACGGAGAAAAAAATAGATCCCGCAACACTAGGCAGTGTGAAATGTCTAGAGTTATAAAGTGTTTTTTTGTTAACAAATAATTTTAATTTATTCTCAGAACAGTCCTATCATTACAATACACTAAATCAATACAATTACACAGTATTTAAGACATAACAATAATAAAAATTTACATCACCAGCGTCCGGGTCCTAGGCTTTGATTCCTCGTTACCACAACTGTCACAGTCCAACAAGAGTCTGTTAGCACAAATAATCCGCGTGGACAGTTCAAGTAAATCTTCCCGTTGAATAGTCAAATTAAATCTCGAAGACAATCTGTTGTAATTAAGAAGTGAAGTTCAGGTAAAATCCAAAAGGCAAACTGAAGACAATCTATAAAAAATCTGTATAAAGTCTGTAAAAAATCCATAGAATATCTGTAACTATGCAGTTATCGGGCTTGGTCCAATGACTGACGAGAAAGTCGTACCCTTTAGTGCCAGTGGTATTTTCCTTTCTGCCGGCTCCAAACACAGCCCTTATTTATAGCTTTTTCCCCCGAAGTCCAAAAGCTTCTAGCCCCGAACATTCCAAAGAACAAACTCGAACCTTTAAGACTACAAAAATAAAAAAAAAAAAAAAAACAAGCTGCGTCTTGGGTGTAAGCCAGAGTTCAACAAGTGCGGTTCCCATAGCAAAGCACAGGGCTTGCGCCTGACACGAATCAGAACGCCAGGCGCATGTCTAGCCATGCAAACCCCCGCGCATAACAAACAGATACATGTCACACATGTAAGAAAAAAGAAAGTCTTCTCTAAAATCTTTCTTATTGCGATCACAATCTCTAAGTACAACATTTTAAAAACCATCTTATTTACGACATTTCATAAACATCTCGATAAGCAATCAGCAAATACATTGTCTTTCCCTTTAATGTGTCTAAGTTCACGATTATAATCCTGTAAAAACAAACTCCATCTAACAATCTTTGGTTTTTACACTTTAACTTGTTCATGAACGTGAGGGCATTGTGATCACTGAAGACAGTGATAGGCTTGACTGATGAAGTAACATAAACTTCTATATGTTGCAATGCCAAAATCAAAGCCAAACATTCTTTTTCAATAGTGGGGTAATTTATCTGGTTTGCATTAATCTTTCTTGAAAAATAACAAATTGGATGATCTATGCCATCACTGCTTTCTTGTAACAACACAACACCAGCAGCAGTATCGATCACTAGCATCTACAGCTAACTTAAAGGGTACAGAAAAGTCTGGAGCTGATAAAACTGGTGAACTTTGCAGAATTGCTTTCAAATTCTGAAATGCATTTTCACACTGAACACTCCATACAAACTAGTGTTTCTTCTTTAACAAATTAGTTAAAGGTTCAGCTACAGCAGAAAAAATTGGACAAAACTTTCTGTTATATCAAACCATACCAAGAAAACGCATTATTTGCTTTTTGTTTTCTGGTCTAGGAAATGCAGAAATAGCACTCACTTTAGCATCAACAGGTTTTATTTGACCCTGCCGTACAATATGACCCGTAAAATGTTACTTGTGCATGGCAAAACTCATATTTGACTAAGTTGACGGTCAGACGTGTCGAAGAGGTCGCGAAGAATCTGCAGATGTTTCTCCCAGGTGTCGCTGTATGCTATGAGGTCATCAATATATGCGTCGCAGCCCTGAATGTTTCTGACAACCATATGGATGAGGCGCTGGAACGTGGCCGGTGAGTTCTTCATGCCAAACGGCATAACTTTATACTGGTACAGTCCTTGCGGCGTCACAATTGGGGACAGTTCTTTCACTCGTTCTGTCAGCGGAACTTGCCAGAATCCTTTAGCTAGTCAAGCTTGGAGACATCTGGAGCTAGCGACTCTATCAATACAATCATCGATCGTGTCAGTCTTGGTGACAGAGTTCAATTTTATATAATCGGTGCACATACGGTAATTTCCATCAGGATTGGGCTCACGAATACATGGTGAACTCCAGTTACTGTGTGACCGTGTGCAGGGCGGAGCCATAACACGTGTCAATCAGGATATGCCTCGACTGACTTGGCCAGAAAATGTAAAACATGTTCCCGCTGGCTAAAACATCACGTATTGAGGCTCATAATCGGAACTCCGGTCACGTGGCCTTGTTATGGTAAACAGACACACGTGGACTGTGTTTACCAAAACGCAGAGCAAAAACAAGGTGTAAAACAGCCGTGTGCGAGGTACTTTGACTGTGTGCTGGGATGGTTTTGTGGGAAACTTTTGTATAAAGCAAAACTGAACTGTTAGTGTGAAAGAATAGGCATAGTATTGCTCTTGATTGTGTCCCTTTAACGGAAATGTGCAGTCAGGGTCAAACTGAAGCCACTTATATAATAATACAGGTTGGCTTCAGCAAGCTGCCTTAACAGCGACTTAGATCAAAAGAGTTAGTTTCCAGGTATTATTTTCCATGCACATATTGTAAGGAGATAATGAAGTGTAATTTGAATTCATAATTTCAGCTGCCATACCAAGCCTAGGGCAAAGGTATCCAAGATGCCTTCCCAGGTTATCTCCAGAACACCCGGTACCCAGGTCAAGACGAGAAGTCGGTTTTGCCAGCAGAGCAGCTGCACTCACGCCCACTCAGCGACGACCAACTGTGAACCCCAGCCTCCAGCATGAAGACAGTTTGGCGCTTGTGTAGAACCTTTCAATTGAATGATGATAGTGCGATTTTTTTTTCTTTAACAACCGAAAACGTCTTTATAATTTATTTTTTTTCCCGATATCAAAATATGAACTTAAAACTATAAAAGCCCTTGTTTTATTAATATATTTCAAATCTGAAAACGATAAATATATTTATACGTTGTATTTTTATCCAAGTGTTTTCAATCAAATTCGAGCGTCCACCTTCCTGCATCTACCATGGCCGGTGTCAAACTTCTGCACAGTGCCGCCATCTAGGTGTGACCGACGGTACCTTGTGTGAAAGCCGGCAACATATCCTTCATGCAATCAATTGGCAGATGTTAACCCACTATGGTGTACCAGGTGGAGATTGAGCGGGAAATATAACCTGGTTTACAAGAAAGTATTCTGATCTGTGTACAGGCATAAAAGAATCTAAACTATAGAGAAATGAAACATAACAAAAATTATCAATGTATCATTTATGACTATAGTATCAATATCAATATAATATATATATATATATATATATATATATATATATATATATATATATATAATATTAATTATTTGTTAATAGTAATAATAGGCCTATTTTTGTAATGCAGAGCAGGCGTAATAATTACTATGTTTGGTAAGTAGTTTAAATAAATAAAACGATCCATATATTGTATTAGCATACCTGACCAAAATTAACTATTCATGATAAACTGAATGGGTTTGCACTCACAATAAAATTACCTAAATATTTACATCTAGAAAACAACCTTCAACTCGTATAGGCCTATATATATAATGTAGAACACAATTATCTACTCATATAGGCCTTATATGAGGTTGTGGTACATAACCATATAAAGCATGAAATGACAGTATGAAATATATTTAAATATTATAATCCAATTCAATATAAATTGCAAGGTTTAAAATGACAAAAATACAGGAACTGAAATTATGGCAAGGATTCAAGTGTTGCTTAGGCCTACACATTTTCTTTTGGTACAAAGCTGAGCTTCACAGAACATTACTAAGTGGTGAAATTGTGAAAATAATAAAATTCATATTTCAACAGTCATTCTCACATATAATACTGGAATGTAGTTAAGCTTGAGCTAATTAAAGTTACCTACTATCTATAAGCAAAACAACAGCTATACGTAACACAAAGTGCAAAAACATCTGTAAACAAAACAAGCGGCTAAATGTACCACTTTGTGTAAAAACTTCTTAATACAACAAATGGGGCTATATGTAATACTATGAGCAAAAAATATATGTAAACATCATAAATATGGTATAATAGTAGTATGTTAATGAAACAACTGGAACGCACAGATAGCTCTATATAGATCTACCAAACAAAAACAGACCCTGCCCAGCACATATAGACCGGGTTTGAACATTTCCTAATATATTAATCAACTCTTCTAAAAATTAAAAGCGAATAATAAGCGAAATTAGTTTTTTTACAAAGAAAACCAGCTCAACATAAAAAAAACATGGAGATAAGAAACATTATAATACCCCGCGCCTTGAACCAGGCTAATATCATATATAAGATGTGCAAGTGCCCATGCATGTGCTCAGTTCAATTAAATGCAGATACTTAACACAAAACAAACAATTTATTTATTAGATATATTTTCGTTTAGCTTTTCAAACATTCTTGGAATAAGTTATTTAAAATTAATGTGAAATAGATTGCTTCAAAGTTATTTTTTACATAACTTCTTTGAAATACAAGGGTGGGAGTTGTTAATACGGTTCATATACATAGAGACAACCTGTCCGTCACTGAATCCCGAGCGATCAAGTCTCTGCTCAGCTGTGTTTGTCGGTCGGTGCCCGCTCGACTGATCAGTGCCTCCGGTGCTAAGAAAATAATAGAAAACAGCGAAGAAAAGGGCAGCTAGTCACAGATCTGGTGGAATATGCACATCTAACAGAACCTCGTGAGTACATTCTGATAACTGTCAAGACCAGAATTTTCCACATTCGGCATTAATTGATAAAATCATTCAGGGCAGTCGTGATCCGGTCGCAACCAGCCGACTGCACATTTTGAACTGTTCCAGCATAGCGATAATTCTTGCTGTAGCTTATATTATAATAAAAGGATTGTTGGACTTCATATGTATTTGAATGGTGAATATGCGTTATATTCACGACTGCTGTGTCCTTTGACTGATGTCTGTCAGTCTTTGTGTCGCATCATGCGCGGAGTTTTTAAATGACATTCTTTGATACTGGAGGTAGTTTCTGACAGTGGTGTGGTCGGAGAAAGCTAAGCCACGCCCACTTCTTGGCGTTGATGAGTTTTATCATTGTGCAAGGTGGGAAGGAAGATGTCTAGGATATTTTCAGATTGATTAAGGCCATACCAGACAAGTTGGATTCATCTGTTTATGACCCGCTCAGATCTAACAAGTTGCAAAGAGCGCCTGTCATATTATTAATTTTTTTAAGCCATTAAGGAATTAATTGAATGCTTACATTTCTGTTCAAGATTGGGCATAGCAACACAGGGTTGGGCCGCATTTTCTCACTTGGAACATTCTAGTGGAATATTCCAGAATATTCCATTCCAGTGGAATGTTCCAGAATTTTCTGGCATGAACAAATGTCTGAAAATGGCACTTTCTGGAATTTTCTGGCAAAATCTGTGAAATTGTGAAGGTAGGTCCCCCTAAAAAACAGAAACAGGTGAGTTACTGAGTTTTTATTTGTGACAAACACATAGAGCACATATTGTGTCATGCACAAAAATAATACTGCATACTGAATGTTATGTATTGAATTTGGTAACACACAAAACAACACCTAGAGATCAAGTAATCATCTGCAAAAAACATACATCAGTTGCTTATATTCTTTACTGATGCTACCCATTCTGAAGTTCAGAATATCTCATGTTAAATAAGGAGATTTACCAATCTATATCAATACTGTCTCTAAGGAATCTGTAACAGGTAACCATCTTGGCTGCCTTCTGGATGCCTAATCTGTTCCATAGCTTTGATTACAGATATCCTAAGTTAGAAAATACCCTTTCAAGGGAGGCTGAACTGGCTGGCATCTTCAACAGTCTCCTAGCTAACACAACACAGGACAAAGTTTTCCTATTTTCTCAACACACAACCACCAGACAGTGGGCCTAATGCTGTTTATAACAGTCTCTGTTGTCTGGGTGGTAGGCAATCCCGAAGGTCCTTTGACATCAAACTTAGAAGTATTCTGTGGGGTATGCAGCTCATAGGTTGTGAGGGTAGTGTTCAAATCAAAGGCCCTCTGGTTTCATACTATGAAGGGCCAGGGCAAGCACACCATGAAACTGGGATGCTAAGTGAGTATTGTGACCTTTATATACAAACTTAAAATAAAATCTGAGATTTTGCCTAATTATGTCAGGTAATACCAGAAAATTCCAAATTATGCCAGAAAATTCCAGAAAATGCCACTTGCATGGCAAAATCTAGAAAATGCCGACATTTTCCGAACCCTGTAGCTCAAGGACTGTAAAGAATTCTTATTTAATTGTTCTTTCTTGCATTGCAGCACCTAAGGTTGAGAGTTTACTATCTAAAGCTTGGTCAAATCTGACCAAATTGGTTCAGACCAGGATATTCGCTGTTCAGCTTGAGACATGCAACAACCCTGACATGTTACACATAATAATATTATGTTAGCTCAGCTGAGATATAAATTGTTAATTAATGTTCAGTAAAATATTGGCATTTATTCTAAAGGAAACCAGATAATTGTTACCTCAGTCAGCTCTTGTTTACAGCCTGGCAAGGCATGCTGGGAAGGCTTAGGAGGGTCAATTTTTTGGGACTTCATGGGGATCTATGAGGGTACCACCATTTATTGGGTATTATTAGGTAATTTGCATAGATCTCCATTTAAATTGTCTCCCTTTTTATTTGCTTGCTTAAAATTCTCCAAGAGTAAATCAGTAGTTTTACCCCCCCCCCCCCCCTCCTCTTTGTAAGGTACCAGTTTTTTATTAGTTCCTCTGTACATAAAAGCAAAAGTACGTGTTCATTCATTGATAAGTAATTTTATATCATGTTACCTTGTACAAACATATCCATAGACATTGATAGGTTACATACATAGTTTGAATTGTTTCTGTTAACAACGGCATGTTCTGCTTGTATTTGCTTGTTCCAACATGTCTTTTCTTAATAAGTACACAGAATTCATATGCAAATAGCAAAAATACTGGTATGGTTAAAAATGTTTGTTAAATAAACAAATGAGAAGGCACTCAGACAGCTCATGAAGCCACATCCAGAGGTTTGAACAGCTTAGAATTGTTTGAATTTGTTAAAAATATATATTCCTAGCACCCCGTCAAATATCTGACTCATATCAGTAAAGTTTACTGGAACATTAAAATACTGATGGCAGTGTTTGGGTAACCTATGACAGGTGGCATAGTTTTTTATCGATGGCACTGTGGTAAACAAATCTCAAAACAAGTCAAGATTTCTCAGGATTTATGGATGAATATAGAAAGTGCCCCCCTTAGGACACACTTGGCATCTTGCCTGACATTCAAAACCAAATATTGCCATGTCTGGGAGGAAAGTCACAGAGAAGTTGTGTGACAACTGTTGTCTGGCACCACCTTTTGATATTCTACAGGATTGGATATCATAACATACATGAGATGACAATATTAAAGGCTACCACATATAAAATGAGTACTGACTTGTCTCGATTTGGGTGTCTTCTTCACAGTGCTATTATGTTATTGTTTATTTTCATTTTGTGAATATCATGAATTTGAAACCCTTACGAACAAATTATGGTACAGACAGTATGTATGTTTGCATAATGAAATGCACCAACCATAATACCATTGACCACGTCCCACAGGTGGAATTTAAATGAATCCATGAAGAATAGTTTAGAATATTAATGGAGAAATGTTAATAGCTATATTTATAATTAATAATCTTTTTGTTACTTAACTTTCATAAATATTTAACAATATATCAGTTTGAAGCAGCCTCTGTTACATCAGCACAGAGTTACGCAGCTTCAAAAATAATTCTCACATGAGGCCTGATTTCCTGTCAAGCATTCATACACAGACAGTGACAGGTGCCAGTGTCTGGCTGGCCATCATTTGCACCAGGAAATGTCTGGAAATCCCTTGCCTTTGATGAGAGCTTATTTAAACCTCGCATCCAGTCTTCACATGCACAGTAGTCCAGGATTCAGACTGGGATGAATCCCTTGTTTTCTTCATCACTGCACTCTGTGCAGGTACAGTTATATAACATTAAGTAGGGACAGATCCTTGAGGTTGGGAAGGCAGTGTATTTAGTAACACTGAGGGAATGCATCCCCCAAAATAATTGACCATAGCTCTAGGGAGGATTGGGATTTAGCTTTGTAAAATAATCCAGGAAAAATGCAGCAGAACAAGTTAATTTTTTTCTTGGAAGGGACCTTAAATGCTCCATTCTTGGATAGTATCCGGGTCAGTGAGTTAACATTGATCCTTAGTAGAGATGCTTAGTTGAATGAACTCTTGATGTTCTTTATGCTGTACAAAGTAATCCAATAACTCCTTCATAAAATTATTAATGTTATAACAAAATTGTAGCTGCGCTTCAGATTTGTCTGAAAATATTGGTACATTTTCTTAGAATTAGGTAATTGCCTACCTGTTTGTTGTATTATATGACTCTAGTCAGTCTAGTGGACTCCTGTGTCAGGATTTAGAGGTGTGATATTGTTATGCTGTTATGTGACTGTTAAATTTTATTTCTGGCTCATGAATAATAGATCTAGAGCTAACATGTATTGTCCATAAATGCAGCAAAACCTCTGGTATAATATAATATAATATATATATATATATATATATATATATATATATATATATATATATATATTTACTTCCTTTTTCCATTCAGGCATGGTTGTAACTATTTATTTAATTGGTACATAAGATCCCAGGGTTTTCTATGAACTGTTGACTTCTTTTTATTGGTTAGTTTTCTTTAAGTTGTTACAGCGCCACCTGTAGTCAGGTATATATAAGCGTTCGAATGTCAGGTGACACACTCTGGTATTCGAACTTGAGGACAACACGTCCATTTATTGTGCTTTCATATACTTATTTCAGGTGAGTGTGTTATTTTATAACTTATTTATTTATACCTCATTTAATATTAACTAGTAATTCTGTAAAGAATGGCTGAAAGTACAGTGTTGTACAGGAAGGAAAGGCTTGTCAGGAATCACAATCTTGATTTATCATAGTAGTAGATGTTGCTATGTTTATGTTTTCTGGTGCGCCACTGATTGCCCAAGGGCTTTTAGTGGTGTGGACCGGACTGCTTGGACCAGTTTGGTCCACAATTTTGGGCTGGATCGGACCAGCTACACCAAATACTAGACAGCCTACCCCTGGACAGGACCTGTCACCATCAGTAATGGTCTGTACGCCCCTTCTTATATTCAGTTGTTTGTGCCATTGATCAATGTGCTTGTGTTTGTAGGGGAACTTATAAGTAAAGACTACTTAAACAAAACAGAACCAGAACCACTGGCAAAAATTTAGTTTAGAGCCAGATTTTCCAGCTAGTTGAGATATAGAGTTTCAGGGTCTATGAAGGAGGTTGATGGGGTCAGCTGGTTAATTAATTTATAAATTAATTAATTTATTAATTATCATTATTTGCATCAGCTAGTAAAATTTTATTTAATTTTTATAATTTTATTTTATTTATAATTTTAAATAATTATTTTTTTTTAAATATTATTAAACAAATGGAATCGGACCACTTGGAACAGTCAACTCTTAGTTCTGGATCAGACCAGGAGGGACAGCTGTGGTGTTTGACTGGACCACCCAGCATCTCTACCCCCTTTGCAAGTTTGTTTCTGTTGTATATAGGTAAAAGGAAATGGTTTCAGTATTATATCTCGGCAAATACTACAGTATTTCTTGTATACTTAATATGCATAGTAAATAGTTTAAAAGCTTAAACTTGGCACCTTTTTATATCAAACTTTGTTAGATGTGTTTGCATACTGATCTATAATTTTAAATTATTATTTTTTTAAAAATATTTTTAAACAAATGGAATCGGACCACTTGGAACAGTCAACTCTTAGTTCTGGATCAGACCAGTAGGGACCGCTGTGGTGTTCGACTGGACCACCCAGCACCTCTACCCCGTTTGCAAGTGTGTTTCTGTTGTATATAGGTAAAAGGAAATGGTTTCAGTATTATATCTCGGCAAATACTACAGTATTTCATGTATACTTAATATGCATAGTAAATAGTTAAATAACTTAAACTTGGCACTAACTTAAACTTGGCACCTTTTTAGATCAAACTTTGTTAGATGTGTATGCATAGAGCACTGTATCAGCAGAGTTCACATGTAAAGATGTGTAAAGATAAGGTCTGGTAACTGAATAAAATAGGACATGACAGTGTTACACTTTACATAAACTCAGGGTCACATGTAAAAGCATACATATTGTGTAAGAAGCAGTACCAGTTACGCTAGAGTGGGTCTCTATATGGAGTCCCTTGTTGAGGTCGACCTCTTGCTACTCTGAAGCAGACAGTCCACAGCACATTGGTATGGTTTACATTCAGTTATAATTCTTATTTGTCCATTGCTGCTGTATCTAATACAATATATACTTGAAGATTGTTAGATAATTTGCCATTAAACAGTAGTTTTGGAGCAAAATATGTCAAGATCATGCTTACGACATTAACAAAACAATAAATAAGCTTCAGTCATCCAAGGCTTTAGCTCTAGTAAGTCAGTAAATTTATGTTCTTGACTTTATTCATAAAGTATTTGTATAGTATGTATTGGGTATTTCTGCAAGTTCCCATAGATAAAAATACTGTAAAATGTCAGAAGAAAATTTGTTTTTCTTTGACAGAATATGATGAAAAATGCAGGTCTACCTTTAAATGTTAAATTTTATACTGAAGTGTTTATCTTCACCAATATAAGCAGGGCTAGACATTAACAGATAACCCCTTGCCTAGAAAATAGTGGAAGGGCAACTAGAAGTCTCCTCCTACTTGCCCAAACGGGCAAGTGGGTCCAACCTACACCTTTACCCAAGTAAAGGCTTGAAAAAGGATCTTTGTGATCTTAGATACAAGCAATAATATTTGTAGGACAAGTAAAAATTCATGAAGGGCAAGTGAAAGCTAGATGTCACTTGCCTGATTGAGCAAGTACAGTGGAACCCCGCATTCCGACCACCCCGCAATTAGGACCACCCCCACAATTACGACCACTTTTCTTGGTCCCGAACATATGATCCAGGTAATTTAGAGTTTCACAAATACAACCACTTGGTTGTAATTGTGGGGTTCCACTGTATTTTCATAAGTTAATGTCAAGCCCTGATAAGTCTTATTCAGTTAAAAGTGCCACCTGTGGGTGCCTGTTATCAAAGCTCTGTTGAATTCCGGAGTGAATACTTATGATGATGGTATAATTATTATTCTTAAAGGGGCCTTTTTACTTATCTGACCTTTATTTAGAAAAGGTAATCCCTTGGAGCTTTTATAAAAAATAGCGCAGAAAACAGAGATATCACCGCACACAGGCTGCTTGTTTTGTTTATATCAAGGTGTTTATAATATGTAGGTGCCCGCCGAAATAATCACAAGGTCAACTGCCTGGCAGCAAGTCCGATAAGCCAGAGCTTTGCAAATGGTGTTTTGCAACAAGTGACCTATCTACCTCTGCATGTATGTAACCTACCACCTAAGGTTATGGACATGATTTTCCTTTATGTCAACATTGGTATGTTTACAAATACATTGTTGATGAAAAAGTTCACACATCCTTCACAGAGGCTTTATAAGAACTTTTCATGACCAAAATTACCCTTAGATCATTAATATATACACAGAAGAAGCCAAAAATCACATAAATTCTTTTTAAAAGGTAAGTGAATAGGCAGCTTTAAGATTTTATCATTCAGTGAAAATATTAGACAGAGCTGTCGAAGCCCTAAATCATTTATGCTATTGGTCTATATTTCTTGAAAAACTATGGTTCACTATTTTTTCACTTGGATTTCAAATTCATGATTTTAGTGAAAGTGAAGTTATCAGTAAAAGTAAATATTCGTGAATAAGGTCTCCATCTTCACAGGTGACCAGTTGACCTGTAGCCTCAATGGCTTTTTGTATAAATACATTTTTTTATGTAGAATCTATAGTCAATAGGCAGAAAGATTGATATTATAAATAACATCAATATAATGATATAAGGTATTTTGTAGTATTTGTCAAAAATGAACGAGGATTCTACATATATTCACTATTTACTGTGGTCCCTGTGAAATGGTTAAATTTGACACACATATATACACATTGCATATGAAACCATTCATAATATAAAAATGGGTATACTCTGTGCATGCATTTATTGTATACTGATATCATGATAATGGAACCCACAGGAAAACTCTGAACATGAACAAATGTGAAATTTAATATGGCAAATTGAAACCAACTACAGAACAGAGTCTTGAGTTTGTTTAACCGAGTTGCATGTCAACTGCAGTAGCATTGATCATACCTCTAGGCCTGTAGAACCTGATAAAAACTAGGAGCTTCATGGCCCGGCTAGTCGTATTACAGTCCCTCACTTGTCAGTCCTGACCCAGATTATTTACAATGGTGTGTCTTCAAGAAGACAACCTGTTATGTAGACATCTTTATCTTTATTGTCTTCACAATAATAAATTGTTTGTACTTACGAGTACCAACTTTTAGGTTTAATAATTAGTGCTTAATACTATTTTGATATTATCATGTTAGGGTGGCCTACACCTGTATGTAGGCAAGGCAGGTATTTATAGACCATCATTTGGGGCTGGTGGTTTCTTTCTTTCTGCTTACCTGTACTACTAGAACATACTCGTTATCACTTAGTGAACAAGCTATTCCTGTCAAGATGTACATGTGTAAACCATTAAAGGGTCTGTAGGTATACATGTATTGCTATAAAATAATGTATATGTATACTTATATACATGGCTGGAACTTTATATCGATATATCAGTTGATGCAAAAGGAAAATTGCATTCAGTAATCAGTAATGTTTTACAGACACCTGAGACCAGGGATTTTGCTCATAACAGAGAAGTACTTGTACAGCAGGTCTTATGGATCTCTATCACAGCTTTCACTTTTTTTCAGTGTGATAACATCAAGTATTTGTGATGACATGGTAGCTAATAAAGGGGTTGGCTGTGTATAAACACTTCCAGTAATAACCAGAAATGTATATGCATTCTCAGGAATGCAGGCCTCTGCCATGTGGGGTACACTTCAACCTGTGTTTTCATTCATTTATGGGCCCATATTCCCAGATTCATCGGTCCATATGTTCCCAAACAAGTGCTTGCATTCACATATTTAGCCTATATTTCCATGTTAAATTGTGCATATAAATGTGACTAAACATTTGTGAATATATTCCTGAAAGTTCTTCTTGGATCTGGATTATGAGCCTGATCAAAACCAAAATCTGATTGACCCTTCTATAGTTTATTCCCATTATGTGCAGAAAATTTCAATCATGAATTTGTGTAAGCTATGTTGTGAAAATACACACCGGTATGGGAATGAATGCATGGCCTCCTGGTGGAGACAATTGATACTAATATGTTGCAACATAAAGCAACTAAGCAAGTATTGTTAATGTATTGAAGGTTTGGTTTATCATTCATAAAACTTTTGTGTTCACACTGACAGGTGGAGGTATGTGCTCTTTTGAGTGATTTCTATTATACTGATTATGACCATGGCCAGGAGAGGGCACTGGCTGTAAAGCTTTTAAAGTGTTAAGTCAAGTATATATGCTTAATTTAATTCAAGATAGAAAGTGTTTAATGATTTTTCATTTCAGCATATTAGATTGGTTATTTATTTATAAACTAGTAATTTAATGCACGAAAGGCCTGTGAGTTGTGCGGCCTTTAAATTGATTCATTTAATCAATTCTTTACCTTTTATTTGATTCTCGATTTAATTAATACTTCCAGTAATTCTTGTTACTAATTAATAGTACAAAATTTCATACCTTCTTGTAAAATAAATTATATTTTACTAAAGCAGATTGCAGTTAATATTGAAAGTAAAGGGAAAATATAATTGATATATAAATGATTGTTGCTGCCATTTTCATTTCTATGTGAGTTGAGTGCTTTACAGGTGAGAAACAAAACTATATCTTGAGCACATACACAATAAATTTTCTCAACATTGTAGAGTGCTCCATCAACATTGACAGCTTTCTCAGAGTTCTGGGGTAGTGCTTGCATAAAATAATAATCATAACTGGTTGTTTCAGAGGTTGAGAATTGATTATAATTTAATCGAGAGGTTGGAATTAAATGTATTGATTACTCGTTGAACTGTTACACCCCTTTGCACATTACCTCAGTATTGCAACTCACAAATTTTTGTATTTGCTTTCATTCAAATGTATTGTCAATAATGGTACAGGTCTGGAAGATTACATTTTTCAGTTTAATGTTACTAGTTTTTATCCCAGACCTTACATATATTATCATTTGAGGTATTGAATGAACTTCCTTAAAAACTTTGCACTTCAGAGATAAGGTGATAAGGTGATTTGTTATCTCTCTATATAGAACAAGTGGCTTTGTATTGTTCTGGTTTTCTTTGGTCTGACCTAGTAAGGCAGCGTTGTATTAATGTAAAAGGCTTTTTAAAACAAGTGACCCATGGGTCATGACGCTCAGCTGACTGGGAAGAGATTCGCAAAAGGAAATTTTATCATTAGAATGGTAGTATATACCCATTCAACTGAAGCATCAAACAGATTAACCAACAGGCCAAGATTTAGTCTGTATTTATATATCTCAAAAATAGAGAAAAATGTGTAAACTTTTAAAACTAGAATACGGGTAACCGACAAGTGACTACATGTATCTGCCAAAATCGGATAGTGAGGCATGGATTGAGTGGCAAGGGGAAATAGAGTGAGGTATGTTGCATATTAGCATGGATGTCTGCAGCCTAAATGTGTATGTAGGTTGTGCCACCTACCACAAATCCAGAAAGCTGTCCAAGTTGTATACACCTGCAAAATTTTAGGCAGAAAAGTCAAACCACTACATGTATATGAGCGATTTTTGCCCATGGCAGACAAACAGACAAACACTGTGCAAAAATCTTTGCAGGTAACCCCTCCAGTTTTGTGTATGATAAAGACCTATGTGAGATCTAAACACATGCACAATTTTGGCCCAATCGGTCAAATGGTTCCTGAGATATGAGCTTGGATGTGTGCAGCGTTAACTAGAATGTAGGTGGCGCCACCTGTCATAAAATCAAGAAAGCTGTCCACGATGTATAAACCTGCAAAATTTTAGGCAGTTATGTCGAACCACTACAGAGAAATGAGTGATTTTAGGCCACGGCAGACTAACAGACAGACGCAAACATTGTTACAAACATTGTTACAGGTGGCGCCACCATTTTTTGTGTATGTTACAGAGCTATCAAAGGGCTACATTTGTATAAATTTTATTTCCTGATTGGTCAAACGGTTCCCAAGATTTAAGCTTGGATGTCATCAGCGTGAACGTGAACGTAGGTGGCGCCACCTGTCATAAAATCAAGAAAGCTATCCTGGATGTATACGCATGACGAATTTCAGGTGAATTAGTCAATTCACTGCAGAGATATGAGTGATTTTAACCCAAGGCAGATGAACAGATGGACACTGTGCAAACATGGTTACAGGTGGCGCCACCATTTTTTGTGTATGTTATAAAGCAATCCAAGGGCTACATTTGTATCAATTTTATTTCCTGATCGGTCAAACGGTTCCCGAGATATGAGGGTTTATGAGTGGAAACAGACCCACAAATGGACACTGGATAGAGAGGAAAGGTCAGAGGTCAACGCAAATTGGTTAGGCACCAGTTCACATGTGACCCGATAATAGGTGTTAGTTTGGGAAAAATCGGTCCATTAGTCTCCGAGGAGCTCTCAGGAAACGAACGCCGCTGCTGTGGAGGAACTCGGTCAAAAACACAGTATCCGCAAAACTTCGTTTTGGCGGATACAAAAATACAGGTGGCTCCACCAGTCTGCAGAAACTAATAAAAACACTTAATGGTCAATATCCATGCAAAAAATCATGGTGATCTCTGCATTAGTTGTTCAGATACTTCAGTTTTTGTATCAAATTGTCCATTATTCTGAGGGATACTTCGGAGTCCTATAGCTTGAAGGATATGGGTAACAGAGACCTAATTTCAAGTTTCCACAGGCACCTTTCATGGGCCTCCTTGCATGACAAGAATGAAGATTCTAGGTCCAGTTGTTGCGATTTGTACCCTGTTGACAGATAACCACATCTTTAAAGGTCTCAAAAAAAAGAAAAAAAATTCGTAAAAATTTCAAAAAAAATAGAGGTGGCACACCCAGTCTGCAGAAACTGATGAAACAGCTCATGATCAATATGTATGCCGAAAATCATGACCATCAGTGTTGTAGTTATTGAAATACTGCAGTTTTTGTATCAAATTTTCCATTATTCTGGGGGGGGGGGTATTTTGGACCCATACAGCTTAAAGAATATGGGTAACAGAGACCTAATTTCAAGTTTCCATGGAGACTTTTCATGGGTCTCCCTGTGTGTCAAGAATGAAGATTCTTGGTCCAGTTTTTATGATTTGTGCCCTGTTAACAGATGTTCATATCTTTAAAGGTCTCAAAAATACAGAAAAATTTCGTAAAAAAAACCGAACAAATACAGGTGGTGCCACCAGTCTGCAGAAACTAATGAAACACTCCATGATCAATATCCATGCAAACAATTATGGTTATCTCTGCATTAGTTGTTCAGATACTTTAGCTTTTGTATCAAATTTTCCATTATTCTGAGCTGTACTTTGGAGTGCCATAGCTCAAAGGATATGGGTAACAGAGACCAAATTTCAGGTTTCCATGGAGACTTATCATGGGTCTCCCTGTGTGTCAAGAACGAAGATTCTAGGTCCAGTCGTTACGATTTGTACCCTGTTGACAGAGAACTACATCCTTAAAGGTCTCAAAAATGGAGAAAACAATTAGTGAACATTGAAAAATACAGGTGGCGCCACCAGTCTGCACAAACTGATGAAACATCTCATGATCAATATGTATGTCGAAAATCATGACCATCAGTGATGTAGTTAATGAGATATTGAAGTTTTTGTATGAAATTTTTGACTATTCTGGGGGGTAATTTTGGGCCCCATAGCTCGAAGGATATGGGTAACAGAGACCTAATTTCTGGTTTCCATGGAGACTTTTCATAGGTCTCTCAGTGTTTTGAAAATGAAGATTCTAGGTCCAGTCGTTACGATTTGTGCCACGCTAACAGATGACCGCATCCTCAAAGGTCTCAAAAATAGAGGAAAAAATCGTAAAAAATCAAACAGTACAGGTGGCGCCACCAGTCTGCAGGAACTGATCGAACATCTCATGATCAATATGTATGCCAAAAATGAAGACCATCAGTGATGTAGTTATTGAAATATTGAAGTTTTTGTATGAAATTTTTTACTATTCTGGGGGGTACTTTGGGGCCCCATAGCTCGAAGGATATGGGTAACAGAGACCTAATTTCTGGTTTCCAAGGAGATTTTTCATGGACCTCTCAGTGTGTCAAGAATTAAGATTCTGGTTTCCATGGAGACTTTTCATAGGTCTCTCAGTGTTTTGAAAATGAAGATTCTAGGTCCAGTCGTTACGATTTGTGCCACGCTAACAGATGACAGCATCCTCAAAGGTCTCAAAAATAGAGAAAAAAATTCGTAAAAAATCGAAAAATACAGTTGGGGCCACCAGTCTGCAGGAAGTGATGTAACATCTCATGATCAATATGTATGCCAAAAATCATGACCATCAGTCAAGTAGTTAATGAGATATTGAAGTTTTTGTATGAAATTTTTGACTTTTCTGGGGGGTACTTTGGGGCCACATAGCTCGAAGGATATGGGTAACAGAGACCTAATTTCTGGTTTCCAAGGAGATTTTTTATGGACCTCTCAGAATCCCAAGTTACAAGGTTCTAGGTCCAGCGGTTACGATTTGTGCCTGGTTAACGGACGGACAGACGGACAGACGGACAGACGGACGACGGACAAAGAGTGATCGCTATAGCTCAGATGACTTTCAGTCAGCTGAGCTAAAAATGCATACCCTCTTGCATACCAACCCGTAATTACATTCACCACTTTTATATATATATATATGTAGACAGGTCAGACTCAATTATACTTGTAGTCATGTGATTTTGTTCAGTTAACTAAAGGGTGGTGTTTCAAATAGGTTCCATTGTATATATACACACACACACACACACATATATATATATATAATCTCTTTTTGCTTGATTCTTTGACCTAGGTAACCTCACCATAGGATAATGAGTTTCATTTTTATAGTGCGTGGTTGATTTAATAAATGTGCAGTCAGTATCAATCAGATAAACATTGATTCAGGGGTAGAATGAGGAAGATGCTGAATAAAGATAAGATAAAGCCTGGGCATCAAGGGATAAGTTTATGTCCTGGTTTCTTTAATAGCAAACATTACAAATCTCACTACATTCTTTATTAGAGTTCCCTTAATACTGTTAGCCAAGAGATAAGTTTATGTCCTGGTTTCTTTAGCAAACATCACAAATCTCACTGCAATCTTTATTGGTGTGTCTTTAATAACAGTAGCCAGGTCAGAGACCAGGGAGAAAACATGACAGAGTGTTTAATGGGAAATCTTTGATACAGAGAGTTAGAGGGGTGGGGGTGGGGGGGGGGGGAGATGCAGTGGGGATAGTCCACTGGTGTTTGATTAGTTATTCCTGTAGCGTTTGATGGACACGCCATCAATAGAACTTGGTCCCTGAAGCAGAACCAAGCAAGTTATTTTAGGATATCTGTATGTCTGTGATATTGATTGTAGTCCTTGTGGGCTTTTGGTCTTTATGTACTAATGCTTACTGTGACCAAGGTGTCTTTGGTAAAACAGGCATGACATGGTTCATTTTTCCTACATACAGTATTTTTTATATGATCTTAGACAAACCTATTGACTGATCAGATTTTGCAAACCTTCTTAAGTCCCAGTGCAACTGAAATCATTGGTAAGCAATTCAGATTGTTTTCATAATTGAAATGGTTAATTTTCATTGATAAGTGTGCTAATATATAAGTTACCTTTTATAAAGTTGTTTTATTGTGGGTAACTTCGGTATTTTATTTAGAACAAGAAAAAGTGAGCAGTATTTCTGTTCTTAACAGTAAAGACTAGTTGCTTATTGCGTAATGATAATTTTTAAGCAGTTCACTCAGGATACATATTTAAAATTAAAAAAAAAATTGTGATTAATTTAAACTAATAGTTGTCATTAAAAACATATTCCATCATAAATACATGTGGTAGGAATCTTATACGATGATTGAAAATTAAAAAAAATGACTGATGATTTTTGATGGTTTGATGTACCATATGATGACTGTAAAATATGCTGAAAAGAATTATATATAAAATATTGACTGAGTAAATTTGTACATCATTTGAAAGGTGGGGAAATGGCACAATTTTGTTTGCTATTTTGTGCTTCATCTTTCATAAATCTCTTGACAAATTAGAATATTTTATCCAGATAATGTGACTTCTTTGGATGTGTACACATTTATAATCATTAGAGATCAGTAATGCAAATAATAAAAAAAATTACAATCAATTGATAGAAATCATTGATATATATTATATGCAAATATGCACACACATTGTTATAGACACACAAACATATATAAATCAGTTAAGAATACACACACTACCTACATTAAGCTACATTTAGATTTCATCAATTATGAAAGAAAGCGACCGACCATCAATATTTAATCAATTAACTGGCACACCTCTGAAATATACACACAGTCATAGACACACAGATTCTTGAATCAGATTAGTATTACACACATTGCAGTAGACCACACATATAGACCATTCATAGAACATTGGTCTCTGCATTGTAGGTGCATGACCAGGTGTTATTTGCACAGATGACTGCCCTGGTGACCTTGAATAGGGCCAGTTATAAGCTGACCTGTATCACCTTAACAGATTGTCAGGCAGTATATATAACCTCTGGGCATGTGTAGTGGTCTCTTCTACCTAACCTCCGCTCAGAGACCAGTGGGCTGGTGAACCTGGGCAGTCCCTGTGGGACTTGGGTTTCACAGCGAGCTGAAGGATCTCTTGAGTCTGTTAGGATGTACATGTTCCTGTAGTTGCCTGTCCTCTCTGGGTTTCACTTCTCTTGGTAAGTTTAGAAACTTGTGTTATGCATGTGCAGCATTAGCAACCCTCATGAAACCAACTTTGCATTAATGTATAATGCTCCAGCTATAAGGTGTTGTCTTATAGGCCCAGTGTATAATCTAGACTTCTTTGGTATGTTCTTTTATGCACTGGCTGAGTATGAACATTAAATTTTGTGACAATAAGTATTGTAACTTCCCCTTTATAATGGTGAAAATATCGTTGATGACCATGCACCTAGCTTACGGGTAAACTTTACTCAGTGTTATTACCACTGGGTTTCTTGGTTACCACGTTATGTGGTTAATGTCAGTGTTCCACAAGAAGTCAGTGATGTTCCAATTGCCAGGCTTACTTTCAGTCCTTTAAGAAGGAGGACTACTAAAATAGTCCATTTCTGCCTGTCCGTCCTTCCACCCGTCTGCATGTCTGTCCATCCCACATGCCCAACAGGTATTGCTAAAACTGTTTTAACAGGCTTTAAATAGTTTTTGCACTGCCTTAAATGAACACAAAATCATCCATCAGACAATATAGTTGAGAATATAACAGAAGTACAGTAGATGCCATGCTTGTTGCTTTTGAGTGCTCTCCAAGAATCAATGTTTAGTTATGGGGAGCATATCATAGGCGAAGAAAAAAATGTTCACCATATTACAATAAATATCCTATTTAAAAAAACATCAGTTAGTATTTCTTCCTTGAATCCGGTGTATGGAACTTGTCATTGTGAATCATCATATTAATTTTTGTATGTGTTAATGATGCACCTATACCTGTAGGGTACATATGTCAAAGGGTGCATGACTGAAGTGTGTGGGTCTATAAAAAGTTCCTACTGGTACAATGTTAACGCTTAAGCAGTGAATATCTAATAAAAGCTTGGCTTGAGATCCTTAGTTGCATTTTGGTTGAGCCAGGGCCCTTCTGGTGTCAGACCACAAATTATTATTTTACATGAATCCTGGATACCATCATGTGCCATGCTATGGAATGATGTGGGTCTGTCCTTGTAATGATAAAAAATGAGTTCTTTTGAATTGAGAAGTAAATCAGTACACATTCATAAAAGAGGCATGGATCCATAAATACCAGTATTTATGTTAAGATTAAACGGGGGACACTGTAACAGACAAACAAGTTAACAATTTGAAATTTGTTTGTAAAAAAAACACCTTTTATTAGGATGAATAACTAGTACTTTGTTATTGGTAAGTTCCATTTGGGCCCAGGGTCCTATTTCAGCAAAAAGTGTTTAAAAAGCTTGACCTGATGATAACCTATGGTGAAATTAAAAGTGACCATGTTTGGTCCCATATGACTGTTGTCTCATAATTAAACAATATTAAAGGACTTCATCGTAATTTTGTGATCAAAAAAAGGCAGTAAATGAAGTAAATAATTAAGTCCACATATTATAAACAGCTACATGGTCATTAGATAATGATGGCACAATATATTCTTAACATATGACTTCACCAAATTCATATATAGCTTAATTAATTGATATATGTGACTTGACTGAATGTAGTTAAAAACAGTATATGTATATCAAGCATAATATATCCTACCTGACACAGTCAGTACATGAAAAAAAAAAAGAATGAATAAATATATGCAATTGTGAAGAGTTAACATTTAACTCTGCTATAAATTTCTATATAATTGGTTTACGAGTTATTTAGGTTGATTTGGTTCATAAGCACAGAGTATTATAATGTTCATATATTATATCCATTATATACACACCTGCAGTGTATGAGTGAAGCAGGTTAGTATGCCGTTATATAAGTAGGTGCTTACAGCCCGAGGCCAGTTGGCCTTGAGGTCATTGTCAGGTGAAGGCCACCAGCTGGTATAAAACATGTTTACTGTGGCCTTGAGGTGAGTTTAATCAGCTCAGGTGAGCAAACATTACCTGGCGTCCTCTAACCTTGATTTTGGCCACTGACCACTGATGCATGACCACCTTTGATCATACTGGCACATGACTTGTTTTGGTAAAAAAAGTGCAGAAACATTTATTCATCATTCCCCCTTCCCTTTTTGGGAATTTGGGGGGGGGGGGGGGTGGAAATGGGATGCCTACAGTTATTGTATACATACCAAGAGGTGTAAAATATTATTTCCTAATATGTGAAGTTATTTCTGCTTATATATAACATTTAACTCGTTACATCCTGCAGGCCAGGATTCAAATAATATTACCGTGTCTGAGCTATGACCCTTACATGGAAATGGGATGACCCATAACATAAGGCAAGTAATTAGTCTATTCCAACCAGTTCATTTTAAGTAGGGGTGGTAGGGTGGCAGTTCAGGCTTCATTATGCCATATGCATGGATGTTTGTAAACTGTTCAAAACGTTCTTGTGAAAAATGTATTTGCAATTTTAACTGGTAAAATTCCATTTTATTTTTCGATATGTTAATGGATACACTTGCCTGAATCTGACTATCAAACCAAGCCAGCACTTTAAAGAAAATCTGGGGAAATAATGATTGAACCTCTACATTAACTTAAGGTCACGGTCAACTCTGCGTTGTTCTTAATTCTGTTCTTGGTGAGCCTGAACGTCTGATGGATTAATGTTAAATTCCATGGTCAAATCCCCTGCTTGTGCTGCACAACATCCAACCAAATACTGTGGTCACCCATGAACTAATTAGCAAAGTCTTGTAAAGAAATATACAGTGTGAGAACTGAGAACTGCCTTGAGTGGCAAGTTAATGAATATATCAACACCTGAATCATCAAAGCATATAATACTTCATAGCACTTTATGATGATACATCTTGTAAAGTGTGTCAACAGAAATGTATTGCACACTTATTTATTTATTTCACCCATATTTACGAGACATATTAAAACAACCATGTCTGTATTTGTTAATTAAATCAGTGCTTAGATTGTTGATTTAATATCGTTTAGACAAATAAAAAAAGGAAATTTTCCATTTTGTTAGAGAGATTGTGATTGTGGGATGTATAAAGGACTAAACATGCAGTTCTGGGGCAAATTAAGTCCAGTAAAGATTTCAACACATCATCAGAAACCACTCGTAATGTTTCATATTATTGTTGCTGGGAACATCCAATCCCCAAGATCATGAATCTGCCTCTTTTTGTTGGTTAATACCTGGCTTTTATTACTGAGTACACACTTTTAAAAGTCATTAGATATCAGGATTATGTGTAAGGAAAGGTACTGATGGTTTACTAATAGTGAGAGCCAGAGATTAATTGTTATTATGGATTACTTACACTCTTGGTGCCTTATTTATTAGACCCATCAAGTTATTTGTTTAGGTTTCAAGATTTACTCTCCCTCTCACAGTATTTTGCATTATTTATGGCATAATCCACATGTATACTATGTTGGCATTCAGCCCTGAGTATTTGCATGAGATGACGAAATCTGGTCTGTGACACTTGCCAAGTCAGCAAAAACCTGTGTTGTTAAATATACAATACACCTGTTGTACAACCTTGTATTTAAGCCACAAACAATGTTTTAATCAGATTTCACATTTTGGCATTTGCCTCCTGTCTGGGTCAACACTTTTTTAACGTCTGGCAGTCTTTTGATTTTGATAAGAAGAGAGATTATCATCTGCAGACAAATTGAGATACTTGGTGTTTGCAAGTGACTTATGTAGGTAAGGCTATCTAATTTGAATATATGCAATTTTTTTAAATGTAATCACCACCATTCTTAATTTTAAAAAGAACACTTAAGGCCAAAATAAAAAAAGGGTATGGTTCTCAGGCACTTTTTTTTTTCAGAAATCAATGCGGGCGGGCGCTTTTTTTATTTTTAATTTTTTGGTATGTTTCGATAAAAATGTCAAATGATAAGGGAAAAGTATGAAAATAACAGTTTTATTTTGCTAAATAAGTAAAAGCACTACAAAACAAAGGAAATTGTATGGTTTTATCTTCTTGAAAGAAATGTCGGAGTGGCAGCAGCTCAAAATTGGAAAGTTTTTATTGAAAATCAAAATAAAAAGTTTTGATGCGGGGGTTTAAAATTGATGCGGGCGGTGCCTGAGAACCATACCTTTAATTTTTTTGGCCTAACAGAATTTTAAATGAAATCTGCTCTCTGTGAGGAAGTATATCATTTCATTGTTAAAATAGGAAATTTAACAGTGTAGTTGATTTCTTAAGCTAGCAATTCATCTGTGCATAACCAGTACTTATACTTAATGCAGTTAGAAAATGGAGGTGTATGATTCCATAATATGTATGCAGTAAATATGCAGCAAAATCGGACCTACAGCTGCATGAACAGAGAAGTCATCTACCAGAGGAACACCCTTAAGTAACATTGACGCCACAGTGTGACATTTACCCATCCATTACCTTAGTTATCAGTTTTCAATCACTAACCAGAATGCTACCCTGAGCAATGCTGCATACGTTTATTTTAAATCACTCCAAGAGAACAGTATTAAATGTGTGGGATTGCTGGCTGTTAATGCATACGTAACACATGGACTGCATATGCACATAATAAATGCTACCCTTTAGGCTGATACTTGTTGCTTCTATAGATGTCATATGACTAGAAAGTTTAACCCGTTGACCCTAGAATTTACTGACATCCAGGGACCGTATTTATTCACTCTGTTGAAAGTCCTATATAAGGAGGGAGTGCTACTTGCCTCAGGGTATTATTAATTTGTATATATATGTAATATATTACTTGTGTCTGTGAAAAAGTGATATAGATAACAAAACCATAAGGTAGCACAGTAATAAAGGGGAAATTCAATCATATATTAGCTTGTTTTAGTTATATTTATGAGAAATATATGGCCAGGTAATTGAAAAATAACTTATGAGTCATGCTCACGCACAATTTTGTATACCTGAAATTGTTTAAAGTTATTATGATATATCTGTAAAAATCAGTGTAAATTTTTCAGATTATTCTCAGCTATATACTGTGGTTGCCTTTTTGTTCGCGAGGGTTTTAATTTTGCGATATTCGCCAATGGGAAATAATCGCGAAAATGAAACCCTCGGGAATAATCGGCCAATTGAGAATGTTCTTCTTATTAAGTGTAATCAATACTTGTATGGTAATAGGTTAGAACAGAGAGAATTTTTTTATGAAATTACATCCTTGCATGTATATTGAAATTTAAACCTTAAATTTGAACTAAACCACCTATGCTGTGTGTACTGGCCCATCATTATATAAGAAAATGTCACAAAGGCATGACCTATTCTCATTTTATAAAACACAAAGGTATATGGTTTTGCCAAAGATTTGATATACTAGTAGGTTCTTGTGAGATCGCGAAAATGAAACCCTTGCAAAACATTAAAAATGGAAAAATCACGAAATTTCAGCCTCGCGAATATGAAGCCGACCACAGTATATGTCAATAACGAGATTGAAATCCAGGAAGATTTTAAATTTGCCTAGATGAGATTGGGATTGTGATCTAACATGGACAGATTTTAAACTCCCCTAGACGAGTTCACAATCCCAATCTTGCCTAGGCAAGATTAAAATCCATCATTGAGCTAGCCATCACAACCAGACTCAGTAGGAACCGATAATTGGGCTGGTGAGCCAACTTGAATCGTGATACAAGTAATATTGAGGAATACATTGCAGTGGTCTTCCATCATGTTGCATGCATATTGTTGTAAACAGGGCATAATCGTAACATTATGCTACTAATGAAGCATTTATGCAAGAGAATACATGTGAACTCGCAACCCAAACTGAAACCCCTTCTCTGTGGTAATGAATCATTTCCTGTATCGCGTACAAGTTAGCTGTACCCAGTAACCCTTGTGAGCCATGCTTATATTCATGCGGTCAGAAATTCAACAAACATGCTGAGGGATTTAGCAATATGCTGAGTTAGAATTTTCTTGTTCAAGTTTGGTGTGGTTAGAGGGTACACTAAAAATGCAAATGATTAGTCAGGTTTATGTCAATTGACAATGTAGCTGTAGGCTACAAGGCGTCACAAATGAAGAAAGTTTCATGAGGCCTCATAATGTGTTCCCACAGACCTAGATGTAAAGGCACTCTGGCAGGCCAGTTATCTGGTCACGATGATAAGAGGGCCGACATGGCCCTATCATGGAGCAGGCCAGGATTTTAGACGAGTTTAAATCCACCTGATATCACTAAGATGAGTTTAAAATCTGCCTAGGCAAGATTAAATTAGTGATCTGATCTAATTTCCTAATATATTATACATTGTAATTGACATATGAAAGATGTTTTCAGTCAGACTTTCAATATTTTAAAACAGAATGGTTGTAGACTTATATTAATACAATGGATATGACAGAAACCCTGGGAAAATAAGATGTGCCCCCTATGAATTACACCTGATTCTCAACACTACTTAATAGACAAATGGTTTAATTATAAAGGTGGTCTTTCAGACAGGTTCCACTGTATAATAATTGGTCACTTCAAGCCACTTGAAGCTGACTCATCTATATACGTAAGTGATGTGTGTATGTGTCATAGTTAATCATAAGATCGTATCATACCATATAACCTGACCATCGTCATCGCAATCGTCATCTCGGGATATACTGTACATACACACTTGCAGTTTTATTATAAGGGATATTATCCATTCTTATCTCCCTGGTCAAACTTTTAACAATAGCTGCATGTATATTATCATCACAGTAACTTACCTAGATATGTAAATAGAACATATATAATGGCTTGATACTAATATCATATCATACATTGTAATCTTTCCAGACAATAGATGTATATTATCTACACAATATCAATGTGATGCAGAGACTTAGATTATCACGATTGTAGCGAGATGGGTTGACATACATTATTATCAGTGTACTGGTACTCTCCTTCATGTAAATGGACACTGAACTTTTTCAGTTGTTTCCTTGAATTGGTAGATGAATTTTACACAATGCAAAATTGGTTCTTCATTTTTACCATATATACTATTTTTTAGCAGTGGTAGGCCTATCATTGAGTTTTATCAAAAGTCAGTTGGTTTGCTGCCACTTTCAAGCACTCGATTACCAAAGGCAACTATTGATAACATCATAATCATGATTGTTTTTTTTCCAGAATGCCTTTATGTTATAGGCTTAAATTATTCTTCCATATTTAACAACATTCTGTGCTTCAAATAATGAGTCTTTGTTCCCAAATAACTTCCATATGTAACTGAGTATAACATAGTAGATATGAGAGCGGAGGACTTAAAAAACCTCTGTGAACTAGCAGCCAGCTGCAGGATTAGCCGGGAGTTTTGTAACAAGATGTACATTGCACAATATGGGCAGTATGGCATTTAAATGCTCCATAAATTTTCCAGGTCTATGCAGCAAGTAGATGTCGTGGATTGTAGTTTAATTCTTGATTATTATAAACAATAAAATTGAAACTTTGAAAAGCATATCTTACTAATAATAGGAAAATATAAAAAAGGCAAAACCTTCTTTTCTTAAGGCAGTATTACTAAGACATTTGGGCTGGGTTAAGAAAGTAAAGTTAAACAGATAATTGCATATTACTTTATCTTTGTCTGAACCAATTAATAAACGCTCATCGATCGGTTTGCACAAACCAATCGTTTATGAAAAAAGAACCAACTCCCACCACTATTTTTTAGGCCTGTGAATTGTGAGCGCCCTTCAAATTAATTCAATTTTTTTATTCTTAACCTTTACCTTTTCAATTATCCATTCAATTCATTCTTAAAAGTAAATTTCAGACTTTTTAAAAAATAAAAGCAATTTACCAAAATGGATGTTAATAAATTTCAGCAAATAAAAGAAAAAAATGTAGCTCCTGCTCTGTTTGTTGCCGCCAAATAATTTGTTCCTATGGGAGTTGAGTGGTCCACCATGCAGTTAACACTGCATACACGATAAAGACCATCGAAACCACAAACTGTTCCCTCAAATTTGAGAGCTCACAGAGGACTTCGGGATGGTACATGCAAAATAATAATTGAAAGAAATTGAATCAGAGGTTAATAAATTACAATTTAATCAAGGGCATGCAATTCAGTGCATCAGTTCTTCAATCCTTTGTGACCACCCAACCATTTTTCAGTCTCAGTGATTGTTTGTATGGTCAATATAACAGTGCTTTCCATTAATTTTTATAATTGTCTGAAACAAAAATATGTTATGGTGCTTCAGGTAATCTCAAACATTTTAGGTAATCCCTTGGGTGTGACCATCTCAACAATATCTCTTACTAACTTGTGTTAATTTGATAACAGACAAACCACCAAACCCAAGGAAAAACAGAATATCCTTCCTTGTTAAGGTATAATAATTTTGCACACACTCTTTTTCCATCCTTTGTGAACTGAGTTAACCTAAGGAGTGATTCAGCATACTGTTAAATGATTTATGTGAACTTAATTGAAACCTCTGTTATAGATTTTAAAATTAAAGAGTTTGAAGGTAAATACGTGTCAGAAGACGGTCATTGACCATAAGGTATTATGGTTGGATATTTTGTACACCAGGGGGTTAAATTCATGATATTCACAAAATTGAAATTGTCACAAAAATGAAACATTCATGAATAAGATGGCACACCTTCACAGGTGAATGGTCTTTTTTACTTTAAATAACCTCTTTGGTGTCCCAGGTACATTATCTATGCCTTTAGTGCTGTAAGACAGAATATTAAATAAATAATAAATGTTATATGAATAATAAGAGTTTTATGTTATCAGTCTAACAAAAATTTATTTCATAGATAATATTCAGCCTTTTATATTTCCACACATTAAATGTTCCTTTGGGTGAAATGGTTAAGATTTTGCACAGATAAAATAATTCATCTAATATTCTGTATACTTTCTGAGTTAACTTTATCGTGAAATTGTGAAAATGGAACTCTCGCAAAACACTGACTAATTTAAAATGGTGAAATGTAAACTCTGTGAATATGAAACCAACCACAGTAATGTGTAGCCATTATCTTGATATGAGGTAACATATCTCTGAGAAGAGAGGCCAAGCCAGGTATCTTGGCCAGGTATTACCTGACTCTACACTCAGTAACCTCTCACTTCAAGGTATGTTTTGTATGTGGAATATTGGGATATTTTATAACAGTAATGTATCCTCATGTTGTATGGCCTGTGTTTAGTTAGATACAGGAGCTAACATTTCCATACATTGCGGGCATCTCTTTGAAGTACATTGTGTGATGGTTGTTTCAGCATTCTGACAGTTATGTATTTCTATACAGCCCATGTATCAGTGTATACAATCTGCAATTGTGTAGTCCTGTTGAAGATGAGTGTTGAACTTCTCAGGTTATGGTCAATATTTGCAAAATGACTTTTGCAAAACTCTGGTTTGTCTAACTTGCCTCTAAACGTCCTTGTTAAATGTGTTTGGATTATTTTTAGTGGGCCCCCCACAAGTTATAAACATGTGGATATAAACAAAACAGACAACCTGTGTATGGTGGTATAGAGATTTTTCTGGCCTATATTTATAAAAGGTTTAAGGAATTATCTTTAGTTAATATACATAAGATATCAGAATATAGTCCCCTTTAAGAATTTGTGTTCATTTTCTGTTATTTATTTTCCAGTGATTCAGCCATTTAAACATTGTATTTACCAATTGTTTAACACTTGGTGATTATAAATAGACAGTGGAGGTTCTTGACTTGTGAGAACTTAGGTCTGTCAGACATTTGTGGTAGATTAAGTCTGGGACAAACCATTAAGTGACATCACACCTGATTCAGCTGGTGATAAGGAATTATCAGCTGTTTGCCACATAAACAGGTTATCTGGGTAGATTTAACAGTTGCTATAAAGTTATGGAGCCTGATAGGTGAATTGTGTTGATAGGACATTAAAGGTCAAGGTCAGTTATGTGATAATAGTAACTTGTATCAGCTGAGATAGTGGCTTTGAAGGGAAATACTTGTATATGCAGATCCTGAAATTTTTGAGTAACTTTCCAGTATTCTGTAATTAGTGTAAAATTTTAAAAATTTGTGTAAAAAGTATTTACACATGGACAATTATTGGATTGTGTTACTGCAAAGAATACCATGTTAGTAATTATTGGACAATAGTCCAAAATTTAAAAATAAACATGCACAATATCAGGCTGCACCTGCACTTTTGCATCTTAAATTGGATTATACTAAACAGGTTTACTAAAGTCTCAAAATAGTTCGCTTTGTAGTTCACTTTACTTATATGCATAAATCAGTTTATTCAATAAAACATGATATTACTGTCCGCACTTGGGTGATAATCTTGTTTAATATGCTGCAATAATTGTCATATTTTTTAGAAAGGTTTAAGTCAAATAGTAACTGAACTGGCCATCAGTGCAGACCAAAAAAAGATTTGCCTTTGAGCATCGGGAACCATGCAGTTTACTGACATAATAAAATCAAACTTCTGTAGACCGTGCGCCTTTCAAGCAGACTTCTACCAGTAGACAGAACTGTCAGGCGGATTAGTGGCCTAGTGCGGACAGAGTAAACCGATTCACAATCTCGATGAGTTGTTAGTTCAGATATGGTTTTAAAAATACAAATACAACATTTGTTCTTATATCATTATAGAGTATGCACAGCAGACAGACAAAGCTTCTAGCTTACCGTATTTGACATAATGAGTGCCCACCGTGAATTTTTAGAGATCTCTAATAGAAAACAGAAGGGATAAGCCATTCTTACCTGTAAAAACCTAAGCAGTACTTACAGTCACCTTTATTTACCCAACATTTATGTCAGGGTGTCCGAAACCTGTAAATATTGGCTAGGGAAAGGAAACTTTTCCTAAATATATATAGTGTTTAAAGGTTGCCCCCAAATCCACAAAAATGGTCATATCTTAGCCTAGAAAAGCACATGGGGGGCCTGAGCCCTTTCAGGGGTACATAAAATATTTGATTAAATTCAATTTTGAGAGCATACAGGGTGCTCAGTGCATTGAGTACAGTATAGCTTTAAACGACTCTGTTTCATTTCCTGGCACTGTGTAGGGGACAGTAAGGTAAAATCTCAACAGAATTTAAGAGATTTGCACTAATTTCTTAACCATTTTAACTCACTTTTCTTAACTCATGGCTTGTAGATTATTCCTAGCCCACTGTCCTAAAAATTCTTGAAATAAAGAAAGCTTTATATAAATCAGATTCCATTTTAGTCATCTCGATTCCTAAATCATCCTCATTCAGCAAGCAGTGCCACTGACATGTTGTGGAACAATTTTTTATAAGAAAGAGGTTAATACATGATACAGACTAGGTTGTAAGGCTGTCAGATTCCTTTAGCCAGCTCTCCCTATAACCATGCTAATAAATCTCTGTCAGCATTTCCTGCTGGTTGTCAGTTCTAGGGGAGGGTAGGCAGTGCTATTTACGTGTGTGTAAACGTGTCTCCACACAGGTAAGCTGGAGGCAGATTTAGGGCAAGGTTTACCCAAGTTCAAGATCATACACTTATTAAGTGGGCTGGTTGTACGGTTAATGTGGCATCACGGTGCGGAGAGTTGATAAAATCAGCTGGCTGTAGGGATATTTACCGCAGACCTGATCTGGAAAACATTGTAAATGAATGAAACTGAAATAAAAGAAGTGAGGAACCATTTGATGAGAGGGTTAAGTTGTTGACTTTAGCTGTAGACAGGTGGGTAGACCTCTTATCTTCATACCTGGTATGGGCAGTGTAAGCCAGTAAAAAATAGCTATATGAAATAAACGTAACACAAAAGTCATGTTATCATTATTCTCTCACATCATGAAACATCAAAGAAACAAAGTGATATTTAAAAAATGATTTTAATCACAGGTATATTACAAGTTAATCAATATGTATGAATACTTTGTAGTTTTAACCACATTAGAATGTTAAAGAGTAAGACACTTTGTTCTAAAGTTATGGAACTCATGTTTGTTTAATAGATAGTCATGTTTTCAATCTTCTTCCAGGAAAAAAAATATGTATGGCTTTCTAGGATGTTATTTTATATTTATGTATTTAGGAAATTTTGCACTCCGTCAAATATTTTTTCTTGCTTGATAGTCAGGTATTCAAATTTTAATATTTTTGTGGGTTGATGGTCAGGTATTTAAATATCATGGATATCTAGGATACCATTTCATATTTAGATATTTCAATAATTTTGCACTTGTGTTAGTAAAATATTTTTCTTGGTTGAACATAAAATGTAACATTCTTCAGCAGGACTTGCCACCTGGATGGCCATTCAGGATATCATTTGTAGTGATTCTTGTGTTATACATATCATCTTGTTTAAGGTAAATAAGGTAAATATTGTCAAAATTCCAATATGGCTGCCAGAGCACAATCGCGATATTTCAACAAGAACAAGAACAAGATCATGCTTGATCTTTCTCATATTCACAGAGATAGAGTACCTCTGAGGGCAGCAGACATCTCAAACTGCAGACCTGTTGGAACTTTAATATGTCTGCCAGAGCACATTCGGTGATTTTCTTTTTCATATGATATCTCAACAAGAACATACTTGATCTTTCTCAAATTCACTGGGATGATTGGTGCCTATGAGGACTCCATCCTTGTTGAACTACAGACCCACTCAAAATCAAATATGGCCACCAAAGGACTATCGGAGATTTTCTGACTCGCACATCATGATAAACAGACCACAGTCTGAGATTTTCTGTTGCACACCTTTTCACAAACAGAATATCATTGATCATGGTCAAATTCACAGGTACGATTGGTGTTTTTAGGACTGACCATCAGTAATGAATCACAAACCTGTCCAAAACAAATTTGGCCACCAGAGTACAATTTGTGATTTTGTGTTGCATTTATTATTTCAAACATGCCTTCTTTAGTATGATTTGAACCAGTAGGATTTATGGACCCTCATGCACATTAATAAAAACCTTGTTCTGTTTGTCATATTTTTAAACTATGAACTAAACATCTTACCCATATGTAAACTAGTCCAGCAATTCTAGAAATGCGGGGCCCTCTGAGGACCATGGTCTGACCACATCTAGTTGGTAGAGCAGACCCGTGGGTTTTCTTGAGTCTTAGAATGAAATGCTACATTATCCAATTTTTAAAGTAAAATTTAGGTTAAGTGTTGTTTAGAGTGAATCTGTTGGTGGCGCACACCGCTTAGTTCAGATTATGATAAGGTTAATATGCGACTCCAATCCTTTTCATCATAGGGAGCTATATAGTGAAATGCAGGCACAGGGCTGACAGTTATGTAAATCTTTGAGAGTAGAGGAACGTTTATATTCCCCATTGTTTGTTGGTTTGTTTTACTGTATTTGTTTCAGATATCTTAATTATTTATGCTTAATTATTTATGTTTTACTTTGAAAGGATGTGTATTACTTTAAGGAAGAATGATAAAGTTGTTAATCTTTGTGCACATTTTTCGACAAATTTTATCTGTTTAATCATAGGAGTGAGCAGGATATATTTTGAACATTGAAACTTTGTGGGTATTTTGCCCTGAAGGTATGTAATTGTCAGCTATGGTTTGAATCCAGGTAAATTTATTTTGGTGTTTTAATAAATTTAATCAAATACAGTGTTTAGCAGTGGATGAGGTATGTGCTTTCTGATAGGAATCTAGTTAGGTTAGCTTACTTTGATTCATGCTGAGCTATAGCAGTCACCCTTTCTCCATCATCATTCCATCTATAACTATAGTATTAGTGCCTGCAGCACAATTGCATCCACTTGACCTAAATTATTCTAACTGAATTTCCAAGGAGATCAATAAAATATCACCAAGGAAACCTGAAATTACGTCACTGTATAGTATTAATACTGGGCTCTTTTTTGCCCCCAGAACAATTAAAAATGTGATATAAAAGCTCTAGTATCTCAATAATTAATGCATGGATTGCCATGATTTTTGCTTTGCCCATTGATCATGTACAGTTTTTGATAAGAGTAAATTTTTCTTATTTTTTGAAGTCACAGATTGTTCACAGCTGTGACAGCTATAGGACTAATTTATTCAAAAGGTCTGGGAGACGTGAGCTGATGTCATATGTACGTCACAGACTCATGAACAACTGCTTGAAACCTAGTGCTAAAGTCAGTAGGACAGACAGCTGCAAGAACTAGTCCACCCCAGACTTCTTTAAAAAGCAGTAAGCACCTACAGATGTGTAACCTTGCCCCTTATTGATAAAAAAATTAAAAATAATACTGCTGACACTATAACTGTGGTTATATTTGTGTGGGTATTTCCAGAAAGATCGATTCGTTTGCTGATATACCATACAAATCAGGCCTGCCAGCATTTCGCTGATATTTGCTGTGGAATTATTCAGGAAGGGATTATTTTCAGACTTGGGTATATTTTGGGAGAGCAGATTTTTTTTCTCAGATAGCTGAGAGTATCTATCGTAATAGCTTTTTCGAAATATTATAACTTCATAAATGTTGAACTTAAAATGATGAAATCATGCAGAATTGAAGAATGTATAGTGTTCCTTTTGGCAGTACTTTACATAGGAGCCAATGATCAGTATCTCAGTTTGAGTGTATCCTTAAAAAGTATTTAAAAAATATCAAATTAATAAGGTTTTTTATGGCCCAGCCACAAAGTGGCCAGGGCATATAGTTTTACCCATGTCCGTCATTCCGTCCTTCCGTCCTTCCGAAATCAAACAATTGTACGGACTTGTTTTCGCAATGCCTGCAGATATTGGCCTGATTTTTGGTGTGTGGGCATATATAGACCAGTTACAGATCGAGTTCGCGTTTCGTCCTGGTTGACCTACTTTTGATCGTTTTACGGCTCCAAAACTTAGAAAATTTCATGAAAAATAGAAATTTTCATGACAAATACACATGTATGGACTTTTTTTGCAGTGCCTGCAGATACGGGCCTGATTTTTGGTGTGTAGGCAGATAATGACCAGTTACAGATCGAGTTCTTGTTTTGTCCCAGTTGACCTACTTTTGACAATTTGACTGCTCCTGAACATAGAAAGTTTCATGAAAAATAGAAATTTTCATAACAAATGCATATGTACTGACTTTTTTTCCTCAATGCCTGCAGATACCACCCTGATTTTTTATGTGTGGGCAGATAATGACAGTTACAGATCGAGTTTGCGTTTCGTCCTGGTTGACCTACTTTTGATTGTTTTACGGCTCCTAAACATAAAAAATTTCATGAAAGACAGAAATTTTTATGGAAAATGCACATGTATGGACTTTTTTTCACAATGCCTGCATATACTGGCATGATTTTTGGTGTGTTGCTTGATAATGACCCGTTACAGATGGAGTTTGCATTTTGCCCTTCTTGACCTACTTTTGACCATACGACACCTCCTGAACTTAAAAAATTTTTCAAAATTTTACATATTTTTCTAAATTGCCCCAGGCGGGGGCATTTGTGTCGTTCCGACACATCTAGTTTTCACTATGGCAAATGTATATAATGTTTCAATAAGAATGTTTCCCTAGAAAAATGAAAATTTCAGATCCTTATTTTCCTGAAAATTAGCATTCAAAAGATGTATAGATTATGGGTGTTAAAAAAAACTTATTTTTTTTATTCCTATGACACAATCGAGAACACAATACTGTGCAACATGACAATGTTTTTTTTTACCTGATTAGCCTTATCTGAGTAGCCACTTATATTCTCTTGAACTCTTCATCTTTATACTAACTAGTAAGCATTTCACCAAGTTTTTTTCTGCTGCTTGGTTATATTCAAAAGGCCCAACTTATTTTCACAAATTAATTTTATGCCCCCGCCACAAAGTGGCTGGGGCATATAGTTTTACCCATGTCCGTCATTCCGTCCTTCCGTCCTTCCGAAATCAAACAGTTGTACGGACTTTTTTCGCAATGCCTGCAGATATTGGCCTGATTTTTGGTGTGTGGGCAGATATAGACCAGTTACAGATCGAGTTCACGTTTCGTCCTGGTTGACCTACTTTTGACCGTTTTACGGCTCCTAAACTTAAAAAATTTCATGAAAAATAGAAATTTCATGACAAATACACATGTACGGACTTTTTTTCGCAATGCCTGCAGATGTTGGCCTGATTTTTGGTGTGTGGGCAGATAATGACCAGTTACAGATTGAGTTCGCGTTTTGTCCCAGTTGACCTACTTTTGACTGTTTTACGGCTCCTAAACTTAGAAAATTTCATAAAAAATAGAAATTTCTTGACAAATGTACACATGTACGGACTTTTTTTCGCAATGCCTGCAGATATTGGCCTGATTTTTTGTGTGTGGGCAGATAATGACCAGTTACAGATCGAGTTCGCGTTTCGTCCCGGTTGACGTACTCTTGAACGTTTTATGCCTCCTTAACTTAGAAAATTTCATGAAAATTAGAAATATTCATGACAGATACACATGTACGGACTTTTTTTTCGCAATGCCTGCAGATATTGGCCTGATTTTTGGTGTGTGGGCAGATATAGACCAGTTACAGATCGAGTTCGCGTTTCGTCCTGGTTGACCTACTTTTGACTGTTTTACGGCTCCTGAACATAGAAAATTTCATGAAAAATATGAAATTTCATGACAAATACACATGTACAGACTTTTTTTTCGCAATGCCTGCAGATGTTGGCCTGATTTTTGGTGTGTGGGCAGATATTGACCAGTTACAGATCGAGTTCACGTTTCGTCCCAGTTGACCTACTTTTGATTGTTTTACGGCTCCTGAACACAGAAAATTTCATGTTAAATATAAATTTTCATGACAAATACACTTGTACAGAATTTTCTTCGCAATACCTGCAGATATTGGCCTGATTTTTGGTGTGTGGGCAGATAATGACCAGTTACAGATAGAGTTCACGTTTTGTCCCAGTTGACCTACTTTGGCCATTTGACGGTGCTCTAACAGAAAATTTCATAAAAAAGTGCACATGTATGGACTTTATTTTGCAGTGCCTGCAGATGTTGGCCTGATTTATGGTGTGTAGGCAGATAATGACCAGTTACAGATCGAGTTCTTGTTTTGTCCCAGTTGACCTACTTTTGACAATTTGACTGCTCCTGAACATAGAAAGTTTCATGAAAAATAGAAATTTTCATAACAAATGCATATGTACTGACTTTTTTTCCTCAATGCCTGCAGATACCACCCTGATTTTTTATGTGTGGGCAGATAATGACAGTTACAGATCGAGTTTGCGTTTCGTCCTGGTTGACCTACTTTTGATTGTTTTACTGCTCCTAAACATAAAAAATTTCATGAAAGACAGAAATTTTTATGGAAAATGCACATGTATGGACTTTTTTTCACAATGCCTGCATATACTGGCATGATTTTTGGTGTGTTGCTTGATAATGACCCGTTACAGATGGAGTTAGCATTTTGCCCTTGTTGACCTACTTTTGACCATACGACACCTCCTGAAGTTAAAAGATTTTCAAAATTTTACAAATGTTTCTAATTTGCCCCAGGCGGGGGCATTCGTGTCGTTCCGACACATCTAGTTTGAAATTTTACTACTCATTGGCATTTGATAGAAGTTTAAATTATAACTTAATACAAACTGACTGCCTTTCTCGCTGGTTCGTGTGTTTACTCCTTGTTCTTAATTACTGCTCTGTCTTCTTGTTTATTTCTTTTCTTAAAATTTTATTCACAGCCTGTAGAAAAACAGTTTACAATATTTGTGGAAAAGGCTGCCAGCAATAAGTCAGAAAGTTTGTTTTCCTGTTACATGTACTTGACTCCTTGCTGGCAATGACAAGATTCAACAGGTGTGCTTTGTCACCTTTGCTTACCTTAATTACCTTTTCCTGAACAGAGGGAGGGAAATTCTTAATTAGATTAACCAGAAGGTAAGTTATGTATGCATTAATTAAGCATACCTGCTGTAACATGTTAATGAATCAAATTAGAACATGTCTGGTGTGGTTATATATAATATTAATGAGCTTTAAATACTATCCTTTTAAATTATACATGATCACTGTGTACCGTGGCACATTTTGTTTGCTGTATCGTCCTACACCAAGGGTGAGTTCTTCATTGATTTTTGTGTGTCAGTCTTTTCATTTTTTTTTCTAAACTCAGGTCCTTGATTACTGCAGGCGGTTATTGATCAGTGACTGTTGTAAAAGTATGACTACCAGCATGTTCAGGATGGGGGTAGGACAGTGCAGTTTAACTTGATACCCTCAAAAAGCAGAGTGTCAATAATGTCATTAATAGGCTAGCGAACTATGAGGGCTTTAGAATTATAACTTTAGTAATAAATTTCAGACATTCTTTTAACTAAAAGCAAATATTACACCAGTGTGGGTCCTACATAATTTTTGCAATTATGTAAGGGAACAATTTATTAATGTGGCTCTCCCTCTGTAATACGCTACTGTTTTGTTTCTCTGTGACTGGAGTGGTCTACTGGCAAGCAATGAACCAGATCTAGGGCACATATTTGATAAAGAGCCTGGACATCACAGTGTGCTCTTTGTGCTCAGTCCAATTTGATGGTGGTACTTGCAAAAAAAAATATAATCAAAAGGAATTGATTCGGAGGTTAAGAATTTAGTACAATTTAATGGAGAGGTTGCAATTCAGTGTATCATATTTTCGATGCATTGTTACATCCCTGGTCATATATGGAGAATTTTCCTTGGATATCTTGTATGAGGCTGTTTAGGTCATATCAGACGATGATGTTCCTTGTGCAGCATGAAGACTTCCAGTAACCCCCACATACCATGATTTTCATCTGGGTTTACACAAGTGGGATTTACTTGGTCTGAGTTTGTAGGGACCCAGCGCTTGATGATTGACACGAGTATGACTTTAGCAAGATCAAAATATTTGATATTTTCTGCGTACTGTCAATAACAGTAAGTTCACTTTGGTGAAAAATTATTATCAGGGAAATGGGATCAAACTAACACCTATGTATATCGTTATCTAAAGATTTAAATATTTATTATAATGAGATTAAAGTTATCTGCTTCTATTATTCCTAAATATTTCCAGGATATCACCAGTTTTCTTAAATTTTTGTTTTAATATTGGATTTTGCTGGGGACAGTGTACAGGAGGATGGGGTGTCGCTGACATTGATGAACTCGGGTGAAATTGGGGTTAAACATGTGAGTCCTTGAACATGACCAGATATGAATGTCCTAGTTTCATGGCAAGGTCACTTGTGATGTATGGATCAAATTGAGCAGATAATCATAATTGTATTTCACGACTCAAAGTAAACAAGAGTCTCAGTCAGAGCCAAGTAACAGGGAGAAAAAATCAGTACATGTTTGTAGTATTTTTACAGCAGTTGAGTACACATTGAACAAGACATGACATACCCAGGGTTAGACATTGATCTTTTTTCTTACCTGCCAAGTCAGGCAGCAAGTTGATAAAAGTCACCTGCCCAAATGTGTCCATTACCTGTTAGAACTTTTTTCTTTAGAGTATGAATTCCACAACATTTGTTTACTTTGATCATAGCCTGTTCCCAAACATTTGTAGTGTATTCAACCAAAGGGGTGCTAGTAGTTATTAAATTAAGAAAGATTTATCTGCAGAGTTCATACTGAAAAATTACTTTCCAGTGAATGAATTTGGTGCTCTGGAAATTATTGAGACGGAAATCAATATCAGTAATGCTGAAAATTTGAGTAAAACTGTTAATATATCATATGCAAAAGAGTAAATTTTTCACATCAAATTGACAAAATTGACACTGGTCATGGGCATGAACAACTTTTCTTTTATATCAGTGATTGACTGGACCTTCTGCTTGCCTGTCAGGCAGCCAGCTATTGGTTTTTACCAGCCCAAAAGATTAATTCAGGCGCCTCCAGCATTAGGGCAATGGTTAATATCAATCCCTGATATAACTTTGTATAGATCAGGTATAGAGCCCAGTAACCTTGTCCTTGTAAGTACAGACACATGGTTCTCCCAGTCAGCTGGGTACGTTTTTGCTCTCTCTTCAGGCCACTGTTGTCTCTGGTAGAGTTTCAGGACAACAGTGGGCTAACAACAAGAACAGTTTGAACAGTGAGGCTGCTCTGTCCTGGCCTCTCTCTACTAATAAGTAGCATAAGCTTCAATACAGATCACATGCCCTCCAGGTGTATATCATAGGTAAGTTTACATGAGACCACACTGGTTTACAAGCTGAGAATATGGACTGAAATGTGAAAGGACATACTAGTTAAAGTTACTTAAATCTATACATTGAAGTTCAAAAGAAGCTTTAGGGTATAAAAAAACTGACTACAGTGTTACACCCTTTTTATCATAAAAGATTATATATATATACAGTGGGCCCTTGTTTGAGAGATACCCCCCTTGCAATCTTTGTTCAAACAACCACCTACTGTTAATATGGCTTTTGCAGCATTACAGGATATTTAAAAATTAAGTTTTAAGAGAAACAGTAAAAGAAATCAGCTTAAGTGCCTTTTTACTTACTTATTATGGCAGGAGGGGAGCAGTGATTAAGATAAAGGCCACCTCATGCTTCAATACTAGTACTACATAAGGTATAGAAACCTGTCAATAAGGCTTTGAATGACACCTAGACCATAGAAGCCTGTCATTAAGGCTATGAATAACACCTAGACCATAGAAGCCTGTTAATAAAGCTATGGTTTTAGGAAAATTACATGTACCATTATATAATTGCAGAGTACAAAGGGTTATATTAAGTGGTACAGGATTTAGTTTACAGAAACTAAAGAAAGAAGACACACACATAATGCTCTAGCAGGTAATGTATGCCAATCAGTACGAGTATATGATCTACCTGTAGATTCAGTTAACATACCTGGCTCAACAGAGGTAACATGTTATGTCAGACAGGGTGGTAGGTTCACATTCACTGAGCTAGGAACATGGGTACCACACAAGGTGCACTGATTCTGTGCCACGCACAGTGTGTACCTCAGCAGAAATTAGTTTAGTCCAGGGCTAACCAATGTCACATACATATAGGTGTTGGATCAAGATAAGGGTATTTTAAGGTTTTAGATTATGAATACTGGTGACTTTGTTCAGGTTATACAAAAAATAAACAATAGCTGATTTGATGATATCAGTTAATTGTTGAAAATATATACTAAGAAAGGGATATTATAAACATAACAGATACATAACTAGTGAACCTTGATTCACATATTTAAATTTGCCAAAATATGTGCACATTTAAACATTTAAAATTTTACAGAGCCAGTAACATATATTAGTATATATCAAAACACAGGAATATAAAATTATACATAGCTAATAACCTATACATATTGATATAAAAAAGGTAATATAAAATTTTGCCTGAATGATAACCTTTATATTTATGTTATTTGTTTGGAAGGGATTAACATATATATATATATATATATATATATATATATATATATATATATATATATATCTAATATACACGAAATACCTGAACTCTTGAACCATATAGAGTTATCAATATCTAACTAGAATTAACCTCTGTAATTAATTTCCAGTATATACTCCTGAATGCAGGTAACAGGTATAAAATACATATAAATAATTACAATATCTAAACAGGTAAAGATAGGAGCATATGATGCAGTTTCCAGTGACGATTGTATAAAAAAATCTATTTCTTGATTATGAGAAAATATTTGAAACTCTGACCATGTGTATGTCTTGATATTTGTCCATTGATATTTTTCAGTCATTGTCTTCAGTCATAGCGTAATATCTAGGAAGACACCTTTTAAGTTGTCTGGCAGTTGTGAGAAGTACAATTGATACTTAAAGTATAAGAACACTGCATGTCAGGTTAAGTGTGTATGTTAATAAATGCAGAACTAACCTGTGTACTCAGCTTTATAAATAATTCCTGACAAGGCCATGTACAGTAAAGATGTTGAAGTACCCAACATCGGTTAAAAATGACTGGGACATACCTAGGTTTCTTCTGGCCCTGTTCTGATGTCAGCAACCTTTGAGATACCCTTGACATTCATAAAGGAAAGCTCAGTCATATAGAATTACGGTGTATGGCTCATCTTTCTTTAAACTCTCATTGGCTCATGTCCATTCAGTACGAAAGTAGCACGCCTTGAACTTCAGTTCCCTGGCAGTCCTCAAGAGAATCAGACTCAGGCAGATCCTCTGTCCCTTTAGAATCTTTATGTAGAGTACTAATAGGCATATTATCACAGGAGCACTTTCAAGTATACATAGATGATCCTTCTTTTGGCCCATGGAGGTGTTAACTGTTATTGGGCTAAATTTATTTATTAACATGACAATGTCTGAATGGAATCGCTGATATCAAACCTACACCAGTCAGTGTAACAATAGTGTTTGCATATATATGTGGTCCTGGTTATATGAGCTTGCTCAGTCAGTAGGTTGGTGTAGAGTAGGTAACGCAGCTCTCAGAGGGTATGTTTTGCAACTGCTGACCTAGCTAGTACCAGTATTCAAAACTGTGTTGCCAGGTATTTCTGGCCCAGACTCCTGTACACCTCAGCAGGGCTTGCATGTACAGGTAGTAGAATTGGTCCTCGAATACGCTGGAAGTTGCATATTAACATTTTTAAGATGTTTTAAGATTCTTAATACTTAAATGCTTGTAAACAAGACATAAGTTGCAGAATCATGCAAACACTGCACATTGGGGGCTCAATAATTTTTCTGCAGTGCCATGATCTGTGGTTGGATATATTTTATTCTGTACATATTTGGGGCCAATATTTATGGGACTCAGTTGATATATTGATAACTGCTCGCATTCGTGACAGTAAGGTCTGTATAAAACATTTTAGTAATCATGGAGATTTTTATAATTTCAGAAGCCTTTATTCCAAAAAAATAAACCCCAGTTGTAACGTTGTAGTTATTGTTAATCTTTTTGAGCTTATGCAAGGGTGTGGCTTCATCTGTCCCTTGTTGTCCGTCATCTGTATGTTATCCCAAACCATGCTAAGAAAAGCCAGAGCTAGCATCACTAAATTATTTGCAAAAATCAGTCATCTGTAAAATTTTTCAGATTGTACATATTTTGGTGCAAAAGATTATACTGGGAAAAAGCTGAGAAACCTTCAAAATTATATTCTCTGTCAAGCAAAATTGTTTAATATTTTATATAAAAATCTAGAGCACTTTTATCGTTTCAGAAGCCACAACACCAAAAATGAACCTCCCCCAGTTTAAAATGGTCAGTCGGCCGGTCAGCAAGCACGTCTCGGCGATCTGCAAGGACCAGGTGACGGACACGATAGCACCGAGGAAACATGTCCGCTACATGCATGCCACCACCAACAACACAGTGTGGACTCGGTTAATGACCCCCCTCAGTAAGGGGGGGATCAGCTGGGATTTCATTAGGTGTGTATTGCATCTTGCTGTTTGTTTGTTTGTCTTTGTCCAGTAATTATGTCTCCCCTCCCATGGGAGGAGCGTTTGGTCATATAGCTTTAGATCTGTTGTCATCATCTTTAAGGCCAATCTTTAGGAATGCAGGATTTTTGTGAGCACCATAAATTTTGAAGTATTGCATATTTTTTTCTCCAATTTGATACATCGAAACATTTCATCCAATTGCTCAGAAGGTTTGAAAATGAAGGAATTTGTTCCTTTGGACTTGATTTTTACGGTAAACTCTGTGGAAATATATGATTTCACATAACATAATTTTTCTCAAATTTGGGACAGGGAAACCATAGGGAGGTGAGACGTACATATATATTTTTGTGGCGACATCTGTTGTAGATGTTTGGTACTATTTTTAAGCTGTCCTTTATGAGGTTGCCATGTTAACTGTAGATGGCGTTAGCTGTTGTATTAGTATGTACCATACAAGATCATTAGAGTTAAACTGTACTTTGAATATCCACAGATTATCAACTACATATCAGAGCGCACCCTCACCCTGGCAGTTGATACCCCGCCGTCACGTGACCCGGACTCGCTTCCCCGCCGCCGCGTTTGGTGCCCTACAGAACATCCAGTCTCCTTATGCTTTCGGAAACACCAGCTTCACTCACGACCTGCGCAGATTTCTGGAAGAGGTTTGTATAACTTCCTTTAAAAATTGAAATTATAAATTACTTCTGTGTCCCATGCTTGTATTTTTAGCTCAGCTGACAACTTCTCCTGTTGGCAAGGTTTCCTTGTATATGAAAATATGATTATGTGTCATGATTCTCTATCAGATATATGCACAGGCCTGCCAAGTCACTATTTTTAAAAGTCTTTTTTTTCCGGAAAATTTACTGAAAATAACACCAATTACTCTTTCATCACTCTTTATTTTTAGCAGCACTTTTTTTTCACTCTTTTTTTTTCAGTGAAAAAATTTGATATATACTATTTCTCCCCCATTATAACAGTCAGGCTAGAAAAAGAAAGGGACACTTGGCAATTTTTTGTGTGCAGTGTCTAGCATGTGTCACAACGTGTGGCAAATTGTGTTGTCTTCATGCTGGGGGATGTGTGATGTATGATACTGACTTTTGAAGTATTATATATACAAATACTAAGTATGTGAAGCACATCTTCATTCAGATTTTGATAAAAAAAAAAATGGGTTGCCACTAATTTTACTCTTTTTTCACTCTTTATTTCAAAGAAGGATAATCTTTTTTACCAAATCACTTTCTATTTTTTTTTTGGGTCATTTACCTTTGTCAGGTCTGCTACATCTCACACACATACAGCTTTCTCCATTGAATGACAAAAGCTAGCCTTATGCTAGCATTTCATAAATAAAAGACTACTTTGATGACAGCTTTGTTACCTTTCTCTTCGTACAGATCGGCACCAACCCCAGAGAGGCCCGTTATTGGCTGAAACATTTCCGTCATTCTACGGAGCCATACCGACCATTTGCCATCATACAGCTTGACCAGGATGTGTTTAAGAAGCCCGACCTCCTTGATCAGTTCGGCTCCGCTTTGGCGTTTCTCCACCGCAACAATATGAACTGTGTTGTCGTACATGGCCACCAGGTGCCCAACGCGGTGGCAATCACTCGTGAACATCTGCAGGTTAGTAGTAAAACAAAAATAAGTTGTGTCGTGTCAGATTAAGATTTTTCAACAGCAAACATTCAGAGTGGATCATGTTTGATTCTTTGATGTTTGTATCATTTTCAGTGGATATTACTTTTACTTAATTTAATTTATCAACAAATTTGCTTTCTAATAATTTTGCTTGATTGGAAAAAAAAATAATAACCACCTGTATTGATTTTGTGGACAGAATGACATTTGAAGCATATATAAATGCTAAATAGAAAACGTTGTACTTTTTGTGTTATTATATATGATACTTTTGCTGCAGAGCTCGCGTGTTCAGATAGCCAATGAAAGCATGATGCTGGTGAGTATCCTGGAGTCCCACGGAGCCGCCGCTCGCCCGTTGTTCAGTGGAAGTCACATTCTCCAAGCAGAGCCTCGCTGCTGGTAAGGCAACTATAACATTTTTGGCTCCTTGTGTATGTGTGTGTGTGTTTGATGGCCACTCAAAGAAGCAATGTTAATTTTTTTTTCAAGTTTAGAATTATAATATCATGTATTGCAACATGTTTTGGTGTAACACCCTATTATATGTGCACACTTGTAGTTAAGTTTCATAAACTGAATAAAAGTAGTGAATATTAACAAATGTTAAAAAGTAATCTTAAAAACCTGAAAAATTATAATGAATAAGTAATAAAATAAGTGATAAAAATAAATAGTTAGATCCATTGTTTAATTTATAAGCAAAATTTTCTTATGTTATTAGATAATAATTATCTTGTTATCACTACAATCTGATCAGCTGACTGCTATCTGTAGCTTTAAGGGTCACCTGAAGAAAATCAACACGGAACCCATCAAATGGGCAATGAGTTCGGGCCACATCCCTATAATAACGAGCATCGGGGAATCCAAGTCCGGTCAGCTGCTGAAACTGGACCTCTGGCAGGTCACATCAGGCCTTTCAGTCAACCTTCAACCTCTCAAGGTCATGTCGCTCAACGCTAGCGGTGGTATCACTGATGAGAAGGGAGAGGTTAGTATAAAATTAAGCTGCGCATGAAATAGCTCTGTCACTCTTTGTGGTATTTGGTATATAGTTTTGTTGATCTTTCTTATATATATGTTTGGGACAATATCACTCCAATAAATGGCATATTATTACAAGTTATATCTTATATAATGTGCAGTTCAGGCTGCTGTTAACACAGATGTATATATTGATAGACACCCAAGTATGCACACACACACACACACATTGATGCATTTATTTTTATGTACTGGTAAAAATGGTTTGCTTAGAAGATGCAATGAAAATAGAAATGACATGTAAAATGTGAAGCAAAAATTAAAAGATAACATTTGAAGGAGAATACATATGATAATCCTTGTGCAGTTCCCAAGTAAAGGAAAAATTGATATACCTGAACAACACACCATTAATTCAGGATTACTTCCAATCCATCCCTGTGTGGTGTGTACCTAGAATACTTAATTTGACAATATCACCCATTAAATTTATCAATATATCAGTCTTTTTTAGATGTGTTTATCTTGTGTATTTTCAGATCATACCTAACATTAACATTGCAGCCAATTTAGAGGAAACATTCTCCAAAGCGTGGTGCACCAATGACATCAAGGAACGGGTCAGTCTTCAGCATTTCTGTCACTTCCTTTCTTCTAGCTGCTGCATTCTGTAACATTTATAAGAAATAATACAGTAAAGCCTCCAAATTACAACCTTCAACAAAGTTACTGGACCCTGATAAAGTAGTCATATTTTTGAAGGTGGTCATCTAAGCGAGGTCTTCTTATACAAAGAGCAACAAGAATTAGGGACGTGAACATGTGGTAGTTATTTTGAGGTGGTCACTATACTGAGGTGATGGTTTTACTGTACGTGACACCTCAGTGATGCTCTAGTAACACTTCTCATGCACACTTGTCAAATTTTTCTTGGGTGTTCAGTATTTATGGTTACCTGTCTTGAAGCCATATCTGAATGTGAGTTTAATACCACTCTTAGGATTGTATACAAAGTACAGCAGGCTTGGTCTTTTTCACTTAGGTTTAGAATTCTTGGTGATTGTAATGTTATTGTGTTCAGTCCATATATTGTCATAAAATAGCAAAATTTAAAGGAACACCAGTTGAGTCTATACATATTCCAACACTTTGCTTAAAATTTGACAAAATCATAGGATATTCTTAATTGCTATGTACATTTTGAATCTTGTACCCAGTAACTGATCATTTGTTAATTAGTTAATATTGTATGAAAACTGTAATGTTTATGTTATAATTAATCTAATGGTTGTTGCTTTCAGATCTCAAAGATATCTGTCCTGCTTGACACACTGCCCTCCCAGAGTGCCGTCATCATTACCTCAGCCAATCAGCTTCTTGCAGAGCTCTTCACTCACCATGGTAACACAGAATTTGCTTTTCCTCTGCATTCTTTAAGTTCAGAATTGTACTTTAAAATTACAGATGATTTTAGCAATGAGTAATTATCAGAACTGTACAGGAAGGCACTTAAAATTTTTCTTAATTTTGTCAAATGGAAACATCTAATATCAAGGATACTTGTCTGGCTGGTGATACTAAGGTAGGGCTGGAAGAGATTTAAAAGGATGCATCCTTAGTTCAAACAGTTCCTGAATTAAACTTTTCACAGGCTAAACTATCTGCAAAATATTACCGAGCCGGGCTGTACATAAAAATGTTATGTCATTCTACTTACTGGCAGGCAGTAATTATGCTGAAAGGAAAAGGGTCCCATACTGTGTGGTTCAGAAGGATTCAGAACATTTAGAAAAAATACATTTTCATTTTAATGAAGGAAAATGAACTGAAAAAGGAGAAAAAACAGACAACACACTATTACATCCTTCACTAGGGTTTGCATGATATCAGTTTTTATGTCATGATAATCTTGAACTTAATTATCATGGTATATCATAATATCAGTATTTAGCCCAGCAGCTCAAGCAGTTTTCCTCATATCACACCTGCAAGTATTTCCACCATGCTCCCAAACTACCAAGAAAAGCCAGCAAATCCCCGATTCTATCATATGTCTATCTGAGTCATTTTGAACTTACTTATATCCATGTACTTTCCATGTTATAATGATGAGCTTTTTATATGATCAGTGATGAAATCTTTGTGATTCATTGAAATAAATATTTTTTTGAAAGTGAATGTTTTTAAATAGGACATATGTTTGTTAATCGATACCATAGCATATTTCCATGATATCACAATAATAGGGAAGTTAGCAGTACGGTAATCGCAGCTGTCAGATATTGTCATAATTCTGCATACTTGTAACTATCCCAGCCCTATCCTTACCCTTGTCAATCATATTTTGACTTGTATTTTACAGGCTCTGGGACATTCATTAGAAACACAGAACCAATCAGGCAGTACAACAACATGGATGATCTGGATGCACCTAAACTCATAGGACTCCTCAACAAGTAAGTGCTAATATTTTTATACGCCTATCTATTATGGAACGTATTATGGTATACCCACAGTCTGTCTGTCTGTCAACTGTTAATGTCGCTTCAATAACCTACCCTGGCTTTGATGGATTTTAACAAAATTAATTAATTTTTGAAGTCAGTAAATTAATATTAATATTCAGCATTCAGACTTCAGATTTACCTCTTGTGTATTTCATAGAATTTTATATTTTGTTAGTTGGCTAGCTAAAATTTTCATTGATCTGCATCATTTTGAGTCCAGCTAATTAGAATGTATATTTTCATGATTGATCATATGTAAAAAAAAGTAGACCTCTACCAACAGATAATTTGGTAATCAGTTGTGTAGGAGTATGGAATATCTCACCATATACAGACCTATACATCATCTTAAATGATATTTCAGCATACATAATTGCTAATATATTGAAAATTCTTTATCCTATGTGTGTGTTGAAAGCTTCCTTAGTTTTGATATTAATGGTAAACACAGCTTTCCAGAAACTTTGTGAGTTTCTAGAGACTTAAATGAGAGTGTACATTTCCTCATCAAAAATCATAAGTTATATATTAAATTTTGTAATCAGTTTGCATCACCTGACTGATCATGGATTATAATGGATCGTCAGCTTATCTTGGGCACTGTCTTACACATGCTCATGTTCTATTTTTAGATCATTTGGTAAGGACCTGAGGGAGGACTACTTTCGTAAACTTAAAGGCCGCACCAAGAAAGTTTTCTTGTCAGAGTGGTAAGTAAGCAGTCAAACAAACAATCGTGATCTTTTTCTGAATAATCCTGTCCTTTATGCTTGTCCTTGATTTTGACCTTGACATTTCAGATGAACTTAGAATTCAGTGGTGGCCTTGACCTTGAGTGAACTTATCCTTGTACATATAGGTCAACTGCATTTTCTTCCTTTCTTTTGCTCTGTACCCTATAACAGTACTGCCAATCTGACACCACATCTTGATCACAAGCAAAAAGTGGGCAATTCAATACATTGGATAACATCAAAACAGAGAGGTCAATGTCAGATGCAACAGAATTATAAAATGAATAAACCACTTTTAAAATTGAGGCATTAAAAGACAAAATATAGCTTAAAATATTCAAATTGCACTCACCTTTTAGTGATTCTAGATTTACAACGTGAGGTCCTTAGCCTTTATCATTTAAATATGGTTAAGATGTTTTGCCACATCTATCCATGAATAACGTTTATTTTTTAATGTGTCTTTACACAGTTACAATGCAGCGGCCATCATTACCGAGGAGCCTGGGATAGACGTGCCATACCTGGATAAGTTCGCTGTTAGTCAGGCCAAGCAGGGGGAAGGGATCAGCGACATGTTGTGGGACTGTCTTAACAAGAAGTACAAACAGCTGTTCTGGAGGTCCCGTACTGAGAACAGGATCAACCCATGGTATGTAACAGTACATGTGTGTGTGAGAGAGAGAGAGAGAGAGAGAGAGAGAGAGAGAGAGAGAGATCAGCGACATGTTGTGGGACTGTCTTAACAAGAAGTACAAACAGCTGTTCTGGAGGTCCCGTACTGAGAACAGGATCAACCCATGGTATGTAACTATACAAGTGTGTGTTTGTATGTGTGTGTGTGAGAGAGAGAGAGAGAGAGAGAGAGAGAGAGAGAGAGATCAGCGACATGTTGTGGGACTGTCTTAACAAGAAGTACAAACAGCTGTTCTGGAGGTCCCCTACTGAGAACAGGATCAACCCATGGTATGTAACAGTACATGTGTGTGTGAGAGAGAGAGAGAGAGAGAGAGAGAGAGAGAGAGAGAGAGATCAGCGACATGTTGTGAGACTGTCTTAACAAGAAGTACAAACAGCTGTTCTGGAGGTCCCTTACTGAGAACAGGATCAACCCATGGTATGTAACGGTACATGTGTGTGTGAGAGAGAGAGAGAGAGAGAGAGAGAGGTCAGCGACATGTTGTGGGACTGTCTTAACCAGAAGTACAAACAGCTGTTATGGAGGTCCCGTACTGAGAACAGGATCAACCCATGGTATGTAACGGTACATGTGTGTGTGAGAGAGAGAGAGAGAGAGAGAGAGAGAGAGAGGTGAGCGACATGTTGTGGGACTGTCTTAACAAGAAGTACAAACAGCTGTTCTGGAGGTCCCTTACTGAGAACAGGATCAACCCATGGTATGTAACGGTACATGTGTGTGTGAGAGAGAGAGAGAGAGAGGTCAGCGACATGTTGTGGGACTGTCTTAACAAGAAGTACAAACAGCTGTTCTGGAGGTCCCGTACTGAGAACAGGATCAACCCATGGTATGTAACGGTACATGTGTGTGTGAGAGAGAGAGAGAGAGAGGTCAGCGACATGTTGTGGGACTGTCTTAACAAGAAGAACAAACAGCTGTTCTGGAGGTCCCGTACTGAGAACCGGATCAACCCATGGTATGTAACAGTACATGTGTGTGAGAGAGAGAGAGAGAGAGAGAGAGAGAGAGAGGTGAGCGACATGTTGTGGGACTGTCTTAACAAGAAGTACAAACAGCTGTTCTGGAGGTCCCGTACTGAGAACAGGATCAACCCATGGTATGTAACGGTACATGTGTGTGAGAGAGAGAGAGAGAGAGAGAGAGAGGTCAGCGACATGTTGTGGGACTGTCTTAACAAGAAGTACAAACAGCTGTTCTGGAGGTCCCGTACTGAGAACAGGATCAACCCATGGTATGTAACTGTACATGTGTGTGTGAGAGAGAGAGAGAGAGAGAGAGAGAGGTCAGCGACATGTTGTGGGACTGTCTTAACAAGAAGTACAAACAGCTGTTCTGGAGGTCCCGTACTGAGAACAGGATCAACCCATGGTATGTAACGGTACATGTGTGTGTTAGAGAGAGAGAGAGTGAGAGAGAGCAGACCTGCCAAATCACTCTATTTGAAAAGAGTCAGTCTTTTTTGGAGGATTTCCTGAAAACTGTGCTAAATACTCTTTTATCACTCTTTTTTTCAGCAGCACTTTTGTTTACCTCTTTTTCTTTCATGAAAGAATTTGGAAATATACTTTTTCTCTCCGGCTTTTACAGTCCAGTTAGAACAAGAATGGTGCTTTTCACATTTTATGTGTGCAAATGTCCAGCATGTGTCACAACATGTGGGAAATGCCCTGATCTTAATGATTTTGGATGTGCACCATGTATATTACTGACTTTGGGAATGATATGTGTGTATATGTATATATATTTTTGTTATGCGAAGCATGGCTTTGTTCATTCTATGATAAAAAATGGGGATTTGATGCTAATTTTACTCTTTTTTTCTCTGTTTATTTCAAAGACGTCTATTATTTTTTGTAGAGAACTTATTCAATTTTTTTTCAGTCATTTAACTTTAACAGGATAGAGAGAGAGAGAGAGTGAGAGAGAGAAAAAGATTGCAGCTTATTTGTTAATCGGTCCATCCAGGTGATATCATGAGATTATATTGTTATATTGGTAGAATGTTTTACACTGATCGTTGTGAAGGTAGTCAATCTTGATTTAACTGTTATGGGTAAGTCATGCCATGTTTTGACACTTTGGTGAATTTTCAGACAAACCAGACATTGAACTGTACATTTCTTTGATTTTATATTATATGAATATTTTATATTGCATATTAATTGGTATAATTGTTTTCACAGGTACTTCAAGAAATGTGAAGGCAGTTGGAGCAACGGGGAATGGATTGTATTCTGGTAAGAACTTAAACAAAACGGCACTGTATGTTCAATAAATGTTTCACATGATGTCAAATAATGCCTGATTCTAAGAGAATTGTGTTCAAGCCTAATGGCCTAATTTTAGACACTTGTCTGTGATATAGATATGGCCATAATAAAAACATAACAGACCAGTTAAGGTCCCCAATCCTTCTAGTTGGATGTACCACATGTAACTCCCACAACTCCCACACACAAATGTTCTTAATATACTGTAAAAAATGTTAACCATGGTATATTCAGAACTGAGTTTTTTTTTTTGGGGGGGGGGAGACAAGTATCAGGGAAATGTAACTGTTTAGTGTGTTTTTAATAAAAAAAATTACTGAAAAAGTTGGGGGGGGGGGGGGATGGTATGTGGAATGCCCCCCCCCCCCCTGGTTCAAGAAAGGTGGGGATGTGTACCCCTGTCCCCTACCAAATTGTATACATTTCCATTTTGTGGCATCTTCCCAAAAGTTCGTAATAGAGGAATGTTCGTCAAATAAAAGGTTCTTTGTATTAGGTTTCACACTGCAGATTGTGTCAGGCTTTAAAAAAATAGCTCAGTTTTTGGCCAAACCTTAAATCATAACAAAACATTCATTTTTTAGCTGGTAAGATAAATATTTTTTTTAACATTGAATTAACATTTAAGTTAAATTTTAAATATATGGTGAATTAGAAGTTATTGGTTTACTATAGCATTAATGTAGTCCATATATATGTAGATTGGATGCTTATTGCTACATACTTATGTACCTACAGGTATGGCATCACTAACCACCGCCAGTCCTCGGCTCTCGTGGATCACGCCCTCAGCTTGCCGAGTTCATTTGGATCTGTAGGTAAGTAGAGGCTGCCCTGTCTTCTGTCTCTGTATCTTTCTACCTGTGCAGATGACATTCTAAAAATTACTTATTCAGTTTTAAAGAAATGTTCTCTTGCTTTAAGGTAGTTGGATAAAAATCCCCAAGAATGAAAATCAGCCCTAAGTCTTCTGTGAGCCTTCAAATTTGACAGCAGTTTGTCATGCCAAAGCTCTTTATCGCATATGTCCCCGAAATCCACTTAATTTGAACGTTCGCTGGTGGACCACTCCTCTCGCATAGAAACATATATGTCAGCAACAAACATAGGGAGAGCTATATTTTTCTATTATTTTTTCAATTAATTTGTTTCAAAAAGTCTGAAAATTACTAGTTAAGTTAGGATTGAATGGAGAATTGAATAGAAAGTAAAAAAATCAATTATTGAATCGATTCGATAACTGAATCGTCTCTTAAGTGTCATCACGATTCACAGGGCTACTTATAACACAGGTTTCTCTTTACATTTATAGTGGAACTGTGGCGGTATGGATTCCTCAGTTTGCATTGTATTTTCAGTAACTGGAGCCGACAACACCCTGGTGGACTGATGAGCAAGTGCCCGCATTATCCGTTAATTGCTGAAGCTTTTCCTGATTGGTTCATGCTGTTTACGTCGTTTTCAGGAAGACTGTTCTAGATCAAAGAGTTGTGCCAAGTTTTCTTCTGTTAAGATTGTTTATATTTTACAATATTTTGTTTGTTGAATGATAAAACGTGAGTTAATTTAGCATAAATATTACCGCATTTATGTAAATAGATTGAACTGTGTTTGCCATGTGGGCTGCCTGTATTGTAAATACAGCGGTCATTTATCATTCTGTGAGTCCATCTTCTTTAACATGTCCAGCTAAGCTGATGGATGGCTCACTTTTCAGATGCTTATTATTATGTCAGCCCCAGAGTTGTACTTGCAGACAGTAAGTCACACTTCAGGCAGAGTTGACTTGTACCCAGTCACACACAAGGCAGAGTAGACTTGTTCCCAACCCACTTTAATCCTCATCACTGGCAGCCACCTGTCATTTTATTTATTATAAATTAAAAGTTTGAGAGTTTAATGTAGTCTGAGGATGGAACAGTTCTTCTGAAAGAGCAAGAGTGCATGTCAGTGGTTGCAAGTGATAAACATAGTGCTGAATAATAAGGCTGGTATCTGCCAGTCCATACAACAAACTAAGAGTGTTGGGTACAAATCTAAAAAAGTGGGCAGCTCCCAAGACTAAGTATAAATTAGCCACTCTCCAAAAGGAATGTGAGTTCTCAAGTGGAGAAATACAAGTGTGACTAATCTGCTAGCAGAAAATACAGGTGGTAACTGAAACATATTCACAAATCTCATAGGGGAAAATACAACTAACCCCCAAACAGAAAAAAACAAATATCCTGAGTCTCAGTCTCGATATACAAGATCACTATTCTCCAAACAGAAGGACATAATCTAATCTCCAAGCAGATAATGCTGTTGATTAGCCCCCAAGCAGAATATACAGGTCAAACATCGATATTTTGTTATATGGAGCATGAAGAGAGACCTGGTTTTTATCGCTGTCACATTCTATCATTCAGTTGCTCAGTTGATGTCTATTGTTTTACATTAAATTTTATTTAAGAGCAGTAAAAGTTAAAAATTCTGCCTTAAGGTGCTGACTTTCTGTCTTATGTAGTGGATTCAACCAAGTGCATATGTAGAATTTATTACTATATAGACACATGCATAGCTGAATTATCATTCCATTAAACTATGCATTGCCCAGAATGACTGTTTGGGGTTTTGTAAAAACAGACATTTATAACATGTAACATATATGTATATTATAAATATAGCTTTATAATTGCTGATGCTGAATGATTATTTGTTTACCTTTAAGATAAAAACTTTCCTGGTTTGTTTGATTAAAAATTGACAAACAAGAGTGGATCATTTTTTCCAACCTTATTATTTATGGATAAATATATCTGTTGTGCTTACACACACACCCTCACACACACACACGCACACACATATATATATATATATATTTATATTTATATATAGAAAAACTGTATTATATGTTAAAAATGGTATTGCAGTGTTGATTCAATTAGGTGATTTGAGGGTAAAAAATAACACAATCTGAAGTTGCCACTGACCTTAGTGTTGCTTTCAGTGCAGTTAGGGTTAATACCAATTTTACCCGCCAGGTGTCAGCAACTGCTGAGGTAGAGACCACAAAGACGTGGTGGCCCAGAGCTTCAGTTTATAGAGAACTCTCCCTGTATGTTGTCAGTTTTGTCTTGTACACAAAATAAGCTTATGATCTTGATCTCAGAGTTGGAACCTTTCAGTTTCAGAGGTACTATATATAACACAAGTTGTCCTATATTATGTATGCTTAAAAATGTCAGGAATGTGTTACATATGATTAGTATATGCCTGAAAACAACATTTATATTCTGTATATATTGAAATCTGATATATTGTACATTTTGTGAACATTTTGAAATTTGATTAGTAAATGGTGTGGTATAAAGACCAAAATTATATGTTGTGTAGGCCACATGTACTATATATAATGCAGTAGGGAACTACATATTTGCTTCAGTTTCAGAGCATTAGTGGTGTAGCACATTAGGTACAGGCACAGAAGACAGTTATGTGATTTTTTTTGTTAGCAATGTAACAAAGTTGAGGGGCTAATCCAATATTTTGGGAAGGTAGAGGTTTACTCTTTTGGGTTGAGTTGCTGAAACCACTACAAAAAAAAAATGATTTTCTACTAAAGGGGAGGGGGGTTAAACCCCACAAACCCCTTCAGTTAGAACCCTAATGTTACATGGTAGTTGATACTGTATGTGACCTGTTTCACATTATTTTTATCATTGATAATAATTGCACATAATGTTATACTGTGTTTGACTTTTGGAGCAGAGAAATCCCCTGTATCATAAGGCCCTAAATTATTGTGGTATATTAATTCTACATGGACACAGGTACAGAGTGAATTGGTTCACACCTGCTGAGTTGATACATGTATCTAGTGACTGAATATCAGTAATTATTACCCAGAACAAAGCAGAAGTACCCAGATATTGTTAAGGGGGACAAAGAATGTTCGAAGAAAAGGGCTGAAGTAGGTATATTTGGTGAAAGCTCAAGGACATAAGGGCATTGAAAAAATAACTATTTATTTTAAAGTTATTCTGATTAATAAGTATTTTCAGTTATCTGCATTTTTACATTCACATCAATTCTCCAACTGATACCTCGCTACAGGTGTGTATGGTTTGTATATAATACAGCTTTTAGGACTGAACCACTCATTTTTCTCCATCTTTGTGAATTTTATTTATATATTGACTTATTAGATCAGGGTAGTGTCTGTAGATCTACTTAATCTCTTATCATTGTCAGGAATTAGTTTATATACTTGTCAAACCTATTGACACATGTGTGCATATTATACTCAGTAACAGAAAATATTTCTTCATTTGAAATAACTCAAAATGCTCAAAAATTTTGTGTTTTAACAGCCAAAGTACAATAGCACAAAAGACCAGAATAGGCTTTTGAAAAGAAAATATACACTTTATAACAGTTAAAGTATATGTATCAGTATTACGGTACTTGTTACAGGAGCTGATCTTGGACATTTTGGGAAGGCTGGGTGGTAGGTGTATGGATGATTACCATGTATAATAAATAACTAATCCCCTGGTAAAGGTCCACAACTCCCAGAGGGAGGAGGGGAGATGTTTAGCCATAAAAATATGAGGAAAACGGCACAACAAAAAGGCATTATTCCAGTTAGGAGGGTATAAAGCTCCTTAACCCACCCACCACCCCCAGATCCGGCCCTGAATAATAATACTTTCAAAATGTTTATTCAGGTATGGAAGAAGAAGAAATCTCAGCCCGTCTCATTTCACAGAATACACTCATAGACATAGATACACTAGACTTTCCACGCACTGTAACTTATGCATAATATATTGCTTTAAAACATCATCTCTAAAAAATTCATTTGATACCAGCGATGTACATAGCATTCTTAGAATTCGTAACAAAATTGGGTAGGAATATAACTATAAGCTGCTCGACAATAATGAGATATTTTTTATGTAGGTTTTGGAAGACAAAAAACACTAATACTGAAATAATGAGCTTTATTAGAGAGTGTAAAAGAAACATACTTGTTTTCAGTTTCTTTGTGAACATTTTCACATTTAAACAATCATTAGACTTGCAGTATTATTGTTCACGTGCAGGAGCTGAAAGTTTTTTTTTAATGTGACAGAGGGCGCTACCCTAGGGCCTGCACTTTTGGTCACAGGTGGCCTCACGGGAACTGATGTGAGAAAACAGAAATACATTGACATTGTTAAAAAACATGTACAGACTCAGTGAGTATGAAGTTATTATAAAATAATGTCTCCTCTTATTTTGATGCCCATGTAAAATAGTTATATTATAATTATATGTACGTGTATATATGGATATTATAATCATACGATTCCCCAGCCCGTGTGGCAATGGCAACACGCAGTCGGTTGTTTGTGGTAGTTGTGTGCTTAATGCCTAATGCGGTGTTTAACCTTCTGTGTATTGCTTGGGATCATATATAAACTTGTCTGTAATACTTGGGATCGTCTCGTATAAAAACTTCTGCGTAATTCTAGGGATCATCTGGTTCATAAAATTCTGTGTGAAATTATGGAATCAGCTGGTATAAAAACTTCTTGTAAAACCGGGGATCGTCTGGTATAAAAATTTGTGTGTAATACCGGGGGTCACGTGGTATATAAACATCTTGGTAATGCCAGGGAGAGTCTGGTTTATAAACTTCTGTGCAGCTATATATGAGGGTTTTCTGTATCCATCTTTATTAACAAATCTGAACTTGTTGTCTCGGTCAGGAAGACCGGATCGTGTATACGGCGTGTTGTAAATGCTTGTTAAATAAAGCACTTGTTTAAATATTTACATTGTTCTTTTTGTTTCAGATGAATTAAGGCAAACTTGGTTTGTGGGGAGGTCTGCATGGTTCTTCCATGGCTACGTCAAGCTTGTTCTGTCTGTTATATTGACAGAGCTCCCAATTAACCTACCTTTTCTCTAGAATGTGTGTGATTTCTGGCTTATACTGCGTACATATTAATTCCTGTTCAGAAATGTTCATGTAACACCTCTGTAATGGATGTGTACTTTGAGGATCTGAGCGTTGAAAAAAAGAAGTCTTATTCCGTCATAGACTGACAAATTAAATACATTCTATGCACGTTTTGATGAAAGTGACTTCTCAAAAGAAAAAGATGACATTCGAAGCAGTCTGAGAGCAAATTTAGAATCATGTGATGATGGCATCCTTAACATCCATAACAAATTGTTAAGTAAGACTAATGTAAAGAAAGCCTGTGGACCCGACAAAATCAGTGGCAGATTAATTAAAACCTGTAGAAATAGTTTGTCCTTCATCATACATCACATTTTTCAATTGTCTCTCTCTTATGTAAACTACCAAAATTATGGAAGACCGCAGAAATAATTCCAGTCGCCAAAAATAACTCTCCTAAAGTGATGAATGATCTTAGGCCTGTTGCACTTGCATCTATACTCGCAAAATCTTTGGAGCGAATAGTTCGTAATAAATTACTTCCAATTGTTAAAACAATGCTAGATCAACATCAGTTGGCACATTCATCCAACAGATGCACAAGCGACGCAATTGCCACTTTAACTCATTATATTTGTCAACACTTAGACAGGGACCCCAGAAATTATGCCAGATCACTTTTCATTGATTATTCTTCAGCCTTCAAAACAATACAGCCACACATTATGATCAATCAGCTCTGTAGGTTTAACATTCCTCCTTCCTACTGTCTATGGATTCTAGATTTTCTCTCGGATAGAAGACAACATGTCAGAACAAGCAAAGAAACTTCTTCAGATATAATCAGAAATACTGGTGCTCCACAAAGCTATGTTCTGTCAGCAGTCCTTTTTATTCTATATACAAATAATTTGTCTGTGAGCCTTTCAGATTGTAAAATTGTCAAATATGCAGACGATACAGTCATTCTAGGCCTGATACACAAGAATGATGAATCGCTCTACAGGAAAACCATTCAATATGTGACTGGTTGGTGTGAGGAACACTACCTTCAATTTAATGTAAAAAAAACTAAAGAAGTAGTCTTTGATTTTAGGAGAGCAAAATCTACAATTACCCCAGTTGCTATCAAAAATGAAGATGTCAATATTGTAGAAAATTATAAATACTTAGGATGTGTTATTGACAGAATTGGAAAGAACATGTGTTGAATCAATCCAAGAAAGCAAACAAAAGATTATATTACCTTTATTATCTCAGAAAGCTTAATATTCACAAAACCATAATTACCATGTTTTATAATTCTGTAATTTCCAGTGTCCTTACTTATTCACTGGAGTGCTGGTTTACAAATATATCTGATAAGTTAAAGAAACAATGAAATAATACCAGGAAGAGAAGTAGCAGAATAACTAGTACTTCTCTTGCCACACACCAGGAAATCTGTGAAACCAAAACAATGGCCTTCATATCAAAGGTCATAAATGACACAACACATCCCCTATATTCAGAGTTCCGTTTTTTACCTTCAGGTAAACGCCTAGATACAATATTCTGCATAAACAAATCGTTTTAAAAAATCTCTCGTACCCCACAGTATTAAACTTTTTAACTCACAACCCTCTTAGATATTTAATGTTTTGAATTATGTGTTTTACCTGCAGAAATATTTGTTTTATCATTTTGCTTAATTTTGCTTAATTACATGCTTAATTTTACATGCAAAGTCAATGTTATGTGTGATTTTTATGTATTTTTATGTATTATTTTATGTATTAATCTATCTATTTACTCATTTATTTTTATGTAATGAACTGCTAGTCAACGTCAGATTCCTGGTACTGAAGGCTAATAAATGTTTTCTTATCTTATCTTATCTTATTGCCGGTAATTACCCCTAGCCACCAAACTCTCCGCAGATTTTATTTGCCAGGACGCTGTCCTCGGAGTAATTTCGTGTTGCATCTCCGCACCTTTCTCGAACCCTTACAGGTATATTTCTTCTGGTTTTTCGAAACCACCCATGGGGGCAAACATTTTGCGTACACTCTAATTCCTGTATGTCACAGGTCGCATATCGAAATTACGGATATGCCGCAAGTAACAGAAGAACGGAAGAATGGCGTATAGCAAAATATAGGATACCACAAATAAGTTACAGTTAAGTTATATACAGGCTTTTCTTTTGCCAATCGACTCTCCGTCTCATTGGTCGTCTTTAAAAGGGCACAAATCGTGTAACGGTATAACCCTGAAAATTGAAACTTAACATATTATAAAGTCCTGTCAGGTCCTCAATGGAAGCAGATAATTTGTCATTGTTACCTGCATCCTCTGGCGCAGGGAATATGTATGGTAAGGCACCGTTATAACCGATATGCCTCCCTGTACAATATATATTATAAACGACGGTGGCCGCAGTGAACCTTTGTCACTGAATTTTTCACGTGGCGAAGCTACGGATATGCTCGTTGTTAGTCTTGAACTGTCGAGGGGGGGGGGGGATGCAAACTGTATCCTATAAGGGGGGGGGGGGTCATTTTCCTTATTTGTAAATAAACCCATAGATATTTAAAATTTAATGTTTGAAGGGTGTATCGCAGCGCCAATTACGATTGTGTTCAAAGATAAGTTCTTATTCTTGATCCAGACCTCAGGCCGGCAGTGCAAGAAGAGGACACATAGTTCCAGAAGTTTTCAAATTTGTCAAAAGCGAAGCAAAGATAACGCAAATTTCGAAATGCCGAACCAAAATGTTAATTTTTTTCACATCTTCTGAGAATCGTAAGAGTCATGCAGATATTACGCTATATTTCAGTAGTTTCAAGCTAATGAACTAAATTTGATTCTTAAAATAAAATATATGGCAGGTAGATTTTGTCTTATATAATGCTCATTAATTTACAAAATTATTTTTAATTATCTTCTTCCTATCACCTGTGCAATTAGAAGCATTTTCACCTGTCACCATCGTGTTGTGGTGTTATTTATTCATATTAGAGTAGTTCATTCAGTCTTCGTTATACTTAAGTACCATCTGGCGTATTTTGGATCAAACTAAACTGGTCCTCGGGTGGAAATTAATGATCGGGTAGGCAAAGCTAGTCATTGTGTCCCCAAACAAAGTCGGGATACTATGGTTTCATGAAGGTCCCGCCGCCGCCGCAGAAAAATCTTGTGATTGAGATAACTCAACAAAATTTCACGGATCTTTATCAAACTTTACATGCGTATAGATATAGGTAAGAGGACGAAGCCTATTTAAAATGGGGTCATGACCTTTGCTAGGAGAGTGACCGTGACCTTGAATAGGTCCACTTTTGTTGAAAATCACACAAATTCTTAAAAATCGCAGGAAAGCTTGCATGGATTGGACCAATAATCAAGGTGACCGAAGATCTTGGATAGCCTTGTGATGTACCGGAAACTGGAGGCGCCACCTGTTATCTTTTTCTTGTTTTCGCTCCTTCTAATACCCCATAATTGCCATGTGAAAGTACTATGAGCATTATAAGTAAAACAAAACTAGGCCTAATGGACAAATTTCTTTCATATTAGAGGGAGTGGTTATGGGATGAGGTCTATATAAGTTTAGGTCATGACCTTTACCCCGAGAGTGGCCTTGACCTTGAATATTTCCATATTTGGTGAAAATCACATCTCTTATGTTATCTCCAGTTTTGATAGCAATATGGATTTCAAACTTGACTCGTGTATGGTCCCTCACAAAATTAAGAACCAATTGAGGCTTTGGATCCGCTTCTAGTATGATGGATGTATAATCTTGTTTATCTACAAAACACAGCAAGGTTAACGATTGGAAAGAAATGGTAATTGTTGTAAATGTGCTTAAGTTGAAAGGTCACTAGCTGCAAAACTCTAGTCCGTCAGATATCTTTGTTGAATGTGTTTTGATTATTTTGGCGGGCCACCTAGTGTTATAAACACGTGGATATAAAAAAATAACAGCCTGTGTGCGGTGGGATTGGCATATGCTGGCCTATTTTATAAAAAAAAAAAAAAAAACACCTAGACAATTAGCCATTACAAAATATTGGTTTAAAAGTTTAGTCAAATCGAAAACCCGGAAATACCATTAGGTGCAGAATATATTGTTTTTTGTTTGTATGGCATAACATCTGAATTTCATTTCTGATATTAAATATACAACATTATCAAGATTTTATTATAAAACAGGAAGAAATGTTATAAATAGTTAAAAGATCTGGGCCTTCTAATGAATAAGGGAATTTTCTCACAAATATTAATGTGATTTGGGTTAATTCTTTAAACAAGTCCCTGACACGCAGTGGGAGGCAAAAAGTGCCCCGGTCGAATCGAGGCAGTGATAGTAAATACCACGGCACGTGAGAAATGGCATGGTAACGATGAGAAGTAAGCACGTGCTTATCTCGGCAGACGACTTTGGCACATGCAGCAGGGGGCCGTCAAAGCAGAGGGGACAATATATAAACAGTCTATACTGTTCTATGTGCATGGCGTTAACCTTTTACTCACGGTCTGTGCTCTGGTGTCCGTGTCCTTGGTGTGTGCTGCCTAGACCATAGAAGCCGGTAAAATGCATCGTTTACTATATCATGACTTCAATATCAACTATTTTACCCCAAGCATTTAATTTATTGAAAGATGATATTTTGCAGATCCCTTATCGTTTGAAACATAATATGCAGCCTTATTTTTATAACGATCGCTCTCTCTGTCCGTCGTCCGTCATCCGTTAACAGGGCATAAATCGTAACCACTTCATATAGAATCTTCTAACTTGACATCCAAGGAGGTCCATGAAAAAATCTCCTTGGAAACCTGAAAAAGGTCTCTGTTACCCATATCCTCCGAGCTGAGGGGCTCAGAATTACCTCCCAGAATAATTAAAAATTTGATTCAAAAGCTCCAGTATCTGAACAACAAATGCATGCATTGATCACCATGGTTCTTGTGCATGCATATTGATCATGGGGTGTTTCATCAGTTTTTGCAGACTGGTGGCGCCACCTTGATTTTTTCGAAATTATACGCTTTTTTTTAGCTCAGCTGATTGAAAGTTATCTGGGCTATAGCGATCACCCTTTGTCCGTCGTTCGTCCATCCTGCCGGCCGGCCAGCCGGACGTTAGTAGGACACAAATCGTATCCATAAAGCCTAGAATCATGAACTTCGGCATCCTGAAAAACCTGATATTAGGTCACTGCGACCTATATTCTTCGATTTATAGAGCCTGTAACACCCCCCCCCCCCCCCAAAAAAAAAGGAATCAATAAAAAAAAAACACTAATCGCCAGATTCCTCAGGAACGGCCTGATGTATTTTCATCTTATTTGGTGTGTTTAAGGGTCTTAATTAAGCTTAGGTACTGGGCATGAATAGTGGCGCTACCTGCATTATCTTAACTTTTACGAATTTTTACCTGTATTTTTTAGAACAATAGGACTGTTAACAAGGCACAGATCGTACCCATAAAGACTAGAATAATGAATCTCTGCATCCTAAGACTTCCTCAAAAGTTCTCCTCAGAAACCTAAAATTAGGTCACTGTGGCTAATATTCTTCAAGTTACGGGCACCCAGAAATAATGTAAAATGCACACATATTACCAGATTCCTCAGGAACGGCATGATGGATTTTCATCAAATTCGGTGTGCTTATTTGTCTTAATGAACTTTAGCCACTTGGCCTGAATGGTGACGCTACCTGCATTATCTTAATTTTAACGATTTTTTTACATGTATTTTTTAGAACACTAGGACTGTTAACAAGGCACAGATCGTTCCCGTAAAGGCTAGAATCATGAACCTTTGCATCCTGTAAGTTCCTCGTAAGTCCTCATAGTCCTCAGAAACCTGAAATTAGGTCACTGTGACCTATATTCTCCGAGTAACTGGCCGTGTTTGAGCACCCCAAAAATATTGTTACAAATATATACAAATTACCAGATTTCTCAGGAAAGGCTGGATGGCTTGTTATTTTATTTGCTGTGCTTATGGGTCTTGATGAACTTAAGCTAATAAACATGAATGATGATGCCACCTACATTATCTTAATTAGCTGCCTGTGCAAGGACATATTGTCAACATGTCAGTCAGCTGAGCGTCATGACCCATGGGTCACTTGTTTTTTTTTTAACTGAGAAGAACTTCTTAAAATATGTGGCAAATTTACATATTTAAATCTGTTTGCTTCTCTGGTAAAATTAAACGAATAATCAATATTATAATGGACCGTGGTTCCAATCGACCTTTGTCATGTAACTCCTTGGAATAACCAATTTCTTTTTTGAACTATAAAGAAAGTTTCCGAGTGTTTTAAGGGGAACCTTTTTCCATATATCAACTAATGCTTGAGAAATTTAACATTTGTTTTTGAAGGAGCCATCGCCGCGCCATCTATCAGAGAGTTCACGTATCGTGTATCATCAAGCGTTTGAACGCACTCCATGGAAAATCTAGATGTCTCAAGTCGGATGTCGGAGTTAAGATCATGGCTCTAGTTCTTAATTATAATATCTCTACACCTTCGTCCTCTCTAATAGACCATGACGCCAATAATCAATTGATCTGTCCATAAAGTATCAGGCTAAATATTACTTTATTAATATTACCATGTCACATCAGCCCATCACCTGGTAAAATAACGACAACGGTTAATATATAGCAATATTTACGTCCAACATATATTCTGTGCTTGATATTTTTTGACGGCCCCCGGAGATACCGCTAGGTCTGGTTCAACACGCACTATACCAATATATGATAAACATGAGGCGTGCATGTAGACTACGTGTAACTTGGCTGTCTCCACGTTAACTGTACACAAACTTGAATAATTAACAAAATTTAATTATAAAGACAATGTGCCGTAAGTTGTTTCCGATGATACAATGCCTCTTTCTTTTTATGGTCGGCTATTTACTGACTCTGCAAGGTAAGTTCAAACAGACATTTCTTTCTGTACATATATTGAGCCCTTTACCTCGAGTGCATGGAGCCCACCTTCTAAAATAGTTAAAAACTTGTATTAATCTTATTATGATTAATTAAGTAAATAATTAATTGAAAACCAAAGCTTTACCTGACATATATTCAGTAAGATAATATTCCGGGGCAACAATATAGGGTGATGGGTTATATATCACTTTTATCAAAGGGGTGGGGGGGGGGGAGGGGATGGTCAATGTTATATCAGACATCCCCCTGCTATTCAGATAATAAAATTTATAAAATGTAAACTGAATATATTAATAATTAGATTTATAGACGTTGGTTCCATTTATGAGTTAACTATGAAATATTATCTAAATATATATATATATATATATATATATATATATATATATATATATATACAGTGAAACCTCGTTGTGTCGAAGTCAGAGGGACCCCAAGAAAACTTTGACACATCCGAGGTTCGACACAAGCGGGTTTTATTTAGTAATAATTTAACTAGAGTTGTCCAGAATATCGAGTGCGTGACTTCGACATAAGCGGTGTATTCGACTTACGCGAGTACGACACAACGAGGTTTCACTGTATATATATATATATATATATATATATATATATATATATATATATATATATATATATATATATAAAACTGGTTTAGAATTTACTTCCTTGCAACAGTGTATTGACATTCAGAAGCTTGAATACCAGCCATTATGACTTTAATCAGTGAAAGTAAAGAATAAATACAAAGAGAGCACATGAGGCAAAGCAAACAGCATTGTAGGAGTCAATGACCACTGGCTATATGAGGGCAGTCACATTCACCCCCTGATGGTGGCCCGACTGCAGCGCTACAGGTGGCTGATAAGGAACTAGGGGTAACATTGCCGCCGCTAAAGGGGTCTATACTGGAAACATGATACCTAATCTGATTAAGTACCGTAAGTCTTCCAAAGCCCTCTCTGCTTTGACGTTTGTAACAACCGTAAATTTCCCAAAGGAGTTCCCGCATACTTGTGGACAGCCAGCCCGTATAGCACATTTTGTATGCGACTGATACTGGGACGCAACTCCGTGAAGCACCGTACTTGACGAAGTGTAGGATGTGATGAATAGAGGGAACTAATCACGTGACCCAAACAGGCCTGCCTGCTAACCCACCTACGAATGCAACAGAATATCGTACCAATATCCATTTTTATCATTCCTAAATTACTTCATTATGTGACACTTTCAATACATCGGCGCAGCTGAAGCATGTCAAAAGGTCTGTTTTTTTCCCGTTCAACAGGGCATATGCCAGACACATTTAAGTACAACGTTCTTACCAAACATGATCATTCTTTGTTCTTCTAACCCGTGTCCAACTGTGCTCTTAGGTGATTTTCTGAAATATTCCATTTCATTCATATGGTAGTGATAGCCTAATATGGACAGAATATCAAAATAAATTGTCGATGTTTAACAACATTTTTGACTCTTTCACATGTCCTGACAAATCAGATGTGTCCCTGTATCAGGCTACATGAGTAGCCGTCTTTTTTTATTGGTTATATTTTAAGAGTGTTAACATTACATCATCTAATCAGCAGATATTAGAATGAGGCTTTATTTTCACGTGACTAGTGATCACGACTGCAATAAATGGGGCGGGTTTGTTGTAAAAAATAAAATGATTTCTCATATTTTAAAATAAATTTATTACTTTATCTTGTTGAAAATAATTTCCTTTAATCTTATATACGTTATCTCCTCACACAGCGGTTATACACTGTAGTCGTCCCAGGTGTCCTTCCGTGTAACCGCTGCTTTGAAGAACAAGATTCTCTTGGTTTGACCACCAGGGTGGGCACATAGCAAAGAATTGTGATCAGACCAATGATAGCGTTGGTCTGATAACACCGGTTCTGGCACAGGGCCAAGTATCAGACCAACGTGAGCTGGTGTCCTGGTGTAATCAGGCAAACGAGAGTGGGTGTCTCATGTATAAAAGTGACCTGTGACCTACCTTTTGAAAAACAATTTATGTGATTTCTGGCTTCCTCTGAGTTGTTTTATTTTTGTGGGCCCCCACATATTATAAATACGTCGATTCAAACAAAACACGCAGCCTGTGTGCGGTGATATCCACGTTTTCTGGCCTATTTTTATAAAAGCTCAAAGGGATGTGCGCATATATGAACCAGGTGGACTGATATAAATAACCATCCAAAAAAGGGTTATTTCAAACTGAGATTGTGCATTCCAATAATTATTACCATTCTGCATGCATATAATAACGTCCTTTCCTGCCATGGGTGTCAGGCAAATTCAAAATTTGGCATGACCCCAATAATAAATACTACTTCCCCGGTGGCAGTCTACGGCAAATGTACCCCATGCAAGCAATGATCGAATGCAAAAATTCGCGAAAGGAATATAATTGATCAGACCAGGCATTACTTACAACATTACGTTACAGGGCGCTGTCGCATTGTTCTATTCCAGAATTCTGGTCTCAGCGATGTACATTTCTACGTAACGAGTTAAACTAGATAAACCATCCAGGTAAAAATATTAAATATTAAGGTAGATTGGCGTGCTGTTATACATAATTAAACGCAGCTTCATGGAGGTAATGCATTTACGGATCTATACATGTTGATATATTAATCCGCCTGTGTAAAAGATATCTTTATTACAGTCACAGACATATTAATGAAATTTTGTTTCGAAATGAATATTCAAGTAGTTCGCTCAGGTTTTGCAGTGAAGAAGATGGCATCTTAAGCCGTTTTTGAAAAAAAAATCTTGATACAAATGCTGATGCCGGAACTTTCTCTGTTGTTTGTTTGTTTGTTTGTACGAGTGTTCATGCACAACCTTTAAACAGTACGTTGATGTCAGGGGCGTCAATATATGAGGGGATGGGGGGTATATATACCCCCCACTTTTTGGCAAGGGGGGATGGCCAATGTAATCATCCCCCCCCCCATTTTTTAGAGAATAATATTATAATATTGCAAATGAAATATATTAATAAATATATTTAAAGACTTTGGATCCATTTACAAAAAAATGTTATATCTAAACCTTGCTTTGTATAACAAAACCTTATTTTCCATTACAATATTATGATTATTTGAAATATGATTAACGTTGGTATGTTTATATATATATATATATATATATATATATATATATATATATATAGTTGAATATGTCACTCATAGACGCTGTGGTATATGTGTGTGTGTATATAAATATACAAAGTCATCCCCCCACCCTGGAAGAAAAATTGACGCCACTGGTTGATGTACACGGAGGAGATGCGGAACGCAGGAGGTATCATGTTGGTGTGCTTCTCTTCTCTGTACTTCCGCTGAAGTAATCTCCTGCAGTGGTTCGTGTACATTAAGAAGTTTACTATGTCATCTGAAGCATTTTTTTTTTATTTTTGTGACAAGGGTTGGATATCGGTCAGCCTATTCAGGTAATACACGTATTACGATACACTTAAAGCGATCACCGATACGTATTGACGATACACTTAATTTTTCTTTGTGTATAATTTCTTATTAAAATCTCTGTTGTTAAAGTTGTTCGTAAACAAATGAAAAAGACAGTAAAATTAGTCTATCTTTGTCATGAAAGCACCAAACACTATGTATACATTGCTTATCCAGTCGATAATACGACAATACATGATCTTATTTAAGTCTGATAAGGTCAATATAAGAAATAAAAAACAGCTTAAACTTCACCAATAACTCAGATTAAAGTTCACGTTAGGATGGCATGACTTGTTTCTATATTTGTGAGCTGTCTTTGTGTTTCATCGATACGACGATACAGCATGCAAAGCGTACCATTACATCTGAAGATGCTAAGGTTTTTATTACAGTGATATATCTGGCTTCCTGGACCTTAGATTGGATAGATAGTGTACAGACTGACCAACAGATGGCGCCTGAGGATTCTGTCGGTTTGCCTCCTGAGGTATGTGCAACTTTAAATTCGTTTGAACTGGGTCGGAGTGTCTTATTAATGTGATGACAGCAGAACTGGCGTAAACCCCTATATCTAAAATGAATCGGAAAGTTGTTTTAAATTAATATTAGATCCATTAAATATAGATTATTTTAATCTGGTTCAGTGTTCTTCCTGGTGGTATACATTTCTTATCTATTTATTTTAAAATGATTTTGTAACATAAACAAAATTAACTATTTAAAGGTAAACTATTAACAGTAACAACTAAAATGAAATAAAAATAATAAAAAACTACATAACAGCTTCTCAAAGTCCCTCCCCCCCCTCAAAACTATTGTTCTTCTTGCTGAAAACTGAATTTTTTTAAATATAAATTTAAAATTAAAGTTTCAAGGTAGATAGAGACACGAAAAACAGCTCGCAGGTGAGCTAAAGGAAATTTTGTTTTGTGGACTTTAAGAAGTGTGTTTCATTCTTTGCTCAAGCTCAATATTTTCTAGACGCAAACGTAATATTTTGCATGAAACCTTCTCTCGGAGCCAATATTCAGCAAAGTGAAGCAGCTTATTATAATTCTACAGTAGCCCTATAGTTTTATTAAATGTTGTTTCTTGGACCAGGGTCCTCAGGAGCCCGCGAAGGTGGTTGTGATGGCGTACTTCCGAGGAGGATCCAGCTTCGCCGGGGAGCTGTTCAACAGAAACCCCGACGCCTTCTACTCGTTTGAGCCTGTAGACGGACTGTTTGGTCACCTGTACGGCACCAAGTACGGCCTCAGCCCGTACGACATTTATACAAGTCTTAATGGATCTCTCAGGTGAGCTACACCAACGATCTAAACCCACGTTTATAATGGCTCTCTTCAACTAAGATTTCGGTTAAGCTGGTGTATTTGCGGGCTGTTATTCGAATCCTCATGACAAAGAACAAGTAGTACTGGTATCGCAAATGTATATACCCTTTTTATGCTTATTTTTGGTAATCTTATTAGAAATTAAGGTTTTTGAAAACATATTTAAACTGTTTTATGTGGTGCCCACTTTATACCAGGATTTTTTTTATAACATGGTGCTCAAATTGACCATAATAGTACAAGTTTATAAAGGTATTGGCCATAGAAAAACAATTTCACATACAGCCATTCACAGCATTTTGAACCTCCTGTTCCAAAACGAAACAAATGAGTAGGGAAAATAGTGTTTTTTTAACAGTAGGGCAAATAGGTCTGTGACAAAAAAAAGTAAAAAAAAAAAAAAAAAAAATAAGGATCACTTGATAGGCTGCGAGATTTAATAAAAAGACATAATCATTAACTGTCGGGTGATCATAATTTAAGTGGCATTTATAAGTCAACATCAACATACCGGTATGGCATGAAAATGGTTCTTTGAATATTTAAGGTGAATCATTGACTTTGTATCCAAATATGTTTCATTGTCAAAACTGCATGCTGATTAGGTTGATACAGATTTAAGCGTAATTAAATGATGTTCCAACTCCAACTTAGCTGCTGTCACAGTTAATTGGTGGATTGACGATGGTATCATCTAATGATAGTGAACAAATTTACCGCCAGGTGGCAGTAGCTTTCAAGATGACCGTGCTGTTACAAATTTGAAACCCGTTTGATTTAATTTGGCCTGTCGAGGTCTATTTTGCTTTATTGGAAATATTTTTAAGCAAATAAATATAAAAAAATCCGGGAGGTACGTAGAGTAGCATGCGCGATAGATATAATTTTTCCAAGACATGAATTGTTTCAGAAATTTGCCCCAGGACGTTGTGGATGAAATGGCAGAACATATCCTTGACATCTTGGACTGCAACGTAGACGGAATTCCAACGGAAGTGCTGTCTCATCGGTTTATCCATAAACTCACGCCGCTGTCGCTGCGTCCTTATAGAAACTGCTTGTCTTCGCCTCCACCGCAGCTAACTTCAAAATGGCCTGAAGGGGGCACCACCGTAGATTGTACGGACGGCACGATTGATTGTTTATTGAACAAAAAGTTAAATAAAACACCTCACCCACCCGAAAGAAAAACTGTTAAGGCAAGTAGAAGGGTCTTAATGAAACAGTCAGAAAAATGTCAAGATGAATTTTCCGGTTCCTGTGGACAACATAGGTTTTTCAACTCGATGAATAATGAGAAATGTAGGACTCTCTTAAAGTTTGTGGGCCACGGCCGGAAGCGGACACCTTGGGATTTAATTCCGCCAAACGAACTCCAAAAACTTAAAGACGTCGGTGTAACTCATGATGATTATATGTCGGCAGAAAAACGCCAAGAATGTATCAGAAATGTGTCCACTACTGTAAACGCTTGCACATACGAGTTCCAGAAGGCATGCAAGAGCATGATACGTAGTGTTAAAACAATCCGGTTAGATTTAGATATAGTAAGCCCCATCTTGCGGCGAAACCCAGACGTTAAGATTGTCCATGTACTCCGTGACCCCAGAGCAACAGCAATGTCGACAAAAAACATACGACAAATGTCAAAAATATCTAAAGAAAATCTCACTACAGAGGCATGCGTTATCACCCGGAAAATGTTAGATGACGTCCTGAAGAGGAGAGAACTAGAGAAACTCTACCCGACTAACTTTTTCGAACTAAAATATGAATCTCTCGCAGACGACATGATGTCAGCAGGAAGGGAAGTGTACGATTTTCTCGGGCTTCACTTGCCATTTGGTGTAAAACGGTACATAACAGGGAAATTGGGTCAAGGAGGGTCATTCGGTACAGGCCGTAAAGACTCCAAAAGAACGTCCACAAAATGGATGGATAGTATAACATACAGGGAAGCTACAGAAATTAACCGTGCGTGTGGTGAAGTGATACGACAACTCGGATATGATATATAAATATGTTACATGTCACATGATATGTTTTATATTTTATTTGTCCAATTTATGAGACGACCTTCAGACGACCTTCAATGTCCCGATGGCGTGATATAAGCGTTTAAAGTATGGACTTTCCTTCCTTAGATTGTCATCATGTGCACTTGTTATTCCCTTCATGCAGTCAGTGAACACGAATATAAGCACTGCCAGGTTTCTTCCACGTATAAATGTAAAAAGGATACTTGATTTAATAAAATTATTTAAATCGGGCGGTATTATTACAAGCAATTAAGTATTTAATTCTCTACGAATACAGCATTGTTACTTCTCTATTATTTTAACGATACTTGAAATTAATGGTAATATTTATAATTCAGTAATTAAAATGTAAAATATTTGGACATAACAAATGCTTGCACTGCCAGGCATGTCTCAGGTCAGTTCCACCAGATGACAACCCCTCCTGCCGTTATTCAGTCCTCACGTTCGACGTAAGATACTGTCCAAATTAAGTGTATAGGGTCATCACGTGACTTTGATGTGAGATTCCCTTAATTAAGAATCTTCGTCCTACTCCAAACCAAAAACAATTAGAGTTTTACTGATGTATGACTTGCATGTATACAACAATGTAATGGAATTTACCTGATCGGTTGAATAAATACCATATATAAAACCGATGTACATGTATTTCATCGGGTTAAAGCACCACATACTATTTCTTTCTGAAAATTGCCAGACGGACAAATAATTATCAAGAAGCCACCTGTATAGTTAAGTAGGAAACATCATCACTTTCTCATGTATTGGTGTCCCTCTTCACAAATTTCAATATCATAAATCCTGCACTTTAGGAGTAACAGTAGAGCGCCGTTTTCCGAATGTCGAATTTCTGAAATTCGTTTTTCCGAAATTTTTAATCTGGAACCGAAAATTTATTCGTATATAAATATCTCAAATAATTTTTTTGTAACTGATATATAATTACCAGTCACAAGGGCGTGCAGTCAGGTGTTTAAGTCCAGTGGTGATTACCTCCTCATTGCTAGTGATTTCAATGCCAGACTAGGGAACCTGAGTGATACTATTGCAGAGGATGATATTCAAAACAGACAAGTGCTGGATGTATGTAAAAACATGCTTGGATCTTCTTTACAGGAATGTCTACATAAATCCAAGACCGGTATAGTTAATGGTAGGGTGAATCCAGAACAAAACGACTTCACTTTTATCTCAACTAGAGATAAATCTATTGTTAACTACTTAATTATTCCTAATGAATGTTTGAAACGGGTAACAAACTTCAAAATTGTTCAGGCAAATGAACTGATTGAAAAATTACAGCTGATGCCTCTGCTATCCAGTAATTGTATAAAGCTACAGAACATCCACTTCTGTTTGCAGAAATTCTAATTGACGATGAATTTGACAATATTTCAAGGCATAAAGTTCTATCATCGGCCTAAAATGCGAACTCCTGTAGTAAACGAATATATAGATTTGACAATCCTAAAGCGGGTTTTTTATAATGATAGTATAGCGATTAACCTAGGGAATGTGGCTCAAAACTTTGATTGCTCTAATATAGATCGGTGTTACGAGGAATTTTGTCACATTATTCTGAACGAAATGGATACATTTATTGATTTTCACAAAGTAAAATCAACAGGACCTAAAACAGAGGTACAAATGCCGCTAAAACATAAACAGAAACCCTTCTGGGACAATGAATTAAAGAATGTTTGGTGTGAGTATAAGCAGGCAGAGAAACTGTTCCGTAGGTTCAAAGGTCCTGGTCCTGAACAAGACTATATATGCACTTATGTTATCTAGATCTTTCTCTTCTTCAGGAGAAATTTTGATAAGTTACTACGGACTAAAGAAAAGTTATATAATCGCCTACAACTTGAAACATAGGATAAATTGTCAAAATTTGGCTGAGAAAGTATTCTGGAATAGAATACGCAAACTTGATCCAAAGAATTCCTCCCGTGCATTGAAACCTCGTCCTTCTTTCGCCCACATTGGCCAATCAATTGTAACTGAACCGAAATTGGTGAAAGACAAGTGGTTCGAGGATTTTTCTAATTTATATCAAGGAACCAGTCTTGGTGAATATAATTTCAATCTTAAGTTTTACTATGAAGTGCTTGGTAGATTGGGAGATCGAGAAAATTGGATGTCATTACCACAGTACAAGAAAACATTCACATGAATAGAGAAATATCTTTTGATGAAATCGAAAGGGTCATAAAACGTCTTGAAGTAAATGAGGCGGCAGGTCCCGACCTGATTCCCAATGAAGTACTAACATGCTCTAATGTTAAACTATTCATGTACAAGTTATCGCTCTAATTGTATTTTCTCTAATGGTATTACTCCGGCATGTTGGTCTCAAGCCGATATCTCTCCAGTTCTTAAACCTGGCAAAGATGCCATTGAACCTTTGAATTACAGGGGCATTAGTTTTTTTATCATGCGTTGAAAAAGTTTATAGTGCCCTGATTATAGAATAAACACTTATTGTAAGGAACTTAATGTTTGTCTTCACAGTGTTCACTTTAAGCTGCCAGGAGTTACACCACGACTCAAGAGCAATAATTAATTTTTTTAGTTCCGCCTCTGTGTTCGCCATTAATATAATATCAGCTGCATATAGTAACATAGATATAATGTCGTCTCCAAATATTACACCAATAACAAGGCTCTTAATTTAAGGTTTCTACTAAACCATTAATAAATATATTAAAAAGCGTTGGTGATAAATTATAACCTTGTCCTTGCCCGCATGGTTCTTCAAACCAATTTGTGTGTACATTACTTTACCTAACATGGACTGAATTACCGCTATATAAACTTTTTATGGCGTTATAGATTTTACCGTCAATATATATATATAGTTTTAGCAGCCGATAAAAGAGTAATTTCCTATTCACCTAACTAAAAGCTTTTTCCAGGTCCATTAGGGCGACATGCGTTTCTATACCTTGAGATAATCGATTCCTTAATAGTGAAGTAACTACAAAAATTTGGTCAGTACAAGATCGCCCTTTCCGAAATCCATTCTGTAATTCGACGTTACAAATAGAAATATGGGGAACAAAAAATTGAAAAAAAGGTTTTAGTCCTTTATGTAATAATGGTGAAGTAGAAGACGAAAAACACTTCATTTTTTAATGTACTACTTACAATGCATTCCGAACAATTATTTTTGATAAAGCCTCTTGCAATTATACGCACAATTTCCTCTTCATTATAAAACAGATCAATTGGTTCATTTAATGAATGTCGGTTGTATGATTTTAGCTGAATACTCTCTTGGGACCGCTCTTTCTTGGGACCCGTATATTCTAATGATAATTACTATTGTTAAAGTCTACCACTATGTATTAATTGTCTATATACTTGAGGTGACATATAAGCCCAAGAAGGGCTTGGTAACTGATTGATTTGCTTATGATTAAGTTTATTTCATGTATGTTACATGTGTGAAAACTACAGCTAGTCCCGCAACACCAGGCTATACCCCCAGAAAGCGGCTGAGCAGTTTATCCAGGAATACTTGTGTGTTATCAACCATATCTTATTTGTACTCATGCAAGCATTATACGTCGGCTTGGGCTAGGCTGTCAGGCCAAACAAGTGAGCAGTTCACTCGCATGAACATAGGTGAGCTTCATGCGAGACCATAGCATGCGGGGCTGGCCATACATACAAGCAGTTCGTTCCCAAGAGCAATTGTGTAATTTTCTTAGACACCCTTTTATTCAGCGTATTCAACGTTTCACTTTTACTGTCAAGAAGAACATTACTCAAACACAATCGTCTTGCTGTCACTTGTCAGAGATATTGAGTCAAATAAGAAAAAAATGACAGCGGTTTGCTTTGATGACGAGCGGCTCTGCCGTGGTGACAAGTCTTCAATATGCGACGTCGGCTAGGGAAGTCAATTAGTTTAAACCTTCGTTGAATCTAAATATTTTATATTATCCATTTTAATTAGTGGGCTCTTCGATCGTTCGAAAACTTGTATTCCCTTGCCTCATTGTGCGAGTGCCGCTTTGGCGCCGCCTGTGGGCGCCCAAGAAAATAAGATAGCTTTACCAATGCCGATCTTTACCAACCAAGATCTGCAATAAATCCAGTATTTTATATATCAATTGCGTTGGTCGAAAAGAAACACGGTGTTCCATCAGTAAAATGAGGTTAAATTTATCACTAGGCCTATTTATCGTACGAACTTGCCGCTTGAAAAGTGACGGTTTTTTTTTAAAAGAAAGCTAGACCCCCGACGCTTTCGGAAAAATGGCGCTCTATACTTTATATATTAAACACAGGTAAATTTACAAAGGACAGACAAAAGAACAGACTCAAGTGCACAATAAACTGCACATCTGCGGGTTTGAGCAGTACTAGGTTTACCAAGGGCCGAGCGGACTACGGCCTCGAGTTCTTGCAAACATAATAAATAGATAATAAAAAATATGTTTCATTTATCATTATAACGACAAAAGATCAGGGGCGTACCTGTATAGGCAAAAAAAAAAAAAAATCAAGTGCGAGCCCAGTTCAAGAATTCACGAACACGTTAATTGGAGTGCAGAATGAATTTGATTTATATAGGTCCAGGTGCTTAATTACATGAGCAAACAGGTGCAACTAACTTACTGTGGATATGACGCGCTGCTGTATTGTGCTATGAATGTATTCAGCTATATATATGTGTGTGTGTGTGTGTGGATTTATGCATGTGTGAACGTAATCATTAATTCCATACTTTTGGAAACTCAATTAAGATTATTAGTTTATAAACCAATATATTATATAGGCTAGCATTTCAGCAACATTCAGTTCCATTGAGCAGATAAAGAATAGAGTGATAATTTGTTTATCATAAACAGGTGGTACAAACAATTATTCCTTCAATTTTTTCAAACCCAAGGGCCTCAAGACCCCAAGCTGACTCTGTTGGTGAAAATTAAGCTGCTTAATAAGTCCATACCTTCAGTTGGGCAATGTTAACATTCACGCTTTCCATCCTCTATTTTACAAATTTATTGGATATTAAAATACTCAGATGATAGTAAAATCATATATAGTAATTAATTACAAATGGAAATTTTTCGCTGTTAAATGTGTAAATATAGAGTGTTTAGTCAGCTTGTATTCAGGGGAGGATAACATATTTTAGAATTGTGGTCGGGGCTTATTTAGCGACAGTATAAATGATGAGCCGAGGGAGGTGTATGGACGATGTCTACTCGCTCTATATTAACATTTTTTTAGAAAAAAATATATAAAGCCTATAGTGGTCCAATCTAAGGTAAGGTAAAGTGCTCTATAACAATCATTTACTGTTCTATTTTCTAGATATTTTAAGTCGAAAAGGGGGATGGCTCGTGTCTAGCCCCTAGAATCCCCCCCCCCCCCAAGTCAAGCATGAAATATCACTTTTCCAACAGATGGGAGCACAAGTCTCGTCAAATAATGTCAAGATAAATGAAAACACACGACGGAATATAATGGAACAGTTTGTGGTATGAATATTATTTGAAAAAAAAAAACGATTAAATGAATTTATCGAACGTAAGTAAAGAGGGTTCAAAATTGTTTAAAGTGAGAATTATTTTTTATTTTGACAAAGAATTGTTATTATGGATAAAAAACACACATACATACACGGATATATAACACAACAAAATGGCAATTTTTTACATAACACAGTTAATCAAAGGAAATAATTTTCATGTATAAAATATAATTAAGTTACTCTAAACTTTCTTTATGATTCGAACGTGTGAACTTGATGTTTTATAACGCTTTACTCTATAAGCCTATATATATTTTTATATATATATATATAAAGAAATGCGCTAATGAACAAAGTTTATACATATCTAGTTTACTAGTGCAAAGCGGTTCGTCTGTTACACACATGTTGTTCTTAAAGTTTATTTTTATACGTATATTTGTGTGCGTGATTCATGACCATGTTGCGCGGAATTTTTAGCTTTAGTATTGCACATAAGCAGTTAAGCTGTACTAATTACTGTGCACTTAGGAAGGATTGGGGTTACTTTAATTTCGCTGGCTTAAATTAATTTCTATATCCACGTAATTTGCACCCTACACGCAATTCAAGGAAATCCAGGTTGTGCGATTACAATTTGTACACGCTCCAGCAGTCTCATGTACAGCCGTGCTTCGATATGAACAATTGGTCACTCATGGTCCACTGCCGTGCCTGAGAGGTCAGAGGTCATTCACTCGTGCCTTCACTGTCCAGCTGGCCATGTGGTCACTACTGGACGCAAGGACCATTGTTATATGTTCACGCGTGACTCGTGTAATAACACACAGATCAGCTCATACAGCGGCACATGCAAACATAGATTTATTTATTAAATTGAGATGTTATTTATAATGAAAAATCACTTAATTTAAGTTTAAGCAAATATCTTTATCTGTAAAGTAGTTTTATAATACTAAAAACTGGTGCAATTGGTTGTTTATATTTCGTCATGCATTACACGGAACGATCATATCCTGTATTATCACTCGATATGATCTATCAGTTCTATTCTCATAATCAGATATTTCCCACAATGTATTCACCCTTTTCATAAAACATCATTCGTATATATATGATTAACACAATTATCACATAAGAAACATACTAGTTATGTTAGTATTAGTGATTTATGACTATCAGATGTTTCCCCAAACGTCTACGTTACTCTTGTATAATTCCATGGTATATTTGAATGAATGATGATCCTAAAAGAGTACTTTTCATATATATGATATACAATTACAGGTATTTAAATAAGAGCTTTGAAGGCCTTTCATCATACTGATTACCGTAATTATTTATCCAACATGCAGGTGATAACCTAATTTATCCTCTTGCTTGTACTATACAAGAGCAAGTGATACATCAACCATGCAAATTACACAGCCCATGATCGTTATGGGCTGAATGGACTATCACGTGTTCAAAATGCAAGATAACATAACAAATCATGAAGAAATGACTTTATCTGCAAACAAACAAATAAGTAAATAGCTAAATGACTGTAACCATGTCGAATGTAGACAATTTGGGATGACAGTCATTTTCAGTGGTAGACTTTTGTCCTATTGTATATTTGTTTTCTGCCCGTTCGTGCCTCGTTTTTTTTTTTAATTTCTGAGTACGACACGTCTCCAGTTACCCTCTGGATGGAAATTGGTGATTGACGTAGATTTTAAATGTTTTTGTTTGTATCTAATTCATACGTAAGTCATTATGTCTGTATATATGAAATCTTTAAAAAAGTACCCCCGTATTACGATGGAATTTCATTTAAAAATTTGGATCTCGGTTGATAAAATTGGTAATCAATATTGGAATTTATTCATTGCTTGTTTTAAATTATTGCATATACGTTAGCATGTAAAGGTATAGACAAACTTAAAAAAGTAATATGGCCGTGACCAGTGCAAACATGCAAGGTGAACCGTCCCGCGTCCCTATATTACGTGAATCACTTATAATTAATTTAACTCTAGTATTAATTATTTTGAAAATCTAATTAATTAATATGAATATATTAGTTTAAAGTATATGTTTATTTTCTTAATTATAACATTGAATATACAATAAAGTGTTGAGCAGCCTGTAGGCGTTCTTCAAATAAATACATGCTTCATAAATGCATATTTAAACATATATGTGAATAAAACTGAAAATGTCACATGTATAAATGTTATTATTAAAACTATGCATGTTTAGGCTACATTAGATGCTGGTTTACACATTAATGTACATATACTGTACGTTTATATAATGTAATATAAAAATCACCATACATTAAATGTTATTTCATTAAAGTTATAAAAAACGCTGTCAATTTGGGCTCGATATGAAATTATAATTTAAAATATTGCTTAAGATTAAATACGTCAACATAACGTTAAGGTATAAAAACTGCTCCAGATATCATTTGTGTTTAATACAAGGAATTAAAGTTATTTTAATAATAATAAACGTTGGTGGGATTCATATCACACTGAACGTTTCTCACACATTATTAACGGAGTGTTTATTACATTTATCGCAAAGAAAGGCGCATTATGCCCACGGCTGGCCTTGGTGCGCTGTGTATGACGCAATACCTATAGAACGTGTTGGATCAGGTATGTAACCACGTATGGGAGTAATTGGGAGCTACACTCGTGGGCCACTGATGGAACATCGTACAATCACTTGCGAGGCAAACAAAACCGGCTCGGACCGGTCACTGGTCTGACCGGGGCTTGTTCTCTGATTGGCCTTGGCTCCCAGCTCACCCAACTGGAGTATACGTCGATACCTACAAAAGATCCCCAGGAAACACTGCATTCACCATCTGTGGCAAGCCTGCACATTAGTAAGCAAGTACCTGTACGGTCTCACTGACCAGTGAGGGAACATTTGCTAAGTGGACGGAGAGAGAAGCTGATCTTGATGAGTTCGATGTTGCTGGCTGTGTTCGCGGTTTGTTTTGTGAGTTTAGCAGGAGGGGAGCGGGGCGCGCTTCAGTCCCCAACCCACCATCCAATGGTCATCGCACATCGCGGAAGCAGCGGGGTCCGTCCAGAGCATACATCGGCAGCGCACAGGTTAGCTATACAACAAGGAGCTGACTACATAGAATGCGACCTTGGAGTCACCAGAGATCTCATCTTGGTTTGTATCCACGACGCCTGGCTGAGTAACGTCACTGACGCCATTGACGTTTTCCCTGAGAAAATCACCACGCGGTTTGTGGACGATATCGGTAAATACGTCACTGATGTATTCACTGTTGATCTGACCTTGACTGAACTCAAGAGCTTGCGCGTAAAACAGAGGTTTTCGTTCAGAGATCCTGGTTACAACGGACTTTATCAAGTGCTAACGTTTGCTGAATTTATTCAGATTGCGCAAAATGCCTCTCGTCTGGTGGGAATATACCCAGAAACCAAGTATCCAGAGTGGGTAAATAGTTTAGATTTTATACGCAATGCTGATGCGACTATTGAGAGTTTATTAGTGTCTGAGCTGCGTAGATTCGGGTATTTGAGCCGTGACGACTCGTGCATTATCCAGTCTTTCAGTGAGATGAGTTTGAGACGACTCGCGCGCCTGACAAATGTTTCCCTAGCGCTGCTGCTTCACAAAACTGATGACGTCAGCGATCGGCGACTGCGCGCGCTGTCTACATTCTGCGCAGGGATTGGTCCGTCTAAAGATATGGTGATTGAAACAAAAGACAAACGTATACAGCAGATCACAAGTCTAGTCAAACGCGCACACAAGTATAACTTAAAGGTGCATCCGTATTCTTTCCGCAATGAGCCACAGTATCTGGCTTGGGATTATGGACATGACCCACACGCAGAATACGAACATTTTATGCGTGCCGGGGTTGATGGGTTTTTCACTGACTTTCCACAGTCAGCTAGGCGATTCCTAAATAGTCAAATTATGGAAATGTGCTCAAGGACGTTTTGTTAGATCATAGCCATTTATCATTATCATTGAATGCATACTGATTGTCATATCCATTTTCTACATTTTCTACTTGTTTCATATTAAAATATTTCATGTGATCCGTTTGCATTATTTGCATCTGCATGTTCATTTATTGTGTGATTTAATATTTGGTAAATGATTTTATTTGAGAGGAATCTCTATTTTAAATTGATAAATTTAACATATTTATGGTGAACTTATCTGTGCCTAATCGTTTCGTCTAACAAAAATTAAAATTGAAAGTTTACATATTTTATAAAGTAAAATATCTAGAATTGGTCTGTAGAAAAAAATATCTGGTAATAGTTATAAAGATTACTTCATTAATGGCACCTAACATATGTTGAGGTCTCTGCCTTAATATTTCAGATCATGATATTTACTCCAGACATATTCTGTGATTTAAGATACTATACTATATACGTTTTTGGACTGGATTTAACGGAAACGACAATTTTGTTATTTCAGGTGGAGTTAGAAGATATGATCTACCCAAAGCAACGATTACATAAACGTGCACACACACACATACATATACTCATATAATACTTTAAATTGCAGATTGGAATACTAAAGCTATCCTTTAAGCATGGCGCGAGGTGTATATAATATTATACAATTTAAGGCCAACCATGATCAGTCTAACGCTTACTTAAACACCCTTTTATCGTTAGTCATATTGATGCAACGATTTTCTTTACCTTAATTCATTTTAAGTTATAATTTCGTAACATATAAGATTTTTAATGTAACAGCAAAGAAAAATTAATAAGAATTGTATTGACATATAAATATAGCTCTATATTAAATTTACGAACAATTTGGACCTTAACAAAAGAAGAAACATTGTTTGATATGTAAAAAGGACTTCTAATAATTGATATATACATCATAAAACACTGAATTTACAGAGTTTATTAGTTTAGCTTATGCTTTTGTTAAACCGCTGATGCATGGCAGAGACAATTATGACAGGAAGAATTATTTACTTCCAAAAATTAATCGAGACGAACGTATTGTCTTTTCAGGTGCAGAAAGAAGACCAAGCTTACCCAGTTAATTTACTTGCTAGACAGTCACCCACACAAACGCTCACGGCCACACCCTACCACAAACACGGTCTCTCTCTTGCGAGACTTTTCGTTACTTTCTTTTCCGGCACTTTGTCACACTCTAGAATACAGTACCCCCCCCTCTCTTTCTTGCGCGGGCGCCCGCGACACACAACTGCATACATGGTCTATCCAACAAACAACCATACACACACACATCGCCTCTGTCCCTATCTCCCCCTTTCACCAAAGCACACACACACACCCTCGCACACATATGCCCACACGCATGCAGTCTCTGTTACACAAGCAAACCTGCCATCTTTTCAACAAATAAACAGCGTCTCGTTCTAAAAGTTAATTATAGCACACAGTCACTCCCTCTTCTCTCTCTCTCTCTCTCTCTCTCTCTCTCTCTCTCTCTCTCTCTCGCACACATACACAACATGATACATCGTCTCTCTCACAAGCCACAAAACATTCATATATCCCCGTTTCTCTTCTTAGACACACCCAATCGCACCCACCCACCCTATCTCTCTCTCCTGCAAAATACATGTGTTCAGTTCGAGCACACATTGACTTCTCTCCCTCTCTCTCTCTCTCACACACACACAGAAGGACGCCGCCTCTCCCTCCCACACAACATCTCACTCCCAGTCACACACTCGCATACCGTGGTATATCTCTCTCTTAAACACATTCACTCACCGTTTCTATCATGCACACACATACACAACTATAAACAGGCACAGTCTTCTCTCTCTCTCTCTCTCTCTCTCTCTAACTCACTTTCACACACACCATCTCTCTCCTGTATACACACGACCTCGCACACACTGAACAGAAATATATCTGCAGTTGTTGCCAGTGGGCTCATATTCCACATGGTGTCAAATACTACATTGACTTTCAGTTTAACCACTGCTTGCTTTTGCCAGATTTGCTGGGTTTCACCACCAGGGGACTGACACAGGACCAAGGAGAGCAGGGTATCGCTGGTTTCAAATAACAGATTTGAGGCAGAGTAAGATGCCCCGCAATTTATAGGTCTCTCACATTCCGGTTATTGTGCCAGCCACCTGGTGGTGAAAACTAGCAAATCCTGCTGAATCAGACATTGGTTAAGCGAACAGAATTTGCAGCGTAAAAACTTTTCGAAAGGAGTTTATACGCGAAGAACAGGCGGAGTTGTAACTCCATATGAACTCCTTGCTCTGTGTTTAAGGAGTGCAGGTTCCAAATAATTAGGTATCTACCTCACCTGACACTTCAGTTTCTTGCCCCCTCCCCCCCACTCCCCGGAAATGTTTCTACCTCAGAAACATCCACCATGGACTTACGGTTCATTTTTGACCTTCAGTCACCGGGATATTTATTGGGCTGATGACCATTTCCAAGTCGGCCCCTCATGTAATGACACAGAGTGTCAGAGCGACAGATGGCGCCTACGTCGAACAGTCTGACACTTTAGTTGGCAAGTCTATTTTAGGAAGGGGGGGGGGGGGGGTTGATATAAACACGCAGGACGTTATATATTGGATGAGGATTGTTGGTATAGCCTATAACAATGTTACGTAGGGTGCACATCTCTATAATAATGAGGGCCACATTTTAAGAGTGAAATGAGGCGTCTAAGTGCCTTTGTTTGGGCCCCTGAAGTGGTGAATGGTGGGGTGGGGGGGGGGGGGGGGGGGGTGGAGGGGCTAAGTACTAGAGGAGCGAGTCTTGCTTTTGTTGTGAGTGGGATGGTTGGTATTAACAAGGCTACATGTATAGCGTATACAGAACCTATTCCAAATTTGAAACTTGGCCAGGATTATAAACCTAAAGCAAATAAGTGCGTATTATTAGTATAAACTTGTCAATATAACTCAATTGGGAATGCTGTTCTAATGTCTATTTTTTATATTTTAAATCTCTTTTGCCAGTATTGATCTTCTCCCACTTGATAATAGAGCCTTGTAAAGAAATTCTTTAAGAAATTATGGTAAAGTAAAAGTATAATTTTAAGCTAACTACTCAGGTGTAATTTTGTAAATATATATAACACGTGCATGATGTATGCCCGTCTATGCATGACCTTTTATTTCGAGACCTGTACGGATTGTTACGTCTTTTTAATTCTCGTCAGTCCGACCGTGAAGTACTAAGACATCACCAATGCCTGGTATCCTCGGATGAAGTATTATGTCTGGTATTAACCGTAATATCTATATTTTTATCTTTTCAGATGCAAACAGGAAAGATAGCCTACGCAACACGCACACACATGTGCACACTACGGACCCTTTCACATAGACACACACACGCACGCACACATACACACAGATATACACAGGAAAACACTCATTCTCATATATGCACACGGTCGCCAATGCACACAGATAACACACACTCAAAAACAAACACGCGTTTACACATCCATTAGAATTATTTAATTTGTGCCAATCAATATTTTACCTTTACGGGTTATAACGGACACTGTAGGAAACTTTATCAATATATAAGATAAGATTAGATATCTTAAAGACCAGACTGTTAGATCGAACAAGAAAATAATCTCAATAAGTGATAGATATCCGTGTTGGCAATTTCGATCTTGATGTGATAAAAACATTGTACGATGTCGCTCGCCCAATGAATGCGCAGTATGACCTGCTGCCATCTGGTAAGAAACTGAGGAACCAAACATGAAAAATACGAGAATGCAGCATCTTTCGTGCCAATTTCCATATATGCTTTGCAATACCAGTTTCATCAATGTCAGTGTGTCTTACTAATGAAGTAACTTTTGTAGGTGTTCATTCACTAGTCATTGCTGCATGTTTCAATGATTTTAGTCTTTAGTCTGAACGTTTTGCTTAATATAGTCATTTTACTAGTAATACTTACTGTATTTAGTCTGTAGTTCAGTTGGGTTGCATCAATGGCTAAAGAGTATTCCTACGTGTTTGTTTTATGGACATATTAAATTTATCTTTCCTTATTTTAGATATATTTTGCAAGTATATTAAATACAATGAATAATTTATATACTTTATTTATATATATATATATATATATATATATATATATATATATATATATATTATTTAATAATTCAATACTAAGAAATTTATCATTAAACTGAGTATTTTTCTCAAATTAAATTGTACACGAATATCGCACAACAATCAGAGTGCTGTTAATGGAATTTCATGGGTTATCGATTTTGTGGTTATATTTGAAGACAACATCTAGAAAAGTGGTATACCGGCCGGGAGATTGGGCCCCTGTTATCACTCGTTTTTGCCCAAATGGAATTTAAAGAAACACCCCCATATTTATGTTTTAGGTGCGGACAGAAGAGATTTCCAACACGTGCATCCTTCCATTGCGACACATGTACACACCCTCATACATTGAATACATCCCCTTTTATCTCAGGACACCACATGAGACAACACACCTGTAATGTTTAAAAATTATCCTTTTGTTCAGTCACCATTTTGTTATATAATGCAGGTAGACCATCGTCCAATAATGTAAGGTCATATGACTCACCCCCCCCCCCCCCCCACTTTTTCTCCTAGAATGGAGCTAAGCCGAATACACCTGCGCCAAAACAACAATCCTACTTGTTCCGCCCCGTATGAAGAAACACAACGAAACCATTTCACCCTTCACAGTGTTTCAGGGAGATTAGTTCAGCAGCTTCTGCGTATAAACAAACACAGGAACAGACCACGTGACATCCACGGGTGAAAACACAATCTCCTTGCTGGAGATGAAATTACCAGATGCAATTTAAAATAAACTTATGACCTGGTGATACTCGAAGGTTACCAGATTATATCTATGCAGGAGAATTTTCAACATTGAACATGATCAATATGAAATATTAATTCCAATAGTAAGGGTGTATTCATATGAAGGGTTATTTTATTACAATGATGGAAAAACTAGCACTAATTAATAAGACAGACGGATTATCGACGAGGTACAGGTCACGTGGTCCTATTTGTTTACATGACCTGGGGTCACCAAGCCCTGAACCTGAAGGAGAGTAGTAAATGGTCTGGCTTTCTCTGGTTGGCTCTAGCCATCATGTGCTGGAGCATCAAAAACACCCCATTGTTTGATTTTTAAGTATGTTAAGCATAATTTCCAATAAAATTGACAGTATTGGTCATTTTTTTAAAATCTATGGCCAATCAAAGAGATGTTGTCCAAATGCTTGTTTGGGACTGCTTGGTGGGGTATTTTGGGCTTCACTGCATTCGGGCCAGGATTGTTAAAAAAGGAGATACACAAGCCCCCTTTTTCTTGGTCTAGTTTGACTGAAGAAACAACAAATTCTCAGGTAAAAAAAAGTTTAATATCAGAATTTATTTTGAAAATTATTTAAAAGAGGCCCAAACCTCAGGTGTTTTATAGATGTTATATAGGGAAAATAAATACAGCCACGTGTCCTACATATGTGCAAGAATATTGTTATTTACGGTAACTACTGCTTTTGCTTCTCAGCGCCATCTAGTATTCATACGCTGAACGATATAAAAGTTTAAGATATCTATCTTTCGATTAAACGATAACTTTTATCATATTTCAACTTAATATGGAATCGTTTTGTATCCTTGTTGGCGATCCACTCAAATGTATAAGAATATATAGATCTGTGAAGCCAAACACGTTTTGCATCAACAATATACTACTGTCTGTAATGTGTTTCTGCTTTTTTTAACAACAGAAGTTAGAGTCAATCTTAACTTTTAAAAAATGTAAACGCAAACATTCTAAATTTAAAATATGTGAAGAATAAAGAACGACTTCAAATAATCGAAGGACGAATACACATATCTACAGGAGTGACACCTGGTGTCAGATCTGAACAGTAATCAGAGTATTTGAAGCACGACATGGCCGCTCTCTTGTCATTATGCACGTTTTAAAGGCAAACGTTTTGATAAGGAAAAGTTATCCAACATGATATAACATTTCAGCGAATCGACAACACCATATTTGGCTTAAGCATTTATTGATACAAACAAATACACTCACGGAAATTCAAATGGGACCTTTGCCATAATAATTAAAGCATGAATTAATTAAAGTATGGTCATTTTTCCTTGCTTTCAGACACGCTCGGATTCCAAATGTTTCTATTATGTGCATCAATAACCAGCTACACTAATGCCACATAAAGTATTATCTTGTGTTTGACTAACATCACGATTTCTTATGAATATTCATGATGGACTGAATATTAAATTATTAAGACTAGCTATATTTGGTTCAGGGTTCTTGGCTTCGGATGCCAATGCTTTTGGCTACTGGTATTTGGCTATTATACAAGAAATGAGAAGGGGTAAACATATTTGTAAGAATATATGGAACCTGTATATAGAAGCGAATTCAAAAACACAGAATACAGGCTTAATATTAAATAGTCGATAAATTGTGAGAAAAAGATTTCATTTAAACAGTGAGTGATCATCACACAAATAAACAAACATTTAAACAATCTTTTTAAATTCTTTATTTAATTATCGAAAAATCAAGGTACTTAAAATACTTTGTACCAACACGCCTGGTTCATTACCAGACGCATATATGCTAATTGCCTGGTATCAGAAAGTAATTTACTATACACAATATAGAGTAAGCATGTTTTGATTCATAAGAATCATGCGTGTTATGCGTGTCTTGCGACTCCGCCAGCTGTGTTATGCGATAATCAAGTCAGCCTTTATTCCTTTGCAATTAGAACCCTAATTATCTCCTGGTCCCTGGTAATTGCGAACCACACATTCTCTACCTCAACCCACCAACACACCTCGCCGGAATTAAGCCAGAAATCCATGACCAGGAAATCATATTTAAAAATTGCTCAACATTTCAAATACTTGACAGACATATAATTAAAAGAGTAGAGACTCAAACCATACATATCAGATAAATTTAAGATTTACTGATATTATATGTAGTATATTAAACGCTGAACGACTTCAATTAGTGTTGTTCTGTGGCGCCTTACGATTTATGCAGCAAACATGTGGTTGAGTTTTAGATAGGAAAAGCGTGATCTTTTTAGATCCTATCTGTTTGAGTATTCAATATTTGTTTATAAAATATGAAGAGGGTACACTTATAACTATATAAAGGATACAGCAACGAATTCTAATAAGCTTTGTAACCACACTCACCTGGCCGCAAAATTATATTCGAAATTATGTATATTATATGGGGCGCCATCTAGAGTCCGATCAGTACATTAATCAGTGCGTCAGTGCGCTTGCGCATTAATAAAGACCGGTTGGGAGATAGTGGTGGATTTTTATTTTTGTTGGGGGGGGGGGGGGGAGGGGTCCAATGAAAGTCAATGTATTGAATCTCTTGTATTATTACGAAACTCTCGGAACTGGTAAGAGTTTACAATAACATAAACTTGTACATAAGATTGTCAAAGACAAGGTATTTAGAGGGAATTTTTTTTTATATTTTTTTTTCCGATCTGCCAGGAGTATTTCCCAGCAAACAGCTCTTCCAATTTTGGATGGTGCCGACGATATAAATAAATATATATATATATTGTTTCGGAACCTAATATCAACAGATCACATATGCGTGATGACCATAAACTTTGTCATGGAGATAAAAAAAAATCAGATTATGTAACACTAGGCAGCGTGAAATGTCTAGGGGAATGAATAAAGAAGTCAGTGTTTTTTGTTAACAAATAACCATAATTTGATCTTAAAAATGTATAAGCCGGACGAACAGTTCACACACATTCTCTCGGAGAATAACAGTACAATGTAAAGCTCTTGTAACAATCCTAAAAGTAAACTGAGCACCAAATAAGATTCGTCACAAATCCAGAAGAAAATCCGAAGAAAATCTATAATTGCCGCACTTATCCGAATAGGTCCCACAAACTGACTTACACACTTCTGTGTCCGATGGAATGTTCTCTCCCCTTTTCCCGGCTCTAAAACACAGTCTCTTTATATAAATTTTCACCTCAAGCCGGGAATTTTCTATTTCTCGAACAATCTAAAGAATCTAACACAGTACACACGTTCAAAGAACATACTAGAACAAAGAACGCTGTGTATTTAGGGTTAAACCAATGCGGATTAAACCGAGCCTGCAACATCCGGCCAGGCGAGGCCGCTACAACACGAGCTACGCGTGGCACACAAACCAAATGCCAACAACACATGGACCATACGTGTGCACAATAAAACAATCATCTGTAAGACCGCTGCACACAGTAAAAAGGGGCACCTGTAACAATATATATATATATATATATATATATATATATATATACAATGGCCAAATGTGTGTGTATGTATATAAATATGGGGATGGGTGTATATATCTCTCACTTTTGGCAAGGGCGGGATGGTCAATGTAAACACCCCCCACTGTTCAGAGAATAATATTCATATACTACAAATAAATATATTCATAAACAGAATTATAGAATTTGGTGCCATTTATGAATTTACTATGGAGTATTTTATCTAAACCTGGCTTAGAATTATCAACTTCTATTTGAAACATGATGCCTCATTTTCTTAAACCGTATACTTAATTGTAATATATTTGAAATGGGATTTAGTACCTTTGTATATATATTTGAAATGTGTCATACAGACGCTAATATATTTAAAATTTGCCATACAGACGCTAAGAAGGTATATATTTATATATATGTGAGCGTGTGTGTGTGGTTGTGTGCCTCTACAAGTCATCCCACTACCCTATAGAAGATTAATTTACGCCACTGTATAATTAATATACATATATATAAATATATATATATATATATATATATATATATATATATATATATATATGGTGATGAAGAAAAAATAACACTGTAAATTCACTACTGACTGTTTCACGGGATGCGACCCGATCCTCAGGTGGATGTTGTTAGAATGAAGCTAACGGTATGGTTTGAAAAGCCGAGACTTTACGAGATTACCTATATATATATATATATATATATATATATATATATATATATTTATATATATATATATATTTAGTTCTTATATAGAAAAATTAATTAGGTGATGATTTAATGATGAAACTCTGTACCGTATACGACCATAAAACTGAAGGTCAGGGCACCTCGAAATGACCTTTAATAACTCAGGCTCCCATGAGCGTGTCATGAATATGATTATAATTTACAACAAAACCTCCGGGTTTACCTTTATAACATGTATACACATAGAATTCTAGATGTTCTGTCCCGCTCGTATCTTTAATTGTACCATTATATATATATATATATATTTAGTTCTTATATAGAAAAATTAATTAGGTGATGATTTAATGATGAAACTCTGTACCGTATACGACCATAAAACTGAAGGTCAGGGCACCTCGAAATGACCTTTAATAACTCAGGCTCCCATGAGCGTGTCATGAATATGATTATAATTTACAACAAAACCTCCGGGTTTACCTTTATAACATGTATACACATAGAATTCTAGATGTTCTGTCCCGCTCGTATCTTTAATTGTACCATTATATATATATATATATATTTAGTTCTTATATAGAAAAATTAATTAGGTGATGATTTAATGATGAAACTCTGTACCGTATACGACCATAAAACTGAAGGTCAGGGCACCTCGAAATGACCTTTAATAACTCAGGCTCCCATGAGCGTGTCATGAATATGATTATAATTTACAACAAAACCTCCGGGTTTACCTTTATAACATGTATACACATAGAATTCTAGATGTTCTGTCCCGCTCGTATCTTTAATTGTACCATTATATATATATATATATATTTAGTTCTTATATAGAAAAATTAATTAGGTGATGATTTAATGATGAAACTCTGTACCGTATACGACCATAAAACTGAAGGTCAGGGCACCTCGAAATGACCTTTAATAACTCAGGCTCCCATGAGCGTGTCATGAATATGATTATAATTTACAACAAAACCTCCGGGTTTACCTTTATAACATGTATACACATAGAATTCTAGATGTTCTGTCCCGCTCGTATCTTTAATTGTACCATTATATATATATATATATATTTAGTTCTTATATAGAAAAATTAATTAGGTGATGATTTAATGATGAAACTCTGTACCGTATACGACCATAAAACTGAAGGTCAGGGCACCTCGAAATGACCTTTAATAACTCAGGCTCCCATGAGCGTGTCATGAATATGATTATAATTTACAACAAAACCTCCGGGTTTACCTTTATAACATGTATACACATAGAATTCTAGATGTTCTGTCCCGCTCGTATCTTTAATTGTACCATTATATATATATATATATATTTAGTTCTTATATAGAAAAATTAATTAGGTGATGATTTAATGATGAAACTCTGTACCGTATACGACCATAAAACTGAAGGTCAGGGCACCTCGAAATGACCTTTAATAACTCAGGCTCCCATGAGCGTGTCATGAATATGATTATAATTTACAACAAAACCTCCGGGTTTACCTTTATAACATGTATACACATAGAATTCTAGATGTTCTGTCCCGCTCGTATCTTTAATTGTACCATTATATATATATATATATATATTTAGTTCTTATATAGAAAAATTAATTAGGTGATGATTTAATGATGAAACTCTGTACCGTATACGACCATAAAACTGAAGGTCAGGGCACCTCGAAATGACCTTTAATAACTCAGGCTCCCATGAGCGTGTCATGAATATGATTATAATTTACAACAAAACCTCCGGGTTTACCTTTATAACATGTATACACATAGAATTCTAGATGTTCTGTCCCGCTCGTATCTTTAATTGTACCATTATATATATATATATATATTTAGTTCTTATATAGAAAAATTAATTAGGTGATGATTTAATGATGAAACTCTGTACCGTATACGACCATAAAACTGAAGGTCAGGGCACCTCGAAATGACCTTTAATAACTCAGGCTCCCATGAGCGTGTCATGAATATGATTATAATTTACAACAAAACCTCCGGGTTTACCTTTATAACATGTATACACATAGAATTCTAGATGTTCTGTCCCGCTCGTATCTTTAATTGTACCATTATATATATATATATATATTTAGTTCTTATATAGAAAAATTAATTAGGTGATGATTTAATGATGAAACTCTGTACCGTATACGACCATAAAACTGAAGGTCAGGGCACCTCGAAATGACCTTTAATAACTCAGGCTCCCATGAGCGTGTCATGAATATGATTATAATTTACAACAAAACCTCCGGGTTTACCTTTATAACATGTATACACATAGAATTCTAGATGTTCTGTCCCGCTCGTATCTTTAATTGTACCATTATATATATATATATATATTTAGTTCTTATATAGAAAAATTAATTAGGTGATGATTTAATGATGAAACTCTGTACCGTATACGACCATAAAACTGAAGGTCAGGGCACCTCGAAATGACCTTTAATAACTCAGGCTCCCATGAGCGTGTCATGAATATGATTATAATTTACAACAAAACCTCCGGGTTTACCTTTATAACATGTATACACATAGAATTCTAGATGTTCTGTCCCGCTCGTATCTTTAATTGTACCATTATATATATATATATATATTTAGTTCTTATATAGAAAAATTAATTAGGTGATGATTTAATGATGAAACTCTGTACCGTATACGACCATAAAACTGAAGGTCAGGGCACCTCGAAATGACCTTTAATAACTCAGGCTCCCATGAGCGTGTCATGAATATGATTATAATTTACAACAAAACCTCCGGGTTTACCTTTATAACATGTATACACATAGAATTCTAGATGTTCTGTCCCGCTCGTATCTTTAATTGTACCATTATATATATATATATATATTTAGTTCTTATATAGAAAAATTAATTAGGTGATGATTTAATGATGAAACTCTGTACCGTATACGACCATAAAACTGAAGGTCAGGGCACCTCGAAATGACCTTTAATAACTCAGGCTCCCATGAGCGTGTCATGAATATGATTATAATTTACAACAAAACCTCCGGGTTTACCTTTATAACATGTATACACATAGAATTCTAGATGTTCTGTCCCGCTCGTATCTTTAATTGTACCATTATATATATATATATATATTTAGTTCTTATATAGAAAAATTAATTAGGTGATGATTTAATGATGAAACTCTGTACCGTATACGACCATAAAACTGAAGGTCAGGGCACCTCGAAATGACCTTTAATAACTCAGGCTCCCATGAGCGTGTCATGAATATGATTATAATTTACAACAAAACCTCCGGGTTTACCTTTATAACATGTATACACATAGAATTCTAGATGTTCTGTCCCGCTCGTATCTTTAATTGTACCATTATATATATATATATATATTTAGTTCTTATATAGAAAAATTAATTAGGTGATGATTTAATGATGAAACTCTGTACCGTATACGACCATAAAACTGAAGGTCAGGGCACCTCGAAATGACCTTTAATAACTCAGGCTCCCATGAGCGTGTCATGAATATGATTATAATTTACAACAAAACCTCCGGGTTTACCTTTATAACATGTATACACATAGAATTCTAGATGTTCTGTCCCGCTCGTATCTTTAATTGTACCATTATATATATATATATATATTTAGTTCTTATATAGAAAAATTAATTAGGTGATGATTTAATGATGAAACTCTGTACCGTATACGACCATAAAACTGAAGGTCAGGGCACCTCGAAATGACCTTTAATAACTCAGGCTCCCATGAGCGTGTCATGAATATGATTATAATTTACAACAAAACCTCCGGGTTTACCTTTATAACATGTATACACATAGAATTCTAGATGTTCTGTCCCGCTCGTATCTTTAATTGTACCATTATATATATATATATATATTTAGTTCTTATATAGAAAAATTAATTAGGTGATGATTTAATGATGAAACTCTGTACCGTATACGACCATAAAACTGAAGGTCAGGGCACCTCGAAATGACCTTTAATAACTCAGGCTCCCATGAGCGTGTCATGAATATGATTATAATTTACAACAAAACCTCCGGGTTTACCTTTATAACATGTATACACATAGAATTCTAGATGTTCTGTCCCGCTCGTATCTTTAATTGTACCATTATATATATATATATATATTTAGTTCTTATATAGAAAAATTAATTAGGTGATGATTTAATGATGAAACTCTGTACCGTATACGACCATAAAACTGAAGGTCAGGGCACCTCGAAATGACCTTTAATAACTCAGGCTCCCATGAGCGTGTCATGAATATGATTATAATTTACAACAAAACCTCCGGGTTTACCTTTATAACATGTATACACATAGAATTCTAGATGTTCTGTCCCGCTCGTATCTTTAATTGTACCATTATATATATATATATATATTTAGTTCTTATATAGAAAAATTAATTAGGTGATGATTTAATGATGAAACTCTGTACCGTATACGACCATAAAACTGAAGGTCAGGGCACCTCGAAATGACCTTTAATAACTCAGGCTCCCATGAGCGTGTCATGAATATGATTATAATTTACAACAAAACCTCCGGGTTTACCTTTATAACATGTATACACATAGAATTCTAGATGTTCTGTCCCGCTCGTATCTTTAATTGTACCATTATATATATATATATATATTTAGTTCTTATATAGAAAAATTAATTAGGTGATGATTTAATGATGAAACTCTGTACCGTATACGACCATAAAACTGAAGGTCAGGGCACCTCGAAATGACCTTTAATAACTCAGGCTCCCATGAGCGTGTCATGAATATGATTATAATTTACAACAAAACCTCCGGGTTTACCTTTATAACATGTATACACATAGAATTCTAGATGTTCTGTCCCGCTCGTATCTTTAATTGTACCATTATATATATATATATATATTTAGTTCTTATATAGAAAAATTAATTAGGTGATGATTTAATGATGAAACTCTGTACCGTATACGACCATAAAACTGAAGGTCAGGGCACCTCGAAATGACCTTTAATAACTCAGGCTCCCATGAGCGTGTCATGAATATGATTATAATTTACAACAAAACCTCCGGGTTTACCTTTATAACATGTATACACATAGAATTCTAGATGTTCTGTCCCGCTCGTATCTTTAATTGTACCATTATATATATATATATATATTTAGTTCTTATATAGAAAAATTAATTAGGTGATGATTTAATGATGAAACTCTGTACCGTATACGACCATAAAACTGAAGGTCAGGGCACCTCGAAATGACCTTTAATAACTCAGGCTCCCATGAGCGTGTCATGAATATGATTATAATTTACAACAAAACCTCCGGGTTTACCTTTATAACATGTATACACATAGAATTCTAGATGTTCTGTCCCGCTCGTATCTTTAATTGTACCATTATATATATATATATATATTTAGTTCTTATATAGAAAAATTAATTAGGTGATGATTTAATGATGAAACTCTGTACCGTATACGACCATAAAACTGAAGGTCAGGGCACCTCGAAATGACCTTTAATAACTCAGGCTCCCATGAGCGTGTCATGAATATGATTATAATTTACAACAAAACCTCCGGGTTTACCTTTATAACATGTATACACATAGAATTCTAGATGTTCTGTCCCGCTCGTATCTTTAATTGTACCATTATATATATATATATATATTTAGTTCTTATATAGAAAAATTAATTAGGTGATGATTTAATGATGAAACTCTGTACCGTATACGACCATAAAACTGAAGGTCAGGGCACCTCGAAATGACCTTTAATAACTCAGGCTCCCATGAGCGTGTCATGAATATGATTATAATTTACAACAAAACCTCCGGGTTTACCTTTATAACATGTATACACATAGAATTCTAGATGTTCTGTCCCGCTCGTATCTTTAATTGTACCATTATATATATATATATATATTTAGTTCTTATATAGAAAAATTAATTAGGTGATGATTTAATGATGAAACTCTGTACCGTATACGACCATAAAACTGAAGGTCAGGGCACCTCGAAATGACCTTTAATAACTCAGGCTCCCATGAGCGTGTCATGAATATGATTATAATTTACAACAAAACCTCCGGGTTTACCTTTATAACATGTATACACATAGAATTCTAGATGTTCTGTCCCGCTCGTATCTTTAATTGTACCATTATATATATATATATATATTTAGTTCTTATATAGAAAAATTAATTAGGTGATGATTTAATGATGAAACTCTGTACCGTATACGACCATAAAACTGAAGGTCAGGGCACCTCGAAATGACCTTTAATAACTCAGGCTCCCATGAGCGTGTCATGAATATGATTATAATTTACAACAAAACCTCCGGGTTTACCTTTATAACATGTATACACATAGAATTCTAGATGTTCTGTCCCGCTCGTATCTTTAATTGTACCATTACTGTGGTTATAGTGGTTTTAGTATTAGGCTACCATGCCTATAATTTTAGCCAAGCGTAATTTATCAGATAACAGAATACGCTTCGTCACGTTCGTAAACAAACGTGAGTTTAATCATTAACACTGTCAGCTTATAACGCTTCCCGCGTATTAAACAATGTGGGTTAGAAACGATATACATCAAGAAAAAAGATGGCGATTAATTATCTGATTGTCTTTCTTTGCAGCCTCGGTATAACTAAAGGTAAGTTTGATTTCCATAAGGTCCATTGAAAATCCTTAATTTCAAAGGATTTCACGTACAAACAATGTTATATAATTAATAAATAATAGGGTACAATTACATGCTCACTTGAGGTGAAATACATGTGACGGGGAGGGACACGTAACGGGAGCCACAAGAAGGTATAGTTTTACTGTTGTAATTGTTTAAAATGTGACTTTAAATGGAGAATAACCGAAGCACTTTAAATATCTTTGAAAATTGAAAAAAATGTTCCAGTCACCAAAATACAATAATGCATAATAGAGGTCTCTTTTTAGCGCGTTTTCGGCGATTGTCAGTTACAAAATACATATAGGTCACAACAGTTCTGTTGGGGACCCGACAGGGGACATTCAAATAAACTGGAGATACAGTAACATTAAACCCGACTCAGGATCTGCAACCTGCCTTATGATCACCCAACACATGTACGAGTTCAACTTGCCACTTTTTAGTGCGCTGATCTTGGGGGGGGGGGGGGGGGGGGACCCCAGACCGCTAGGACTACTCCGCTATATCCGTTTCTGCTTGGTCGGAGTTGGCACATAGCAATTTAATGAATTATTTATTATCCCAGAATAATGTTTATGTATAAATACCCATTTATGAAAGTGATCTGCCTGATTTTGAATGATTCAAAGCTATTTTGTGAGGAGTCTAGTGATTTACATGCCTTTGACGGTTACGATCAAATATCGAATTCATGACCAGGCTGGTCATAGCTTACTGTTGAATATCAAAATATTCAAGTAACCAGAATAGTTATGGCAGTGAGCTGATGAACATTGTGACAGCAAAACATTAAGGTAATACCAGAGAGAACCTAATGAGAACCTAATTTTACTTACATGTTAGAGTATATTTATACCACCACCATGGGTCATGAGATATATGTCAAGGTATAGATTAGGCATTGAGTCTTCATTGAGTGCGTTTTGCGTGAATAGCCGGGTCATAGCACCAGAGATAACGCGTTAATTAATCATGTCTGATATAAATAGTCTACAGGCATATCGATGTGCCATCTTGTAAAGACCCAGTGTACCCTTGTGTATTGATCGGGGCGATAAGATCATAAAGGAAACGTAAGCAGTTATCTGATAGAGATGTCACTGTTTTTTGTCTACTTGACAGCAGAGTATTTCAAGGGATGTTAGGTTAACGTAAACACAAGACAGTGTGAATAGAAGGTATTCTAACATACTCTTTTTAGCTCAGCTGACTTTAATGCTGGGTCTTTGTCCGTCGCCCCTCCGTCCGTTAGTAGGGCACAAATCGTAACCGTTAGACAAAGCAACTTAATATCCAGGTAGGTCTTGGAAATCTATCATTGAAAACCCACAATTAGGCCACAGTGACATATATTCTGCGAACTATACAGCAAACATATATTATGGAGAACCATGGAAGTCAAATTCTTCTTAATGTAAAGTGGTGCATATCCTTTTAATCAATTTTGATTCACTGATTGTTAACATTGATAAAGAAGATGATTTTGAAAACTGTTGCCCTTGACCTTGGATTTCAATTTCTCATCTACAGAAATATAAAATATTACATTAAAGGAGGTCCGGGTAGAATCTCATTTGAAACTCAAAAATAGGTCACAATGACCTATATCCTGCAAACTCTGCAGTACAAACATGCTTTGGAGCACCACAAAAGTCATACTTTTCTAACTGTAGTGCACCATTTCCTCTCAAACTTGATTCACTAAATGTACCCATCAGTATATGATTACTTTGAAACTGTGTAATTACGCAAATCTCTGAACTTGTAACAGCTTGCAATAAGATAAACATGTACATAAAAATACTCCGGAAAGCTTCAAACATTGATTATTTATGCTTATGGAAGGGTCGCTTTTAATTTTTCCCATCTGTCAAGAGTATTCCCCAGGAAACTACTTTTAAGTGTGAATGGGGCCGACGATATTTATAGACATTGGCCAAATGTGTGTGTGTATATCTATCTGTCTATCTCTCTCTCTCTCTCTCTCTCTCTCTCTCTCTATATATATATATATATATATATATATAACTCTGAAGGAAAACAAAACTGTAAATTCACTACAGTCTGTTTCAGGGGATGCGACCCGATCATCAGGTGAATGTTGTTAGAATGAAGCTAACGGCGTGGTTTGAAAAGCCGAGACTTTACGAGATTACGAGATTATGCTTCGTGCGTATTGGGGGGGGGGGGGGGGCATTAAATGACTGACACTGATCCTATTGTCCTCGGGGGCACAATAGGATTGGGCGGGGAAATACTGGAACATAACAGGGCACAGAGGTTTATTGTGGTTTTAATGTTTATAATTAATACAAATATATTTTACCAGGAAGCCCATGTAGCAAGTAAGCTGATATTTAATAGGGTCCTGGGTACAGTAAACATTTCAGTAGTATACACATATGATATAAATATAAAATACACATATATAATGAAAATACACAATACAAATAAACAATATAAAAAGCAATATAAAAGACAAATTTACAATACTCATACCAAGTTGCGTCTGTAGGCCATAGAGCACTTTACAACGGAGGGTAACTCTACCTTCTATATATATATATATATATATATATATATATATATATATATATATATATATATATATATAGTTCTTACACGGGAAAAGAAAAACTTCAAGGTGCTGACTTGATGATGAAATTCTCTGTATCCTACATGAGCATATATTTGGGGCCAGTGCACATCGGAATGACCTTTAATAATAACTCGGGCTCTCATCAGCATGTGATGAATATGATTTCGACTTAGCAAAGACACTGAGTGTATTCTTATAACATGTATAGACCAAGAATGCAAGATATTTTGCCCCGTAACATTAATAGTACCGGGCAGAACTGTGTCTGGTGGTTGAAGTATTTGGCTAATATGCTTATATTTGTACAACGGTAATTCATTAGATAACAGAACACACTTCGCCACATGCGTAAAAAAGTGAGATAAATCATTAACACTCTCAGCTGAGGCAGATCTAGGATTTAGGAGAAGGAGAGGTGCACTCAAGGAGGACTATTGACATAACCTGGAGGTCCCCAGGTCCGAAAGGGGGGGGGGGGACTAGGCCGCAAAAATTGGCCTGAAACCATTAAAGCTTGCTACATCTGAAATGTGGGGGGGGGGGGGTTTGTCCACCACCTGTATCCGCTTCTGCATTAAATGGAGATCAGCCGAAGCACTTTAAATATATCTTAAAATCTGAAAAAAAGTACCAGTCAAATTAACACTATAATGCATTATAAAAGTCTCGTATTAGGCCTGCTTCAGTGATGGTTCCGAAAACAGATTCGCAGATAAGTTACATATACAAGTGATTCACAACAGCTTTGGTGGGGGCCCCGACAGGAGACTTTCGAATAAACTGGGCGTTAAGTAAAATAAAACATGCCTCATGATTTGCACCTGTCCTATGATAACTCCAACACATGTACGAGTTCAGCCCGCCACTTTTTTAGTATGCTGATCGTTGGAGAAATTCTTTAATCACCTGTCAGTGATATATTAGTATGTGTTGCATCAACGTGATAGTGCATCAACGTGATAAGAGAACATACGTGTATCATGCTTGGCAGGGGCTAATGTCTAATCCTAAAGGAAAGTCCCCAGGTCTGGAAAAGGGGAGGGCGGGGGGGGTGGGGTCCTTGCCACAAGAAAAGGTTTGAAATCCTTAAAAAAAGGTTGCGGCGGTGAAAGAGGGGGTGGAGGGGTCTGGACCCCTTGACCCCTCCCCTGTGTCCGAGCTGGCACATCGCAATCTAATGAATTATTAATTATTCCTCAATAATGGTTATGAATAATTACCCATTTATGAATGTGATCTGCCAGATTTCGAGTGCTTCCAAAGGTATTTTTGTGACTAATCAAAATCTGACTTTGAAAGATATTTCCTGATGAGTCCCTTCAAAACTATTTTGTTATGATTCTTGTGATTTGGATGCTTTTAACAGTTAATTTCAAATATCGAATTCATGAACAGGCAGGTCATTGCTTATTGTTTAATATCTAAAAAAATAAAGTAACAAAATAGTTGAGCTGATGAACATTGTAACAGCAATACATTGACCTAATGAAACACTAATGAGAGGGTTTTCATGTGAATGCACATTTAGTCCACCACCATGGGACATGAACTATATGTCAAGGTATAAACACTTTATATCCTGCTTGTACAAGGCAAGTAATCTTCTTCTTCTTTGAGTGTATATTGCTTGAATAGCCGGGTCATAGCACCAGAGACGACGCGGGTATTTAATCATGTCTGATATAAATAGTCTACAGCATTTTCGATGTGCCATCTTCCCTTGTGAAGTGATCGAGGCAATAAGGTCATAAAGGCAACGTTAAAGATTAAAAGTGTGCCAACCGTAATATTGTACTATATACTATTCACTTATAGAGCCGTCGCTGTTTTTCTACGTGACAACAGAAGGTATTTAAAGGAACGTACGGTAAAGAAAGTGTGAATAGAAGGTATTCCCTCATTCTGTACGTACTCATGGTGACTTTCATGCTTGGTTGTAGCGACCGGTCTTGGTCCATCGTCCTTCCGCCCGACCGTCCGTTAACATGGCACAAATCATAATAATAAAACGCAGCAACTTTTAACTTGACATCTAAGGAGGTCTTGGTAAAATCTTATTTGAAATTCAAAATGAGATCACAATGACCAATATTCTGCGAACTATGTAGCACAAACATGCTTTGGAGCACCAGAGAAGTCGGACTCTTCTACATTTAGTGCACATTTGATTCACAAATTGTACCATCAATATTGCAGTTGATTTTGAAAATTGTTGGCCTTGACCTTGCATCCAAGATCTAATCTGCCGAAAAATAGGCTTCCTTTTGGATATCGTAACTTTTGAAGTACTGCACATTTCCTACTCATATTTATAACACAAATTGTTTGAATTAAATTCTCATATGAGCTAATATAATGGTCGCCTTGTTAGGGTCTTACAGGATAAATCGGCCGAAATATACTTAATCGTCTTTAGGATTTCTTGTAAAATTGATTACTTCCACTTACCTCCACTAAATTCTCGGATGAATTTTTAAACTGGTTAAAACTTTTTAGAAGCGCATCAGTTTCACAAAGTATTCACTAAAATAAAAAAGACCATACTCTATTATTTTAAACATCCTTTGTTTCCGGCTGACACCATATAGCCGCGTACAACACATTATGATAGAGAAACGCTATTAAATGTCTCATGGCATTTTTTTATGCATATTATGTCTCTGTTCTGACCCTTCACTTTCCAAGAAATCTATGTACCAGATATTTTAACTGATATCCATAAATGTAGCAGAGAAATACATAGAATATATGAATACAATTGAGTAATTTAAAATACCAGCTTAAAGGTACCACAAACCGCTTTTTGCTACATTTAACAAGTTAGTGAAAGGGTTTGTAAAAAAAAAGCCTAAAAAGATCGTAATCCACCTTTTTTCACCATTTACAAATATTAATTTTTGACGAGAAATGAAATAGTGTTATTGTAATAGCATAGCGTCATTATTATTGATTTCTTAGGTGCCTGTGTTGGACACATGACGTTTGATGAAGCTGCCGCCTGCTGTCGGTCTGAGAACATGGCCCTGCCCTCTGTTGACAACATGACAAAGGTAGAGATGGTGACATCAGCGGCCAAGGATAAGGACATACAAACACTCTGGATGTCACTACGGAAGACGAGGTTGTCGGGATGGACGTGGCTGGACGATACAAAGGAAGGTATGTGTCTATTACTATTAAGTTTATGAAAATAATATAGTGAGCAATGATACAATATTTATTTATATCTTTGGTTTGTCAGTATGTATTTATGTAATACTTAAATGGTATGTTATTCTTACAATTGTGTGTGTCTGTAACCCCGATATGGCTAATGAGTAAATCAGTTTACGTGATCAGAATATACAGAAAGTGGACAGATTATTCAGTTTATCTCTTTATGTACATCTTTTATAAACATAATGTGTGAAATATCCCAAATCTATCATTATTATATTTAACATTAACAATAATATTATTTTAGAATTCAGTGTTTCTTAATAATTCTCTGTTCCAGACGAACTCATTGGTGACCATGACGAGGACTGTGCGTTCTTCGACCAGAAAATAGAAGAAATCAAGTCGGCGCCATGCAGCCTAGATATTGGACAGTTGTGTGGAGTATCAGGTAAATATTTTTTTATGCAGTATAATTTTTATACTCATTGTTTTGTATATAAGGTTTGAAATAGTTGTCCTTTCATAATCCAGGCCTTGGCCGGACGTTTCAGTAGAACAAAAATATCAAAATAATACTACATTCGGTTGCACCACATGTCTTATCTACAGACAAATCTATCAGTTCAAAGAGTACCTAATTGTTTAAATAACCCATGGAGTCATCCCGTCTGAAAACATTTTACTATATAATACATTGATAGAAATTTTGAAGCCAAAATCCTGGAATTATAAAATGGTCACCAAGGCTCAGAAATGCAGAAATCTGTACAACATAAAGCAATACAGTCTACCCTCTTTCAATCACCCCTCCTTCATCCGAAAACCTCGCCTATCGCCAACAAATGACATGGTCCCGATTTCCTTACTACCTATTCACCTCGTTCATTTGCCAGCCTAGCAATCCGCCATCCGCCAGGTGGTTTTTAAACCTTATGTACCACATTCCCTTGATTATACGGCAACTTCCTCATTCCAATTTAAGTCAAGTCGGAAATAATTAACAAGCCGGGGTGTTATCGCTTGGGCCCAGCTGACCTGGCAGCGTCTGTGTTTACAACATGTCACGCCTCACTGCTTGTGGATCAAGTGCCACTGATTAATTAATGACTTAACACCCTCGAGTTGTTTTGGGAACCAGCTGGCATCAGCAGAGTCACCCGTGTTAATTTCACACCTTGAGTTGTCTGGATAAGTGTCATTTAATGAAGCAAAACGGATGAGTAGTTTGGAGCAAATAACAGGGGTACGAGGTCAAGCGGCTTATAAATGTCGTGTGAAGACAATAGCGAACCTAGGGGGATTTACCTTAGTGACACAGTTCGCTGGACGAAGCGTGCCTGAAATTCTGTCAGTAGCTCCACCATCGGCAATTGTTGGAAATACACAGGATATTTATCCAAGGGTGACCAGCAAAATGAAACAGATCGGGACGGCGGTCCAGAATAAACATTATCCTTCCTATTCTACAACGAGTGACAGATTGCCTCTAGATTGACCACAGTGCACGCAGGTCTTATCAGGAATGCGCCAATGCCGATTAGAATATAGGAACAGCACAGCTTTTGAGCGATCAAGATATCGTGGTAACAGTGACAGACTACGATGATACAGCCGGTCCAACCTCTGAACCTGAGGAAATAGTTCCCCACTTCCGCACACATCCACTGAAGCCCGTCAGGCCAAGAACACCGTCTTATGATATTTTGAGAGCTTCAACTACAGGGAACTGTCCGATACTGACGCATTTTACATTCCATTACGGAATTCTCTGGGGCACACTCGGATGAAAGTGATATGGCACCAGAAGAATTTTATATTTTGACCGGATATATTATACATGTATATCTTTGCAAATAAATTGTACACACTGAATTTTTCAGTAATTATTTGTAGTTTTTTTTATTTCTATGTGAATAAAGTTATATAAATGTATAAAATATTTTTTTTAATATGACTAGTTAAAGACAAGCCTAAGAAATGTATGATTATAGCTACTCTGCACATCTCATTTTGACCCCTCGATCAACCGCCACCCTCGCTTACCGCCAATAAATCCCTTAGTCCCAAGGTTGGCGAATGAAAGAGGTAAGACTGTAGTTTACTATTTACTATAGTTGGATTTAACTTAAATATAAGGTTAGGTTCACTCTACCAGAATAAGTAATTTCCCTCTCTCTATGACAAACGATGTATGATAAACTTTAGGCCAGTGTTGCATCGTACAGTAAAAAAAAACAAAAAAAAAAAAAACAGGTATATGATATTCATGGTTACATAAATTATTTTTTTGGTTTTTTACCAGAGGGCTGTGAAGACTTAATGAAACGACTAGGACCCATGGCTTGTATTGAGTACAATAGCACGTGCTACATGTTCAACTGTAGAAAGATGACTTGGCACCAGTCTCATGTGTTCTGCCAGGCAATCAGGTCTCCACTAGCAACGGTCACTGATCCTGTATTGAAGAAACGGCTCAATATGAAAGAATGGGTCTGCAACACCTTCTGGGTTGGGTTAAGAAGAATTGACTGGTTGCCTCTTAGGAAAACTCGAACAGAATCAGGTAAGAATAAAGATCGTTACCTATACAATGCTGACGCGAAAATCACAGGTATTTAGATGACAGATTCGAAACCCTTCTGTGTTCCAAATTAAAAAAAATATATATATCCACAGTCTTTTCATATACAAATAACTTAAACCAATGCCCCATTTGATAAGGCGCTCTCTAATAAGCAGAGCCCGTAAAAGACTAAGGATTGACCTTATGTAAAAGGATCCAATGAAAAAAATTGTTTCAGCGTCATAGCATAACCTTTTATTATCTCCAGTGACCTAGCTCTCCATGGGTCAGCAGCTGTTGTGCAAGGTTATTGTCTGCTTATAGCTTGTAGCTGATAATATAACTAAACTTTTAAGGGATTATGTTTAGGAATTTGAGAAATTAAGGATTATAGGTAAAGGCTTTCAGAATATACCCATATCCATAACACACACAATGCGCTTGTGTAAAATATCCAAATACCTTTTCATTCTTTATTCTTTTCATATATTTCCATATATTCCATGGTTTTTTCACCAGTTATATCAGGCTGTTATTAACATTTAAATCAACTTCCTGTTAGACACGTTGTGTATGATTAAAGCGTCAGTTAAAAGCACAGATCGGGTAGATCTAGTAGACCATAAGCCACCCAGTGGGAACTCAGACTGGGACTAGTTCGCTCAGGTAGCAACCAATGAGCGAACAGCATTACAATAGCCTAGGGGATGAGTTCAACGATATGTGGATAAATAGTGATATGAATGCATAGTGACCTAGAGCTATACTGACACAGGAAGATCACCTCAGGACTAAATGTATGTTGACATGATGACAATAGTGTGTGATTCAACCAATACAATTTGAACCCTATAAAAAAGATGTCTCAATGTTTACTGTGATGGTGTTGATCAAAACTTTGCAAAACCCACACAAAATTAAACTCGACAGGCAGCCCACTATTTAATGATATATGTAACATGTTCATGTATATGTTGTCCCTGTTTGATATTAAGTGTATTGGAACAGGTTGATCCCTGTTCGACTTGTCTGTCCTTTTCTTGATATCTAGACATGAATGTGACATATTCTCTTAATATTTCTGATTCAAAGAAAACCATAGATGCTTAGAAGTAAGGAAGTATAAAATTTGCTCTGAATCATAGAAAGTGTATACAAATTGAAGTCTATAGCGTTTTCTATCCAGTACGATTGAAATTATTATCGATTATCTTAAAAATAAAAGCCCTGACCTTTTGTTAGGTTAGGAAGGACGTTATTGATTTGCAAATCTTTATATATTTGACTCGCACTCAGGTCCAAGTTAAGAAAGCATGAAGGTAAATTTTGTATGTCGAAATTGAATAACATTATTATTAAACGAAGTGTGTTTACATCATGCTTTCAACTGATCTTAAAAAATGTTGTTTTACAGTTCATAATTAATGCTTAATGTTGTGTAGCTATCCTCATTGAAATGTATTGAACACCTGATTGGCCAGGCATAGGACCATATTACTTTCAAAGTCAGCATCATACACGTAGTGAAACATGCATATTCAATGTATTTTCTTTCCTGGTCAGGACCGCCAGGACGTGAAAGAACACCTATGACCAAATGTTTGCGGTCCAACATGTACCTTTACAGAAATATGATTTCTAATAATACTGTACCACGCAGGAGAACTGTGGAACGCTTTGTGGGCAGATGGGGAACCCTCAGAACGAGGTCATTGTGCCACACTCAACAAAACCATATCCGACTGGAAGCTGAGAGCTACATCGTGTCAATTTAAGGCGCCTGTCATATGTGTAAACAAAGAACGTAAGCAGTCACCCTTAGCAGCAATCAATTTATCCTGCAAACTGTCAGTATTTGAATGTATGCTAACTATAGTGAGACGAACTAATGTTTAATTAAATTGTTATTACTTTTCACGAATCAAGCCAATCTCATAATCATTTTAAGAGCTGAGACAGTGCTCCTCAAATATAAATAGCTGGTCAGGTGTGTTAGCAGAAGACTCTTGGCTCTCCTTCTGAGTGAAATTAAGACGTGCATATTATAGACAATTATGTGAGGTCCACAATTTCAAAAATGACTTATGATATCACTTGGTAAACATTTGGTAGGCATTTGATTGGCTGATAAATGTTGCAACGTATAATCACATTTCATTTTGTTCTCGCAGTAAGCATAAAATCAACGGAATGGCCATCCGTAAATCAGACAATCCAAGCAGGTATGTGATAAATTGTGATATTACTAGAATACTTTTTAATTTGTAGTCAATTGATTGACTAATAACTGTCGCTACTTACGTAAAGTTTACACTGAGACCTTTCATTTGGGATGTATATCCTACTTTGTTTAACCAGATTACATTTTCTGTTCCAGTAGCAACCATAAAATCAACGAAATGGCCATCCGTAAATCAGACAATCCAAGCAGGTATGCAAAATGTATAAAGAACATGGACACCTAATGATAGATAATGCATTTGATTCGAAAATGATTCGATCAATATTTTGACTCCATAAAACCAGCCTAAACATGGACTGTTTGTCCATTTATTTAAATGTTTAACAACTTTATATAGATACTCTTTGTTCTGGCAGATATTGGCGATAGGAGTGCAAACCTTGTAACGGTTGTTGTGATATGTGTTGGAATCCTGTTAGTTCTCGTTGTTATCATCAGTGCTGCGATTTACTGCCTTTGTGAAAGAGTAAGTATAAAATTCGCATTCAGCATACAATCGAGGTGGTATCGCTGAATTGGCATAATTCTCCGTATTAAACGACAAACAATGATATTATAAATTCAATTTTTTTACCATGTAGCCTTGTAAAGGCACAGACGATATATTTTAAACATCAAGAAGGGGTGGCTTTAAACATTTACCACAATGGCATACATTAGAAATTACAAACTGTTTTTATTACAACAGAAAAAGAACACCAGTAAGCAGAGGTCTGCGATTTCAAAGGCTGAAGAAATGCCCTTGATTGGTCTGTATTATACAATAACATTTAACTAATACTACGCTTTGACTTTTATTTAAACGTCCGCTAAAGAAAATATTTGGTATGGCGTAATGAATACGCCAGACACGCATGCTGTCTATAATTTAAAGGAAATCAGTAAAACAAAAAACAAAATGAATTATTATTAAATCATCAGGGCCAGTCACTTGAGTAAAATATAACCATGTATGTTTTCATTAGTTTAATATTTAGTCATTTTAATCCGTATGTACATTATTCCTTAAAACGATAAAATGCATCTTTTTTGTTTAAACAGAGGAATCAACACAAGTTCCTGTAAGGGACCATCTACAGCGCCTATTAGCCGAGACCCTGGTTAATTTGTACGACAAGATAGACCTGTGGATTTGGCATGACGCCCGCGTGATGGTTCCTATGGATGAGGTCTACGTTGCCCTTGTCTGGGTCCGCTCAGACAGCAAGAAACAGGATCGACTGACCAGCTACACTGAAATGTTTTCCAAGGTATTTATTTATAACAACATCTTCCAGGGTAGCCTTTATCAGAATAAAATTATGTTTACAGAAGGGCCCTGTAATATATAGATAAATCACAATAAAATATAATCCTCAGGAGATTTTCGGTACTTGTATTATATACAATTTTTCTGCTTCAGCTCATAACATTTCCTTGTGCTCTTGCTTAAGTGTTTTATAATAATACGGTTATTGTCAACATTTTTGGCACAGTAATTTTAGGTCGGGTTCAATATTGCAGATTTTTTAACTTAGATTATTACAAGACTTTGGTGAAATATTTAATGTTACTTTTAATTGCATTTTTAAAGCCTGGCTAACTGCAGGTGTTAATAGCATTTAACACAGGTTACAATAGTTACTAGACATAAACACATTTCACAAAGCCGGCCTATCCGAATGGTTATGTGGAAACGATAAATTTGTTAAATCTGCTTGAACGGTCGAGATAGAGGTCTGTATTTAACTGTTAGAATGACCCCCCCCCCTCGGATGAAGAAACAAATTACTTAATCTCAATAGTATATTAATGATCACGTATTAAACTGTTCAAGATTAGAAGCTTACGGTTCCTCTCTTTTTAAAAGAGATACACAGACCATACTTTTACATAACATTACATATATATATATATATATATTTACAGTACATCACCTCTGTCACTGCAGATCAACTACATCACTACTGTGACCACATTACAACTACATCACTCTTGTTACCAAATTACACCTACATCACCACTGATACCACATCCCAACTACATCACCACTGTTACTACTTCACAACTACATCACCACTGTTACTACTTCACAACTACATCACCACTGTTACTACTTCACAACTACATCACCACTGTTACTACTTCACAACTACATCACCACTGTTACTACTTCACAACTACATCACCACTGATACCACATTACAACTACATCACCACTGATTCCACATCACAACTACATCGCCACTGATACCATGGTACAACTACTTTACAACTGTTACCATATCACATCTACATCAACACTTTTACCACATCACAACTACAACACCACTAATACCACATCGCATCTACATCATCACTGATACCACATTACAACTACATCACCACTGAAAACACATACCAACAAGATCGCCACTGATACCACATACCAACTACATCACCACTGATACCACATCCGAACTACATCACCACTGTTACCACGTACCAACTACATCACCACTGAAACCACATCATAACTACATCACCACTGAAACCACATCACAACTACATCACCACTGAAACCCCATGTAAACAATACGCCACTGATACTTCATACAAACTATATCACCACTGTTACCACATCACAACCACATAACCACTGATACCACATCCCAACTACATCACCACTGATACCACATCATAACTTCATCACCACTGATAACACATCACAACTACATCACCACTCTCTCTGCAAGACAACTACATCACAAATGTAACTACTTCACCAATTTAACCACATCACAAGTACATCACCAATGTCAAAAAATCAAAATTACATCACCACTGATTCCACATCACAACTACATCACAACTGATATCATATCAGAACAACATCTGACCATTACCATATCAGAACTACATCACCTCTGTCTCTGCAAGATAACTACATCACCACTGTTACCACATGACAAGTTCATCATTTCCATTACAATATTACAACTACATCACAAAAACATCACCACCCTCACTGCATGACAACTACATCACAAATGTATCTATATCACCACTTTAACCACATCACAACTACATTTCTGTTACCACATCAAAACTACATCACCACTTTCTTTGTAGACAACTACATCACAAATGTACCGACATCACCACTTTAACCACATCACAACTCCATCACCATTGACACAATATCAACACTGCAACACCACTGATACCACATCATAACTTCATCACCACTGATAACACATGACAACTACATCACCACGTTCACTGCATGACAACTACATTACAAATGTATCTACTTTCCCAATTTAACCACATCACAACTACATCACCATTGACACAATATCAATACTACATCACCACTGATTCCACATCAAAAACACATCACCAGTGATACCACATTACCACTGAAAACACATACCAACAAGATCGCCACTGATACCACATACCAATACATCACCACTGATACCACATCCGAACTACATCACCACTGTTACCACATACCAACTACATCACCACTAAAACCACATCATAACCACATCACCACTGAAACCACATCACAACTATAAACCACATGCAAACAACATCGCCACCGATACCTCATACCAACTATATCACCACTGTTACCACATCACCACTGATATCACATCCCAACTACATCACCACTGTTACCACTTCACAACTACATCACCACTGATACCACATTACAACTACATCGCCACTGATACCACATCACAACTACATCGCCATTCTCACTGCATGCCATCTACATCACCACTGATACCCACTCACAACTAAATCACCACTGTCACTGCATAAGAACTACTTAAAAAATATTACTACATCACCACTTATAACACATTACAACTACAACACCACTGATACCACATCTCAACTACATCACCACTGATACCACATTGCAACTAAATCACCACTGATACCACATCACAACTACATCACCACTAAAACCACATCACAAATACATTACCACTGATACCACATCACATCTACATCACCACTTTAACCACATCACAATTATATCACCACTGAACCCACATCACAACTATATGAATGCCATCAGTGCATGACAACTACCTCACAAATGTAACTACATTACAATTACATAACCACTGTTATCACATTAGCCCTGCCTGGGCTTTAGTATTTGCGTTTTCTAATAAAATGCTTAAAATAAATCGTGATTTCATGTACCGATAGACTAAACTCAGTGCCAGCTCTTTTCACTAATGCCCTGTAAAGTCCATAGGGTGAATCCCTGATATGTGCATATTAAGGCGTCACAAGGCTCATTGAGGACTTGACGATACCCCGTATTTGCATATCAGGCCATCACGCCTCATGTGAGTGGCTTCGTCGCTATAAGAACGCCAACAGCGGTCCCACAGCTCGACCCGCTTGGTAACATTCGCAATGAAATCAGGTATTCCTATGATATATCTCTGCTGAACGAATATAACGGTCCATGCTCTAAACGTAAGTGCATATTGTAGACACCATCGCAACAATTTTGTACCGACAGGTCCAGTAAAATTTCCTCTGCTGAGAAGACAAGAACAGCTGGAAGAATTTGTCTGAACCCATGTATTAACTGTCAAATTGCGACTCGCGAATCGTGATCGTTTCATTCAGCCGGTACATTTTGACTGCGCTCGTCGGGTGTGCACCAGAATATCTCGCGCTGATGGGCTGAGGCAGAGTTTGTTAGGCCTACTGTCAAGAGTGGTGGTCCGATAAACGTTTACACTGAGGCTGAGGGTTATTGTGTTTAAAGTCTCGCCGAACACAACATAAGCGACGGCCTAAATATATTAAGACACATTAAATGGGAATATTAGTAGCAAATGGGAAGCCCGGAATAGGCGATGACTGAATGAACCATGTTGGTTTTGAAAATGATTCTAGGAAAGACTACCGCTGACGTCAATGGAAAAGACCTTAATTCAGCGAGGCGGTGATGTGTGGCGCTGCCCGTCCGGTCACCGTCCAAGATTACAAATCCATGAGATAAGAGGGTCATATAGTGGTAAATTAGTTATATGAGTTGCCGCAAGATGGCGGTACCGATACTAAGTGCGTACAACGCGGGAACGTTTGATTTCTCTGCCAGAAGCAACAATTAAGTCATAAATATTTCATGGACTGGGCCAGTCTGTTATCACATCACAACTATATCACCACTGACACCACATAAAAACTACATCACCACTGATTCCACATCACAACTACATCACCACTGATACTACATCACAACCATATCACCACTGATACCACATTACAACCACATCACCACTAATACCACATTACAACCACATCACCACTGATACCACATCATAACTTCATCCCCATTGATAACACATCACAACTACATCACCACTGATAAAACATCATAACTTCATCACCACCGATAACACATCACAACTACATCACCAGTCTCACTGCAAGACAACTACATCATAAATGTACCTACATCACCAATTTAACCACATCACAAGTACATCACCATTGTCAAAAAATCAACATTACATCACCACTGATTCCACATCACAACTACATCACAACTGACACCATATCAGAACTACATCTGAACCATTACCATATCAGAACTACATCACCTCTGTCTCTGCAAGATAACTGCATCACCACTGTAACCACATGACAAGTTCATCATTTCCATTACAATATTACCACTACATCACCACTGATAGTACATCCCAACTACATCGCAACTACATCACCACTAAAGCCACATCACAAAAACATCACCACCCTCACTGCATGACAACTACATCACAAATGTATCTATATCAAAACTTAAACCACATCATAACTACATTTCTGTTACCACATCAAAACTACATCACCACTTTCTTTGTAGACAACTACATCACAAATGTATCGACATCACCACTTTAACCACATCACAACTCCATCACCATTGACACAATATCAACACTGCAACACCACTGATACCACATCATAACTTCATCACCACTGATAACACATCACAACTACATCACCACTCTCACTGCATGACAACTACATTACAAATGTATCTTCTTTCCCAATTTAACCACATCACAACTACATCACCATTGACACAATATCAACACTACATCACCACTGATTCCACATCAAAAACACATCACCAATGATACCACATTACAACTACATCACCACTGTTACCACTTCACAACTACAACACCACTAATTCCACATCATCACTGATACCACATCACAACTACATCACCACTCTCACCGGGTGATAACTACATCACCACTCTCAACGGGCTACAACTACATCACCACTCTCAATGCGTGACAACTACATCACCACTTTAACCACATCAGTTCTGTTAACACATTACAATTACATCACCAGTGATACTACATCACAACAACATCACCACTGTTTTCACATCACAAATATATCACTACTGATACCACATCACAGCCACATGACCACTGATAACACATCACAACTACATGACCACTGATAACACATCACAACTACATCACCACTCTCACTTCATTACAACTACTCCACAAATGTATCTACATCACCACTTTAACCACATCACAACTTCATCACCATTATTACAATATTACCACTGATTCTACTTCACAACTACATGCCACTGTTAACACATCACAACTACATCACCACTGATACCATATCACTACTACACCAATACTGTCACTGCATGACAACTATGTCACAAATGTAACTACATCACCACTAGATCACCACTGATACCTCAAAACAACTACATCACCACTGATACCATATCACTACTACACCAATACTGTCACTGCATGACAACTATGTCACAAATGTAACTACATCACCACTAGATCACCACTGATACCTCAAAACAACTACATCACCACTGCAGTGAGAGTGGTGATGAAGAGTTACAACCGCATCACCAGTGTAACATCACTTACTACATCATAAATACATGACCACTGATACCAGATCAAAACTACCTCACCACTTATACCACAGTACCATTACATCACCACTGATACGACAGAACAACTACATCACCACTGTTAACACATAACAAATACATCACCACTGATACCACATCATAACAAACACCACCACTCTAACAACATCACGACTACATCACCACTGATAAAATATCACTACTACATTACCACTGATGCAACATAACAATAACATCACTGTCAACTTTATGAGAAACACATCACCATTGTAACTACATCACAACTACAACAACACTGTTACCACATCACAAATACATCACCAATTTAACCACATCACAACTACATCACCACTGATACCACATATCAACAACAACACCACTATTACATATATTAAAACTACATTACCACTGATACCACATCATGACTACACTTCACCACTGTGATCATATTAGAATTACATCTCCACTGTAACTATATCAGAATTACATCAAAACTAATACCACATCACAACTACACCAATCCTGCATGACAACTACTTCACAAATGTAATTGCATTACAATTACATCACCAATGTTATCACATCTCAAGTATATGACAACTGATACCCCACCAAAACTACATCACCACTGTCATTGCATATGGTAATTGTAATATGATCACAGTGGTAAATTAGTTGTCATGCAGTGGCAGTGGTGATGTATTTGTCATCACAACTACATCACTACTCTCACTGCATGACAACTACATCACCACTTTAACCACATCACAACTACATCATTTCTGTTAACACATAACAATTACATCGCCAGTGATACAACCATCACCACTGTTATAACATAACAAATACATCACCACTGTAAACATATCACAACTACATCACCATTGATACCACATCACAACTCCATTATGAATGATTCCAAATCACAATTTTATTACCACTGTTATCACAGCACTACTACACCAATACTGTCACTGCATGACAACTATGTCACAAATGTAACTACATCACCACTAGATCACCACTGATACCTCAAAACAACTACATCACCACTGCAGTGAGAGTGGTGATGAAGAGTTACAACCGCATCACCAGTGTAACATCACTTACTACATCATAAATACATGACCACTGATACCAGATCAAAACTACCTCACCACTTACACCACAGTACCATTACATCACCACTGATACGACAGAACAACTACATCACCACTGTTAACACATAACAAATACATCACCACTGATACCACATCATAACAAACACCACCACTCTTACAACATCACAACTACATCACCACTGATAAAATATCACCACTACATTACCACTGATGCAACATACCAATAACATCACTGTCAACTTTATGAGAGACACATAACCATTGCAACTACATCACAACTACAACAACACTGTTACCATATCACAAATACATCACCAATTTAACCACATCACAACTACATCACCACTGATACCACATAACAACAACAACACCACTATTACATATATTAAAACTGCATTACCACTGATACCACATCATGACTACACTTCACCACTGTGATCATATTACAATTACATCTCCACTGTAACTATATCAGAATTACATCAAAACTAATACCACATCACAACTACACCAATCCTGCATGACAACTACTTCACAAATGTAATTGCATTACAATTACATCACCAATGTTATCACATCTCAAGTATATGACAACTGATACCCCACCAAAACTACATCACCACTGTCATTGCATATGGTAATTGTAATATGATCACAGTGGTAAATTAGTTGTCATGCAGTGGTAGTGGTGATGTATTTGTCATCACAACTACATCACTACTCTCACTGCATGACAACTACATCACCACTTTAACCACATCACAACTACATCATTTCTGTTAACACATAACAATTACATCGCCAGGGATACAACCATCACCACTGTTATAACATAACAAATACATCACCACTGTAAACATATCACAACTACATCACCATTGATACCACATCACAACTCCATTATGAATGATTCCAAATCACAATTTTATTACCACTGTTATCACAGCACTACTACACCAATACTGTCACTGCATGACAACTATGTCACAAATGTAACTACATCACCACTAGATCACCACTGATACCTCAAAACAACTGCATCACCACTGCAGTGAGAGTGGTGATGAAGAGTTACAACCGCATCACCAGTGTAACATCACTTACTACATCATAAATACATGACCACTGATACCAGATCAAAACTACCTCACCACTTACACCACAGTACCATTACATCACCACTGATACGACAGAACAACTACATCACCACTGTTAACACATAACAAATACATCACCACTGATACCACATCATAACAAACACCACCACTCTTACAACATCACAACTACATCACCACTGATAAAATAACACCACTACATTACCACTGATGCAACATACCAATAACATCACTGTCAACTTTATGAGAAACACATCACCATTGTAACTACATCACAACTACAACAACACTGTTACCACATCACAAATACATCACCAATTTAACCACATCACAACTACATCACCACTGATACCACATAACAACAACAACACCACTATTACATATATTAAAACTGCATTACCACTGATACCACATCATGACTACACTTCACCACTGTGATCATATTACAATTACATCTCCACTGTAACTATATCAGAATTACATCAAAACTAATACCACATCACAACTACACCAATCCTGCATGACAACTACTTCACAAATGTAATTGCATTACAATTACATCACCAATGTTATCACATCTCAAGTATATGACAACTGATACCCCACCAAAACTACATCATCACTGTCATTGCATATGGTAATTGTAATATGATCACAGTGGTAAATTAGTTGTCGTGCAGTGGCAGTGGTGATGTATTTGTCATCACAACTACATCACTATTCTCACTGCATGACAACTACATCACCGCTTTAACCACATCACAACTACATCATTTTGTTAACACATAACAATTACATCGCCAGTGATACAACCATCACCACTGTTATAACATAACAAATACATCACCATTGTAAACATATCACAACTACATCACCATTGATACCACATCACAACTCCATTATGAATGATTCCAAATCACAATTTATAACCACTGTTATAACAGCACAACTACATCAGCACTGTTATTGCATGACAACTACATAACAACTGATACCATGGGGGTAATTGTCCTGGGGGTAGTTGTCACGGGGGTATTGGTACCGGGGGTAATTGCCTGGGGGGTAGTTGTCGGGGGGGGGGGGGGTAATTGTCCGAGGGGGTTTATTGTCCTGGGGGGTAATTGTCTCGGGGGTATTTGTCTAAGGGGTTAATTGCCCAGGGGGTTACTGTCGGGGGTAATTGTCCAGGGGGTAGTTGTCCTGATGCCGTGACAACTACATTTCCATTCTCACTGCAGTGGTGCTGTATTTGTTTTGTGGTATCAGTGGTGATATAGTGGTGATGTAGTTACATTGTGATGTAGTTGTCATGCAATGACAGAGGTGATGTAGTTTTGGTGGGGTATCAGCGGTTATGTAGTTTTGATGTGATAACAGTGGTGATGTAATTGTAATGTAATTACATTTGTGAAGTAGTTGTCATGCATTGACAGTATTTCTGTAGTATTGGTTACAATGGTGATGTTTTTATCATGCAGTAACAGTGATGTAGTTCTTGTGTGGTATCAGTGGTGAATGTAGTTTTGATGTGGTATCAATGGTTATCTAGTTGTAATGTGGTATCAGTGGTGTGATGTAGTAGTTTTGATACGGTAATAGTGGTGATGTAGTTGCGATGTGGTAAAAGTGGTGATGTAGTTGTGATATGGTAACAGTAGTGATTTAGATGTAATATGGTAACAGTGGCGATGTAGTTGTTATGTCGTATCAGTGGTGTTGTAGTTGTGATGTGCTAACAGTTGCAGTTGTGATGTGGTATCAGTGGTGAATGTAGTTTTGATGTGGTATCAATGGTTATCTAGTTGTTATGTGGTATCAGTGGTGTGATGTAGTAGTTTTGATACGGTAATAGTGGTGATGTAGTTGCGATGTGGTAAAAGTGGTGATGTAGTTGTGATATGGTAACAGTAGTGATTTAGATGTAATATGGTAACAGTGGCGATGTAGTTGTTATGTCGTATCAGTGGTGTTGTAGTTGTGATGTGCTAACAGTTGTAGTTGTGATGTGGTAACAGTGATGATGTACTTGTGATGTGGTATCAATGGTGTTGTAGTTGTGATGTAGTTGTCAGGGTGATGCGTTTCTCGTGCAGTGACAGTGATGTAGTTGTGATGTGGTATCAGTGGTGATGAGGTTATGATGTGGTATCAGTGGTGATGCAGTTGTGATGTTGTAACAGTAGGGATATTGTTATGATGTTGTAAGTGTGGTGATTTTGTTATGTGGTATCAGTGAAAATGTAGTTGTGATGTAGTTACATTTGTGATGTAGTTGTCATGCACTGACCGTGGGGATGCAGTTGTCATGTGGTGAAATGGTGATGTAGTTGCTATGTGGTAACAGAAATGATGTACTTTTGATGTGGTTACAATTGTGATGTAGTTGTGATTCAATAAAAGTGGTGATGTAATTGTGCTGTGGTAAACGGTAATTAGTTTTGAGGTGGTAACAGTGGTGATGTGGTTCTCATGCAGTGACAGTGATGTTGTTATTAAATGGTTACAGTGGTGATTTAGTTGTTATGTGGTAACAGTGGTGATTTAGTTGTTATGTGGTAACAGTGGTGATTTAGTTGTGATGTGGTAACAGTGGTCATTTAGTTGTTATGTGGTAACAGTGGTGATTTAGTTGTGATGTGGTAACAGTGGTGATTTAGTTGTTATGTGGTAACAATGGCGATTTAGTTGTTATGTGGTAACAGTGTTGATTTGGTTGGTATGTGGTAACAGTGGTGATGTAGTTGTTATATCGTATCAGTGCTGATCTGGTTGTGATGTGGTAATGGTTATGATGTAGTTGTTATGTGGTATCAGTGGTGTTTATTTGTTATCTAGTAACGGTTATGTAGTTTTGATGTGGTAACAGTGTTGTTGTAGTTTTGATGTAGTTACAATTGTGATGTCTTTCTCATGCAGTGACAGTGATTTATTGTTACGTGGTATCAGTGGTAATGTAGTGGTGATATGGTATCTGTAGTGATGTAGTCATGATGTGGTATCAGTGGTGAGGGAGTGGTAATTTGGTATCATTGGTGATGTAGTTTTGATGTATTATCAGTGGTGATATAGTTGTGAAGTGGTAATTGTTGTGATATAGTTGTTATGTAGTGACGGTGATGTAATTATGATGTGGTAACAGTGCAGATGTAGTTGTGTTGTGGTAACAGCGGTGATGTAGTTGTGATGTTGTAGCAGTGGTGATTTAGTTCTTATGTGGTAACAGTGGTGATGTAGTTGTGATGTTGTAACAGTGGTGATTTAGTTCTTATGTGGTAGCAGCGGTTGTGTACTTGTTATATCGTATCAGTGTTGATGTAGTTGTTATGTGGTATCAGTGGTAATGTAGTGATGATATGTAGCAGTGATGATGTAGTTTTTATGTGGTAACAGTGGTGATGTAGTTGTGATGTAGTATCAGTGGTGATGTCTTTGTGATATAGTGACAGTGGTGATGTTGCTGCAATATGGTAACAGTGGTGATGTAGTTGTGATGTAGTATCAGTGGTGATGTCTTTGTGATATAGTGACAGTGGTGATGTTGCTGCAATATGATAACAGTGGTGATGTAGTTGTGATGTAGTATCAGTGGTGATGTCTTTGTGATATAGTGACAGTGGTGATGTTGCTGCAATATGGTAACAGTGGTGATGTAGTTGTGATGTAGTATCAGTGGTGATGTCTTTGTGATATAGTGACATTGGTGATGTTGATGCAATATGGTAACAGTGGTGATGTAGTTGTGATGTAGTATCAGTGGTGATGTCTTTGTGATATAGTGACAGTGGTGATGTTGCTGCAATATGGGAACAGTGGTGATGTAGTTGTGATGTAGTATCAGTGGTGATGTCTTTGTGATATAGTGACAGTGGTGATGTTGCTGCAATATGGCAACAGTGGTGATGTAGTTGTGATGTAGTATCAGTGGTGATGTCTTTGTGATATAGTGACAGTGGTGATGTTGCTGCAATATGGTAACAGTGGTGATGTAGTTGTGATGTAGTATCAGTGGTGATGTAGTTGTGATGTAGTATCAGTGGTGATGTCTTTGTGATATAGTGACAGTGGTGATGTTGCTGCAATATGGTATCAGTGGTGATGTAGTTGTGATGTAATATCAGTGGTGATGTCTTTGTGATATTGTAACAGTGGAGATGTAGTTGTGATGTAGTTACAATGGTGATGTTATTGTGATGCTATGACTGTCGTAATGTAGTTGTGATGAGGTAACAGTGGTGATGTAATTGTCATGCAGTGACAGTGGTGATGTTGTAGTCATGAGGTTAAATGTTGATGTAGTTGTAATGTGGTAAGATAATTGACTTACTTGTGATGTTGTAACAATTGTGATGTAGTTGTGATTCAGTGTAAAGTGGTGATGAAATTGTGCTGCTGTTGTAACAGTGGTGATGAAGTTTTGATGTGTTATTAGTGATTGTAGTTGTCATGCAATGACAGTGATGTAGTTGTTATGTGGTATTAGTGGTGATGTATTTATGATGTGGTATCAGTGGTGATGAAGTTGTGATGTAGTATCAGTGGTGATGTCTTTGTGATATAGTGACAGTGTTGATGTTGCTGCAATAGGGTAACAGTGGTGATGTAGTTGTGATGTAGTATCAGTGGTGATGTCCTTGTGATTTAGTGACAGTGGTGATGTTGCTGCAATATGGTAAAAGTGGTGATGTAGTTGTGATGTAGTATCAGTGGTGATGTCTTTGTGATATAGTGACAGTGGTGATGTTGCTGCAATATGTAACAGTGGGGATGTAGTTGTGATGTAGTATCAGTGGTGATGTCTTTGTGATATAGTGACAGTGGTGATGTTGATGCAATATGGTAACAGTGGTGATGTAGTTGTGATGTAGTATCAGTGGTGATGTCTTTGTGATATAGTGACAGTGGTGATGTAGTTGTGATGTAGTATCAGTGGTGATGTCTTTGTGATATAGTGACAGTTGTGATGTTGCTGCAATATGGTAACAGTGGTGATGTAGTTGTGATGTAGTATCAGTGGTTATGTCTTTGTGATATAGTGACAGTGGTGATGTAGCTGCAATATGGTAACAGTGGTGATGTAGTTGTGATGTAGTATCAGTGGTGATGTCTTTGTGACATAGTGACAATGGTGATGTAGTTGTGATGTAGTATCAGTGGTGATGTCTTTGTGATATAGTGACAGTGGTGATGTTGCTGCAATATGGTAACAGTGGTGATGTAGTTGTGATGTAGTATCAGTGGTTATGTCTTTGTGATATAGTGACAGTGGTGTTGTTGCTGCAATATGGTAACAGTGGTGATGTAGTTGTGATGTAGTATCAGTGGTGATGTCTTTGTGATATAGTGACAGTGGTGATGTTGCTGCAATATGGTAACAGTGGTGATGTAGTTGTGATGTAGTATCAGTGGTGATGTCTTTGTGATATAGTGACAGTGGTGATGTTGCTGCAATATGGTAACAGTGGTGATGTAGTTGTGATGTAGTATCAGTGGTGATGTCTTTGTGATATAGTGACAGTGGTGATGTTGCTGCAATATGGTAACAGTGGTGATGTAGTTGTGATGAAGTATCAGTGGTGATGTCTTTGTGATATAGTGAGAGTGGTGATGTTGTTGCAATATGGTAACAGTGGTGATGTAGTTGTGATGTAGTATCAGTGGTGATGTAGTTGTGATGTAGTATCAGTGGTGATGTCTTTGTGATATAGTGACAGTGGTGATGTTGCTGCAATATGGTAACAGTGGTGATGTAGTTGTGATGTAGTATCTGTGGTGATGTCTTTGTGATATAGTGACAGTGGTGATGTTGCTGCAATATGGTAACAGATTTGATGTAGTTGTGATGTAGTATCAGTGGTGATGTCTTTGTGATATAGTGACAGTGGTGATGTTGCTGCAATATGGTAACAGTGGTGATGTAGTTGTGATGTAGTATCAGTGGTGATGTCTTTGTGATATAGTGACAGTGGTGATGTTGCTGCAATATGGTAACAGATTTGATGTAGTTGTGATGTAGTATCAGTGGTGATGTCTTTGTGATATAGTGACAGTGGTGATGTTGCTGCAATATGGTAACAGTGGTGATGTAGTTGTGATGTAGTATCAGTGGTTATGTCTTTGTGATATAGTGACAGTGGTGTTGTTGCTGCAATATGGTAACAGTGGTGATGTAGTTGTGATGTAGTATCAGTGGTGATGTCTTTGTGATATAGTGACAGTGGTGATGTTGCTGCAATATGGTAACAGTGGTGATGTAGTTGTGATGTAGTATCTGTGGTTATGTCTTTGTGATATAGTGACAGTGGTGTTGTTGCTGCAATATGGTAACAGTGGTGATGTAGTTGTGATGTAGTATCAGTGGTGATTTCTTTGTGATATAGTGACAGTGGTGTTGTTGCTGCAATATGGTAACAGTGGTGATGTAGTTGTGATGTAGTATCAGTGGTTATGTCTTTGTGATATAGTGACAGTGGTGTTGTTGCTGCAATATGGTAACAGTGGTGATGTAGTTGTGATGTAGTATCAGTGGTGATGTCTTTGTGATATAGTGACAGTGGTGATGTTGCTGCAATATGGTAACAGTGGTGATGTAGTTGTGATGTATTATCAGTGGTGATGTCTTTGTGATATAGTGACTGACCTGGTCCTACCCGAGGTGATGGATTTACATATTACAGATAGATTTCCTTGCAAGGTTTATGTCAAATATCTCTCCAAGAAAGGTAAAAACATGACCAAACTGACCCTGAGGTCATGTGATGAGAGACATCTCCGTCTGCTGCAACATTTAAACGCCCCTTTATTAACATGGCTTTGTTTGGACTGTGCGTTTTATATTGTAGGAATATCTTATTTTGTTGATGAGATACACATGACACAGGACCTGGACGTCACACTCAAAAACTTCCCGCTACAAACACTTAAAGTGTGTAAGTTAAACTGGCACACTGGTTATGTTCATGAAAATGGTGATGATGACACTTCTCCTTACCTGCTGAATGTAATAAGCGCAGTGAGGCAGCTCAAGACTCTGGAGGAGCTGGAGTTTTATGAGACCCCCCTGACCAGCGTGGCTTTCCACTCACTGACAGAATGTCTGTCTGACACACATCTTATTACACTTACACTCAGTCACTGCTACCTCACATCACAGATGTTCCGGACAATATTGGACAAACTACCATACTGTCATGGATTGATCAACCTCGGAGTACAACATAACCTCCTGTGCGCAAATGTGGAGGAGCTGATGAACACAACAGAAAAACTGGCACGTCTCAGGACACTAGATCTGTCAAGTAACGTACACATATTTGACTACGTGAGGGTAAAAATAAAACAAACACTTAAAATAAAATATCCTGAACTGATGCTAAATATATAAAAAAAAATTTAACTTGCAATGACCAGGCTGATGTTTACTTTTAGGTCATCTGCGAAGTAGCAACATGCATCCAATGACCTCTGACCTTTGAATAAAATTTGCTGACGGCTCCGTTGTGCTACAGTTACAGACCACATCGTATTGCTTAATACTGAATCTTATACAAATGATAATAACATAAAACCTCACTTCGAGAAGACAATTTCATCTGCAGTTTTACGTAGACGTTTGCAGTGTCCTTCATGTTCATTCTTACTGGTGTCACTGAACGACCCGAATTTACTATCGGCCGCTTAGATATCGAGGGGTCACGGAAGTGAGGCCATGCACCCGTGACTCCAGACATATATACATGTTTTTTTTTTACAGCAAAATGGTGTATCATTTACACGCAAGGTGGATGAAGTATGTAGGAAACGCATTATTTTTATGTGCTTCGAGCAAATTAGTTTCGGAATCAGTTTCCTATCAGAAGTGTTATTTTAGAACTAATGGTTATATGGATATTATTAAAACATTTTCTTAGATGCCATACTTCTCATCAATTCAGATAGCATTTATTTACTTGCCAAGAGTTGACAAATAAACAAGAGTTGCATGTTGGTAGTGGATAAGTTGAATAGTCCACACACACACACACACACACATATATATATATATATATTACATTTTCTTAAAGTTAAGATTTTTTTAAGTTAAGATGATTTGTACAGTGGTCCAGTGCAAGAGTATTGCGGTACATAAATGATTAAAGTCATATTAACATGAAATTGTGTCACCAAATTGAAGATGACGGAAAAAGATACTAATTCAGGTACTGCTGAAGATGTTCAAGATAGCGTAATTTTGATTATAATATTGATTATAACGTAAATATTGTACATATGCAGAAGGCATTTTTTAAAGTGGATTCAACCCTTTTGATAACCATAATATATATATAGCTGATTGTAACAACATTCACCTGAGGATCGGGTCGCATCCCGTGAAACAGTCTGTAGTTAATTTACAGTGTTGTTTTCTTCATCGTTATATATATATATATATATATATTTTAATAGTACACTACTAAGACTGCTGCTCATATTACTAATAATAAGCATTTACATTATTTCCTGAATTTATAATTCACCTGATTGTCTGTGTTTATCAATATTTTTGCCGTGAAGCAGAAGACGATTGAACAGCAGATTTACCCACCGTCCTTACTATTAGAGAGTAAATGTTACACATATACTGAGCAAGCAGAGAACTTTGCAATATAGTCATCCGTAATCCATCAGAAGGTCTAAACGAAGGAGAAGTGTTAACATGTCATAAAATAATCAAGACTGAGTCCCGATTGGTATATATCCATTTTCGGGGCAAGCTTTCGCAATCCCGTGACTTCTGCAATACATCCGCAGCCCTATGGCAAATTATGTGCGCAACTTCAATCGTCTATATTTCACTCAGTGCTCACACTCCCGATATGTCCAGGACTGCTGTTTTCATTGAGTAAAATCTGTAGATACAGTGTTCAATCAATGCTGTCAACGCTGGTTGACTCCAATAGATTTATTTCGTACTGTCATAAGTCACGCGGCTGCGGATGACTTACTACAGGGCCATAGCCTGAGCAAAGTCTCAGTGGGGGGGGGGGGGGGGGGGATATAAATGCTTTGTCAGTGCGAGGGGACGTATACTTCGAGGGGGAGGGTGATGTAGGGGGAATACTCCTTCCACGGCGTGGAACTTGTTACATAATACCTACTGTAAATTGGCATATATGTGGGTATTTTCCTTACAATATAAACTATAATCACATTTACGGGGCTTAAGAGTAATTGAATGAATCGTCTTGCAAATACTGCCAATTTTTTTTACTAAGAATGCTCAGATCCGAGGTACTGCTCAGTACATAGTGTTTCGGAGATACACAAAAGTGCACGATGTATCCCCCTCAGTGTATCATACCATAAGGGACGATTAATCTTGTATCAGAATACCATTCCGTGGATTGCATCTTCCTCATCAAATCGAATAACTTATTGACCTTTGACAGCTGACTATCCCTATCGATGATCACATAATACTATACTATACTGCACTATACTCATAGATTTACAGAATATACGTAAAATATAATATCATAATTTTTGGACCATTTTTCTCCTTGTCTTTATCAATGATCGATGAGGACACATAGTTGTCGAACAGAACGCCCGTTTTTCAAAGGTTGTACACATTCCTGCCTAACTGGATGTAACTAATTTTCATATTCATTTTTGTGGGGAAAGCTCTTGAAAAATACCATGCCTTATTTTTTTCTAATAAATAAAAAATGTTGACAGTAGTGGAGAATTTAAAAACCAGACCCTTGTGTAGCCAGACTGGTTAGTATGTGTCACAGGATAGACTCTTGAATGAGGATGAAGGCTGCAATATGTGATGAATTCTTTCTTTTTAGTCAGAAAATGCCATACACTATTATGATTAGGACACTGCACGAGAGCGAGCACGAGAGGTTCAGTTCCAACCACACTGTTTTTAAGGCTTTCGGGAGGAAAAAGACGGTGATCCTCCTCCGTGGAAAGCGAATGCGTTGCCCACTTGGCTACTTTTGAAAGTTCTATAGATTGTACAAATATTCGTAACTGTACTATATATTCAACTGTACCATGGAGGAAAAAGGGCCAGTTTCACTAGCAGCCGTCTCTTCCCAGAATTACTGGCTTACGGCAAGACATAAACAACATGTAGCTGTCCCACGGGAATCTAGAACCATTAAACATAGATAAGGCTCCTGGTTCAGATTAACGCTTATGTATTCTGAAATTCGCAAATAAATATATTAATGTTTTTGTGCCATATATTGTTAAAAGATGTTAGAATATCGTGGACTATGAAAAAGGGAGGAACACTGACGCAAAAAGGACACTTGGTTGACTGTATCAAAGTAGCTAAATGCTCTCCTAACCGGATGCTAGAAAAAAACTTTATGCGAGCCAACTCACTAAGATTAATATTTATCAGATGTCTCTAGTGCTATTAATACAACAGCGTAACCTTGTAGACTTTTAAGGTTCTTCTGTTAATTTTAAAAGTGCTGCATGAATGATTGACCGTTTGTAGACACTCATTTAAATTAATAAATAGATCTCTACACGATTTTGGTCACGGGTCACCTCAAATGTCATTATTATTATCTTTCTTTTGAGCACCCAGACAGTCAGATGGGGGCAGAAATTGTATCCATTAGGCCTAGAATCCCCCAACGTGATATTTAGGGAGGTCCTAGGCAAATGACTTTGAAACCTGAAATTAGGTCACTGTGACCTATATTCTTTGACCTATTAGAAAAACATGTCGTATGAACACCCTAAATGTCAGATGGCGACAAATTGTTTCTGTTAGGCCAAGACCCTTCGTACACAATTTCCTGGGAGGCTTTAGGAATATCTCCTTGGAAACCTGAAATTTGATCATGGTGACCTATATTTTATGACCTACGAAACAAAAACCCTGATTTCTAGCACCGTGAATGTCAGATGGGCACAAATCGTATCTGTGAGGCCTGGAATCTTCTAACACAATGTCCTAGGTATTCTAGGCAAATCTCCTTGGATACTTGAAATTTGGACATGGTGACCTATATTTTATGACCTATTGGCCAAAAACATGATTCGGAGCACACTTTACTGGCAGGGCACAAATTGTATTTGTTATGCCTAGAATCTTCTAATGCATCAATCTGAGACGTCCTTGGCAAATGTCTGTGGAAAACTTACTAATAGATACCATATGTGCCTTGTCTGTCTGGGTGCTCAAAACCATTTTAGCCCATAGGTCACATAATATATAGGTCATCATGACCTATATTGTGCGACCTTGAGGAAAAGAAGTCATATAAGCACCCAGGCAGTCAGTCAAGGCACACAATGTATTTGTTAGGCCTAGAATCCTCCAACGTGACATTTAGGGAGGCCCTAGGCAAATGTCTTTTGAAACCTGAAATTAGGTCACTGTGACCTATATTCTTTGACCTATAGGAAAAACTTGTCGTATGAACACCCTAAATGTCAGATGGCGACAAATTGTTTCTGTTAGGCCAAGACCCTTCGTACACAATTTCCTGGGAGGCTTTAGGAAAATCTCCTTGGAAACCTGAAATTTGATCATGGTGACCTATATTTTATGACCTACGAAACGAAATCCCTGATTTTGAGCACCGTGAATTTCAGATGGGCACAAATCGTATCTGTGAGGCCTGGTATCTTCTAACACAATGTCCTAGGTATTCTAGGCAAATCTCCTTGGAAACTTGAAATTAGGACATTGTGACCTATATTTTATGACCTATTGGCCAAAAACATAATTGGGAGCACACTTTACTGGCAGGGCACAAATTGTATTTGTTATGCCTAGAATCTTCTAATGCATCATTCTGAGACGTCCTTGGCAAATGTCTGTGGAAAACTGACTAATAGATACCATATGCGCCTTGTCTGTCTGGGTGCTCAAAACCATTTTTAGCCCATAGGTCACATAATATATAGGTCATCATGACCTATATTGTGCGACCTTGAGGAAAAGAAGTCATATAAGCACCTAGACAGTCAGTCAAGGCACACATTGTATCTGTTAGGCCTAGAATCTTCTAATGTAATATTCTGATACGTATTTGGGCAATGTCCTTGAAAAACTGAAGTTACGTCACCATGACCTATATTTTGCAGCCTATCATACAAATTAAGATGTCATATAAGCACCCAGACAGTCAGACAGGGCACAAATTGTATCAATTAGGCCTAGAATCTTTAAACATAAAATTCAGGGAGTCCTAGTCAAGTGTCCTTGGAAACCTGAAATTAAGTCATGGTGACCTATATTGTGTGACCTATGGGCTGAAAAAAGGTTTTGAACACCCAGACAGAGAAAAACACAATTTGTATCCATTAGCCTTAGACTCTTCTAACATGAAATTCAGGAAAATCCTTGGCAATTCTCCTTGGAAACCTAAAAATGGATCATGGTGATCTATATTCTGCTAGCTATGGACCAGATACATGATTTCGAGCACCAAGACAGACAGGGTACAAATTGTATCCATTTTCATCCGGTCCTTGGCAGGTCTACTATGAATCCTGAAATATTTAATTTTTTGTCCATTTTTTCAACTCAGTCACTTTAGCCATAGGCTATACTCACAGACAATACATGATATAAAAAAAAAAATAAGCACCCAGTCAAAATTAGCTGAGCGTCATGGCCCATGGGCCACTCTTTATATTTATGTTCAGTTCATGGAATAAGCCAGATACTAACAAACAAGAACGGGAATGATGGCTGTATGCAACTTAATGGCTAGTGTTCTGTTGGTATTGTCCTTTATCATCAATATATTTGGTTAATGTTATCTTGTTCAGAATCAAGTAAAAAATCACATATTAATCGATAAATCAGACCTTTTTGTGTAATCGAATACGTAGAGCTATTACAACAGAATTATCTAGTATAATAGGTGTAATCCTGGCAATGTCTGCCGTGGAAAATTGCCCACACGAACAACTGGCAGCCGTCAGTCCACTAACTGCCACAGACAATCCATTAAATGAACCTGGTCAAACACTTATTTTCGACGGCCAGTAGACACATTGCCAAATGGTCAGTCCATTTGTTGGCCACGCCCAGTAGATTCATTGACATGGGTCAGTCTTGTTATTCGCCATGGCCAGTAGACTCATTGACACATGGTCAGTCCACCTCTTGCTCATGGCCAGATGACGAAATGCCACGGACAGCAGACTAATTGACCAAGGTCGGTACACTTATTGACCAATGGTCAGTCTACCAACTCATTCCCCACTAATACTCCATATTCCACTAATGCATTTTTTCCATTTCATTAAGTGACCAAGTTAAATTCATTGATTGCCCGCGCACAGTCAATTAATTTCCCGTGGCCGTGGACTGTTTGGCCAAGGTCAGTAGAATAATTGTTTACGGTTAGTCAACTAATTGGCGGCTGTCGCTCCATTAACTGACAGGGTCCTTTACTTTTGGTCACGGCCACAGTATTTTTTAATTGGCTTCGATAAGTAAACCTATTGACCACGGCCATTTCACGAATTAACAAAGGGCAGTCCACTTATTTGTCACTATCAGTCCAATAAAGACCACGCCTTGTCCATTTTTTTGGCTACAAGTTCACTTTTTGGTCACGACCAGTATACTTACAGACCATGTTTTGTCTACTCAGTGGCTACGGAAGGTCCACTCATATTCCCCTGGAATATCATGAGGCAGTCGGTCGCCAGGTACAGGTTTTTATATGTCAGTGACTGATTACAGTATAAATGTGTTAACAAACAGAACCACGACTTATGGGACTGGACATACCAAGGGAAAAATATTTTTATTTTAATCCGGGAATCACTTTCTTCATTTGACATTTAACATGCTTTATGTTAAACGTCTAATCAACTTCATGGTTAAAAAAAATTTGCTCAATTTGTTCTTTCTCGGAAATAGCATAAATTCTACATGAGAGAGATATTAAGTTACTGATATATCCCAACAGAGCCCTCAGGCTCAAATGACAGTGTAAAATTGTCCTAATTTTAACCATGCAAGTCTGTCATCAAAATACCCATCGTCCCGAAAGAGTTTCTCCTGTACAACAGGTCTGGTTGTTGGCACTTAAAGGATAACAGTATCATTATTATTCAATCATATCTGAAAAAATACTGTTTTATATATACATATATATGTACATACATACATATACTTACTCTTTATAAAGCTACTACTAGAGCTGAACTGGCTTTGCCAATAGTAAGGGTACTGTAAACATTCATACCTCCAGGAATTAACGTTTGACTGACTTCTTTGCATTAAATATACCTATTGTAAGCATTCAAAGCACCAGGAGCTAATGTTGAATTAGTATTTTCTCTAATATTGGCAAATACTTAAAACACAGGAACTTTACTTCAATGTGCTCATATTAAAACACAAGGAGCTTATGTTGAATTGGCATTGTTTTAAATATGCCTACTTGCAAGCAATCAAAACACAGGTACTTTGCCTCTATATGCTTGTTTATGTATAATTCAAAACACCAGACGTTAACGTTGAATTGTCTTTTCCTTTGATATTCCTGCTGTAAGCACTCAAACACCAGCTAATGATGAATTGGCTCTGCTTTTAATATGCCTATTGGGAGCAATCCAAGCACCAAGCACTAAATCAAATGTTAATAATGATATTGTTTGAATATAACACTGACTGCAATATAGACCAGCTGTAGTTACTACATCAAGCCGATCTCTCTCAAGTCTACGGTACAATGCCTCCAAACATCATGAAGTCAAGCAAATGCTGGGAATATTCTTTCAATGTAAGAGGTATGTTCGCAAAATAGGATGATCTGTCATCAAATTACATGCAATACGTTCTTAAGTAAACATTGGACCAATAACACTGGAAACCATTGTGGATTTTTTGTCGCATTACCGCTTTTTTAAAATTTAAGTAAATTGAAGCGGATATGTGCTTAAGGATCCAGATTAATTTATATTTGTTCACATTTTAATTGTAACCGTTGTTCCTGTTAGTACTAGTATAAATTTATTGTTCATTTTATTTTTACAGAGGATGAAACCTTCGTGAATTGTTAATTGCGAGGAGGAAGCAGCAGCAGAGGAAACTACAGATACGTTGGTTATGGCTCTGGATCAAGTGGCTCTTGGTTCCGTGGCTGTGATTGCATAGAGCAAGTTCAGATTTTATCAATAAGCCTGATCCTTAAGCTCTTAATTCCAATGCACCTTCTATCGTGCGCTCGTTTCCTCTTAAAACTGGAAATCTGCATTCTTATGAATACAAACCTCGGCCTTTCGCTTATTCGGCTTATACTTCCAGGTTCATGCGTACAAAAGTGACTCCATCTTTGGATGAATGAATGAATATTGTTATTCAGGTATGTAGGTCTCCGGCCCGTAGAACAAATTCAATTAAATGCAAATGCAAAAATAATTAAAAAAAAAGAGTACTAGAACAATAATATAGTTCGTTCCAGCAACCCTGTCTCTATGATTTTACGCGATATCTTGAATAAGGATAAAAACATAAAAATAATTTTTGGTACATTAGAAGGCGGCCTAATTTTCTTACATGGCAAATGCTACATACCCGAGATGAATAACCTGTAATAAACCAAAATCCAAGAGAAACTGTGGGAATTACGCCTAGTTTACCTGTAAAAGGTGTTTCTTTGCTACTGGGGAATGATTTGGCGGGAGGTAGGGTGACAGCTTATCCTTGCATGGTCTCTAAACCGAGTGCTGGCTTAAATGATGTTAGTGAGGCGTAAAACAAGGATTTGTTTCCAGCCTGTGCAGTCACTCGGGCTATGGCAAAAAAAGCAAGTGATATTACAATGACCAAGGGTGTCACTGATAATAAGGCCAGTACGGCTGTAGATAAGGGTTCCACTATTGCCGTTGCGGCTGTAGGCCAGGGTTCCACTGATGATAAAGCCGTTACGGCTATGGTCTGTAGGACCACTGATGATAATGCAGATAGGGATATTGATGATCATGATGACGTAAATGATTTACAACAAACATTCATGAATGTCACTGATCATTGTTATGATCAATCAGCGTTTCCTCGTTCTCAGTACGAGAAAAGAGCTGAGAAATCATTTAAATAGTTTATTTAAGAACAAAAGAAAGATACAAATCTTAAACATCTGTACGATTTGGATTTACCAACCGAGAAATTGTTAAAGGTGTCATCAGGTTATTTCCTACAAAATAATGTATTAATGAGAAAATGGAAACCAAAAGGTATTCCTTCAACAGAGGATTGGGCTACATTAAATCAAAGAGTAGTCCCTAAAGTTTATAGGTCAGAAATTATAAAGGTAGCCCATAAATTTTGGCAGGACATTTTGGTATAAACAAAACCAAAGAAAAACATAAGACATTTCTTTTGGACTAATATGAATCAAGATGTAGAACAGTTTGGTAAAATTTGTCATACTTGCCAGATGGTAGGAAAAACTGTCATGATTCACCAAAAGCTCCATTACAACCCATTCCAATCATGGAAGAACCTCTAAGTCGTGTCATTATAGATTGTGTGGGTCCAATGCCCAGAACAAAGAATGGAAACATGTATTGTTAACTATAATGTGTACCACAACAAGATTTAGGGGACATCCCTCAGAGAAATATAAAAGCGGTTGGAACGCCCGACATGTGCGCCACCGACATGGATTCGAATCAGGGATCGGCTCAATATTTTCCCCTGAGCAATTTGTCTTCGTCACAATTGTATACACGGTTGACAAAATCAGTCATCGTCTTCAAGCCGTGAGCTGACATTGCGATGAACGCGCAGTTGAACTGTGTCACATAAATATGCATTCACGTGAGCCTCGGGACGTCATGGTTACGTCGTTCCATTATGACGGCACAGTTGCCACGTACAGCGCTAAGTTGGCCATGCACTTCTCACACATAGAAACACACCTCAGCGTCATGATGTAAGGTTTTTTTAATCAATTTTCGCTAACTTCATATAAAATTGGGACGTTTCCTCGACATTCGCCGTACCGATATGAACTCACATAGTTAATCCAGGGAAAGAGGAAAACGCAAAAATCATAGCCACAAGGTTGGTCGAACGCACTATAATTCTAACAATAATGCATTGTTAAATAAATAACAGAGAATCATTTGTGTAAAAGGTTGTAAAAATAACGTATGTACACTGTAAAATCATTATCTGAATAGCTCCTTGTTAAAAGCCACATGTAAGGCACAAGTACTATTCCAGGCCATAGACATGCTGCAACAACCTAATCATTGTGCTGCCCTCTACACGCAGAACATAACACATATTTTACCAAAATTCTGCAGATCTGTGTTTGTGTAAACTGGTAGGTTTATGCACATGTGGCATATCGTTAATATTGACCATACAATCATAATTTTTAATGTTAAATATTATTACAACAATCAATATAAAGTACATTTGTAGTAAAACACAATAATTATAAAACTTACATTCATTCAACCAATAATATAGATCCCCACACTGCTACCCAACACCTTGATCAATATACATCTCCCTTTTTTCTGAAGTAGTGATATATATGTACAGTAGAACACCTGTATTACGGTCACCATCGGGACCGGATAAAAGTGGCCTTAATACAAGAGTGGCCGTTATACAGAACTTGACTGATATAAGGGGATTAAATGTAACACGAAACCAAGTTCAAATCTTTATTACAATAAAAAATAAACGTATATAAAAAGCATAAGTATAATAATTGTTATCAATAAAAAAATAAAATATTTACAATCACGTCGAGGTGATTAAGACAGAGTATGCGCAACGTTTTATGGTACCACGGGTACCACATCACAACTACATCACAATCGTTTCCAGATCATAACTAAATCACCACTGTAACTATATCACAACTACATAAGCATTGTTACCACATCATCACTATTTTGCCACTGTGACCCTGACATAACTATATCAACATTGTTACCACATCACAACTACATCACCCCTGTTACCACATCACAACTACATGACCAACTTATACCATATCACAACTACATCACAACCATTAAACATCACAAGTTCAACACCACTGTTTTCACCTCATAACTACATCAGCACTGTAACTAAATTACAACTATATCACCACTGTGACCGCAATACAAATGCATCACCACTGTTTCCAAATCACAACTACGTCACCACCGTTACCACATCACAACTACAACATCACACTCATCCCGTCACAAATACATAAACGCTAACGTCTCGTCAAAACCACATTATAAATGTCACCGCAGCACAGGTACGTCATTAGTGTGTCTCCCCATTACATCTAAACCTTCACTGTCACTCTATCAGAGGACGCCATTACTGTCACCTCATCCCACCTGTATCACCTATCATCGTATTATAAATATATCACCATATATATGGTAATCATCAGGGCGAGATTATCAATATCACATTATTACAACTACACCATTACTATCACCTTTCACACCCACAACACCACCCTCGCATCTGTTCATCATCAGATCTAAATGCTTGTGTAAACCGTTCTTAATCATATATATATATATATATATATATATATATATATATATATATATAAACAACGTCAGACAGGTATATTTAATTATTGCAGGAACCTGCAGAACAGAGGGGCCACATGATCTATTTATCGGGTGAGCCCAGAGTCGGGAAGTCTACCATTTCACGGAGAATTTGTTTTGACTGGGATAACCTCGTTCTAGACTATGAAACAAAAATGATCACTGAACACAGGGAAATTCTCGGATCATTTAGATACGTGATTCCTATCATACTCAGGGCTGTCAAGGTCGACCAGAAGTTGCTAAAAGTAATAAAGGAAACGTTTAAGCTTCAGTTGTCAGATGCTGAGGAGTTATATGAACAGATCAAACATAACCAGCCGTCCACAATATTTTTGTTAGATGATTATGACGAGTAAAATGAGACAACATCCGACGAAATAACACATCTCGCTCATAGAGGCATGTTCCAATAAGCCAATATATTCATAACTTCCAGACATGCATCAGATTTACATTTTACTGATCAAATGAAGTTCCACGGAGGTCTCTCTTCGAGGCTTCTCCTCATAGGGCGTCACTGAATATGTTAATAAATCATTTCTCAAACCTGAGGCTAGTGAGGAAGGAGAAAGTCTGTTGATGTGTTGCTTATGGGAAGAAACCAAACAGTTGGCAAACACAGTTGGGGGATTTTATCAGGATTTTATTAGATATTCATGCAGTAGATATGAGAAAAAACTACCTATTGACAAGCGCAGCAAATTGTCACAGATGTTTATAATATACCATATCTGTTTGATGGCGTTGTGTGAGATAGCAACAAGTGGGATGCTGAAAGACCGGCTTGAACTGTCCTTCCAGTATGATGATATTATGGAGAAAATCTGTAAAGAAACTAAGAAACTTGGATTTCTAAAAGAAGAACATTCCACCAGTGGAAAACTAGTATCTTTTCTACATAAAACTATACAGGAATGGTTGTGGCATTTTACATTGTAAATTCTGGTAAATCGAAGCAAAATGAACTTTTACTTCAATTTTGTAGTTCAGCCCAGGCATTCAGGGAGTCCGCTATGATAGTCACTTTCATTGCTGCTTTAGGAGGAGAGGACATTGTGAGGCAAATGGGGGCTATAATAGAGGGGAACGAAGACATGGCGGAGATGCACACCTCACTACAGCTGAGTTATGTATCAGAACACCCCCAAGTTGAACTGGTCCTACCCGAGGTGATGGATTTAGATATCACAGATATATATCCTGATAAGGTTTATGTTAAATTTCTCTCCATGGACGGTAACATTTTGACCAAGCTGACAATGAGGGCAAATGTTGAGAGCCTTTTCCGTCTGTTAAAACATTTGACCGCCCCTTCCTTGACATGGCTCTTTTTAAAAAATAGGACGGGGGTTTCGAAATATTATGATAATATGAGAGAAATAGCACAGGACCTTGAGATCACGCTCACAAATTACCCGCTAAAGACACTAATCTTGAAGAAAAGCGTTCAAGCGTATTGCCAAAGAGTTGTTTCTTTGTTTGAAACATGTAGGCCTATATATGCTAGTTCTTACCTGCTGGCTGTAATAAGAGCAGTACCTCAAATCAAGACGCCTGAGGAGTTAAAGATTGACGAGATTGTACCGGACAGTGAGACTGTCCACTCACTAGCAGAATGTCTGCCTGTCTCACATCTTATTACACTTACACTCAGGAACATCAAACTCACATCACAGGGGTTCTGGAAAATACTGGACAAACTACCATACTGTCATAGACTGATCAACCTTGGAGTACAATATAACGACCTGGACAACAATATGGAGGAGCTAATAAACAAAACAGGAAAATTGGCCGGACTCATGACACTCGACCTGTCAGGTAACTGGTGAATATCTGACAGCGTGAGGGAGAAAGTAATACAAACACTGCAATTAAAATGTCCCAAATTTAAGTTGATGATATAAACAATATTTGAACTTACCTCTGACCAGGCTGGTGTTTACGTTCAGGTCGTCTAAGAAGAAGCAACATACCAGAAGCGGATCCGGGGGGGGGGGGGGGTCCAGAGGGTCCGGACCCCCCCCCCCCTTTTTCACCTGAAGCAACCTTTTTTAAGGGGTTTTAGACGTAATTTTGCGGCCTGGACTCCCCCTTTTTCAGACGTGATGACCTTTTTTTTAGGATTTTCATTAGTCCTCCTGGGTTGGACCCCCCCTTTTCCTAAATCCTGGATCCGCCCCTGCATACACATAATAACATCTGTTTAAATAACATCATGCCGACGGCTTCTTGTGGCTACATATTCAGGCCACATCATACGATCGTAATGTTAAATTTTGTACAAATGATAATAACATGACACCTCACTTCGAAGAAAAAGCGTTTTCATTTGAAGTGTCACGTGGATTTTACAGTGTCCGTCGTATACCCATATTTACTTTATCAGCCGCTGACTAATCGCGGGGTCCAGGGTCATTCAGTGAAATGTACATAAGTGAAATGTCCAAGTCTTTATTATAGCAGAACGGTGAACTCTTTTCCCGCAAAGGGGATGTTTATGTGGGAACCGCATACAGTTATGCATTGTGTATCCAGTACTGTATGCTTTGAATGGGGATTGGGTTGGGCGGGGATGATATAGTACAGCTGTCCACAAGGTCTTGCATATTAAAAAGACTGACATATTTGGGTAAAGGGAGGAATAATTAGTAGATTCTATTATTTATTTAGGGAACGACTGTAAATTCGTATATATATATTTGTAATATTATCAAAGTAATAAAACATCAAACAAAATGAGCAATTTTATTCCAGAATCAGGTACCCTTCTGAAGTTTAATTTCAGAACTTATGGTAAATTAAATTTTATTAAAACGTATCAAATTTCCATTATTTCATCAATTTAGATAGCTTACCTATGTTGTATACGTGACAAATAGGACAAACATATTAGAATTACCGTAAAGATGCCATTCTAAATTCATTTAATTCAAGGTATGCTCATCTATTTCGTCATTCATTCTTACACTAAAAAAACTTGCTTAAGTTGTAAATATTGTTCTTCACCGCGGCGCAAGGGAAAAATCGAAAATCGTGGATAAGTGCTGTTTATGTACGTTTCACTCTTATTGTTTTAGCATAAAGGCCATATAAAGGTAGCTTGAAGGATAATATTCACATATAATGTATAACAGCTGTTGTTGAGGACGTTTTTTCACTTACACCTTAAGCCAAGTGTTTAATTTGTCATTTTGTTCCAAAATTATAAAATGTAAATAGATCTGCAAAGTACTTTGAAGCAACGTATTAACCAAAGCAATAGGTCAGTACAGTAAAGTGGGGCTTGTCTGAAAGACCAACTGTCTAATAATATCACCTGTCTGTCAAGACCACCGTTGAATGAATCGCGAGCATTTACATTGGTTAATTATAAATGACCTGTCTAATAAGAAAACCTGTAAATTAAGGCCACTTAAGTCCACGGGTGATCTTATTACACAAGTTACACGGTATATTCATGAAATGAAAGTTTTTTTTTCAAATGACGAATCAGCCATTTTGAAAATAGTGGTATGGCAAAAACAATTACAAAAATGAATTCTCTGGGCATAATACCTTAAAAACCATGTATTACTAGACCCTCTATGTCAAACGTTGAGGTACCTGTGATATTTTTGCCATAAGTGTTATTTCAACGGCCATTTTGTTTTATGATAATTAGCTAAAATTGTCCAAGGGTGACAGCGGACCAACCTTAATAATTTCATAGCTAATATGTTGGCAAACAAAAAAAATTAAAACCATAAAACAAGGTTGAGTCCAGTGGCGGCTGGACTATTTTGAAGATTATGATATTTTGGTGAATTCATGAGTGGAAATTCCTAATACAGTCAAAGGAAAGTGACTTAGATTCCTTCCCTTTGACCACATATTCTAAAATGATATATTCTGTCGATTGGAGCTTACGCACCTGTTTCAACTGGTCAACATGATTTTGCTTTTTTAGTCATTTAATCCTGACATCTACATGTATATATCCATAATATTTTATTTTAAATTTAAGAATTTTTAATGGAAAATTACAGTTTAAAGAATTTTTATTGTATATTAAAATATGGAAATATTTAGTATTGCTACGTGTCATACTGAAAGACGATCCAGGAGTGAAAACGAGGCAATGGGGGATTATTTGTTGTTCTGTCATGCTTATACAATACATTGTATATCGTATATACACATGTAAATCCAATATTTGTTTGTGCATTTATTCCATGTGCATACAAGTTCGCCAGATACATCACACGTATACCCAATATTTGTTGTGCATTTATTCTATTATCGTTCTTGATGTATCCAAAATATTATAACTGTGGACGTACTCTGTTGTCATTAATGTTAATCGATTATACGCATGAGTACTGAATGAATTAATTTGCTAACGCATTATCAATGTTATCCAATGATGGATTGCTGCAGAAACCTAGCATACACTTCAACACTGTAACACATATACTGGTTAGTTTAACACCTTTAGGGTTTATAGTCTTGTTTGAGGTCATGTTCGATACCACAAAGCTATTTCTTACTTTTGTATGCTACAAATGAATTGAAGCAGTTACTTAAAAAACAGGTTTGAATTAATATGCAGTATAGTATCAACTGTATGCTACCGAATTTACTGTTATGTCTGTTTGTGCACTTAATTAATTTGTTCACGCAGTAAGTTTGATGAATACTGATGGATGAGAAATGTAATTTTTTTAGATAACCATGCCATTTTATCAATATGTTAATGTGTATCAACGTAGAAGAGACAGTAATACTACTAGTATATACATAGTATTATAGTATGTTGTTTAGATTTGTTAATGTTTCTATATCCCTCCCCATATATTTGCTTACATCAATTTGTCGGTGTTTGTATTGAAAAGCCCTTTAGCAGTGCGGAGTCTGCTTGATTATTCTGTAGGGATGAATCTAGCTCTTTTCACTTAAAATTATTTAATTTAGACCTTCGTCCTTTATATACATGTATATAGATATATTCTATGGTTATTGAACAAGTTCAGGTTGCTAAGGGTGAATTAAAAATCACAAACTTTCACAATTGATTTGTTCTATAAATGTCAACATCTAGATAAAATTATATGTATATGTTCATATGTTCGAGTGTAGCTCACAACTAAAGCGCCCGGTAATGCTACGTGTCATACCGAAAGACGATCCGGGAGTGAAAACGAGGGAAGGGATGAGGCCGCTCGGGCCGGCTGGACAGCTAGCCAGTCAAGCCAAGACAGTGAAACTATACACATGTACCATGAGACGAAGTGATATCTCAATAAATAATATGGAACTTATATTTTGTGTTTGTGCTAATTCCCCTCATCCGTAGCAGTATGGACGCCTCTGTTTGTTGGAGAAATAATTAAGGTAACTCGGGACTTTCAAGGTTTGTAGTCGCATTTATAACTAATCCCACAGTATCACATTACAAATTATTTATATCCATATACATATTTGATTATATATTAATGCCATATGTATATTGTTGGTGCAAGTCTCCAGGGTATTTCACTTTTCGTAACGCGAAATGCGTCATCACAGGCATGTGACCTGAGACGAATTACCTGTGACTAATCACCTCTGGTTACCTGAAATTATGATTAAAAAATACTATAGATAAATATAGATAAATGTATTATATAAATCTGGTGTGTTTTTGTTCCAAGCAGTGCATCTGTTTATATACTACTAATACTCCTGATACAAATAATAATTATATTTATTATCACTGAACAATAAATTCCCTGAATCTATAATGGGCCCTTCTTGTCTGTGTTTACCAGTATTTTTTCCGTGAATCAATAGACACTGCAGCAGCTGAATTACATACACTCCCATTTAGAGCACACATAAACTGATTCAGAATACACAATGTATGTAGCAAATTTAAGGAGGCAGAGGATAACTTTAAAATCCTACTCCATCAGTAGATATAAGCGTATGAAAGGAGATAACATGTCATAAAATAAACCAGATTTATTCCTGATTGATAATATATATATATATATATATATTCATATATATACATATATATATATATATATTTATATATAGAAGGTAGTGTTACCCTCCGATGTAAAGTGCTCTATGGCCTACAGACTAGGCTAGAGCGGTATAACTCTGAAGAAAAACAATACTGTTAATTCACAACAGTCTGTTTCACGGTATGCGACCCGACCATCAGGTGAACGTGGTTAGAATCTTGTGGAGCTAACGGCCTTAATTTTTTTCTAAGCTGAATTGTCTAATTCTTATCTAATTTACAACTGCAGAGTTCCATTTCGGTCCGGGACTACATGACAGGGCGGCAGCACTCGCTTCCTGTCATTTATTTTGTATCCTGGTGTTACCCAGGCCCAGTGTCTACGGCACCTGCAGGTCCTGGGTGTGTAATCAACCCATTCCTGGGTCATAACACCAAGGAACGTCCCAAAGACGCACTCGTTTGTGAGTGATACACGGCTGTGGGGTACAGCCTGCCCATTAAACCTGTATAGCGCAAACCCTGGGTTGCGGCCGACCGTGAAAATTTCACCGCTCTTCGACTGAGATTTGAACTCACAACCTCCCGGCCTTGAGTCCTGTGCTCTTACCTCTGAGCCACAGAAGCCGGTTAAAACATATTTTTGCTCTGCAGACTTCCTTACATCCACTCATGTTAATTTTTTCAACCATATATCTTCACAAGATGTTTGAAAATCGTTGCCAACGAGTCGTGGGGGAGGGGGTATAATTCATAGAATACTTATCTGCAAAACATCTAGCGCCGTCTGGCGGAGACTTGACAATATATAAGGAATACAGTGCGTTCCCTTGACATATAGCAACGTAAAAATGCCACTAGGTTGACTGATCGGAATAACCTAATGCTCGCCCCACATGATGTGTACCCAGTTACACGATTAAAAATCTCGGGTGCCGTTTATTATTTTTGTTTTTCTTTTTTTTTTCTCAATTTTCTTTTAACGTCAAAGTATGGTGCATGAATTATTGATCATTTGTATACTGACTCTTAGATGTCATTATTATTATTATTATTATTATTATTAGCATTATTATTGTTATTTTGTTGTAGTTTTCTTATTTTTTATATTTCTTTTCACGTTCTTATTTTTCATTTTTCTTTAAACGTCAGATGTATGCTGCATGAATAATTGATCTTTTCTATATACTTACGTTGTAGTCTATAAATAGATCGTTGAATGATTTTGTTCACGGGACCTAGATGTCATTTTATTATTATTACTGTGTTATTTTCGATAAATATACTGTTCTTCTGATTTTTATAATGCAATATATAATAATAGACGGCAAAATCAACAGTATATGGAAAGGTAGTCCACCAAGGTATGACACTTCAGGAACCTGTTGTTTTATTTATGTGCGTAGGACGGTTATTCCATGAGGCGTAGCGATGACGAGCGCTTTGTCACAGCTACACAGAATTAATGGAGTTCATGGAGTAAACCAGATACGAACAGACAAGAACGAGAATAATGGCTGTGTGCAAGGCCTTGGGCAGGGTTCTGCTGGGACTGTTCTTTATCGTCTTTATGTTTGGTGTTTTCCGTGTCAAGATTCCAGTCAAAATGCACAATACTTTTTAGAGCTATAATCTATAAGTAGGGCTGGAACAGCAGTATGATTTATTGTCATAGTTGTGTTCCTCGCAAAGTCTTCCCGGTAAACCCCCCCCCCCCCCCCCCAAAAAAAAATATATCTGACAACTGTCAGTCCAGCAAGTGGCCACGGATAGTCCATCCAGTGACCATGGCCAAACATTAATTGGCTTCGGCCAGTAGACTCAATGACATATGGCCTGTCCACTTATTGACGAAATGCCCACGGACAGCAGACTAGTTGACTGTTGGCTCTCCACTCATTGCTGATGGTCGGTCCGTTAATTGGCTAAGACCAGTAGGCTAATTGTCCAAGGTCAGTAGATAAATTGGCAATGATCAGTAAATTCACTGACCACAGTAAATGCACTGATTGTCAACGATCAGTAGACCAAATGACCATGGTCGGTCCACCTATCAGCAAGGACCGCTGTCATTTCACAACTAGTTAAGGACAGTAAACTAATTAAAAACAGGTAAGCGGCCGGCGACTGTAATACAAGTTCACAAAATGACCAAGTTCAGCCCATCTGTTGCCCGCGGACAGTCCAGTTATTGCCCATGGCCTAGAATATTTGGCCTAGGTCAGTAGCATTATTGTCTACTGCCAACCAACTTATTTGTTCGTGTCGCTCGACTCCACGGTCATGTCAATAATTGGTAAAGGCCAGCCAGTCCGCAAATTAGCAAAGGCCAGTCCACGTATATTGGTCACGGTCGCTTATTAAGTTGCTTCGAATGGGCCACGCCTTCTCCATTTATTGGCCACAGCCGGTCAACCAATTTGCCACAGCCAGTATCTTTATTGACCATGGTCTGTCTACTGGGTGTCCTTGGCAGGTGTAGATTCTGTGAATCGCACCTGCGAGTCCTTGTTGTGCGTGTAAAACAGAGGAACTCCCAAAAGGCGCACTCGTTTGTGAGGGAAATATGTTTACGGTGTATGGTCTTCCATTAAGCGAAGTAGTTATCATTTATTCCTCCAATATCGAAGAATATATAACAAAGATAATACAGAACACAAAAATACAAAAGTGCTGAAACAAAAATTGTTGAGAGCACGAGTATGAATATAAATGTCATTTCATTAAAGAGCATCAGTCAGCACCCGTTTCCAAAGCATAGGTGAGTGTTACTGAAGAATTTTCTCATTTGGAGATAAGAAGATTAGTTCGTTGGCCAAAGTTGACTTATAGCTGACAATTCATCTTTTAGAATCCGTGATGCATTATACATAAATAAATTATGATCGGTTTCCCCTATCAGAGGAGAAGCTTTTCCAGATAAGATTAGAAAGAATCCATCCTCATTCAGGCTGTTCAGGGACCAAGTTTTAAATATATTTAAATAATCCTTTTTGAGACACTATAGTTTCTCCCTACAACATGACGTGGCGTCACTCATCATTATATAGTGGAAGGTTACATTGTTGTAACTCCTTCCTTGAAGGTGACATAAATTAAATACATCAGGATCAACCTGCAAGACAAAGCATGCAAGGAGTTTGATCATAAGAGAGAAACCTGACAAAGAACTAGGTATGTCTCTAGCAAAATACAACTATATATATATATATATATATATATATATATATATATATATATATATATATATATATATATATTGTATATACCCAACTTTATAAATGTAAAATAAAAACTCATATAAACATACCCAATATCAGGGGATCACTTATGAGCTTTAAATATAATTATGTGTAATTATTCTTTATCATGTCAACTATAATGAGACATTAAACATTTATGTAGGTCAGTGAATTTTAAACACGAAATATTACTTACGAGTGTACTTAATCAAGTAGTCTTAATCTAGACTTTTTATCGAGAGTAGTAGAGTACTCGAAGAAACATTCAAATTAAAGTTTCTCCTGTATCTTACATTTAAAAATAATAAATTAGCAATCAAAGAATCACGGACTGGGGTTTAGCACACAGGGGTATGGGTGGTGTGTACAATCAGAGGCGTGGACCACTTCGCAAGGCTCCCGGTCTTAAACAATAATACTGTTAACTTGTCAATTGATCTTAATGCAGCTATCATATGATGTGCGGAGAGAATGTAAATGAAGGATTTATTATAATGACCGTGCTAAGCACTTCCTTATTTTTGTTGCACTGAAATATTTCTCGTATATTCATCAATTATCGAACAGACAAGCATACAACCTTGGACAGACCTTTGATCTATGGTATATATCAGGCCTGGACATGAACATTTACTAATAAACATCTAACGACACGGTAAGGGGAACACCACGGCTACTTGTAACATTTTTTTTGCAATTTTGTCTCAGCCTCATATAATATACAAGATAACAGGTATAGCTATTTTGTACTTATAAACAACTTTCAATCATCTGTAGAAACAACGAATATTGAAAGGTCAAGACATTTTATTCTTACAATATACCTTGAGCAACCTGTATAAAAATTGGTAAACAATGTCCCCTATTAGGGGCATATTGATACACCCTGTGGGGTACTTTGTTTCACATGTAATAAAATATAACTGTAAACCTGTATGACAGGTTACAGTAACAGCTATCAACCTTATAAGTGAGCGCTATTTGAGCATAATGTTGGCTAATGAAGGGTTATTAAGTTAATGTGATAACTTTCGTACAAGGCTACGAGGCCTAACAAATAAGGAATAACAGTAAGGATCTGTATACTCCATCCTACTTATATTTCTCAGGGATCGTAATACTTTGAAATTTCACCTACAAGGTTTGCCTCTCCGTAGAAAATTTTCTCTTTATTTCCGCTAAAGATGAATCCTTGAATAATATCAAACTTTCAACCACATTTCGCTCTATGTAAACCTGATTCTGCCATCTTAAAAGCAATCCAAAATGCACACTTGCATGCAAAATGAACTGAACGTTTTCAAAAGTAACACTGTTATATCAGAAACACGATTGTACAGTGAAGAAAACCCCAGGAAAATATAAGTGGTTGAGGCCTAAATGCCGGGAAGTAAAAGAAATTATAGATCATTTTAATAGAAAATATATATATAATTAAGATAAAGAGAGCAGGTGGAACACTACCTGTAGAATTATTTTTTGGTGTCCTTTTTTACTACTTATCAGATACCAATATGAAAAACATCTGGGTGTTTACCTTTCCAACGGCTTGGTACAGCATGAAAAATGGCATTCCGTGATTGTTTTTGCCTGTCTGAGACAGGTTGAAAGGCATAATTACGACCCCTGGGATATATAGGGAGTCGGTAGACTATCACCTGTAAAATATTTTAGGGCCGTTTCAGATATTTGTTTAACATGGAAACATTTGATAAATGCATGACTGCTAAGATGTGAACATTTGTTTTAATTTGGGTTTCTTCGGACTCGGACCCCTAGACATTCTAATTTGGATTTACATTTATTTTTTTTGTGTTTATTGTATTGTTTTAGTGAAAGGTATATTGTATTTTTATCATATTTGGTTAACTTTGTAGATTAAATAAACAACAATTATTGAATTTACGTGGAGTTCGGATCTGTATTATCCATCGTCTATCCATTTTCTACGTTTGAAAAAAATATATTTATCGTAGGCCCAGTGTATCTCCTAGACATATATTACATTGTACAAAGACTTTACCAATATAATATAATATACTATACCTAAGTTTTATGATTTACTTAGTAATATAAATGACTTAATAATATAAATGACTAAAGTAATTTGATAAAATATGTTATATAATATAATATTTATATTTGTACTTTTATTGTATGAAGAGAACGGCTAGCGGTCCATATAATATTAAATTTAATACACGAGAAAACGTATGTATACACACTCAAAGGTCATTTACAATTAAAATACACATATATATGTGTTAATTACTCTGTTTGCCAGTAAATTATAGTATTATAGTAAATAGTGTATCCATGCTAGAATTTTGTGAAATTTAACAGAGTAAAAATATGATTAGAGATTGATATATATATATATATATATATATATATATATATATATATATATATGTAGATATTCATTTATTTTTTTATAAGATACATGTTTCTGTATATATATGTATTATGGCACCCGAGATTGACGTCCGGTTTGGCATCCGACATCCGACTTCCGGATTTTAGTCCGTACCGCCAGTCTTTGACAATACGCCACACTGCCATTTATCGCTCATTGACACAACAACAAACCAGTGACAGCAAACGAATAGGGATGATGGAATGACAGTTTGGGGAGTCAAGCTGTCATGTTGGTCCTGAATTAAATCAAAATAAAGACGAAAATAAATGGTATGTTACAAAGAATACAGTATGTTCACTAAATTGTTAAATAAAAGTACACTAGTGACCTATCATTGCATTGTCCGTGTCCGTGAGTGACATGACCTGATGACTTGCATAACAAGTCCATAACATCCATTAACCAGTTTAACTTAGTCTTGGGAACATCTATTGAGTTCACTTTATGCCCTATGTGCTGTATTTTATAATTTTGTGGGAAGACGCTGAGCTTTTGATTTTATATACTGTGATAATGCCACGCCCACTTTTTGGACTGCTTTGCCTTTGGATCATTATAGTCCGTTCCTGTACCCCTGTCCACCTGATTTTTCGCGATTATCTCTTCATAAGACAAATCTGGCAAACAAAATTTGCACCATTGGCATAAAGAGGCAAAAGCGTAATTTTTGGTACCTTACCCACTCACGATATAAATATTACTCACTTTACGGCCTGGTTGACATGTCTCAAATATATCCGTGGTTCATGGCGTCCCTAATATGCGGCAATTGTTTATCCTCCTTGGATATGGATATAAAGTAATGTGACGTAACAGTGAAGCGCGTGCACGCGGAGAATACAAGTCTCGCTGTAAGCAGAGGTCGGCAGCTCTTGATTATTGGTCCCGTGAACGTTGGTGCCTCTTTAGTACGTCACGTCAATTATGACGTCATCACTATCCCCTGATCTGCCCATTTCACAGATTAATGGCAAGATGTCGCTAAAGAATAGACTAGTTACTCATAAAATGGTTTTAAATTGTTTATAGGAAAATAACAAGGTAGGCTATTATTTCCATATTAGTTAATTACGCTTTTTCCTCTTTCTTCCCCAAGGTCAAACAGTTCTGGCGTTCTTTGATTCACAGATAAATAATCACGAAAAAACAGGTGGACAGGGGTACTGGAACAGACTATAGTCAATTTATTTTATTTATTTGCCTCGTAGTTTAAAAGGGCAAAATCAGGAGCAATATTATGCCTATTCTTTCTCTTTAGTTTGCACTTTGGCAAGACTATAGAGTATCTCACTCACTTTTCTGAGACATGACACTTGTGTTCACAGGAAACATTTATATCCAGTTGCTTGTGACTTGTGTCTTGATTTGTCACTTACTTTTTCATTAAATGAATTCTGATCATCATATCATCCATCCGTATAGACACATACCTTGTCAAGGCAGTGCTTAAGTGATTCTATAGTCGCTCTGTTCAGTTTTGCATTACACCAAAGTTTCCCAGCAAAACCATCCCAGCAGTCTCAGTACCTGGCATGCAGCTGTTTAACACCTTGTTATGGCTCTGCATGTTGGTAAACACAGTCCACATATCTGTTTATCATAACAAGGACACATGACAGGAGGTCTGATTGTGAGCCGCAACATGCTGTGTTTCAGCCACAGGGAACATGTGTTACATTTGTTGGGCCAAGTAAGTCAGGGCATCTCCTGATTAACATGTGTAGTGGCCCGCATGATGCACGTACTGTGTTTATATTGACACTTGTGAACTTGTCTGGTCAACTGTTTTTAACACTAGTTTACAGGAGTAGGCAAATGGTTTCAGGGCAATATTTTGGCAGGTACAAATTTATTTTTAAGGGAAGAAGCTAATTTTTGTGTGAATTCAACATGCTTTATAGGTGATTAGGTTCTCTTTATCAATTTTGTTAAAAATTTCAGTGGAAATGCTGAATTTATAAATAATAATGTTTACCTGTATTAAATAAAATTATGAATTTTGAGAAGTTTCCTATGAAGCTGTAGTTGACAAGTATTTAGTGCATCTCAAGGACTTGATCTTTTGTGATATCTCCTAAAATATAATATAAAATGAGAACTATTATACTCTGTCTTCATCTAGATAAATCTATATTTGAACAGATATCACAAACGAAAAAAATGTTAAACATTCCTGCCAAATTTTGTATAAGGTTAGTGGTTCATTGTTCAGTTTCAAGAATTTGTCCATATTTGCAAGGCTGATTTACCCTGAAACACTCAAAACATAGCATCAACTGTTTTTTTGTAGTCCACATTAGGGAGGTGATCACCCTATAGAGGTCTCATTTTTGTACCTAACCTATATTTTGTGTCTGTAATAGCCAGTTTTCTACCTGAGAGAGTTGTCTGCAAGACCAGGTTGCACTGTATTATGATACATATCCTACTGTGAGACAATTTATTTACAGCCCTAGCATTTTTTAACATTATAATACAATCTTTTATCATAATAATGAAGTTTTTTTTATTAAAATTCAATGCATATTCTAGACATGCAATGATAAATCTTGTTGTATATTTTTCAGGTGATGTATGAGATCTGACTAGTTGATTCTGAATCAGTGACATTGACTGTATAGAGGAAGAAAACATGAGATGGAGAGAAAAAAACAGCACCACAAGGGAGGGCATCTGATAGTAAGGAAAGATGAAGGTTGTACAAAGAAAAATTGTTTGACCATTTTGAAACTAAACAATCAAGATGGTTTAAAACATGGGACTTTCCTTTCTTGAGCAAAATGCATTGAGTATTGAGAGAAATGTTTAAATAGATACTGCATGGTTTATTGATTGGTATAGTATTTGATATAAAACATGGAAGAAAGTGAACCTAAGTCTTCTTGTGAAACTTTCATAAAAGCAGAGGTGAAACCATCCGTTAGTTCTGTCAGTGATAAAGAAGATACAGCAAAGTTTTGTCCTGGAGATGTACAAAGCTTTGATGGACCTTGTGGAGTTAATATTATGAATGAGGACATTCACAGTTTCATTAAACAAGATTACACTGAGAAACAGCAAGGTACAAGTACTGAGTATAATGATTTAGATGGTATCAGAGTTCACGTTTATACTGAAGTTTTAAGTCACAGTACACATGGAGAGCATAACCAAAATACTGAAGGATTTGATCAGGCAAGGCAGTCTTCTGGTCCATCAGTCAAAGTATTAAAAAACAAAAGGTATACCAAGAAAAAGAAAACTTATATTAAGAACATATCTGATACAGGTGAGCTCAAATGTGACCATTGTGATTTGAAGTTCATGTCTTTTGCCCATCTTGAGCGACACCAAGTGAGGCATACTGGAGCCAAACCATTTAAATGTGAAATATGTGACAAGATGTTCTCATGGGCCTCTACTTTAGCAAGACATGTACTGACCCACAAGGGCGAGAAGCCCTTCTCCTGTAGACATTGTAACCAGTGTTTTTCACGTTCATCAATTCTGTCCGAGCATATGAAAATACACACAGGTGAGAAACCATACCAGTGCAGTATATGTTACCGCAACTTTGCACAGTCATCTACTCTGCTGAAACACAGGTTCACCCATGCTGGTGAGAAAGCTTTTAAGTGCGATGTATGTGGTCGTTGCTACACATTGTTTTCTGATCTGACCAATCACAGACGAGTCCACACTGGTGAAAAACCTTTCAAATGTGATCAGTGTGGTAAGAGTTTCACGTGTTCGTCTCGCCTTTCTGCACATAAGATTACACACTCACCAAAAAGACCATTCCACTGCGAGTATTGCGGTAAAAGGTTTTCACGTTCAGCAGGCCTTGTGGTACATCGGCGTACACACACGGGAGAGCGACCTTTCCGCTGTACGATATGTGACAAAGTTTTCACCACGATGTCTGAGCTTGTTAGCCACACTCGCACTCACACCAAAGATAAACCGTACAAATGTGATATATGTGGAAAAACCTTTTCTTGGGCCTCTGGGCTTCACGTCCATCGGAGAATCCACACTGGAGAAAAACCGTTCAAGTGTAGTTTATGCGGTAAATCTTTCACGTCATCCTCAGATTTGATTAACCACACAAAGACACATTCAAAGGAGAGATCACATAAGTGTGCTACTTGCGGGAAATGTTTCCTGAGAGCTAATAATCTTCTCTTTCATGAGAAAACTCACGGGATCCATCGTACAAAACCAGTGATCTAGTCGAGTCCACACCGTCAGAGTTTGAGTGAAATTCCGAGTCCAGCTACTCTAGTCCAAGTCCGAGTCCTTGAAGTTTGAGTTCCAAGTCCAGGTGTGGATCCATGATGTTTTCCAGGGAGGGGTCAATGGTTGTCATGCATAAAAATTGTCTAAAAAAGGTCGTTGGTTCAGAGAAAGGGGGGGGATGGGTTTCGACCCTGAAAACCACCCTCTGGATCCACACCTGAAGTCCACCTTCATTGAGTCTGAGTCATTTGGAACCCCTGTCCAGTTCAGAGTCCAATATCTTTAATAAGCAATTTTAAATGTAACATTTCAGATTATCATGTACATTATTAAGTTATTTCACACACGTCTTTACTATAATGGTTAATTACATTTATAGCTCCTGATACTGAGCAAATCTTGAAATATATAGTGTTATTATTTTGTTGCTGATGAAGAAAGCCAAAAACACACTCTAAAACGTTCAAATAATGAGTTCTAGGCATGCCTAAACTGTTGGTATGCAGATGTAGACGGTGTACCAGTGTTCATCATGGAGTGCATGGATGTGGCAGCTGCTGCTCTGCTTGCCCATTAGACTTCGCTGCTTGGACTTGGTGCCTGTTGTTCTGGAGCTGACCTGGGAATGCGTCTTGGACCTCTTTGGGCTTGGCTTGGTATGGAATTCTCAAAATTTCTTTATACAGGTTGCTTCTGTTCTTCTCCATAAAATATGCTGGAGGCCAAATTACTGGAATCATCCTCTTCTCTCCTCTTTTGTTGTTGGTGAGGGAACTGGTCTGGTTCCGTATAGGGATATACATGATCAGCTGAAGCCTCAACTACACTTTTCTGCTGCGTTATTTTGTAATATTCTGTTCATATTCACACATGTACATAAGTCTGTAAAATATCTGACAGAGTTCAAATTCTACTGGACAAGGATTTGGCCTGGTCTGATTTCTCAGGTCTTTACATCTGAGAACACATTTGAGTCCGGGACCATCGAGTCTAGATCAGAGTCCCTGAAAAAGTTGACTCATGTCCAAGTCCGGACCCCAATCCTTCATCACCAAACAAAACAATCCATGCCAAAAAAATCAGGTTACTTGTACAATATGTTATTTGCTCTCCAACACCAATGCCAATGAAATTTGCAGAGGTTATGTTTTAGCCAGTGTTTGTATGTTTTGATTGTCCACACAATGTATCCAAATATCAGCGACAGGTTTTAGAATGGTGGACCAAGTGTAAGGAGAGAAGTGTCTAAATTTTGTTTTGGATTAGTTAAAATATTGCATTGATAGGAAAGGTTTACACATCTTGGTTTTAATGTTGTTAGATATTTGTGCTATCTGAATTATTAGCTTAGCTGATTTTCAATCATGCTATAGTTATAGGATTTTCATTCATCACTTCATCATTTAGCAGGGCACAAATTGTAATTGTTAGGGCTAGAAAGATCTTTTCTAACATCCAGACAGATGCTGGTAAAGTCTCCATGGAAACATAACATTTGGAAACGCAGGATTCTTATCACCATGAATGATAAAATGTTCTCACTGTTCAGGGTTCTTTGAAAAAATTCACCATCAGATCACAAAATTTAAAATATGTGCCTCAGTAACTCATATTCCTGTCAACATGCAAAATGGTAGCATAATTTGACCATCTTGCTCTTCATAAATGTTACATGGCATTATTAGTGTTTCCAGCAGATTTTCCATTTTTGAGTGAAATTTTGTAAAAGAGCAAAAGTATCATAGTTAGTAATTGTCATTCAATTTGCTTAGCATGTTAATATCTGACCAATGAAGCCACCTATAATTTTCAAGTTATTACTTATTTTTGAGAATACCAACTGACAGTAATTAAATTGAATTCACAGATGTGTGATCATCTTTTGTATTCGAACTTTCTCAGTTGAACAAGACTGGTAGTACCATCTTTATTTTTTTTCTCTATTTTACTCATTATTACTCATATTTTTTCAGACCAGATGTCAAAATACATCAGTGATGTCCCTTTCACAGCAGTGGAATCCTGTAATACCCTGAAACAGTTAATTTCACTCTTCATATAAAAAGGCTAATCAACAAAATTGGCAAACAAGTACTTGAGAATGTGAGAAATAGTTTTGAACATAAACCTTTAACATCATAGAAACTGCTTGTCAGCTGAGCATCATAACCCATGGGTCGTTTGTTAGCTAACACTAAGACCTTAATGCAAAAGTCATTTTGTGTTTAGAAAACTGTTTGACTGATATAATTACTGTTTATATAATAACAATTTATTGTGAGGTCGTACTACTTCCAGGCACTAGGGGTCAGCACACATGTTTAATAACTTTATATTGAAACTGCTCTTTCACACACACACTCTCTCTCTCTCTCTCTCTCTCTCTCTCTCTCTCTCTCTCTCTATATATATATATATATATTTATATATATATATATATTACATTAAATTTATAGCTGACAAACATATTCATGCATGTCAGCAAAATAACGTGATTGTTTTAGTATGAGATTTGTTTGCTTGGAAGTATATTGTTATATTTGTAAATATTGATTATAAAACCGAAGAATGAAAACGAACTTAATATATTACCTGTTGTATTGTGTATTATTGATCTGGAATTGTTGTGGTATCAAGTTAAAAAAATATTAAAATGATTAAATATAAGATTAAATGCATACGAGTATTAATGCCTTTTCCGTAACTTAGTGTTTTGAGAATTGTGGGTACTGTTACTGTACCCCTACTTGGCCTTTTAATATTTCTAGATATCAGGTTGTATTCTTAAACCGTTAAATTACAGTAACCTGGTAAGATTACCGAAAATTCCCATACCAAAAACAAAATAAGGTTACCGTGGCCTAATTCCTGTTCGTTTTTAGCTCAGCTGACTGTTAGTCATCTGGGCTGTAGCGATCACTCATTGTCCGTCGTCCGTTTGTCCGTTCGTCCTACTGTCCGTGTGTCTGTCCGTTAACCTGGCACAAATCGTAACCGCTGGACCAAGAATCTTGTATCTTAACATTCTGAGAGGTCCATGAAAAATCTCCTTGGAAACCAGAAATTAGGTCTCTGTTACCCATATCCTTCGAGCTATTGGGCCCCAAAGTACCCCCCAGAATATTAAAAAATTTCATACAAAAACTTCAATATCTCATTAACTACATCACTGATGGTCATAATTTTTTGCATACATATTGATCATGAGATCTTTCATCAGTGTCTGCAGACTGGTGGCGCCACCTGTTTTTTTCGATTTTTTACGAATTGTTTTCTCTATTTTTGAGACCTTTAGAAATGTGAACATCTGTCAACAGGGCACAAGTTGTAAAGACTGCACCTAGAATCTGCACTCCTCGCACAGTGAGAGACCTATGAAAAGTCTCCATGGAAACCTGAAATAAGGTCTCTGTTACCCATATCCTTTGAGCTGTGGGGCTCCCAATTAACCCCCAGAATAATGGAAAATTTGATAAAAACAAACTGCAACATCTCAATAACTACAAAACTGATGGTCATGATTTTTGGCATACATATTGATTTAGAGGAGTTCCTTCAGTTCCTGCAGACTGGTGAGGCCACCTGTATTTTTTTCAAATTTTTATAATTTTTTTCTCTATTTTTGAGACCTTAAAGGATGTAGTTATCTGTCAACAGGGTACAAATCGTAACGACTGGACCTAGAATCTTCAATCTTGATACACAGGGAGACCCATGAAAAGTCTACATGGAAACCTGAAATTAGGTCTCTGTTACCCATATCCTTTAAGCTATGGCACTCCAAAGTACAGCTCAGAATAATGGAAAAATTGATACAAAAGCTGAAGTATCTGAACAACTAATGCAGCGATCACCATAATTGTTTGTATCGATATTGATTATTGAGTGTTTCATCAGTTTATGCAGACTAAAAGCACCACCTGTATTTGTTCAGGTTTTTTACGAATTTTTTCCTCCATTTTTGAGACCTTTAAAGATATGAACATCTGTTAACAGGGCATAAATCATAACAACTGGACCTAGAATCTTCTTGACACACTTGGAGACCCATGAAAAGTCTCTATGGAAACTTGAAATTAGGTCTCTGTTACCAATATCCTTCAAGCTATAGGACTCCGAAGTATCCCTCAGAATAATGGACAAGTTGATACAAAAGCTGAAGTTGCTGAACAACTAATGCAGAGATCACCATGATTCTTTGCATGCGTATTGATTATGGAGTGTTTCATCAGTTTCTGCAGACTGGTGGCACCACCTGTGTTTGTTAAGGTTTTTTTTTACGATTTTTTTTCTCTATTTCTGAGACCTTTAAGGTTGCTGTCATCTGTTAACGTGGCACAAATTGTAACAACAGGACTTAGAATCTTCGTTCTTGTCATGCAAGGAGGCCCATGAAAAATGTCTGTGGAAACCTGAAATTAGGTCTCTGTAACCCATATCCTTCAAGCTATAAGACTCCGAAGTATCCCTCAGAATAATGGAAAATTTGATACAAAAGCTGAAGTATCTGAACAACTAATGTAGAGATCACCATGATTCTTTGCATGGATATTGACCATTAAGTGTTTTTATTAGTTTCTGCAGATTGGTGGAACCACCTGTGTTTTTTCTTTAAAAAGTTTATGCATTTTTTCTCTATTTTTTAAGATGTATAAATACAGTCACAATCTTGGCCTGTTGGATAATCTGTTTGATGCTTCAGTTGAATGGGTATATACTACCATTCAGATGATTAAAATTTCCTTTGGCAAATCCCTTCCCAGTCAGCTGAGCGTCATGACCCATGGGTCACTGTTTTTTTTTTTTTGGGGGGGGGGGGGGAGGGGCTTTTCTGTTTCTCCTCACAAATATGTATATATGTATATTGGCTACGTTGTTGCACTTGATCGGTTACAGTATAGCTCATCACTAGAAAGGAGTGTTCGTGAAGTGATCGTCATTAAAATCAGTAAAACTCGCTTGGTCCTAATGCTCCGGTTTCTGCTCTCAATAAATAGCGGAACATCCCAAAGCTAAGTAAATGGTGACGTATATATGGTACTAAATTTTTTCAACGACCAGAGCGCTTCCTCAAGATTCAATATATAGAATAAACAAATAGGCTAGATTTTGACTTACTAATATCTTGTGTGTGTTTTTTAGTCTTAAACGAGTGTCTGTGAAATGTTTGGATGAATGGATACGACAGTAACAACATATGTAAGACCGGATCTGGATGCCGAACCTCTTCAAGTACACCCCTAATTATCTAATGTTCTGTCTAGTTGTTAACATGTTTCTCCATTCTTTCCAATAGTATCTCTCTGTCCATTGCTCATCTTCCATAATATTAATTTAAAATTTATTGAGAATGTTCTTCATATCTAAATACATAATGTTTTGAAATATTTTTGATGACATTCGAAACAATGGATATGGAGAAAAGTGGTCAGTAGAACGCTGGCAATGACTCTAGCACGATAAGGCGAGGGAGGGAATAGGTCGTGACTCCAGTTTTAAAGGCCAGGGAGGGAGTGGGCGGTGACTTTTACCTTGTAATAGGGGCGGATTTTTTTTTTTTTTTTTTTTTTTGGGGGGGGGGGGGGCTCCTTTTTCCGAACTAACCAATAAAATCTGGGGGGGGGGATCTTACAGTACACCAAATATATCTAGAACAGTTACAATGTATGTTTGCTTATAATGCATTTAAAGGACCCCAGATTGCATGATTACAACCTAAATTTTCAAAAAAAATTTCTACACCTAGACAATTATCCCCCATCCCCCGCTTCGCCCCTCGGCACCTGCTACGCGACTTAGCAAAGTGAGCCCCCTTATTCTAAATTCCTGTGTCCTCCCCTGTGTAAGGCCACGGAGTGGTCGGTCCATGAGGCACCAAAAGGCCAGGAAGGGAACTGGAGGGACCCCGGCAATAGTAAGACCAGGGAGGAAGTTGGCAGGGACTTTTGCACAGTCAGTAGTCGAATGCTACGGAAGGAACAGTCTTTTGTATAGGAAGAGATAGTTGTACCACACAATAAAAAAATGAATCTAGAAGAGATTTGACTATGACTATCGTGCCGTGGTTTGACTTATTCGGCATGGAATTTCAACATCTTGGATAGCTTTCTTGATTTTAAGACAGGTGGCGCCACCTACATTCACGTTCATGCTGCAGACATCCATGCTTATATCTCGGGAACCGTTTGACCGATTGGGCCAAAATTTTGCATGTGTATAGATCTCACATACCTCTTTATCATATACAAAACTTGGGGGACCACCTTAACCTTTTTTGCACAGCGTCCGTCTGTCTGCCGTGGGCTAAAATCACTCATATCTCAGTAGTGGTTTGACTTATGTGCCTAAAATTTTGCGTGTTTATACATCTAGGATAGCTTTCTCGATTTTTTTGGCAGATGGCGTCACCTGCATTTATGTTAATGCTGCAGACATTCAGGCTTATATCTCAGGACTGGTTGGACATACCCCCTGAAATTTTGCATGTGTATAGATCTATCATAGCTTTTAATCATACACAAAATTGGTGGCGCCACCTGCCACCATTTTAGCAAAAGTCCTTCTGTTTGTCTGCTGTAGGATAAAATCACTCATATACATGTAGTGGTTTGACTTATCTGCCTAAAACTTTGCATATGTATACAACTTGGATAGCTTTCTGGATTTTATGGTAGGTGGCGCAACCTACATACACATTTTGGCTGCAGACATCCATGCTAATATGCAACACACCTCACTCTATTTCCCCTTGCCACTCAATCAATGCCTTACCCGTTCCACTCTGATTTTGGCGGATACACGTAGTCGCTTGTCGACTACCCGTATTCTAGTTATATATTGAAATATAATGAAATATAAAAATTTATAGAATTATAGACTTTTTATCCATTTATGAGTTTAATAGGAAATTTAAACCAGGTTTAGAATTAACTTTTACTGGAAACATAATACTCTATTTTCTAAAACTTATACTTAATTGTAATATATTTGAAACGTGATTAATTATATGTATATATATATATATATATATATATATATATATGTAATGTGTCATATTGACAGTAAAAAGGTATATACATATACACGGGTGTGGAAATGTGTGTGTGTGTGATATTGGGTGTATCTGTGTATCACAATTTAGTATAAGGTTAAAAAAAAAGTATATTTCCAGTTTAGATTAACTCTAACCGAGATTTAGAAATATAATATTTCATAGTAATCTTAGAAATAGAACCAAAGTCTCATTAATAATATTTTACTTTCAGTATATTAATATAATAATATGCAGCTTAATACTTTGCCATATTATACAACTTCTGTTTATTGCGGCCTTCCAAAGACTGACATAAGAATGCTACGAATTTTTCAGAATCGTTCAGTGCAGCAGGCCCGCAACTTTGGTAAAGTCTACCTAGATTCTTAAGGAAGATTGGGGATCGGATGTAATTTCAGAAAAAGCTAAATCATATTCATACAGCCAGTTTTGAGCTTAAAGCTCTTATAATTGTAAAGCGTCTGAAGATAATCAAAATTGGTACGATCGGCGCTATTTAAATTTACAATTGTAATTATACAAGCCTATCTATCAATACATACATACAGCATCCTATGGTTAGGTGAATATAGACGGAAGTAGGTGCACTTTTTTTTACATTACACACATTAGGATCCTTAAAGTGCTATCGGCAGGGGCAAAAATGTCTAATTAAACATCACATATATATGTACTTAGAGGAGTATAGGCGCTGGAAAGTAGTAGACACCATTCTCGGAATGTACAGCATCAAACTAAAACGTGGTAATGGTGATGACTTCTGGTGAACATAGAAATTTGGAATATCGGCTTGCGTCTACCGGTATAGCATAAAAAATGGAGAGTAACGAATGGAATGAGCAAGTTGGAGACTTTTCAGCTCAGCTGATTGTAAGTCATCTTAGCTTTTGCGATGGCCCTTTGTCTGATATCCATTCGTTCGTTAACATGTCCCGTTCTGAACACGTTTGACCTATCCATTAACTACCAGTTAGGCATTTATATTGGATTGGTAATCCTAACTTGAGTCGTGAACACGTGATACAAGCCATACAAGGGGATGTACTGTGACATTCGTCCATCATGTTGCATTAATACCGTTGCAAAAAACATATCATCTTCACATTAGGCTACGAGTGATAACATAAAGGAATACATGTGAACTTACAAACTAAACTGAAAATCTGTCTTTTTGGTAACGAGTCATTTCCTGTATCGCGAACAAGTTAGGTTATGTCCAGTAACTCGTACGAGTCATGCGTGTATTTATGCGGTCAGAAATTGATCAAACATGCATAGGGATTTACCATTATGCCGAGTGAAAACGGAATCACGACTAATTTCATCAGTTTTTGACTACTGGTGGAGCCACAATGCATTTATTTAGCAGGTATTTGCCCTTGCCCTTGAAAGAAAAAAAAAAAAAAAAGAGATGACTGAGCTTATACGGCTGCAGCAAAGAATATACGACCAGTCTTTCATTGAGGTACGGCCCATAGACGGGCTCTAGGTAAAGTGTGAAAGGAATTAGCGACCATGTAAGCCTGGCTTCTGAGATAAGATATAAATCCGCTTCAATCTGCCTCACCAGCTAGTTTAAGTGTTTACAATGAATATTGAATTAAAACATTACACTGAAATTTAAGAAAGTATGGTCATAAGTGCATGCGTTTATCACAATTATGGCTCATCCACATGGGGGGACCGAACGTCTGGAGAGAGGCTTTCTGCATGCGGATCCCTCATGCACAAAAATCCGCATGTATGGAAAGGTGGCCTCATGGTTATTTGTAAATCTTATAACTAAGGAGGTATTGCATATTTCCCCTCAAATCTGACACAAATTTTGAAATACTGCAGAGTTTGTACTCCAATTTGACACACAAGTTTAAACAAAGTTCTCGAATTTGCTCGAAATATGATGACCATGGCCATGATCTTAAAGGGCAAATCAGCCGAATTATAGTTAATTAACTTTATATGCAGTGAAAACTTTAATGAATAAAGTAAAAAGACTACAATGATGGATGTCGTGCATATTACTCACAGTCAGCCTGCTTATACAATCCTAAATTATTTACAAGGTAGGTTAATGTCAAACCTATAAATGAGCAAGGAAGGGTTATGCAGCAAACTTGAAAATTAGGCTCATGGGACAGTACTGGTGGATAAATCGACGATTATAAATTGTAGAATATTCTCCCTCACGTGATTTCACATTTGGCTATAAATCACTTTTCTACTGTTAAATGTAACACTTTTTCTCATTACCGTTAAGTTCCAAGGGGAGGTTGTGATAATGTTACAGGGTAGCGGGTATTTATAGAAAGATACAAAAGAAGAATTTTCGATTTTAATAAATGTTTGATGTACCACTGTGTTCTTGTGATTAACTACCATCGAGTATCAGAAGTTAAATATCAGATATAGAGGATTAAAATTAAATTATTCACATCACGTTGTTATGGGACAGGATTAACGACTGCGAGACTATCCATATTGTATGTGTAACCACTTTGCCATCGAAGGCCATGTGCATGCTTATTTTTGGGAGTTCTCCTTAGAATGAATAAAACACCTCCGCTTTGTGGCTAGGTCAGCAATATTTTTGGATGACATGGATGACATGCATTATATATGCACAGGCTTTTAAACTTCGGAAGTTTACATGTATAAAAACAAAATATATGTGTAAACCGGAAGGTCAGAAAATACAAATACAACTTTTCTTCCTGAGGTGATCTTGAATTCCATACAAAGTGGTTTGCTGGCTTCTTTACACAAGGTTATATTGTAAATGTTCCGTACAGATATTGACAATTTTGACTGTTAATACTATGTGAATAAACGAAGCAAATGCATGCAATGAAACTTTTTTTTTATCTTCACATCAACGAATTCTTCTAAAGCTTCTTTGCTGAAATGATAACATGTGACCATACAAATCAATTGGTCAATTTAATATTTAATTCTATGTTGGAATTAATTCTTGCCGGGTTTAAATCATGAAACTAAGCTAACATTTTATTTTCCAAATAATACGCAGTTAAGCAATATTTTTTTTGTAGTTTAAGAATCAAAAAATGGAAAATGACCTTGGTAGTGTAATTCTATGGCTTCAGTCCACCAAGCCAAAAGAAGTATACGCTCATCGAGCAACTACAGGTTGCCGTGGGCAAGACCTCAGCCCTGTGCGCTCCTTAAGCTTGTTCTCTGAGCCAACAGTCGCAGTGCCACGCCAAGCCAAGCAGGGAGCCGTAGAAGGCGCCACTGTCCATCTCGTGCCGTTGTCCTTTTTAGAAAGCTACAGCATCCACAGCCACAAAACCAGAAGCAACCCACATTCCCTCCACCGATCCCAGCAGCAGAGACCCAGCCATGCCATTCGAGAGCCGAACTCAATCCTGCTTCAGTAATTAGTTAAGGAATACAAGTTTTACTATACAAAACGATTTTTTTTTCTAATCTTCCTTATAATGAACCCTTTTTGTGAGAAGTCCGCTTTTAATATCAGTATTCAGATTTGTTATCTTAAATATCGATTTTATACCATTCTGATACTTATTAAAATTTGTAGCGTATTTAAATAAAAACTTAAAATAAGATAATTAATAGACCATCTTAAACAAACAAGTATATATTAGAATCATAAAGGGTGCGGGACAACCAACTCAACAACTCACACTTTTTGGAAAATGACAGACTGCTCAGTAAAAATAAATCAAGACATTTTCTTTAGCCTGTGCCAATACAATACAGGGGTTGGTTAGCTAATTCAGAAGTGTGTATTTTTAATATTTAATCTGTCTGTATTTCCCTTACCATCAAGTTCCACTGGGAGCAATGTCACCCTCAGAACCTTTACAAACTTAGGTATTTTATGTTACAATTTCTTTTATATACTACTGCATTTACTTGGTTTATCGGGAGATTCAAATATTCCCTTCAGTAACAATCAATCGTGCCATTTATTGTTCCTGTATTTTATAATCATTCACTCCAATAAGTTAAGTACCAGGAGCATACAGTTTGAGTTGAATTAATAACATGACATTGTGTAGGTGGAGTTTAGCCCTCTAATATCTATGCGAGTGTCCGACGAGATTGATGTCAAAATAGATCCTATCAGTAAAATATGATGTCATCCAAGTGGGCATTGTAATGGAACAACAGATGTTATCCGTCACTATGGTGATTAAAGTCACACCTTCATTTATGTTTTATGAGTTTTTCTGTTTTCTGTCGTGTAGTCTAGCTGCAGGTTATCCTCCGGTGTTCTTCCACACTTAATTAATTATAACTTTATATAACTTATAACAGAGACCACATCTAGTAACCTGACTGAATCAAACAGTGAAAGTTCTTCTTTTGTACACTCCTTCAATGTACAGCCATGGCCCTGTAGGGTACTGCAGCGCAATATATATATATATATATATATATATATATATATATATATATGTATATATATCTTTATTTATGTATATATCTTTATTTCTGAGTTTTATTCACACCATCGTCTCTAGTCACATGGTCAAATCTATTTTTTTTTTCAAAATATCAGCGAGATAGATTTATATAAGTATACTCTATTTTTTGTTAACGTATAATTATGAAATATATTGTTTCTTGACGGATGCTGATTAAATATGTAGTATAAAAATAAATGTCTCCTTCAAACAGTTATTTCCTTAGAGTTTTACTATCTTTGGATCCCTATATTGTGTTATATGTTATATGTATGCACGTATATGTGTATGTCGGAAATAAATAAAAGTGCAGTGACTTACATATGTTGTCTTTTTTGTTTACAGCTTAACAACATTACTTAACCATTGATTTTGTCGGGACTCTAAACAGCAAAAGAAACACATCCACTAACTTTACATCTTCTCACCAGTTCCTCTCGGAACCTAGTTACTTCGGCTTTTGTCCCTATAGAGTTATACGTGATGTAGGTCTTCGTTTGTAGACTCTTAGTTTTTGTAATGTATATTATTGAATAGTGCCGAAAATAAGAAATAGTGATATTCAGCTTTAAACTTTATTTTTTCTTAAATTGAAGGTGCAAATACGTATGATAAATCTCAGGTGGTTCAGATAGTTGCATTCAGTAGTGTGTAGGGACAGAGGAAATCGGAGGACACAGATAAAAGCAATTATCTTAGATGGACGCAAATACCCAATCTCATAGTCACCCTAGAGATTGAACGAAGGTCGGCACTAATACCCCGCTTCATAGCCTACCTAGAGATTGAACCCAGGGTCGCCAGCGGTGATAACCGAGTTTCTTGCCAAGCGAACGTCCAGTTCGAAGGGTTTTTTGGCAGACTTTTGTGGCATACGTTGCGTAAGTCGAGGGCGGGTGTACGGGAGGAAGGGAAGTGATTGCGCCTGGGAACTACGGAACAGTACTGATCTGTTTTCTTATTTCCAAGGCTCGTTACTCACGACATTCACCTTCCCTTGAATTGTGTGTCGTAGTGAACCCCCAGATATGTTCATTAAAACAACATGGTTTTTTTTCATTTTAAAGGGATGTTCGACGCGCTAGTCTAGAGCTTTCTAAAATTGTTTCATATATTGCAACAACAACAAAAAATATATATAAAATAACCAAACTTAGGAATGTTAAGTATTTAATATATCTGTCTTTTTTCTATGTAAATGCCTTTGTTACTTATCGGAAATATTCTAGTGTGACAGAGCTTGATTAGGAATTTCCATGCCTCTACTGCATGCGGCGAATGTACATAAATATAGGAGGCACACAGATGAAATATAAACGAGATATATTTTACTCCAAAGAAACCCAGCAACATACCCGTAGAACAAAAGGCAGACCAACGCGAAGAGTCAGTAATGATATGCACATAGTTTACTATCCACTGACTCGTTCTGATTGGCTATCTAATTTTATAAGCCCAGCCTATCACAACCGTTGGGGTAGGCTGTTTTTGATAAGCCATCGATCTGATGTGTGGTATAACCAATGTTGCGAGCGATTGTGGGCAGCACAGAACCAAGATATTTCCAGTCGTCCACGCATGATGTGATCTTGCTACTCGGTAAATATGCCTTATTTAACTTCGTGTTAACGTTAATTATTAATTTACTAAACTGTTAATTACATTTTTTAATATTATATTTTACATTAAAATCGTTTTTATTATTCTATCTCAGCCATTGGCGTTGACCATTCAATTTGACAGATATCAATTCGAAGATTGTGGTGCACAGGTCATTTTCCTGCAGTCATCTTTGGTCATCCAATGATTCATTAAACTGGGATATTTCCTCAGGGAGACATACTATCAACGACTAGAAATCCACGGTACTAAATAATTGGACGGTTTTTAAGAGACTCTTGTTCATAATGTTTGTGATGCAGAGTCCTCGCCCTGGTCCCAAAGGAGAAAAGAACTAAATAAGAAAAAATAACACCTTTACTTGATGATCATTTAGATTCACGGTTTTTTGTTTTTAGAGTTGTTATACTCTTTAGGTTTTAGTTTTACGGTTACCTTAATGTCAGAATCGTTAAGTGATGACAATTTAGTTTCACCGTTTATTTGTTTTCAGAGTTGTTATACTGATGACCATTTAGATGCAAGATTAATTTGATTTCACAATTGCTTTTGCGACGATCATTTGGAATCACGGTTTATTTATTTTCGTTGTTGTTGCACTGATGATCATTCAGTTTCACGGTAATTTGCTTTCAGAGTTGGTTTACAGTTGACAATTAAGATTCACGGTTAATTTGCTTTCAGATTTGTTTCATTCATGATCATTTAGTTTCATGATGTATCTGTTTTCAGAGATAAAATGATGATATGCGGCCTGTTTCTTCTTGCGGTGGGCGCCACCTGTCGGGCACAACAAGTAATCCAAGCCAATTTCCTAGGTTCTAAAGGTAAGTTCTTGCTCGGACATGTAACGCGCAGGTGCCATGGTTTACTCGTAAGAGATATCTTAAGAATAATTTCAATTTCTGTCACCGGCATCAAATGTCACAGGACCACATCAACTTTTCACTGAACTTCAATTTTTTTTATTTAATAAAAAAAATCCATTATAATATAGAAATTTTAAAACTTGCGAAAGTAAATGATCGCGGAACAGAACAATAATGTTAAATTTGGGTGAAGGATTCCTAGAGACTCTGGTGTTATTGATATTACGGCAATAAGATACATGTGTTAATTAAGGTTACATATATAACAGCTGCATCAATAATTCTTTCTTTGACTGGCAGACCACATGCTGAACAATGGTACTTTTATGGAGGTCAGCACTGCTTCCCGGACTGGCTGCGGTGCAGAGTGTCTTCTCCAGTCTGATTGCTGGTCCTTCAGCTACGAAACGTCTACAGGACGCTGTCTGATGCACAACACTGATGACGTCACAAGCCCAGCCTCACTCGTGCCACACCCCGGGTTCTCGTACTTCTGGCGCCTAGGACGGGTAAGTAAATAACATCTACTGCCACTCCCTGGTAGTCTGTTGCTCATTTTATCCGCCAAAACGAAGTATTGCGGATACTATGTTTTTGACCGAGTTCCGCCGCCGCCGCCGCCGCCGCTTTTGTTTCCGGAGAACTCCTCTGAGACTACTGGACTGATTTTTCCGAAACTTACACCAATTATCGGGTCACATGTGAACTGGTGCCTAACCAACTGGCGTTGACCTCTGACCTTTCCTCACTGCCCAGTGTCCATTTGTGCGTCTGTTTCCACACATAAACCCACATATCTCGGGAACCGTTTGACCGATCAGGAATATTTTTGTACAAATGTAGCCCTAGCATAGCTTTATAACATACACAAAAATGGTGGCGCCACCTGCAACCATGTTTGCACAGTGTCCATCTGTTCGTCTGCCTTGGGTTAAAATCACTCATATCTCTGCAGTGGTTTGACTAATTCACCTAAAATTCGGCATGCGTATACATCCCTGATAGCGTTCTTGATTTTATGACAGGTGGCGCCACCTGCATTCACGTTTACGCTGCAGACTCCATGCTTATATCGCCGGATTGGTTTGACGTATCTTCCTGAAAAGTTGCAAGTGTATAGATCTCACACAGCTCTTTATCATACGCAAAACTGGTGCGGCCACCTGCAACCATTTTCGCACAGCGTCCGTCTGTTTGTTTGCCTTGGGATAAAATCACTCATATCCCGGCGATGGTTTGACATATCGTCCTGAAATTTTGCAGGTTTATACATCCTGGACAGCTTTCTTGATTTTATGACAGGTGGCGCCACCTATATTCTAGTTTACGCTGCAGACATCCAAGCTCGATCATATCTCGGGAACCGTTTGACCGATTGGGCCACGCTGCAGACTCCATGCTTATATCGCCGGATTGGTTTGACGTATCTTCCTGAAAATTTGCATGTGTAAAGATCTCACATAGCTCTTTATCATACACAAAACTGGAGGGGCCACCTGCAACCATTTTTGCACAGTGTCCGTCTGTTTGTCTCCCAGGGGCTAAAATCATTCATATCTCTATAGTGGTTTGACTTATCTGCCTTAAATTTTGCGTGTTTATGCATCCTGGATAGCTTTCTCGATTTTTCTCGATCATGCACACAATTGGTGGCGCCACCTGCCACCATTTTAGCACAAGTCCTTTTGTTTGTCTGCTGTTGGATAAAATCACTCATATACATGTAGTGGTTTGACTTATCTGCCTAAAATTTTGTATATGTATACAACTTGGACAGCTTTCTGGATTTTGTGGTAGGTGGTGCAACCTACATACACATAACGGCTGCAGACATACATGCTAATATGCAACACACCTCACTCTATTTCCCCTTGCCACTCAATCCATGCCTCAGTTCACCCGTTCCACTCTGATTTTGGCGGATACACGTAGTCGCTTGTCGACTACCCCAATTCTAGTTTTTATTCAGTAGTTCAAGATGTGTGTTTGGGAATGATATCAAATATGTGAAAAGATTCTAGATTTATATTATATTTTTTTTATTCTGTATGGTCTAGGACCTTAAAAAATTGTGTTACAATACGTTGCTAGCTACAATTTCCATTTCGTTTGTTTAACAGTCAATTTATAAATACAGTTAGCGTCTGCCACGTCTGTATGAATGGTCTGTTACTAAATATCCTATTTTTTATTGGTTAAATCTAGTTTATATATATATATATATATATATATATATATATATATATATATATATATATATATTACTTCTTGATTACTAATATAATTTCTTCACTTTTCAGACACGAATAACCTTTATGATCACAAACCATGTAAAGGAGATCTACATTTACCAAGACAAATAGAGAAGGAAAGCTTAGATGATTTTGCTGGAAATTCTTGGTAAAATTTGCTCATAATTATCTTTTCCTTTTTTCAGACTCTTAGGTGTCAGGACAGTCCTGGACTATGCCAGCACGAAGGGACGTGCATGGACACATCGGACGGGGTCCTGTGTCAGTGTCCAAAATGGCGGTACGAAGGACGGACCTGTCAGGACAGAATTTTCTTCTACCTGCAGAACAGCGACACTGGAAGATATCTAATATCAGGTATTTTTTTTTAAAATCCCATAGAAGTGATGTTGTCCAAAATTAGTATATTATGTACACTGATTTTTATAAATTCTAAATGAAAACAGTGGAGATTGCGGGGTCTGTTGTAGAAAGTTAGTTCAATGTCTGCAGCTCTCATTTTGCATTAGCAAAACAGCGCATTAGGCTTTGTTTATATTGGTATAATGGGCATTTGATTTTTCCCTTTTAGTTGATGGGAAGATAAAAGAAGAATTAGAACCTCGCGTGGATGGCCACTGGTACGAGGTAGCTGTTCCTCCAAACATGATTAAACTTCGAGCCAATACCACCGGCATGTATCTTGGTTAGTATAAATATTTGTTATACCTTACGGACGTTGTTACTGAAGTTTTTAAATATTTTGAGTCATGGTCTTTCATTGTGTCAATATTCCCGACTGACCAGATGCCCTCATTAGCCTTTTCCACGAACACGCGCACTGCATGCATCTGTTTTGTTGAGGGTACGTCCCTTTAATCAGCACTGCGGATTTTGTTAAAGGAAAGCAGGTGGATGCCAAAAACACAGACAAGACTGCTTCCTCGAATATCGAATGATAAGATAGGATTATATTGCTTTTATCATTTGATACATAGCAATTCGTTACTTTTTTAAATAACGGTCATGAAATGTTAGTGTAAACGTGGCCAATAGATATCGCTAATGTGTTGAAAAAAGGTGTATTGGTTAATTCATATAAATGACCAGTAAATTTCAGTGCAGTTATATCACCAGAAGGTGCAGGGTCCTTTTAATGTGACTGATTCATTAATATACAAAAATACCTTTCATGTAATCCATCAATAAAAAAACCATCAGGCTTCACTAAGGGGAACTGTTACGTTTGTTATTGATAATAATACTTTCTTATGCTTTTATTCAGGTTTCATCATATGCCACTGTTCTCGTACTCGCATCAATCAGTAATTATCTTATTCCCAGGTTGCAGTATGCGCGATTACTGTTACGGAACACGTAATGGCTCTGACCCAGGCGCCACGTTCTCCCTTCAAGTACAGACAGAGGACGACGGTTCTGGCAGACGACACACTCTTATTAAGGACGCAAACAATGTTTCCTATGTATGCCTCAGTGAAGTGTTACCGTTGTCCAATCATCCCTGTACGTGGTATTACGTAAGAAAGTAACCATGACGTCACGTCTCAAATGCATTTTTACCTATTTTCATTCAAGTTGATATATATTCCAGTGAAAAAAATGCTTTGGGTTTAATCAAAAGGCAAATGCGTGCAGCTTTTATGCAGCCCACACGGCATTGTGAACTAAAATTATATTCTATATTAATTATTCTTACCTGTTTGTATAAAATTACAAACGAGATGGTTTTGGAGCCAGTTATCTTTACTATAGAAACAGAATGTGCAGTCTTAACGGACTTTTGCAAGGACATACATAACCAGGGAATTTCATTTGCAGTTACATGAATTGTATGTTGCAGTAATATAATTGTGTGCAACATAAGGTACATTTATACGTAATGATAACCACAGTTATATGAAGAGTTGGTCACAAGAATATGGAGTGTTAGCAAGAAATATATGTAGTGTAAGCTACAGTTAAATGTAGTGTTAGCCGCAGTAAAATGTAGTTTAGGTCACAATTATATGTAGTGTTAGAGACAGTTTTGTATAGCACAAGCCACAGTTATATTTATTGTTAACCAGGATTATACATAGTGTAGGTCACAGTTATATGTTGTGTAGGTCCCATTAATATGGAGCGTAGGCCACAGTTATATTTCTTGTTAGCCACAGTTACATGTAGTGTTGGTCACAGTTATATGTCTTGTTAGCCACAGTTACATGTAGTATAGGTCACAGTTATATGTCTTGTTAGCCACAGTTACATGTAGTGTAGGTCACAGTTATATGTCTTGTTAGCTACAGTTACATGTAGTGTAGGTCACAGTTATATGTCTTGTTAGCCACAGTTACATGTAGTATAGGTCACAGTTATATGTCTTGTTAGCCACAGTTACATGTAGTATAGGTCACAGTTATATGTCTTGTTAGCCACAGTTACATGTAGTGTAGGTCACAGTTATATGTCTTGTTAGCTACAGTTACATGTAGTGTAGGTCACAGTTATATGTCTTGTTAGCCACAGTTACATGTAGTGTAGGTCACAGTTATATGCCTTGTTAGCCACAGTTACATGTAGTGTAGGTCACAGTTATATGTCTTGTTAGCCACAGTTACATGTAGTGTAGGTCACAGTTATATGTCTTGTTAGCTACAGTTACATTATAGTGTAGGCCACAGTTATATGTCTTGTTAGCCACAGTTACATGTAGTATAGGTCACAGTTATTTGTCTTGTTAGCCACAGTTACATGTAGTGTAGGTCACAGTTATATGTCTTGTTAGCCACAGTTACATTATAGTGTAGGCCACAGTTATATGTCTTGTTAGCTACAGTTACATGTAGTGTAGGCAACAGTTATATATCTTGTTAGCTTCAGTTACATGTAGTGTAGGCAACAGTTATATGTCTTATTAGCCACAGTTACATGTAGTGTAAGTCACAGTTATATGTCTTGTTAGCCACAGTAACATTATAGTGTAGGTCACAGTTATATGTCTTGTTAGCTACAGTTACATTATAGTGTAGGCCACAGTTATATGTCTTGTTAGCCACAGTTACATGTAGTATAGGTCACAGTTATTTGTCTTGTTAGCCACAGTTACATTATAGTGTAGGTCACAGTTATATGTCTTGTTAGCCACAGTTACATTATAGTGTAGGCCACAGTTATATGTCTTGTTAGCCACAGTTACATGAAGTGTAGGTCACAGTTATATGTCTTGTTAGCCACAGTTACATTATAGTGTAGGCCACAGTTATATGTCTTGTTAGCTACAGTTACATGTAGTGTAGGCAACAGTTATATGTCTTGTTAGCTACAGTTACATGAAGTGTAGGCAACAGTTATATGTCTTGTTAGCCACAGTTACATGTAGTGTAAGTCACAGTTATATGTCTTGTTAGCCACAGTTACATTATAGTGTAGGCAACAGTTATATGTCTTGTTAGCTACAGTTACATGTAGTGTAGGCAACAGTTATATGTCTTGTTAGCCACAGTTACATGTAGTTTAAGTCACAGTTATATGTCTTGTTAGCCACAGTTACAATATAGTGTAGGCCACAGTTATATGTCTTGTTAGCCACAGTTACATTAAAGTGTAGGCCACAGTTATATGTCTTGTTAGCTACAGTTACATGAAGTGTAGGCAACAGTTATATGTCTTGTTAGCTACAGTTACATGTAGTGTAGGTCACAGTTATATAGAGTGTGAACCAGAGTTAAATATAGTGAAGGACGCAGATAAATGTAGTTTTAGCCACAATTATATGTAGTGTAGGGCACGGTTACATGCAATGTTAGCAAGAGTTATATATAGTGTAGGCCACATTTATATGTAGTGTATGTCACAGTTATATGTAGTGAAGGTCACAGTTATATGGAGTGTTAGCGAAAGTTGTGTGCGGCCTAAGCTACATTTATATGTAGTGTTTACAAGAGTTATATATATATATATATATATATATATATATATATATATATATATACAGTGTAGGTCACAGTTATATGTTGTGTTAGCGACAGATGTGTCCAGCACGAGCCACGTTTATATGTATTGTTAACCTGAGTCACATGTAGTTTATGTCACAGTTACATGCGGGTTAGCCTCAGTGATGTTTTGTGAAGGTCACATTGTTTTTCTTGTTAGTCAAAGTGATGTGGCAAGTCATAATTTTGTTCCAATTTTCAAATAATACATAGCATATAATTTTTGAAAGCACGGCTGAAGCCCTCACTCTAAAATGTTTTTGAAACGTTATTGTATTTTGCATATTAACTGTGTTGGTGTTATATATGTTGTGAAATAAAACATTGAAAAGAGAAACATATTGTCTGAAGACTGACCGGTGGTACGATGCTTGGAATGAATGATTGATAACTTTCCATCTGGCACCCATGCCGTTCTCGTCAGCTATGATATATTACACTTTTGTTGACAGTGAATCCGGATAAACGTATGTGGGGCAGGGTTTTCAAGAAAACAATTATGTTGGACAATCCTTATTTACATTAAGGAGCCTGCAAATTACACCATTACAAACTAAATCTCCAAACACGATTCTGCATCATTCCAATACCCTCCCCTTCGACCTAATCATATGACCTCATCCTACCCCATTTTAAAGTCCTATATTCTCCCCTGCCAATGGTTAAGCATAAAGGGTGATATGTTCATCCGATATTCTAACGTCAATAGCCTATCCTGACAACATCACGACAGTGCCGATAATTAACATGAGCATACTGGCCCAAACTGAATACGACACTTGAGACTTGAACTCCTGTCCGTTGAACGCGGAAGAAAAACCCATATTATACCCTTCCGTCATAGGCCATTTCTACTAAAACCTAACCTCTTCCTGTTAAGCACTGAAGAAAGGTCGGGACTTCTTATGTCAAATGTCAAATTTTAAAATCTGTTACATTTCAAGGAAACACCTTATGTTTATATTCACGTGCTCAAATTTTAAAATCTGTTACATTTCAAGGAAACACCTGTTTATATTCACATGCTTAAAATTTTAAAATCTGTTACATTTCAAGGAGCCACCTTATGTTTATATTCACATGCTCAAATTTAAAAATCTGTTACATTTCAAGAAAACACCTTCTGTTTATATACCTTGCGCTTGTTTGCAACATCACTTATTCCGTTACACACAACACAGAAACATGTGCACTCATGTTTATATCATTTGCCATGAAACAATTCTTATCCAATGTACTTGAACGGACCCAATTACACCCTTCACTACGTTTATACCTAAGCTATCTTTGTATCTATAGAAGTCGCGTTGCATTGTGGGGTCAGATTTGTGACGCCCATAAACCCTAAACAGCAGAGTCGTACTCTTGTGTGTCCAGTTCTGCGTAGTTGGATCATATTTTGTGAACAATATGCCGTAATCTGACCCCCGGGATCTTAGATGTTGATTTATTCTCTCAACATGATCTCTCTCTGAAACACTACAGTTGACACTGGTCCACATTGAGACCACTTCCATATTCCCACTTCTACACCACAACTGGAACTATACTGTTTTATATCCTATCCGTGGAAAAAGTATAATGCTCTGACAGAAGACATCAAAATTGGTATCAATTTGTCTCCCTACCTTTGTACTTTCAATAGAGTCATTTCTATATTGTGGCTTAACGTAAAAGACGAAATAATGAATCAACTGTTTAGGGGTAAACTTACGTGTGGTACCTTTAAATTAGCTGTGTCTGAAGCTGATATGAAGAAGAAGGCGGTCAGAGAGCCAAACAAGTACCGGAATATACCACAATATGATTTTAATTGCCATGATGTCCTCTGGGTGGGGCTGTGTAAGGAGTCACCATTGAATGCAATCGATTGTAGCAGTTGTTTTGGCGCCCCACACAATCAACTCCGTTTAAATATATAATAAAACAGTTATTTTATTGTGGTGAAGTGCACTCACAGGGCTTATTAAAGTGTCCAGTGTGGTATTTTAGCCTAGTATAATGTAGTTGGTTTGTCTTCTCGCTTTCAGCTGCAGCCGCCATCCAGGTCACCTGACCGAAAAGAAGGCTGAGTAAGTCCTTCCTGGTGGTACTTTGCTTCTGCTAAGTCAAGACTCTTACAATGCCGACCATTGAAACTTGCAACACAGCGGACCCAGGCTAAACTATGAGGGATCTCGGAGCAGGTTGAGCCCCAGAGGTGCAGCGTGCTGACCCACTGTGTAAACACACCACTGCCTTGTGTGGAAAGCCCTTTTTGGTAAAGGTTATGGATGAGATAATGAGAAAATCCCTAAATAACCTTACTGCAATGTTAGTGCTAGCTGATAGCAAAATCTAAGGGAAACAATCCTGACGGAATTATCGGAGTGGAGCCCCGTAGGCGGTTCCTTGTTTCAATTCTGGCAAGGTTCCGGCAACTCTGATTCATCTCCAGCCGTCTTGACCACGTCGTCTCCGGATCCAGATGTAACAGGAAGAGAGAGTGCGGAGGGAGCTGCTCAAGCTCTACTAACAGTAACAAACTAATTCACGCGCATGTCATGATGTATCAAGCAATGGTTGAAAGTTCGACTAGCGTAGACCAGAATGAAACGTGAGGTCCGCAAGGCGAGGATGGCAACTATCTCAACAACAACCACCGATTACATGTGTCCAACATGTGGAAGGTTCTTCCGTGCCTGGATTGGTCTGACAAGGCATCTCCACACACAAACAAAGATAAACTACAAAACTCTGATCATAATGATTATCTTCACAAAGAGAAAGACGAACATTATTTAATACAATACACAATTATTATTTTTTATTAAAGATGTTTATGTCATTAAAATAGTCCCTTGTGTGTCCAGGCTAATATTTGATAGGTCCGATACTTTATGACCCCTTTAAGTGAAAATCCTAAGTTGAATTTCTTAAAGAAATGCCACGAACATCAACATTTACTTTTAATGTACAGCATTTAAAAATGAGATTAGGCTAATAACATCTCAGTTAAAATTTATAGCAGAAGCTCCAGAACCGAGTGTACGTGTCATTCGTACTCTGTGAACACCATATCAACGACAAATCATGGATCCATTTTACCCCAAAGTAACTGTACAGACAGTTTAAGTGATTGGAGTGTCGGTTATTTGGACAAAGAAGTCCCTGGCCAAGTGTTGAAAAAAAATATACTGACGCTTGAAGGAACGATCTCTGCCTTACGAAAAATTGTAACTGTTTACGGTTGTGCGATAATACCTTAAAAAATAACAAATGGATGCAGTTTGCTTGAACCCAGTGTTTGAATAGCACCAAAAGCATTATTATCAATGGCGAAAATCGCATTGTCTAAAAATAAGAATACCTGCTTCATTGACCATGTACATGCATACAGAGGACACCAATACAGATTTCCCATAGGGTATCATACAATGTTATAAAAGAATTATTGCCAATATGACGTATTGTACCATCCACGTGTGCAAAGACATACTTCGCAAATATTTACCCGCAGACAAGCAATGTCTCTCTCGCTTACGATCGGTCTGTTATTTATTTTTCTAATGTGCATTCTTTTCTGGTTTGCTTTTAAGGTATAAAACCTTAGGGCAACAAGACAAAAACTTTGACAGGAAATATTAACAAAGGTTCAATGTTATAAAGAAAACAGGATTTCTTTAATAGTTTAGATCTTGCCTGCGCTGAATATACAACAGTTTAGAAATTACATATTAAAATATGGCGTGACAGAGTTAACTGCAAATAAATGCCGTTGCAGAAATGTGAATCTAATCAAAAGCAGACCATTCAAACTGAGGCACACGGAGTCTGCTATCTCATGATTCCCTTTCACTAGTTACCGTTTTACGGCCAATAATATCAGCTTATCATATAATAGACACACAGTTACATCAGTTGGAGCTTGGTTTCCACCTGTTGAAAAACCTGCTGTTGGCAAGAAATTCATCAGAACAGTGTCTGGGCCATCGAGATAAACATCACTTATTTCACGCTTAAACCTCTTTATGTACAATCTATGCTTCGATAGTCTAATAGAATCGTACATTCTTATGTTTTTCAATAAAAAAAAACTTCATCTTTTAATTGCAATTTATATTGTGGTGATGATATACTCTAAAATAAAAAAGAAACCGTGCATACTTTATGAAACTGGCTTTTACATTTTATAAGGACAAATCCTTTTCAAAGTACCTGTCGGATTCGGTTTTCATTTAAATTTAGGTTTTTGGTGAAAAATTACGTTTTTATTATCATCTGAGTGGATATTTGACTTTAAACATCACACAATCATTATCACCATTATTCTAATACTTTTTTTAACCCACCACTATCATTCTGAGCACCGGCCATTATCATCACATCATTGTCGACATAATTAACATCGTCTTGCTCGTCGCCAATATCAGTCGGTTACATCATCATCATCAGACCACCATAACCAGTATTTACAGTCATCATTAAGCCAACGTTATCATTGTTATCGTTACGCCACTGCTATAATTGTCCCTAAAATATCATTGTAATAATGCACTGCTCCCCGTCATGATATTATATTACCATCCTCTGCGTCGTTATTATTATATCACCTTTAGCATCTCTATCATAACCATCGTATCATTGTCTTTGATACCCTCGCTAAATGAATGTATGAATCAAATTATTGACACTATCATCATCTTGATATCCTTGATAGCCATCATCACCATACATCTGGTACCTCCTGTTGGGTGCTTCAGGCACTCGGTGGGATGTTTCCTTTTTTATTCATGGTTTATTTATAGGTAGCTTTGATTCTCCATGATCATTTAGATTCACGGTACATTTGTTTTCAGTGAAAACCACAATGGCGATTACTGGCCTGATTGTTTTTGCTGAATGCGCCATCTGTAGGGCACATGAAGTCGTAAAAGCAAATTTTCAAAAATTAAAACTCTAACGATTTTATTAGTGCCATTGAGGATGCAATTCATGAGGAATTGAATCAGCATTTATTTATTAGTAAGCCTACTCCTACACCTAACTTCATTAGAAAAGCTTCTGTTCTTGCCTTCTCTTACCCTGGAACAAGTCCTCTTTTCACTGAGATATGATTGCATCAAATGATTTTTCCATATATTTGTAAATACTCGCATTTTTTATCCAGCAAGTTGAAGCAGGTTTAAAATAAGATCCGGTCTGTGAGTCATTAACACATAGTTTCCATGATCTCTCTCGCATTAATATAATTGAATCTTTATCGTTACAACTGGAAAAAGATCACGGAATAAACATTAGTAAATGCAATCACTGAAAACCGAGGGAGCTTTGGAATTATTATTGTAATCAGATGCATGTATTATATGGTTGTATATACATAATCCTTTTTTTTTCTCTCTCTCTTCATCTGGCAGAGCACATGCGGGACAATGGGGCCTTTAACAAAATCATCACTGCTTCTATGTTGGGCTGTGCTGTGGAGTGTATTTGTCAGCACTTTTTGGAAATCCTGTTAACGTCCAATGTTCTTTGGTTTGCTCTATGTTATTCATTGCCTCTATCTGCTCCTGGCTGGTCCGTGGTATATGATGTAGTTGCAAACCGTCTTTCAGTACTGTTACAGTTGACGTTTCCCCACATGGGTTCACCTGCTTCAAAACCACAGTGTAAGTTATAAATGGAAATGTGGAAATGTCCAGTTGTAAATCTGTATTTGCGCCTTAACTTTATATATATATATATATATATATATATATATATATATATATATATATATATATATATGTATATATACATATATGTGTGTGTTTAGTTCAAGTCACAAGCTTAAACGTCACTTTGATGCCTCTATGAGCAAATACTTTAAACTTTAATTATCACTCATATCAAGGCTATAAAATTGGCACTAGTTTGAATTTTTAACATTGTTCTGTTTCTGTAATAATTATATATATATTGATTTATTAATTATATTTTTAATGAACGTTTATGCTCTGAGCATATCTAGACACTGTCATACACTTTGACACAGTTATGGTCAAACCCTGCACCAGGGTTGGGTTCAGATGCAAATGATTTAAATTTATAAAATGCAAATGCTATAAAAGATATGCACTTTCAAGTGCATTTGCATTTGAACTCTGTTTGGTTACAAAATACAAATTGAGTCGGCTTTCCTTAAATTTTATTGATATATTCACCGCATAGTGATTTTTAATAAACGATTTACTAAAATGTAAGGCTTACAGTGTATAGTATCAAGATATTTAATGGATCATTGAAAATTATGCACCAATTCATTATGCCCACAAGGGTGTCCGAATTCTTATAACAGCATCAGTCAGTGTAAATATATAAGGTCTCCATTTCATCTGCTGTACATCAGCATTGGTTATCCTTAATTATCAATTTAAACAAAAAAAGTTTTGAACAAGTTTGAATATTATTAGCATCACCAAAAATATTTAATACACTGGTCCATTTTTATATCAAACAAAATGCATCCTTCTATGAAAAAGGAATATGTTTATTTTTAGAACACAGTGTATATATTTGCCATGCATGTAATGTGTACTATTACATAGATTTTCTTTCACCATATTTATAATGTTATTGTAACTTTATTGTATGTTGCACAATGGTTGGTTAAATGTTGTAAATGTCAATAACAATAATACAACATAAAATTAACTGACAGTCCGACCGGTTGGTAGGTGTGTAATTGTGTGAAATAAATGAATAGCATTATCTAACAGTTGATTTCCCAATCCTCTCAGTCAAAAACCTTAAGATAATACCAAGGGTAGACTTAGGTGACCCCGTGTCCGAATGGCTATAATGTGGTAGCCCTTTTGTTCGCGAGGGGTTTTATTTCCGCGATATTCGCGAAATGGAAATAGTCGTGAATATAAAACCCTCGGGAATAAGATGCCACATCAACTAAGACGAAAAGGGGATGCTGCATTTGCAGAAACTGATTAGTTATAACACCTGTGGAAACATGGTTCGTTAAGCAGCATGCGCATGGTATCCATGGCTACCACGAAAAAACGGCTTTACCAAATAATTGTAAAACGTGCGGTGATTACTTTGATATACCGTCCGTGACACAGATTTTAATATAATGACTTTAACATGAAAGAATATTTTTGGATTTATGATTATTTTATGATAAATACTAAAATAATGCTGTACTTATAGAGCCTGGTATTACATAACAACAGACTCATTTTTCTATCTCACTCCCGAAGCCTCAAACATGTATCGATTGACGATTCCCATATAGCACTGGAACAGCTACATAGAACAAACGATACACTGGTTCACAGTTACGCCAGACGAACAGACAGAGAGAGAGAGGGAGAGGGAGAGAGAGAGAGAACCGAAGGTCCATCTATAGGCCTATAAGGCCTATGCAAAGTATAAGTATCCTTTATACATAAGAACGGTATCCCTGCAATTACAGAGTCATTTGATCGCCAGATATCCGGCCACACAACGTTTCAATTAGCAACTGACATTCCCATCTGGTGAATCAACGTGACATCTGCATAATCTCTCCTTATCAAGAAACCAGTGGTCGATACATTTATCTACATGCTTCAATCTCTCACAGGGCTGGAAAATCTTATTGGCAGCACCAATAGAAGTACATTATGAAAGACTCACTCAACTGCATTGCACAGACTTTCTGGTGTGTGTGCTTTCATCTGCACACACTACACACTGTCATAAGGGGATATATATATATATATATATATATATATATATATATATATATATATATATATATATTCTTTGTTCATTTATTGTTAGAAGTGTAGTTTAGTGTTTTTACTGACACATTTTTTTCACATTCATGTTCACATTTTATAATCATAATTTTTCTATATTATATTAGGAATGCGTATATACAAATAAGGGCTATTTATTTAATAAATACAACTGTGTACTTCAGATGGAGTGCTGATATGCCATATTATTCATACTGTCGGTGACGACCCTATCTACAAACAATGGAAAAAGAACCGTTGTATATATACCCAAATTATATGCTTTGGTTTATATGGTATTATTCCATTATTAGATCGTATATATATATATATATATATATATATATATATATATATATATATATATATTAAATATATATTATATATATAATATATATATATATATTAAACATCTTTATATAAATAAGTATAAAATGAGTATAAATAATTAATCACAGTTGTAAAGTATATGCTAGCTACGATCGTGGACTACAAATGTTAATTTGCTTGTATTTGGCCGTTTATTTTTATTCACTCCTTGGCGCATTTAATGTCATAAATGCAAACGCATTTTTTATCTTTGATAAGAAATAATTCATTTGTTCTTAATTCAAAATAGAATATGCTTAAAATAGTTCCTGCCACCGCTTGAATAACACTTCGCTGGGACACACTAAAAGCCAGAGACCGAGGTGTGTTTCCTTTAACCCATTTTATACATGATTACGATCCCAGGTCGCGGCTCACTCGTGACCAAAATACGTTTAATAGAAGGGGGAGAGTAATGTTTATAAATACACTTGAATTTATGAATTTTCAGTGTAATCTATTCATATTAATATCGAGTTAATATAAAAGCGTTATCAGGATCAAGTATACACTTTGGTCCCGGGTTTTAGTGTGTACGTACCCTCTTCGTTTGAATGACCTCGAAAATGGTAAAATATAAGTGTAAACAGCTAAATAACGGAGCGAGCTACTAAATATTCCAATAACCGAGCGAAAACTAAATACAGTACAGCTTTTGTGCAATTTCCAGTTTTAATTACGTGCGTTGCACGATCTGTGTAAGCTGTCGCTCGGTGTTTCTTGCTGTCACTCTGTGTTTCTTGCTGTCACTCGGTGTTTCTTGCTGTCACTCGGTGTTTCTTGCTGTCGCTTGGTGTAGCTCGGTGAATAGTCCCACCGGTTATAGACAGCTCGAACTGCATGGTATATGTGAAGCGTGTCTCTGCACATATTTGATCAGGACAACCTGTCAAATTGATAATATCTCCTTTTCAACATCATATGACATTCCTTTGGAAAAGTATCTTTATAACTCTTATGTATTAACGGACATGATCAGGAGCCAAGGTACAGCATAGACCTTAGCATGTTAAAGTAATAATAATGATAATAATAATAATAATCATAATCATAATAATATCCATAGTATTAATGTTACTTCTTCTTTTTCTAATAATAATAATAATAATAATAATAATAATAATAATAATAATAATAATAATGGAATTGAATACTGCTGGTAACATATTGATTCTAGAACAATTACATGAAATATTTCTTGGTATCACAAGAACACTCAGTGATAGCATCATTGTTGTTACATTACATCACAAAAGAGATGTTTGCAATACTAACTCGTTAATATGTGTTGTTCCCATCAAGTGCACAGAGATATTTTTCAGTGGTTCAATGTTCTCGCTAGTTAAAAATGCATCTTACATCATTTAAAAAGGACACAACTTTTCAAAAATAATGAGAAGTCTATGAAGTGTTTGTATAATAATAGAATGGCATAAAAAGATGTGGAATTGTCAGACTATGAAATGTGACTGAACTAAGAGACAACTGATTTTTTTTCACGACTGATATTACTTTATTGTTACATTTTTTTATTTTAATTTAGAAGTGCAATGTTAACATGGAACAATTCTTGTTTTCTGAGAAAACATAACAATAAATATACTGTATATTTTTTAATGATATTTTTTGTCGATTTTTTTTACTCATAAAATTTTTAAAAACATAACTTTTTAATTGGTTCCTTTTACGTCGAGCAAAAACAACTGAATTAAAATTATAAATATGTTTAACATTACACCCTTTATAATACGTCATTGTATGTCAAAAAGGTTCAGAAAGAAAGGCAAAGATAGACGAAGGACGAATAAAAGCATTCCGATTTTGCAGATTAAATGTACGAAATAAACTGAACATAATTTTTTTTGTTGCGTACAGGAAGCAAAAAAAAAAAACATCCTACATTTCATGACAACCCATTAACCTCTAACCTGACAAAGTGTTGTGTACCAAACCGATTTCCGTGGCCTAGAGGGAGAACACAGTGACCTTGGCCTGCATGAATGGGGTGGAGATGGTGTAAAAATTCATTGTTATCTCAGTTATAGCCTTTATTGCATTACTAATATATTTGCCGTATATGGTGTTATATATCTTTCAAGTTAATTAAACCTATGTCTCGACCATTCCATCATTCCGGCTCACGTTTCTTTATAAACCTCCAAATTTATGAAAATATTGCCAAATTTGAATTTGCTCTTTGCTTTGGAACAGACTAAAGTGGATACCAGTATGTGGTGACACCTACTGGTCGGTTTGATATTAATATTAAGAGCCATCAAGAGATAATGATTTAATCTACAGGAAGTTCTAAGGTATGTGCTCTCCATGTTTTTTTCTAAGGATGGCATATATAAGAAATGTATAATGTTGAAATTTTAAAAAGAAAATTTGTTTGAATAAAAGAACATTGCAATAAGCGATAAATTAATAATTCTGTAATAACCATTAGTTTTCTGAATTTTGTTCCCGTGCCTCTTCTGACAGTATATACTTTACGCTTATCTCCAGGACCAATAAACGTTCTAACGCGAAATTCGGCCAACAGTCCGCCAGGTGAAAATTAACTCCTCACGACACGTCATCTGCAGAACATTTCTACCCTGAGTGACTATCATTAGACGGCGGTGCCCCCACTTGTGTATCGGCACTACAATGAAAATTCTAGTAACGAGTGTTCTGGAACCTCTCTACGTGGAAACTCCAACCGGGCCTCCTAGCAGCGCCTTGATTCTCTAGAATCTTCTGTCAGCCAGTCAAAACAATCTATAGCCTAGTAAGTTCCATTACTGATATATAAACTATTCGATCATAAGCAGAGAACTGCATATTTGAGCATATTTTTGTTCCATTTATTTTATATTCAGATCTGAATTGCGGGTTCAGATTTTTTAGTTCAAGCCTAGGTCCATTTACCAACAACATGCACGCTGTATATAACGTTGACCTTTTCCGCCTCACCAGCGACATCCGTTGGCCACGATTCACATAACAGTTTGGGTGTTTTATATCAATAAAATGGTTATATCTCAAAAAATGAATGAAAAAGAATCCTCTCTTATCATTCGAGGTGGATTTCTCTCTGTCTCTAGCAAGTATCTGCATGTATCTTTTATATAACAAAACCCCCAAAGCTGTTCAAATGCAACTTTAATAATTAGACATTTCTATTGATAGGATGTTGGACATAATTTGAGTTTTACAGAAGCAGTAAATGATGAACAAGGTCTAGCTAGCAGAGTAACGATTTGAAGTCGATCTAAAGCATAAAATAAGTTGTAAATGGGTCTGGTTTTTACAAGGCTTCTCGCAAAACAAGGGATAAAAATGTGGCTGACGTAAATCTCCATTTTCCCTGTTATAATATATTACCATTCTAGCGACCGCAATAACTATATGGTCACAATTCACACAATGAAAACACTTCATATTAATCAGAATAAATTGTTTGGTTCGATGACAATAATTTTTTTTATTTCAAAGTCAGCATTTAAGTGAACAGATGGTATCAATTTCAGACTGACATTTCTTCAGCATTTGGGTAGCGAAGTTTATAAAACTAAGTAGGCTTATATAAATAATATTTCAATAAATACAGTTGTTTAAGACACGAAATTTGTTCATTTATATGGCATTTGGTACTATAAACTTCAAATAAACACAGCTGTCGTCATAGCGATATTTATTAACAGTAACGTTTGTATATTCATTACGTCTTTCAATAAGCTATCGCTCTATTAGAGGCATCGTGGGCGATGCGAGGTCTGATCAAGTTCACAGCATCTGCCAAACTGATCAAATCGACACTCGTCCGACTGATCTGACTCCTTCACTTCCGACTGATGCGACCTCTCCTGCTGTTCTGAATCACAATCACACTTCTTGAATATTCATAAGACTTTAGCATATTTATAGTGGGGTGTCCAGAAAATGTTTACAATCGAAAATCAACGTACAACATGTACATCAGACGTCAGATGGGAGCCAACATGAAAGAGCCTTATGGGTATTTTTTTCAGTCGAAAATAGTTGAATGGTTAGGTCGTGACGGGTTCCTAGGTGGCGTTGCAAATGAGAAACAATTAAAACATATATAGGCTGAAAAGGACGCACACTATTTTGGGGAGAGAACGGCATTTTTTCAAGTTATTCATTCCATTATTTTCTTTCAGATCTGCATTGCTTTTAAGATATGGACTTCAGAGTTTAAGGAAAGGTCCATTTAGCAGCTGCAGGTACGCTGTACATAAAGTACGCAGGCGGAGATAAATTATCCTAGTATTTGTGCCACTATACGCACACATTATACAGGAAGCAAGGACCTTACACTTGCGATCGTTGATAACATCAGGGGCATCTTTACTGTGTTGTAACAAAGCAAACCTGATTCCGTTAGGCTGACATTCAAGATCCCTCCATGCGCGTCCACAAACGTTCATGACATCTGAGACTAAAAAATTAAATATTGTTAGATTCCGACAGGCATTTCACAAAGTAGATATCGGCTATTGTGCTATATACTATTGGTTGTTTTTCAAATGTGTTTGACAAGCAGTATGGAAAGAGGAAAAAAATATACTTAAAATGCCAGAATATTGTTTTCTATTTGGCTCTATGTATGAAAGGTTTATGAGTTATGTTCGATGAACTTTTCTAAAATAACTGTTTGAATTGAAACAGACGGAGGAGAGGCTTCTCTGAAAACATGCGATAAATAATGTAATCGACAATTAACATTTATTTGGTACAATTTATTGCCCTTCCTGCTAACGATAATAACCTTATGGTCAGAAATTCACACAATGACAAACCTTGAAATAGTTCATAACAAATTGTTTGGTTCGTTGAAAATACATCTTTTTTTCCCAATAACAGCTTTAAGGTGAACAGGTGTATCATTTCTGGACTGACATTTTCCCAGCATGTTGGAAGAGAGGTTTATAAAAAAACTAACTGGATATTATTTATAAATAATATTACAACAAAGACAGATGTTTCAGACACGGAATAAAGCATTTGTTACTATAAACATCACCATAAAAACACAACCATTGTCATATCGCTATTTATCAACAACAACGTCCATATAATGAAGACTCCTCTCAATAAGAAGTCACTGCCGTGGAGGAATCGAGAGCGGCTTTAGGTCTGATCAAGTTCATAGAAACAGCCCAGCTGACTCGGCTCCCCCTCAACAAATCAGATGAGCAGTTTTATACATCTTGCATCTCGCCCACTCAATAAGAAGACTGCAACTCCTACCATTATTCATCAACTGACCGGTAATTAATAATTTAAGAGTATATATACAGAGAGAGAAAGAGAGGTAAATAGATAGATAGATAGATAGATAGATATACATATATGTGTGTATATCAGGGTTTGAGTGGGTGTGTATGTCAGACTATTTGGCACCCACTGAACATTGGCACCATGGATTTTTAGGACAATAACCATTTAACTATATGTATCCGTCAGATTCACAGTAAACGTAACTTTGGTTCTCGTTCCATAGACGGGTAACGGTTCTCTCTCTTTTTCAGGCTTAGAGTTAACTAATAACCAAAATTATAAAAACAAGTATTAAAGGTTTTATAATAAACATTTATTCGAAAGTACAAATATTGCACGTTAAATATTGTGGTAAAAACAAAACACCATTTCCAAGTTGAGGAGTGGTGACAAATAAAGGTATCCAATTACATAAACGTTTTCTCAAGGACATTTCTCAAGAACTGATAATGTTGGTATTTTACTTCACCTTTATTGAGAAACTTTGACTATTACTTAAAATTTAACGATCACAAGGTGTAATCCCTGAAATCTTGCAACTAATTGATTCTTTGTTTGTTTGGGTATTCTGTCATTTCATATTTTATGGGAATCTTTCTGACAAAAAGAATTAAAGCCTTGATGTTATGAACTAGTAATGTCAAAACAATTAAAATCTGAAAAGAAAGACAAAAATAGTTTATATAACTTTGTGTAAAGGATAATATTATTCTAGTTAAGATAACAAGGAGTGATTAGAGCTAATATCAGTATCATCGATGAGTTGTTTTTAATACACAGAAGTCAAATCTGGTCCAACTGCACACCATTTCAACAAATTGCAATAAATTCATGGTCTCGCCACTGAGCAATGGGTGTTTAAAAAAATTCAACTGACCAACATATCAGGTATTAATCTTTGTATAAATATTTATGAGCTCTATTGTATTGTACTGCACAGAAATATTCGTTATCAGGTTATCTGATGTGACGAGTTTCCCGGGGTGTGTCAGAATGATGGTATATGCCAGGATACCCCTGACGGCTTCCAGTGTCACTGTCCGCCTCTCAGTAATCAGTTTCTGAATTATTATCTTTTCTTGTGGTCTAGTGCTTTCGGGTTGTTCGTAGGCTCCCTGCTCATAAAATTAAAGAGAAAATCTCGGAGCTCCTATATTTAAAAAAGGCAAACGCTGATTTATAGGAGCGATTTTCTTCCACCCTAGGGCTTAGTCTGACTAATACATTAGCACTAAAAGGTCAATTTCAAATAAAAAAAATTCGGGACAAAATTGCAGTTTTTATGACGTAAAAGGGATCGATATATGTTCGAAAATAAATTGGGACACGAGTGAGCAATCTCAGAGATAGAGATAACCAATCACACATCCCAACCTACATAATGATGAGGAAACAAGCCACTGAGGTAACTGAGCCCGGATGACAGTAACATTTTTCATTTGCTCATGTATATCGGTGCAGCTGTGAGTCAGGCTGATAATGATAAATAATTCAAATCTTTCATTACCACATGAATGTATATATCATTTGGCTCAATGAATGTACATAGTCAGTCTTCAATGACACATTTAAAAACACCTCAATTTATATATATATATATATATATATATATATATATATATATATATATATATATGTATATATATATATATTATCTTTCACATAATGGAGGCATAATCATGGCAATTCTTCACCAACCGTTCATATATCTAGTGGTTAATTTGTCGCCTTCCCCACCCAACCAATTATGTCACAGATCTCACTCGATGTCCCCTTACCACTTAACCCATGCCTAGCTTCACCCATACCACTCAGCGGATACACGTATTCACTTGTCGACTACCCGTATTCTTATTGTCTTTGTACATAAATTAACCAGCGATTTAATTATAGGTACTATTTAGACTTCATTGGACGGAAATAAACGCATTATGTGCAAAAGAGTAACGTTATCAAATAAACATTTATACAGCTCTTTTTTTCAGCTTCATTATAGACCAATAGAATACGCACCTCCGCACAGTCTCACGACTTAGCAAAAAACAAAACAACAAATAGGTTGTTACTCGTTCAAGATCGTTATATGGTAATTGTTCACGGTTACTTTTCAATATATTTGTGTATAGATATTTTCTTGCCTTGATACAGGTACGATGGTGACTAAGCAGCTTCAGGGTGAAGGACGCTGCTACGAGGTGGACGGGGATCCTCCTTGTACCGTCCGACTGATAGCAAACAGCACGGGAAAGTATCTGAGTGAGTATATAAACTTTATTTATTTTACATGAATTGTACAACTAGTTATAATAACTAATACGAGGCACTCTCCATGGCTCGGATGTTTGCGCTCGGTATTTGGTAAAGGCGGAGAAAACCACCGACCTTGGACGGGCGACTACAACCCACTCTCATTGCCCCGCTGGGAATCGAATCCGGGTCGCCAGCGGAGAAGGCCGAGCGTTTTACCACTCAGGTGTCCAGGCCCCAGGAGTGAGTTAAGCTGCAGAGGAACACTACTTAATTTGAGAACCTTTGTTCTAATGAAATTCAATGTGTTACTCTACAGAAAAAGGTTTTATTTTCATTTTATTTAACTACGCACACACATATTTGTTACCCATAACTCAAAGATTTAAAGCGTACATTGTATCAATACCTTTGTATGTCTGCTACAATTGCATAAAGAATTTCCAACGATTTTCCATTCGATGTTCCATTAGCTCCTGGTGCAAATGAATTAGTGAATGAATGTTTTTATTTCAGACACATACATTGGTCTATATATTAATGATTGTTATGACAATATAACAGGAAATAATAGTGCAAATGTTACGAGTTTAATAATTTCAAGTTATATGCATTGTAGTTATTTCATATTAGGATTTTAACTAGTTATTACAAAGTTATTATTTCATGGTAGTTATTTCATTTTAGGTATTTCCAAGTAGATATATTATAGTAGTTATTTAAAGGTGGTATTTCACCTGAGGTACTGCAAAGTAGTTATGTAAACCTATATGCACATGTATAGATATATAAAAGTAGTTATGTCAAAGTAATTGTTTAAAGTAGTTATATAAAAGTAGTTATGTCAAAGTAATTGTTTAAAGTAGTTAAATATAAGTAGTTTTGTCAAAGTAATTGTTTAAAGTAGTTAAATAAAAGTAGTTATGTCAAAGAAATTGTTTAAAGTAGTTATATAAAAGTAGTTATGTCAAAGTAGTTGTTTAAAGTAGTTATATAAAAGTAATTATTTCAAAGTAATTGTTTAAAGTAGTTATATAAAAGTAGTTATGTCAAAGTAATTGTTTAAAGTAGTTATATAAAAGTACTTATGTCAAAGTAATTGTTTAAAGTAGTTATATAAAAGTAGTTATGTCAAAGTAATTGTTTAAAGTAGTTATATAAATGTAGTTATGTCAAAGTAATTGTTTAAAGTAGTTATATAAATGTAGTTATAAGTAGTTATGTAAAACTTATTTCAACAGGTTTGAATGATATATTATTTAAAAACATGACTCCTCTCCTTGTTTAAGGACGTGACGGCAGAAGCTGTTACCCTGGTATTAAGATGAGCGGCAACTTCACAAAGCGCTGCGAATATGACGCCGACGACAAGAGGCTGATTTATTTAAGTGTTCAAAACAATACTCACCATATGTGTCCACCTGATGTCTATATAAGACATGCCGGATTGTGAACTATTATTTTAATTAATTCCAAACATCTTTCCCATGTCATGTTGATAAAATTTTATAACTGAGATCAGCACTCCTTACAAATGAGACTATTTGCTATTGTGTTGATGTTTGATGCACTGAAATACAAACTTTACAGTTTGTACGCATTTGTTAATTATGTGTATATCTGGCTGTAACTATTCCTAGTTAGAGAATATTATAACACACACCAACTAACATACATACATATATATATATATATATATATATATATATATATATATATATATATATATATATATATATATATAGCTCTGAAGAAAAACAACACGGTAAATTCACAACAGTCTGTTTCACGGGATGCGACCCATCATCAGGTGAATGTGGTTAGAATTAAGCTAACGACGTGGTTTGAAAAGCCGAGACTTTACGAGATTACGAGATTATGCTTTGTACGATTCGGGGGGGGGGGGGGGGGGCATGTGAAAGACTGACACTGATCCTATTGTCCTCGGGGGCACAATGGTATAGGTCGGGCTACACGTGCGATACTGGAACATAACAGAGCAAAGAGGTTTGTTTTAGTTTAAATGTTTATATATAATACAAAGATATATTGCCAGGATGCTCAATTAGCATATTAAACTGATTTAATTTATATCATATATATATATATATATATATATATATATATATATATATATATATATATATATATATATAACGCAATGGACACTGATAGAGTGTGAAGGCAGACCTCCATGACCTTACTGTTCACATATACCTTCACAATCCGCTTTTACACTGGAAAGAACACCAGCATTTCGTAGAAGATCTCGATATGAAAACATGTGATCAAGAAGCTCAATAAATAATGAATTTATCATATCATTTATATAGAAGCACACTTAAAAACAGACAACCGCACGGTATAGACCAATACACCCGCCCTACGGAGACCGAATCCCAGTTGTGACCTAGGCTTTAATCATTGTTGATGGGGACCTTAAACACAACACCGTGTACTCTTCTGTGTCCGCTGGAATATTTCTCTCTCCTCCCTTCGGCTCTAAAACACAGCCCCTATTTATAACTTTTCTTCCGAAAATTCTAGAATCTTCTATTTCAATCCAAAGAACCCAACAATACATTATACACAAGCGCCCAAAGAACAATACAAGACACGCGTTCATAGGGCGCGAACAGCCTAGAATATTCCAGATTAGAGCTGTGTCTTTACAAGCCAGGCTTCCCAGTGCGGATTACACCAAGCGCTGTGTCTCCACACGTGGGCCATAGCTGCCATGGCAACGAGCTATGCGTGCGCCACATGAGCCTAATGCCAACAACACATGTGACAGACATCTGAAACAACCGTGGAAGAGATTTGTTTTATTTTTAACTTACACATTGATCCAATCACTATTATTATTAAACTAGTACATAAGCTAAATAGCACTAACAGTAGATTGTTTAAAACAACATGAATTGCAAATTAAAAAAAAAATTCTTCAGGGGAATAATCCAACTGAACTATTCAGTAGTAAACATTTGGTTTGCAGTCATTTGTTTGATACAAAAAAACTTTACAAGTTTCCTTCAACACCATGGTCATAAGGTGGTCTAATTGATCAAGGAAAAATGAGAATCACGAGTTATTTTATAAATGCAGAATGCCTCAATTTAAAAGAATAAGAGTAAACTCATAAACCTTCATCACATAACTATCCCATTTATCTAGCTTAAGTCATTTTAGCTCAGCTGACTGTAAATCATGAGCTAAAGCGATCACTCTTTGTCCGTCGTCTTTCCGGTGAGCCGGCGGTCTGTCCGTTAACAGGACACAAACCGTAACAGCTGGACCTAGAATCTTCTCTCTTAATTTTCAGGGAGGTCCATGAAAAAAATCTCCATGGAAACCTGAAATTAGGTTACTGCGACATATATCCTCCAAGCCACGGGGTTTGTAAGTACCTCGACCCCCGAATAATTAAAACATTGATAAGAATGCTTCAATATCTTAATAAGTAATGCATTGATTGTCATGATTCTTTGCATGCTTATTAATCAAATAGTGTTTCATCATTTCTTGAAGACAAGTGGCGCCACCTGTATTTTTTTTCTAATTTCTATGCATTTTTTTCTCTTTTTGTGACCTTCAGATGAAGCAGTCCATCCATTAATAGGGCCCAAATCGTAACCGTTAGACCTAGAAACTTATACTGTGCATTCAGATAGTTCCCATTCAAATTTCCTTGGAAATATGCAGTTAGGTAATTGTGACCTATATTTTGCAATCTTCAGGCTGAAAACATAATTTGGAGCACACAATCAGTCAGACGGGGCACAAATTGTATCCGTTGGCTCTAGAATCTTCTAACCATACACCCTCGGAGGTCCATAAAAAATCTCCCTGGAAACCAGGAATTTGGTCACTGTTACCAATATTCTCCTATTTATGGGGCTCGCAAGTAGCCTCCAGAATAATTTAAAAAATTGATACAAAACTCCAAGAATTGAATAAATAATGAATTGATTACCATGATTTTTGCATACACATTAAACAGAGAGAGAGAGAGAGATTTGTAAATATTTATAACATATTTATTTTACATGGATCATACAAGTTATTATAACAAGTCGCAGCGCTCTCCATGGCTGAGATGTTTGCGGTCGGTTATCTGTAGAGGTGGAGGACCCGGGGAAAACCACCGGCCTTTGACGGGTAACTACAACTCACTTTCATGGTCCCATGGGGGATAGAACCCGAGCATTTTAACCCCGCGACTGTCCCTGTATGGAGGATGGATCTGTGCTGATGTATTGTTAATCAATCTAAACCGCTCGAACAGGATTTTGTAATGTTTTTAATAAATGATCTATCAAGAATGATTCCATGTGTCCCTGAACACTACCTTGCTGGAAAATATGTATGCGCTGTTAACTGAACATGGGCGCAATGTTGTGGGACAAGGGACGGATGCTAATAAATGAATGTAATTTTGCAACAACAAATATTGGCTTTAACTGCAATTAGTAAAATAACTGTTGCAAAAAAATATTCAATCTTTAATGAATGAAATAATCCACAACATAATCCATTTAACGCTCAAATTAAGAAAATAATTACGGTGCTTTATACATTGGATTTTCTTTTATGGGAAAAATGTTTACTTATTGGTGGTTTTAGATGCTATACTATTCCCTTTTATCTAATTCTCAAATTGCTTAAAAGAAAGCCTTAATTTTGATTAAATATTTAAATTCTTCCAATAAAGTTACGGGGACACTCCTAATACGACGAATCCCCTCAGCCAGTACAAACACTAAATAGTCCTGATTCCATGAAACTATTTATCCCTCACCCTAAGAACCACCGCTGATAAGATTGTTATTATGATTAGGCTATATTACAAAAAAAAGGGGGGGGGGAGTTAATATGGTATATATTGTTGCAACGGCCTATGTGTGAATGTGTTTGATGCGGGTGGAGTGTGGGGGGGGGGGGGTTCCACGTTCCCATCCCCCACATTGAAAATTGCGCCCCTGTAACTGAATAATAATCAAACTGGCAATCAGATACGCTGATATCATTGGAAAAAAAAAAATATTGAAATATAAATATACAGCCATACTTAATCCCATTGGCCCGACCCATCTATTTATAACAAACGATGCTCATTTTCATGAACGTCGTAATTGATTTAAACGTACATGAGCTAATGTTTTCATTATAGTCACCACCAGATGGCGCAATTAAGCAAAACAAGGTGTTGTTGAGCGAAAAGTATGATTCTTCCAAAAGCCTGATTTATTATATATTGAGCGAGTACAATTTATAAAATAATGTTCAATTCCTGTGCTTTGTCCATATAAGTAACGTAATGCGGATAGTTAAGATTGCTAAGGAGTTCTCATTTGATCATTAATACATAATATGTCGTAAGTTGTTCATTTGATACCAAGGTGTATACACCCACACCGATTACCAGTGTTTCGTTTACTTTTTACCCTTTCCGTTCTAATGTTTACACGTAACACTCAAAATTTACAAGATTAATATTATCTTACACAGTAAATGCCTAAATCTAAACACGAATAAAGAATACGATCGAACAAACAATACGCTTCATCACCTTTCTGGACATTAATATTATTATAATGACCGTGTGTAATTAACAACTCGTCATTATAACGCCACTGGAAAAAAATCATGGGTTAAGTATTTGGTAATGGAAATGTTTTAGTATCAATACATGTGACATTCATTTAAAACACCTAAGGCTCTAGTTTACAATACATGTGGCACTAGATTGAAATACAATGTACATATAATAACCCTAAGGTTAATTATTACTTTAGCTCTAGCTTTATGTACATTTGACCATTGCTCACAATATATGCGACTCTGGGTTAAGATTGATGTGAATCAAGTTAACAAAACATGTAAGTCTAGCCTACGATGCATGTCAATGCAGGACGTAAGTAACCCAAAACGGACGGTATTAGTTATTTTACTTTTAAATATCTAACTGCTCACCTTTCCTTAAAACTCGGTATTATGTACTGTTTGTAAGCATGGCTGGGCCAGTCCCTATGTTATTTAGTTAGTTTAAGTGGAATATAACAAATGAAGGCAAGGGTAGCCCCTCTCCGACGGAAACTGTGCCCTGCATACTGATTCGGGTTTATTCAACAAACCCTTAGTGCTACCTTCAGTCCCTCCATGAATTTATTGTTTGTTAGAACAGAACCAGACCCGTCTGATAATCTGCAGGTGAAATCATAAAGTGAAGCAACAAGGCCTGTACTTGACAGGGAGGCGAATTTGGAATTATTGGCAGGGAAATTTTTAATGACTTTTAAACTGGATTATCTTAGAACTGTTAATATGCACAATATCTGTCTGGATGGAAGGAGAAACAATGCCTAGAATCCACGTGTTTGGGTGACAAACGATTTGATTTGGAAGAAGATGTTTTTTTTTTTTTGTGCAGGATGTGATCTAGTGATCCCATTCAGGTTACCTCCTCCCATGTTCCTGCATGGTCATGTGACACTCCTGCATGGTCATGTGACACTCCTGCATGGTCATGTGACATTACCCCGGTTACAATTCTGCATAAACACAGGTACTTCCCACCGTCATTCACAAAGATATGTGTCCTATCAATCCACCATTTAACACTCTATGTAATTTGAACCTTCAGTATATGATACAAAGGCCTACACATACATATAACTACATGGATCATACACATAGGCCTAGATTATATAGAACAGATACCAACACCATACGGAAATGAGACCATACCCTTTCAAACAGATATAAACATGTACGATGTAGATGTACGTTAATATGAACTGTATGACCCGGAACGATGGTCTGCAGTGCATGTACGTGGGATCTTAAATTTATGTACCAGTGTCCTGCATTTCATGTAAATGTAACCTTCGCTCTACATTACACACAATAACCGGCACCTCCTCTGAAAACAGAGACCGCAACCATCTGTTTACCCCACCTACCTGTGATACTGCAAACTACAACTCCAGGCAAATGCCACAGATGCATGTGAATGATCGGCCCATCAAGCAATACTAAAACCCAAGACTTGAAGACATAATAAGATCTACTGGCATGCAGAATCACAGACAGTCGATCTACAGCACAAATCAATACCAATATTGACAGAGCCAATGAAGGCATTCGAATAACCAAAAGAAAAGATACAGCCAAAAGTTAATAAACACACAGATATAGAAACACATGCCAAGCCGCTTATAAACTAATGGAATAAAGTAACAATTAAGCAGCATTGGCCGATATTTTCCCCAGGGTACTTGAGCTATTCTGCTTATTCTGGGAAACATCAACCAGGTCTTTATTTAAGAATCATCAAATGAGAAATGATGTACACCGTACATGTAGGCCGTACACCACTATAGGAGAATTAATCTAATTTAAATAAATTAGATGAACATTATTAGAAGATCGCAAGCCAGATCAGCCCAAGGCTCACATGACAACGATAGTTCAACCAGTACGGATTAAACATAGAATGTAACAAGCGGCCAGACACGAGCGCCACAACAGGAGTTACGCTCGTGTCACATAATAAAAAGAGCACCTGTAACACAATTTTTAGAAGTTTCTTTCAAATGATATTTGGAGCTTTGTGTTCAAGTGTTCATGAACAAAGGTCAGCTTGTTAAAAAAATTCCCTCAAAAGATGCCTTAAGCTAAATCTCAATTCCGTAGCCCCTTGCTCATATGCACTAGGTATAAACATTTAGTGAATGGTCTCTCTGTGCCGATAACACACAATCTTAATTACAATGAGTTACCAACAAAACGTTAAACAAAAATGTAAAACGTTAATAATTAAAAAATAAACATATTACACATGGGATTATAAAGGTACATAATTCGCAAGTGTGAGTTTGCTTCAGGCATCACATTAATGGTTTGATACACACATGTAAGAACATCGTATACGAGGTACACCAGAGTGCCTCAACAGTTAAACATATACTTGAAGATAGTGCAACACATCCTTGCGGCCTCATTCAGTAGGTTTCATGGTCCTCTTGGTGCGTAGAGATCGCGTCTAGGTTTATTCATCATCGCTGGTGCTAAACAGCTGGGTCAGATGAACGGCGCAGGAAATTTCAGATCAACGACCAGCACAGCTGAAGCAGTTCTTCAGTGTATCACTAAACTAAAACGACTGGCCTTACAGTAACAACACTGTAAAGTTGCCTATCCGTCACACATCAACTTTCAAGGTTTAACCCACATACACGACGCAGCTCTCTTTATAAAATGTTGTTTCAGCCCGAGGCTACTATACTACAAGGGACACCAAAATCAGACATTAGCCGCACCGAAGTATCCGCCAGAAAGAGAGAGAGACAACATGGAGACGGCCTCAATTATCAGCGCCATATTGTATTCATTTAGTGAAACACATGAGGTTGGAGTAAGGCATTAAAACTGGCTAATTCATTTGTATATTCTTATACATTAGAGTGGATCGCCAACAGAAATACATAAAGGTTCACTGCGTTGAGATGAGAACTGAGTAAAGTTAACATTTAATGAAAAAAATAGCTATCTTATACCTCTAAATCGTTCAAAGTTTGAATACTAGATGGCGCTGATAAGCAAAAGCGGGAGTTACCGTACATAACAATAATCTTGTTCAAAGTTATCCCATTTACGATCCTCTTGATTTCAATCTTTTCTTTCCTATGGTAAGTTAACTCGGTATAATTTATCTCTGTACATAATAATTAATGATGTTACAGCATCTGTATTGTCTGTCAGTAAGTAATACGTCAAATATCGTGAAAACATGACCTACCTATGAATATTAAACGGTGTTTTATGGTGCTAACCATTCGGTCACAAGTAGATACATTAAGGCACGATATACCATACGTCAAAGATGTTAAGCTCTGTGTACTGAATTTAGAGTAATATTATTACCAGCTAATGAGCCACCTGTTCCATCACTGACCCGACACATAAGTTCCAGTGTACAAGGGATTCCCCAGCACGTTAATGTGACTATTTATTTACTGGAATTAAGTCTTTATAATCAGCAAATCCTGTTGCTTTGCTCAGGAGTTCTGCCTGTGCAGACACCTGACTTGTTTGTGCCTCTGTGAACAAAAACTTGTAATCACCAATTACACCTTTTCTAAGAAAATGAAACCCTGGAAGCAGGCGAACCCAACTGCTTTGATCTAAATGTGGATTTTCCTTCATCTTACGAAATTCCACGATCTCTGCAATTTCCTCGACCTTTCCGGAATCTACTGGACTCTCAATGAAATCTGCCACCTTAGCAATCCAAAGTTTAATGTCCTTCTGTAGTTCCTCGTATTCCACACAAAGAATCTTTGAATTAACTCTGCAATCCCAATATGATTTGACATGATCATACCAGGTTCCCCACACCACGTTTCCGTCCAGGAACGCATTCAGAAATACTTCCCAAGTGCCCTTCCAGGGACCGAAAAATTCAATCCCTTGGTGCAGGTAATAGTAAGACACGGCCACATCCTTTGGATCTCTCACCATGTATATAATCTTCCCTTTGTTGCCCAGGTCACGTGGCAGAAGGTTGCATTGCAGGTGGCTCCAGAAAAAGGCTGGTCTTGGAAGACGACTCGCGGTTTTGAAATTATACTCCAGCTGGTGGTCCAGCGCGGAGGGTGTGGTATTTTTGAAAGTTTCAAGGTCACCTTCATGGTATATAGCATCGATTATCGTTCTCATCCAAGTGTTCCCTGCAATAGGCAAAACGTTATGTACTCTCTGTATATATATATATATATATATATATATATATATATATATATATATATATTATTTATTGTTGTTATGATCTGGTGAAACATATTTGTTCAGGTACCTTGAACAATTGGTAGTGCTCAGAAACATAGGTAACAGGGACCGTACATAAGTTTCCAAGAACATTTTACCAGGAACTCCTAGGATGCTAAGTAAGAAGTTTCTAAGACAATGTTGCGTCCATCATTAGAATTAAAAAAAAAACAATTTTAGGACCAACAGTTAAGATTTGTGACTTGCTTGGTGCTCAAAATTGGAATAGAGGTCACAGTGACCTAATTTCAGGATTCAAAGGAGCCTTGCCAAGAACCTCACCGGGTGTCATGTTAAAGGGTTCTATATTAAACAGTAAAGTTTTGTCCCCTGCCCAACTGTCCGGGTGCTCATAATCATAGTTTTGGTCAGTTGCTTGCAGAATATGGACCATGTCCTAATTTCAGGTTTTCAGGGAGATTTGCGTAGAACCTCTTTGGATGTTGTGTCAGAAGATTCTAGGCCTATCGGTTACATTGTGTGCCTTGTCTGATTGCGTGCTCAAAATCATATTTTCGGCCAGTAGCTCGCAGAATATAGGTCTTCTTGAACTAATTTCAGGTTTTCTGGAAGATTTTCCTACAAACCCCTTCGATGTATAGTTCAAACAAAAGTTTCTAGGTATAACAATTGTTGTGCTCTGATAACATTAGGACTGGTTCATTATTACGTGTAAAAAATATAGACAAACTTTAGAATAAAAATAATGGTGGTGCCACCAGCCTTCAGTAGTGATGAAACTATAGTCATGACCAATATGCATGGAAAGAGTCATGGTAATAAATATGCTAGTTATGAATCAAATAATTAATTATTCAGGGGAGCACAAACAGGTCCAATAACACGGAGAATATAGGTTTCAATCACCTTATTTCCAGTGCCCAGGGAGAGGATTCCAATTAAGAGGTTTCCAGGTCCGGCGGTACGATTTGTGCCTTGTTAACCGGCAACATGATGTAAGGCCGGACAGACAAAGGACAAAGAATGTTCGCTGTAGCTCAGATGATTTTCATTCAGCTGAGCTAAAGAGGTTACAAAATGTCTTGTAGTTGAACATTAGTCCACTAAAATGGCATATATATATATATATATATATATATATATATATATATCTGACAAGTTTTTTTTATAAAACAACAGAACAAGTGACCCATGGGCCATGCTCAGCTGAACTCACGGAGCATTGAACAACGGGTAAAATGACTCCCAGAGTGCTCGACATTATGCACAACAGACCTTATAGACATAGGTTACAGTGACCTTATTCTACATCCAGCTGCTACCATTTGTGTCCATCTGACTAATAATGTGTCAAAATTATGTTGTTTTACGCAACTTGCAGAAAATAGATCACCATGACATTATTTCCGGTTCCCAAGGAGATGTTTAAGGACCTCCCTAAAATTCATGTATGAGGATTCTATAGGCCAAATGGATATAATTTGTAACCAATCTGACTCACTGACTGCACAGTTAGAAGTTTCTAGGTCTAACAGTAACGATTTGTGTTCTATGAACAGGCAGACCGTTTCATTTCAACGTCTCAAAAATAGAGAACAAATGGTGGAAAAATAAAAAAAAAATAAGGTTGCGCCACCAGTCTGGAAGAATTGATGAAACACTCCATGATTAACATGCATGGAAAATATTTGGAGATCAATGCCATCAATAAGTTTTTTCAGATACAGGTGTTTTGTATCAAATGTTTGATTATTCTGGGATACTTACGAGCCCTGAGGATATGGGTATCAGATACCGTATTTCAGGTCTCCAAAGATATTTTTAATGGATCTCTCTGGATGTCAAGCTGGGAGATTCCAGATCCGAAGGTGACGGTTTGTGCCATGTTAACAGATGGCCAGTTCATTGGAAGGTCTCAAAATAAAGAAAAAAATATGTTATAATTCGAAAAAAAATTCAGGTGGTGCCATCAGTCTGCAGAAACGTATGAAACACTCGACGATCGATATGCGTGCAAAGAATCACGGCGATCAATGCAACAGTTATTCAGATACTGGAGCTTTTGTATAAGATTTTTAATTATTCTGGGGGTGCTTATGAGCCCCATAGCCCTGAGGATGTGGGTAAGAGAGACCTAATTTAGGTTTCCTCGGAGATTTTCATGGCCCACCCTGGATGTACATTTACAAGGTTCTAGGTCTAACGGTTACGATTTGTGCCCTTTTAACGGCCGGACGGACAAAGGATGATCACTATAGCTCTGATGACTTATACTCAACTAAGCTATTAAAACCGGATGGGTAATTTACCTGACCTAGGATATCCACAAAGAAACACATCGCCGTCATACACAGGGAGAGTTTGGATCTCGTTTGGATGTCCGGGCTCACAGGCTCGAAATATCGAACCCCATCCTTGAAGTAGGTGCCAGCTATTTCGTAAGGAATTGAATCAGAACACGCCATGGCTTGCCTAATCCAACCGACGTTTGGTTACGTTAAGGTTTACAGAGTGTTTTGGTACAGATGTACTGACAATCTATACCATGACACGACATATGTTAGTCAGGTGATCAGCAAAACACTCAGTACGAAAAAGTGAAAAGAAAAATAGATTACTCTTTATGGCTGATATCAGCCAAGCGAATCATCAACCAAAGAGTTATGAATGCTCCTTGTGAATTCTTGCATTTTGAACTTTGAACAAGCAGTAACATGCATCGTTGGGTGTACGTTCATGGGAGTAAAGGAGGGTCCAATGCGAGAGCATATTTGTTAAATTTCAACTGTGATTCAATGTTTTATTTCTTTTATGTCACGTAATATTTTGTCTTGTAGGCCTGTTGTAGTTTTACAGTTTTAACTCTACTTTCATTTTTATTCTATTATATTTGGTATAGTTTAATAACGATTATAACTTTTTTTCTTTTTTATCGATGTGCAGGCATAAAGAGATTTATAAAGTATATGTATAGGTTAGAGCCCAATGAAATGTAATGCATGCTGTGAGGTTTGCGAGGCTTGTGTGTGTCACCATGGTATGCGAGCCGTTACTGATTTGTCGCACATGCCCCGCTTCCTGGTCGAAGGTCACGTGTGTCACTTTGTTTTGTCACGCACCTCCTTCGGTCTATCTTGTCAAACTTGATTTTTTTTTTGTTTGCTAGGGATCCAGGGAGATGGAGTTACTATGCTAATGAGAATAAACCAGTTCTTTGCCTTATTTGAAAAGTCTCCTGCAACCTAAGTTGCATGGTCACTGTTGCATGACCCTGTGATGCAAGCAGATTTGAACGTACAATTGGAACAAAGGAAAATACGCCGGATGTGGAACTACATATCTTATTTTAACTGGCTAGATTAATATTTATATCTGAGAACGTACCAGTTTAAAAAAAACCCCTAGAAGTCTTATTTAATGACCATACATAGGTATAGCGTACTAGGCTTTAAGGAACGCGGAAATAAGCGTCAGTGACGCATAATACCGGTCTAGGACTCACGGCTATAAACCCGAAGAGCCCCACCGGACGCGCGGTTTCAGGCTGCACGACCTCTAGATCAAAGCGGCCTCCGTCACGGTCGGTGACCAGCGATCATTAGCTAATCCGGTCGTGTAAACAAAAAACCTGGCCCACTTGGGCAAACCCGTAACTGATCACAGCTGGCCTAAGACATTGTTACTGTGGCTGTCTTCTCGTTTATGGTGGTTTCGAATAGCGATATTTACGGTCGCTATATATGACCGCGAAATTGAATCAACGCAGTGTTGATTGCATATACCAGGCCATAATAATTAATTTCTATAGTTGGTGACAGTTTGAGATTAATCTTCAGTCACAGTGATATCCATCGAGCCTGGTGCATATACTTGAAGTGATTCAGGGAGAATAAGCAGACCCATTGATAATAATATCGGTTGGCTTAGATGCAAAAACAGTGAATCTTTTGCAAGAGATATGCTGACGCCGGCGGGCACGCCTGGCAGTTTTTCCTGCCCCCGGCACATGAATGGAAAGTGTCGATGCTCGCCGGACAGTAATATCTAAAAGTAACGTGTATGTGTGCCAAGCTAGATAACAACCAGTGCCGCTTAAAATAAATTTATAGTAGAAGGTACACTTTCACAATATGCTGTATTTAGTTAATGTCAAGGAATTAAATTTACCATCTAAAGTAGTGAACGTAGCCGCTAGGGTAGCGCCACCTTGTGACTAATGCTGTCATTACCGAAATCATGTCTGGCCAAGCGATGTTTGGCTATTGATGACGTGAATTATTTAATATATTTGAAAGATCACAGCTCATGATGGCGCCAAATTGCCGTGGAACAGTGATGTTTTGCTTCAGAATTTTACTGTGAAAAACTGAATACGGTTCCTGCTTCCACCAATTTCCACAAAGGGGGCTACCTTCAGGTTCCCTTGTTGGTTGAACAGGTGATTACGACTCGTCTTTTAATTAACAGGAGGAATATACCATTTTTAAGACAGTTTCCTTAAACAAACTTATTACACGGTTATGTAGTCACAGGTTCGTTTCTCACCCCTAATGACATGTGAGCTGCTTTGATTGAGCCTTTGCCGTAATCAAGTAACAGCCAGCGGGTCAATGCTTCATGTACGCGTGAACACAGCCGTCCGTGATTGTTCGGACTTGCGATATACGGACAGAGAAATAGTAGGCCTAGATAATAGTGAAATCAGCGGTTGATGAAATAATGTGGTCACTACAGTTTACATTTTCATATTTAATAAATAAACTAGATATTTCTCGGCACCGCAGGTGCCATAGTATCCCCAGACAATTACCCCCCCCCCTTCCCCCAAGCCACGAAGAATAGGATCCCATCTTGAATTAAGATGCAGAGACTGACACTTGACAAGCCACCATGGTTTCTTTTAAGTATGGGCATATTTAAGGTAAAGGTCACTCTCATAGGAGAGGTCATGATCCAAATTGAAATATATTTTATTCCGTAACCCATGTCTATATATACATGATATGAAAGAAATTTGTCCATTAATTTTCAACTTATCATGCTCACATGTGCAGTGCTGTGAAGTGGCAATGGTGGAATATTACAAGGTGGGAAAGCAAGAAAACGACACAAGGTGGCGCCACCTGTATTCTGAAGAAGACAAAACAATCCAAGATTAAAAAAAATTATTTAAAAATTAAAATTATTTTTTTTTAACTTAAAAATATATTTATGCATAATATGAAAGGAATCCGTCCTTTAGTTTTCAATCTAGCTGCTGTGACCTTGAAAAAATGTATCAAGGTCATCCATGTTCAAATTTGACCTAGCCGTTGATAAGATGCATCAAACTTGTGAGTTTGGTGACCGTACCTCAAATTCTTACAGTATTATTCCGTTTAAAAAAACATTTTAGCCAGAAAACAACATAAGGGGGCACCACCTGTCTTCTGCAGAAAACAATGCTATTAAAGATCTTATGACAATATGATTTTTGGACCAATCAATGCATCCCTCAGTCAGATATTAAAGTTATCATCAATTCAGCGTTATCGCCTCTGTGACCTCGAAAAATGCATCAAGGTCATCCATATTCAAACTTGGCCTAGTCCTTGATAAGATGCATCTAAACTGTAGGTTTGGTGACTGTACCTCAAATTCTTACAAAGTTATTGGGTTAACATCATTTTAACAAGAAAACGACACAAGGTTGCGTCACCTGTCTTCTGCAAAAGACAAAGCTATTCAAGATCTTCGGTCAGTTTGATTTTTTGGATCATTCCATGTATCCCTTAATGAGATATTAAAGATTTTGTGTAATTTCACCAAATATGGGAATATTCAAGGCCAAGACCACTCTCATAGGAAAGGTCATGACCCCAATTTAAATAAACATCATCCCATAACCCATATCTATGTATATGCATAATATAAAAGAAATCTGTCCATTAGTGTTTTACTTATAATGCTCACAGTACTGTTAAGTGGCCATTTTTGGGGATATTAAAATGCACAAAAACAAGTAAAGAATAACAGGTGGCGCCACCAGATTCTGGAACATGACAACCCTATCCATGATCTTCGATCAGCTTGATTTTGGGATCAATCCATGCAAGATTTCTTGAGATATTTAAGAATTTGTGTGATTTTCCCCCCAAATTGGACCTATTCAAGGTCAAGGACACTCTCTTACTAAAGGTCATGACCTCATTTTCAATAGGCAACGTCCTCTCACCCATATTTATACATATGCCAAGTTTGGTAAAGATCCGTGAAATATTTTTTGAGTTATCGCGCCAACAAGATTCATATGCGGCGGCGGCGGCGGGACCGGCATGAAAACAGTATCCCCGACTTTGTCTGGGGATACAAATATACTACAAGACTAATGATAGAGCGCGAGGAAAGGAATCCCGTGAAACTTTTAAAAATACACAAACCGCGAAAATATAAAGGGACTACTGTAACTCACAATCATCGGCCTGGTTGGGTGACCATATCAAACTGGTGTGCTTGTTTGTCCAGATCAAAGTGTTATCTTAAATACCATCCCAGGCAAGCCAACTGCTAAGCCGCGAAGTTGCAGATAAAAATTATATCATTTGACAATTAACTAAATAAAATAAATTAATACATAAATTAGACTTTACATAACAATTTGCTATACCAAACCGTATATTATTATCTAGTGGTCTTTATAAATATTTCTGGTATTATGAGGATAAGTACAATATAGTAGACTGATTGATAATTGATGATTCCTACATAAAAGGATATTAAACGTGCATTGTGAAATTTACTTTATAATTGCTATAGATGTTTTTAAATGTAAATATCTCCCCTCTATTTAAATTTGTTCCATCAAATAAAATTTGCAATTCATGAATATTTTGTAATCGCCTTTTTTCATGATAAACGTAAGTAATTCAATACGGCATAGGGTTATTTAACTAATGTACACAACGACTATCTGCATTGCCATATGTTATGCAATCATAGTTTTAATCGACAGGAGATTCTAATATAATTATGTCATTAACCGGATCTTCAGGTATTCTTGTTGATCAACGAATTTATATCAACTGTTCAGTTGATATATTTATATATGAAACACAATGGTTATTCGTTACAAGTGAACTGGCACGCATCATTGGACACGGGACCCTCTAAATTCCAATGAGACTAAAAAAAATTGACCTGGGAGTCCTGGACGCTCCATCTAAATTCATAAGTGAAAGCCCTACGAACATAAATGCATAGAAGAATGTATGTTTCAAGACGATGGAGGCCCTGATGATATACTTTTAGCTTGATTTAATTTATCAACGTAGACAGTATTATGAATCCCACCTCCATGTATCCTTGTTTGTGAACTATAGTAAAGTGCACGTAGTGCAAAAAGACGTTCCATCATTAGGCGTTCCAACATTTTTAACCATTCATCAAAGCTACCTATCCACCTACCTCTTGAAAAGAATGTATGTGATTTCTGGCTTCTCTGTGTATATATTAATGATTTAAGGGTAATTCTGGTTATGAAAAGTTCTCATGACACCTCCGAGCAGGATGTATGAACTTGTTTATCAACCAGGGTTGGGGCCAGGTACTTGGACCTGCACCTGTACCTGTACCTAGGTACACATTTGAGAATACCTGTACCTGTACCTGCCGGTCATGAGTAAGAAATACCTTGTACCTGTACCTGTACCTGGAACTAAAGTACCTGTACCTGGTACATGGTACTCCAGGTATATTTTAATATTTTCATTTTTTAATTTTTTTCCTCTTTAAGTTTAAAATTTGGTAACCTGTAGTGCAAAATATTCAGCAAGCCATCTGTGTGATAAACTGCTCATGAATTGAATTGTTATCACACCTCCAGGATGGTCACGTGTGTGAAATCAGCTGTAACCACTTATTAAGCAAATCATTCGATTATACCGTACTTGGTGCACTTAATGAACTTTTAGTACACTAATATCATGTTTGTGAAGTATGGTGTCATACTGTACTTTGTGTAATTAATGGACTTTCAGTAGACTTGAATATCATGTTTGTGACTGTATGGTGTCATACTCTACTTGGTGCATTTAATTGACTTTTGATACACTTGCATATCATGTTTGTGAATGTCTGGTGCCATACAGAAAATAAGTTCTAAAGAATATACTAAAGCAAATGACTTCAATATTATTTGATAGAAAAAAGGCATGTTAACTTGCATATAAGTGAATTCATGCCGCCATTATAATCCGTAAAAATGTCTTTAAAGTGATCCTAAAATAAATCTACCTGTAGCTCTACTTAGGTACTTTCTAAAGTACCTGTACCTGTACCTGGCCAATTCACAAGTACCTGTACCTGTACCTAGGTACTCTGTGAAAATCAAGTACCTGTACCTGTACCTAGGTACTTTATAAAGTACCTGTAAAATCCAGTACCTGTACCTGTACCTGGCCAATTCGCAAGTACCTGTACCTGTACCTAGGTACTTTCACATGTACCTGGCCCCAACCCTTTTATCAACGTGTTTGTAAACACAGTAACGTTGACAAATGGCAGAAATATGTGACCTAAAGTGGCAGGTTTCATATATGTGGAGTTAGAACGATCACTTGTTGCTTAACGCCATTTGCAAAGCTCTGGAAGAAGCCGTAGTTGAATTTGTTTTGATTATTTTGGCGGGCCCCCACATAAAATAACAAGCATGACCTGCGACATCATGGGCTGCAATTCACAACTTCTAGTAAAATTGTTGCAGAACCTATATGCCAATTTAGTTTAAACTTTCTACATTGTCATAAATTCTTATCATATATGTCTGGTTAAAACATAGTGAATGATGGTCTGAGGCAAAATGTATGGTTGTTGAGCTATCAGGAACTAATCCCACAGCTTGCTCAATACCTGTCAGTCTCAAAAGGAATACCACACAGGCCACATATAAGATCAAAATATAGCAAAAGATCAAGGAAATCCATGCAAGAATTATTGTGAAACGGGTGCTTCCATATTAATTTTTATTCAATACAAGCCAACTGTACTGAGCTTTCATAAATGATGGTCATATTTATTAAGAAATCTTTGACCCAATGCAAGATTACATTAATATACATCCCACTGCATTCACTTTAATAGTTCTTGAGATAATATGTTCTAAAGGAATTTAAAGATGGCGTCCTGGTGGCCATATTGGATTTCTGACAGGTCGAAAATTAAACAACAAACATCCTCTAAAAGGGACCAAACATCATAAAAAATCACAGAAACTGTCCTGGCAAAAGGATTTCTAAAATGGCTACCTGGCAGACATAATGGTTTTCTGACAAGTCACACATCCTCCAATAAGACACTAAACTTGTAGCAATTGCTTCAAAGAATGTAACAGTTATGAATGTCCAAAACAATTCAAAAGGCATGATCAGGTTGGAGAGCTCTCATATCAGATTTATGAACATGCAAATGTAAAAAGTGCAAGTCCAATTTGTTTTAATTATCAGCTTGCTATTAAATGGGGTCAGCAGGGTAGGTAAACTGCAAAACCTAAAAGAAAAGAAATGCAGAAAGCATCACTAAGAGTCTTGTAATCAAATAAAGCCATCCTAAATCCAGATATAATATTATCAGAACAAACACTTGCTGGTATATCTGATGATTTGTATAATAATATTCAGATATCTAGAAAACTAAGTTTATTGCTATGATTCCATGATATAAACTGCAAAATGTTCCTATCATTTTATAAATCAGTAGCTAAACTTAACACTTAACTCTCATAGTCTTAATGCCTGGCCAAAGCATTCCGGCAACAGTGTTTCTGTTATGCACTAATGATATATCCTTATCACTCCATGAGCTGATACAAAAGGGAGTCATATATCACAAGTGTCACTGACAATTATGGGCACATAGTGAGATGTACCAGTTGTGAGTGCCATATGGTTATATATACAAGAAAACAAGAAAAATAGAGATGGTCTACAAAATAAGTTATTGTGAACATCCCTGACCTATGACCTTGGCCTTTTGCCCACATATCAACTGGATTCTTTCTAAATGATGGGTAACTACTGACCACTTACATCTGGCCGGGTGTAATTACTTGGCAACCAATGAGTGAATAACTTAGACCTGCAACCTTTAACCTCCTGACCAGCTGACCTCAAAATCAATTAGTTATTTCTTCATGCAAAAAGACCCATAAATATGAAGTTTGAATCAAATTCAGTGATGCATAGATGTGGCATATGTGAAAGATTGAAGGTTTGGGTTGAACAGTTTTACATGTTGAACATGTTCACAAGCATTTAGAACAATATTGTGACCTTGACCTTTGACCTTTTGAACTCAACATCAATAGGCTTCTTCTGCTATTGGTAGGTAAGCCATATATGACAGGTAAGTCTACTATACTAAACATAAGTATAGATTGAAAAGTTTGCTGAAAATGACTCCACGCGAGAAGAGGGTGCTGTGAACTTGACCTTTGACCTCAAAATCAACAAGTCTTTTCCCCTGTTGGCAGAGAAGCGATATCAGTGCTGAAAGGTTTGGAATGAAAGGTCTAGCTTGAAATGTGTCCACAACCTTTTCAAAGAAGTGGATCCTGTGACCCTGACCTTTGACCTTGTGACCTCAACATCTATAGGATTCTTCTCCCACTTAGTAGGTGAGCTATATGTGAAAGATCAAAGAATTGGGATGAAAGGTTTGGCTTAAAATGCACCCTGAGGCTTTTCAAAGAAGTTGGTTCTGTGACCTTGCCCTTTGACTTTGTGACCTCAAAATAATTATGGTTCTTCCCCTGTTGGTAGGTGAGCTGTATGTGAAAGATGGAAGGTTTGGGATGAAAATTTTGGCTAAAAGAATTATTTCTGGGGGGTGCAAACACACCCCATAACTTCGAGAATATAGGTCACAGTGACCTAATTTCAGGTTTGCAAGGAGATCTTTTTAGAACCTCTAAGACTGCATAGAGTTCATGGCCCTAGCCCCTATAGTTACGATTTGTGCCCTGCTAACGGCCGGACGGTCGGACGGCCGGCCGGACGGCCGGACGGACAGACGGAAGGACGCCGGACAAAGACCCATCGCTATAGCCCAGCATGACTGAAAGTCAGCTGAGCTAAAAACGTTGATATGAATAAAACAAGCAGCATGTGTGCGGTGATATGAAGGTTTTCTGGCTTATTTTTTTTTAATGAAAGCTCCAAGGAATTACCTTTAGTTCATAAAGATCAGATAGGTGATTGGGCCCCTTTAAAATAAAGAAGTCTTTTATAAATAAAGATAATCAACAGAAATCTAGGTTTATCCAGATTTGTATACACTTTGATGAAATGTGAGATTATGGACCAGAACAGAGGTCTGAGTAAAAATGGCTCTCCTCTAATATTTGTAGTGTACAGAACATAGGGTTTTTTAAATCAGTGGTAGGAACTAGTTATAAAATCGCATGCGACGGTTGAAAGATATTAGGCAACCGATGATCGTTTATTTAACGATTACTTTGGAGTCCCTGACCCCCGAACTTAATTCCCAGACTTAAAGTGAGTAACAATCTAATCCTATTTCTTTGCTTAGACGGTGTACCTGTGCAAATTCCTTAGAGATTTGTTCATCTATGAATAAGGAATATTACAAGGTGGGAAAGCAAGAAAACGACACAAGGTGGCGCCACCTGTATTCTGAAGAAGACAAAGCAATCCAAGATTAAAAAAAATTATTTAAAAATTAAAATTATTTTTTTTTAACTTAAAAATATATTTATGCATAATATGAAAGGAATCCGTCCTTTAGTTTTCAATCTAGCTGCTGTGACCTTGAAAAAATGTATCAAGGTCATCCATGTTCAAATTTGACCTAGCCGTTGATAAGATGCATCAAACTTGTGAGTTTGGTGACCGTACCTCAAATTCTTACAGTATTATTCCGTTTAAAAAAACATTTTAGCCAGAAAACAACATAAGGGGGCACCACCTGTCTTCTGCAGAAAACAATGCTATTAAAGATCTTATGACAATATGATTTTTGGACCAATCAATGCATCCCTCAGTCAGATATTAAAGTTATCATCAATTCAGCGTTATCGCCTCTGTGACCTCGAAAAATGCATCAAGGTCATCCATATTCAAACTTGGCCTAGTCCTTGATAAGATGCATCTAAACTGTAGGTTTGGTGACTGTACCTCAAATTCTTACAAAGTTATTGGGTTAACATCATTTTAACAAGAAAACGACACAAGGTTGCGTCACCTGTCTTCTGCAAAAGACAAAGCTATTCAAGATCTTCGGTCAGTTTGATTTTTTGGATCATTCCATGTATCCCTTAATGAGATATTAAAGATTTTGTGTAATTTCACCAAATATGGGAATATTCAAGGCCAAGACCACTCTCATAGGAAAGGTCATGACCCCAATTTAAATAAACATCATCCCATAACCCATATCTATGTATATGCATAATATAAAAGAAATCTGTCCATTAGTGTTTTACTTATAATGCTCACAGTACTGTTAAGTGGCCATTTTTGGGGATATTAAAATGCACAAAAACAAGTAAAGAATAACAGGTGGCGCCACCAGATTCTGGAACATGACAACCCTATCCATGATCTTCGATCAGCTTGATTTTGGGATCAATCCATGCAAGATTTCTTGAGATATTTAAGAATTTGTGTGATTTTCCCCCCAAATTGGACCTATTCAAGGTCAAGGACACTCTCTTACTAAAGGTCATGACCTCATTTTCAATAGGCAACGTCCTCTCACCCATATTTATACATATGCCAAGTTTGGTAAAGATCCGTGAAATATTTTTTGAGTTATCGCGCCAACAAGATTCATATGCGGCGGCGGCGGCGGGACCGGCATGAAAACAGTATCCCCGACTTTGTCTGGGGATACAAATATACTACAAGACTAATGATAGAGCGCGAGGAAAGGAATCCCGTGAAACTTTTAAAAATACACAAACCGCGAAAATATAAAGGGACTACTGTAACTCACAATCATCGGCCTGGTTGGGTGACCATATCAAACTGGTGTGCTTGTTTGTCCAGATCAAAGTGTTATCTTAAATACCATCCCAGGCAAGCCAACTGCTAAGCCGCGAAGTTGCAGATAAAAATTATATCATTTGACAATTAACTAAATAAAATAAATTAATACATAAATTAGACTTTACATAACAATTTGCTATACCAAACCGTATATTATTATCTAGTGGTCTTTATAAATATTTCTGGTATTATGAGGATAAGTACAATATAGTAGACTGATTGATAATTGATGATTCCTACATAAAAGGATATTAAACGTGCATTGTGAAATTTACTTTATAATTGCTATAGATGTTTTTAAATGTAAATATCTCCCCTCTATTTAAATTTGTTCCATCAAATAAAATTTGCAATTCATGAATATTTTGTAATCGCCTTTTTTCATGATAAACGTAAGTAATTCAATACGGCATAGGGTTATTTAACTAATGTACACAACGACTATCTGCATTGCCATATGTTATGCAATCATAGTTTTAATCGACAGGAGATTCTAATATAATTATGTCATTAACCGGATCTTCAGGTATTCTTGTTGATCAACGAATTTATATCAACTGTTCAGTTGATATATTTATATATGAAACACAATGGTTATTCGTTACAAGTGAACTGGCACGCATCATTGGACACGGGACCCTCTAAATTCCAATGAGACTAAAAAAAATTGACCTGGGAGTCCTGGACGCTCCATCTAAATTCATAAGTGAAAGCCCTACGAACATAAATGCATAGAAGAATGTATGTTTCAAGACGATGGAGGCCCTGATGATATACTTTTAGCTTGATTTAATTTATCAACGTAGACAGTATTATGAATCCCACCTCCATGTATCCTTGTTTGTGAACTATAGTAAAGTGCACGTAGTGCAAAAAGACGTTCCATCATTAGGCGTTCCAACATTTTTAACCATTCATCAAAGCTACCTATCCACCTACCTCTTGAAAAGAATGTATGTGATTTCTGGCTTCTCTGTGTATATATTAATGATTTAAGGGTAATTCTGGTTATGAAAAGTTCTCATGACACCTCCGAGCAGGATGTATGAACTTGTTTATCAACCAGGGTTGGGGCCAGGTACTTGGACCTGCACCTGTACCTGTACCTAGGTACACATTTGAGAATACCTGTACCTGTACCTGCCGGTCATGAGTAAGAAATACCTTGTACCTGTACCTGTACCTGGAACTAAAGTACCTGTACCTGGTACATGGTACTCCAGGTATATTTTAATATTTTCATTTTTTAATTTTTTTCCTCTTTAAGTTTAAAATTTGGTAACCTGTAGTGCAAAATATTCAGCAAGCCATCTGTGTGATAAACTGCTCATGAATTGAATTGTTATCACACCTCCAGGATGGTCACGTGTGTGAAATCAGCTGTAACCACTTATTAAGCAAATCATTCGATTATACCGTACTTGGTGCACTTAATGAACTTTTAGTACACTAATATCATGTTTGTGAAGTATGGTGTCATACTGTACTTTGTGTAATTAATGGACTTTCAGTAGACTTGAATATCATGTTTGTGACTGTATGGTGTCATACTCTACTTGGTGCATTTAATTGACTTTTGATACACTTGCATATCATGTTTGTGAATGTCTGGTGCCATACAGAAAATAAGTTCTAAAGAATATACTAAAGCAAATGACTTCAATATTATTTGATAGAAAAAAGGCATGTTAACTTGCATATAAGTGAATTCATGCCGCCATTATAATCCGTAAAAATGTCTTTAAAGTGATCCTAAAATAAATCTACCTGTAGCTCTACTTAGGTACTTTCTAAAGTACCTGTACCTGTACCTGGCCAATTCACAAGTACCTGTACCTGTACCTAGGTACTCTGTGAAAATCAAGTACCTGTACCTGTACCTAGGTACTTTATAAAGTACCTGTAAAATCCAGTACCTGTACCTGTACCTGGCCAATTCGCAAGTACCTGTACCTGTACCTAGGTACTTTCACATGTACCTGGCCCCAACCCTTTTATCAACGTGTTTGTAAACACAGTAACGTTGACAAATGGCAGAAATATGTGACCTAAAGTGGCAGGTTTCATATATGTGGAGTTAGAACGATCACTTGTTGCTTAACGCCATTTGCAAAGCTCTGGAAGAAGCCGTAGTTGAATTTGTTTTGATTATTTTGGCGGGCCCCCACATAAAATAACAAGCATGACCTGCGACATCATGGGCTGCAATTCACAACTTCTAGTAAAATTGTTGCAGAACCTATATGCCAATTTAGTTTAAACTTTCTACATTGTCATAAATTCTTATCATATATGTCTGGTTAAAACATAGTGAATGATGGTCTGAGGCAAAATGTATGGTTGTTGAGCTATCAGGAACTAATCCCACAGCTTGCTCAATACCTGTCAGTCTCAAAAGGAATACCACACAGGCCACATATAAGATCAAAATATAGCAAAAGATCAAGGAAATCCATGCAAGAATTATTGTGAAACGGGTGCTTCCATATTAATTTTTATTCAATACAAGCCAACTGTACTGAGCTTTCATAAATGATGGTCATATTTATTAAGAAATCTTTGACCCAATGCAAGATTACATTAATATACATCCCACTGCATTCACTTTAATAGTTCTTGAGATAATATGTTCTAAAGGAATTTAAAGATGGCGTCCTGGTGGCCATATTGGATTTCTGACAGGTCGAAAATTAAACAACAAACATCCTCTAAAAGGGACCAAACATCATAAAAAATCACAGAAACTGTCCTGGCAAAAGGATTTCTAAAATGGCTACCTGGCAGACATAATGGTTTTCTGACAAGTCACACATCCTCCAATAAGACACTAAACTTGTAGCAATTGCTTCAAAGAATGTAACAGTTATGAATGTCCAAAACAATTCAAAAGGCATGATCAGGTTGGAGAGCTCTCATATCAGATTTATGAACATGCAAATGTAAAAAGTGCAAGTCCAATTTGTTTTAATTATCAGCTTGCTATTAAATGGGGTCAGCAGGGTAGGTAAACTGCAAAACCTAAAAGAAAAGAAATGCAGAAAGCATCACTAAGAGTCTTGTAATCAAATAAAGCCATCCTAAATCCAGATATAATATTATCAGAACAAACACTTGCTGGTATATCTGATGATTTGTATAATAATATTCAGATATCTAGAAAACTAAGTTTATTGCTATGATTCCATGATATAAACTGCAAAATGTTCCTATCATTTTATAAATCAGTAGCTAAACTTAACACTTAACTCTCATAGTCTTAATGCCTGGCCAAAGCATTCCGGCAACAGTGTTTCTGTTATGCACTAATGATATATCCTTATCACTCCATGAGCTGATACAAAAGGGAGTCATATATCACAAGTGTCACTGACAATTATGGGCACATAGTGAGATGTACCAGTTGTGAGTGCCATATGGTTATATATACAAGAAAACAAGAAAAATAGAGATGGTCTACAAAATAAGTTATTGTGAACATCCCTGACCTATGACCTTGGCCTTTTGCCCACATATCAACTGGATTCTTTCTAAATGATGGGTAACTACTGACCACTTACATCTGGCCGGGTGTAATTACTTGGCAACCAATGAGTGAATAACTTAGACCTGCAACCTTTAACCTCCTGACCAGCTGACCTCAAAATCAATTAGTTATTTCTTCATGCAAAAAGACCCATAAATATGAAGTTTGAATCAAATTCAGTGATGCATAGATGTGGCATATGTGAAAGATTGAAGGTTTGGGTTGAACAGTTTTACATGTTGAACATGTTCACAAGCATTTAGAACAATATTGTGACCTTGACCTTTGACCTTTTGAACTCAACATCAATAGGCTTCTTCTGCTATTGGTAGGTAAGCCATATATGACAGGTAAGTCTACTATACTAAACATAAGTATAGATTGAAAAGTTTGCTGAAAATGACTCCACGCGAGAAGAGGGTGCTGTGAACTTGACCTTTGACCTCAAAATCAACAAGTCTTTTCCCCTGTTGGCAGAGAAGCGATATCAGTGCTGAAAGGTTTGGAATGAAAGGTCTAGCTTGAAATGTGTCCACAACCTTTTCAAAGAAGTGGATCCTGTGACCCTGACCTTTGACCTTGTGACCTCAACATCTATAGGATTCTTCTCCCACTTAGTAGGTGAGCTATATGTGAAAGATCAAAGAATTGGGATGAAAGGTTTGGCTTAAAATGCACCCTGAGGCTTTTCAAAGAAGTTGGTTCTGTGACCTTGCCCTTTGACTTTGTGACCTCAAAATAATTATGGTTCTTCCCCTGTTGGTAGGTGAGCTGTATGTGAAAGATGGAAGGTTTGGGATGAAAATTTTGGCTAAAAGAATTATTTCTGGGGGGTGCAAACACACCCCATAACTTCGAGAATATAGGTCACAGTGACCTAATTTCAGGTTTGCAAGGAGATCTTTTTAGAACCTCTAAGACTGCATAGAGTTCATGGCCCTAGCCCCTATAGTTACGATTTGTGCCCTGCTAACGGCCGGACGGTCGGACGGCCGGCCGGACGGCCGGACGGACAGACGGAAGGACGCCGGACAAAGACCCATCGCTATAGCCCAGCATGACTGAAAGTCAGCTGAGCTAAAAACGTTGATATGAATAAAACAAGCAGCATGTGTGCGGTGATATGAAGGTTTTCTGGCTTATTTTTTTTTAATGAAAGCTCCAAGGAATTACCTTTAGTTCATAAAGATCAGATAGGTGATTGGGCCCCTTTAAAATAAAGAAGTCTTTTATAAATAAAGATAATCAACAGAAATCTAGGTTTATCCAGATTTGTATACACTTTGATGAAATGTGAGATTATGGACCAGAACAGAGGTCTGAGTAAAAATGGCTCTCCTCTAATATTTGTAGTGTACAGAACATAGGGTTTTTTAAATCAGTGGTAGGAACTAGTTATAAAATCGCATGCGACGGTTGAAAGATATTAGGCAACCGATGATCGTTTATTTAACGATTACTTTGGAGTCCCTGACCCCCGAACTTAATTCCCAGACTTAAAGTGAGTAACAATCTAATCCTATTTCTTTGCTTAGACGGTGTACCTGTGCAAATTCCTTAGAGATTTGTTCATCTATGAATAAGGACTCGTAATCACCTGATATACCTTTCTTATAATAACTGTAGCCAGTTGTGGGACGAACCCTGTTTGTTTGGTCTAAGTGTGGATTTGTCTTCATGTTTACAAATTCAACGATTTTTTTTATTTCCTCCGAATCAACTGGTATTTTATAAAAAAAATATACAACCTTACTAATCCAATACTTAGTGTCATTAAAGACTTCGTATTTCACAAAAGAAGGTTTGAATATATTCAATGGTTGCAGTACGAATTAAAATGATCATACCAGGTGCCATATAAATAAATAAATATATGAGCTCTCTAGTAGTTGTTGCTTGCAGAAAACCTGCAGATCTCTCTCTCTCTCTCTCTCTCTCTTTCTCTCTCTCTCTCTCTCTCTCTCTCTCTCTCTCTCTCTCTCTCTCTATATATATATATATATATATATATATCTAATACTTATAACAGGAATTCGGTTCACGTTTGTTCGCAATGTTCTCTTAAACCACGTTGTGTAGAATACTGTGCCATACATCATTTTAAAGGTTGTTATCCCCGCAGTGAATTTGGCGATAAGAGAATAAATATTTTTATGTACATATCATTTTCAGTGATTTTTCCGTTTTTACCGACTTGCACGGAGGTTAGACCGAGCACATTGCCTTTGGCAATGACCGGAATACGTGCATCGTGGTCACTCAACCTCAAACGCATAGGAATATTGTTCATATGAATAACGCCTGCTTTCTGTCAGGGATTTGAGGATGTCGGGCCTTACATTTAAACGAGGCTCTCACCCACGTGCGTGGTCAGTAAAAGAGAAAAACAAATGTTTTTATTCAGTTCAGTCTTCCATTTCTTTCATTGTTTTGTAGCAATTTTCCGTTTTGGTGTAATTTTAAGATTTTAGGCAATATTCGGTCCCTGGGGGTATATACTAAGTCATATACTATATATTAAAAGTTAATAATCTAGTGCATGAATGTCCCGTCTCAGCGTGCATTTGAGGTTTTGTTTTGCATTCTTAACATTGCGATAATTTTATAGGCAATTTAAGAGGTGTATTACAATAATATACATTGATGTAAAACTAGTGTGGTGTAAATGTATTGATAATGCCGGTAACGTAATCGTAGTCTAGTGTGGATGTGTGATTGTGTAAATGGTGATTGCGGCGTGTCTGGCGTGACACTGGTCTTATGGCCTGGTTTTTAATATTTTAGATTATGTCCGCAGTGACCAATCCTTTCTCCAACCTTTATAGAAATAGGGAGGAGGTGTTTATGCCAAACATATAGGTTAGTTCATTATGACCACCAAGTAAAAAAGGCCTTTAGAGATCCCGAAAAATAGATGCGTTCTTGTCACTGCAAACCGTACAAACTTATTAAAATCAGCATAATGAGAGGATTCACTAGTAGCTCTGCAAATCTGGAAAAACAGGAACGGGTCAGTTTTTACCTATAGTGGTCATATATACAAAGCTTACAAAGCACTAAAGTAACAACAGATTATATTTACCTATTAATCCCTAGCATAGCCAAGACGTTTAGTTCGTGCTTTGTGAAATACGCTTTGGTATTCATTACGCCCTTTAAGACTGGGTATATTTAATCGAGACTTGAAAAATTGCATAAACTTTAAATTAAGCGTCCCCCCCCAAACACATCACCAGCATTAAAATTGTCTGAATTAGTTTGAATATAACCATGTAACAGGTTATGTATACATCTGAGTGTATATTCATTATATTACAAAATCAAAATAAACATAAAAATACATGTTGTGATAAATATAAAGAATGTATTGTGAATGTAAATAAGACAAACTATAAATAATGAACACAGAATTACAGCAGAATGTTTGCAAATTCATTTCGGAACATGTAATATAGTGTGCAATCTTGAAAAGTGATAAAATAAATTCAGCCATTTACTCATATACATAAAGTAATTTACATATACACATAGTCATTAACTCATATACATAAAGTCATGTACTCATTGGCACGACAGCCTGGGGCTCGTGTTAATGGGTCGGTCTTTTTACCGAACGCTAGCGAGCGTACCGAGCTCTAGCACTCGGTAGGACTTTTTACCGAGCGCTACTCTGGATTCACACAAGGCATTACTCTGACCCGCGTGGGGCAACCGGGCGCTCGAACTTTTTATCGAGCGCTACCCTGGGGTCACACCAGTCATTGCTCTGACCCACATGGGGCTACCGAGCGCTGGGGAATTTTTACCGAGCGCTACCCTGCTCTTACAACGGGAAGTGTTCTTACATACTTCAAACAGCTTGGGACTACCGAGCGCTAGGGACTTTATGCCGAGCGCTACCATTGCGCACATGAAAAATTATGTAGTTTTAACCGCATTCAACACAAAATATCATATTCAATTATTTACATTGTATTTGTTTATATAACATGAATAAGCAATGCTTATGTTATCTTTCCCGCTCATTCTCTCTCACTCTCACTATATATATATACAGTCGGACCCTTCTAATCCGGCCTTCGATAGTCTGGCATTCGGCGTAAACCGGCACATTTCTTGAGAACGGATTTACAATTACCGAGAACCAACATCCCTATTTATGATAAACATCATCTACGTAATCCGGCACGCCTCAGTGACTTCCCCGCCGGTGAACATCAAACAGCTCACTGCCGGGTATGAATAAGTCGCACGCCCGGCAGAGCAAACAGACCCGCGGTTTCGGTGTAAACTGATAATTAATTAGCTGTGACTTCCCGGCCGGTGAACATCATACGGCTCACTGCCGGGTATGAATAAGTCGCACGCCCGGCAGAGCAAACAGACCCGCGGTTTCGGTGTAAACTGATAATTAATTAGCTGTGACTTCCCGGCCGGTGAACATCATACGGCTCACTGGCGGTCATGCGTGCAGAGCAAACAGACCCGCGGTTTCGGTGTAAACTGATAATTAATTAGCTTTGACCGAATGATTGTTTGGTCGGAAGCGTCGACCCATCATACATGAAAGGGTGTATTGGTCTCGCTTGTTGATTGCAAACATAAACAACGTGTCAATGTTGAGTAGATTTAATCATTGTGTTTATGTTTGTTACTTGTTTTGATTCTATTTAATTATGTTTAAAGTGACTTCAAAGAACAAACAAACTAAAAAGAGTGAATAATTAAAGATTTTTATGCCTATAAATACTGCAGTGATTAAAGAGTATTTATTATCGTCATTGACATACGCCAGCTATGCCGAAACGAAAGCGCTGTGAAATCAATGTTTCTCTGAAGAGAGACATCTGCCTCTACAAAGAAAAACACCCAAAGGCGACACAGAGAGACATCGTGGGATGGGTTGCTACTGAACACAAGATTGACATTGGTCGTCAGACTGTGTCAGACATACTGTCAAACAAAGACAAGTGGCTGAAAATGGATGAAAGCACAGACACAGTGAAAAGGATGAAAATGGGCAAGCATCCACAGCTGGAAGAGGCATTGACACTATGGTTGAAAGACATTGTGGCCCACGGAGCAATAGTTTCCACTGACATTCTTCGTGAAAAAGCAAAAGAGCTAGGACAGCAACTGGGGATCACTGACTTCCAATACTCGAATGGATGGATAGATAGGATGAAAGCACGAGGTGGCATCAAACAGCACGTCATGCATGGTGAATCAGGGAGCGTAGACCAACAAGTCGAATCAAAGGGTCGAAGTGACGTTCAAGCAGCACTTGTCGGATACAGTCTTTGCAACATTTTCAATTTTGACGAAACTGGATTATTCTTCCGCCTAGGCCCTGACAGAACACTTGCTACAGCACCAGTCAAGGGAACTAAGAAGTGCAAGGATCGGCTGACAGTAGGATTCGACCCCGCGCCCATCGTTTCGTACAAGAATAACAAGAAAGCGTGGATGGTCAGCACTATGTTTTATCAAGAATATTCATTCAATATATAAGAATATTTATTCAAGAATACGTCAGCCAGATAAACAGGAAGATGAAGCTTCAAGGAAGGAAAATCGTGCTGTTGGTCGACAACCACACTTCTCACAAAGACCAGCACTGGGATCATGTTCGACTGGTTTATCTGCCGCCCAATACCACGTCAAAGTTACAGCCACTGGACGCGGGGGTTATTCAAGCCTTCAAATGTCACTACAGAAAGAAACAGGCAAAGGACTGGATTGCACAAGTTGAGGACCGTGGGGCAATAGAGAAAACGTCTGTGAAAGATGCAATCTACTTCATAAGACAGGCTTGGAACGTATATGTATATATCAATCATGCTATATAAAAAAAAATTATATGTAATCTATATTTCAATCAGTAAATCGTGTATTAATTTTTATAATATAACATACCCGAATTGAATATATATGTATTACTGATAACATTCCCTCTTATTCCGGTTTTTCTCTCTTTCTCTCTCTCTTTCTCTTACTGTCTCTCTTTCTTTCTTTCTCTCTCCTACATATATCGGATAAATATTGTATAAAGTATAGGTCTTTGTTACCTTTCCCTCTAATTCAGGTTCTTCTCTCTCTCTGACTGTCTCTCTTTCTTTCTCTCTCTTCCATTCTTTCTATCTCTCCTTTATAGCCTATATCGGATAAATATTATATATGGTATAGCGCTCTTTACTCTGTCTCTTTAGCTCGCTCTCGCTCTCTCTCTCTTTCTCTCATTTATATATATATATATATATATATATATATATTCTGATATATGTAAATATATAGCATAATTTTAAATTATATATTATATTTATATAGGCCTACTGATATATGAATAAATGTATTTACACATATGTATGTCGATTTTATATGTATGTTTATCGTAATATATATATATATATATATATATATATATATATATATATATAGATATATATATAAATACCTTTATATATATATATATATATATAGGCCTATATATATGGCATATATATATATGTATATATATATCTGTATATAACCGTCATTTTAAAAAAATATGTAAAAGTTGTTACAAGTTTGGTGAGAAATCATCGATCTCAACCAGGGTGTAGACATCTTTAGTTATTTTGTATGCTGGATTAACTAAGAAACATGCTTTATACTAAATATGGTGTTTTGTGCTGAATGCGGTAAAAAAATAGTTGTCATGTGCGCGATGCTAGCGCTCGGTAAAAAGTCCCTAGCGCTCGGTAGTCCCGAGTATGTGAAAACACTGCCCGTTGTAAGGGCAGGGTAGCGCTCGGTAAAAAGTCCGAGCGCTCGGTAGCCCCACGCAGGTCAGAGCAATGCCATGTGTGAATCCAGGGTAGCGCTCGGTAAAAAGTCCTACCGCGCTCGGTACGCTCGGTAGCGCTCGCTAAAAAGACCGACCAGTGTTAATTAGTCTAGGGGAAGGTAGACCCAGTTGGGGTTCTGTTGTAAACACAGAGCCACAACTTGGTCTAGTACTCATGCATATACAAAAAGTCATTTACTCATATACATTAAGTCATTTACTCATATACATATTCGTAAAGCTTTCATGTGTGTCATGACCCGAGTGAATTCTTTTTTATCTTATAAACGATAACCAGCAATATCGGGCAATGGTAGATAACGACATCTGGCGGCTACTATTTCAGGCAGTTTTTTCCCCATCTCATTTCGCCGTCATACCAACTCAACTGTCATAAGAAATATCAGCATATTATCCGTTCTTGCATGGTTGAGGTCGAGATTTCTGCCGGGTTTGTGTGGGACAGTTCATTTGATGTGTCGATTTTATAACAGTTAATTATTTGTTATATAAATTTTATAGTTTCTATTGCTAGGATTCTTAACAAAGAATCCAAGAAAATACAAAATAACGACGTGTCACCAATATAAGCGTATTACTTTAACGCTGGTTTGCTTGACACAGTAATTCCTTGCCTCGGTCTAACTGCATTTGATAATAGTATACCATTGTCACAAATGAAAATTAGAGGGTGAAAACCAAATAGACACAGATATGACAAGTAACTTTGTTAAACGGTGTACCTGCCGCCTATAATAAACATACTGATTGTACTCATCATGTCGAGGGCGTCTAAAATTACATTTTAAGGGAAAAAATATTGATGTGCGGTTGAAGATTAAAGGGTCTCATTTTCAACATGATAATAATTACTTACCTTACACATTATTAAGAAACAGAATTATATTTAAATATGAGAAATAAGTCTACATTTTACAACATATCAGCCCCACCTATGGCAGTCAAGGTCATTGGTCACATGCACAAACAGCCTCATCTGACACCTGCTGATTGGATGAGGTCATGTAAACACTCTCAAAAATATAACCAGCCAACACAAAGATGGCTACTCATGCAGGGAGACGTCTTAACTGTAATGTCACTGTAAAGAACCCAAAAAGTTGCGAAACAAAAACTTGATATTTATTGTAAAATTATTAATAACCATATTAGGATTCGATTCGTATATCCAGATTTTTAAGAAATAATTGAAAAATATAAACTTTTCGGAAAATTATCTAAAAAAAACAGGTGGGCACAGGTAAATGGGTGGAAGTATGGCAGCAAATACAGTATGAACTTTGAAAATCGGTCAAAAGCACATTACAGATCAAGGATCCTCTCAGCAGAATGCTTACTTATTGTTCAGGTTATTAATGAATTATGGCGCCTATCTTGGCGGTTAATCTGGTTATAATAATCTGACACTGTTGACCATTATATTTAAAATCACAATTTCCTTAAAACGCCTTTAATTTCGCATATTTCAAGAAAGTCTCTCATAAATTGGGGGAATTTGGGCGAGGTCCAAAAAAGGATGATCCGGATTTTCCGATACAGGTCTCCTTGCCAACCAAACTCATTCCGCAGATAAATTCTCGCCTTACGCTCTCCTCGGAGTACTTCCGTGTCATATTTATTCTCACGCCCTTATCGGACCCTGTCAGCTTTATTTTTCCCAGTTTACCGACGACCTTTTTTCGTACACACAAAAATTCTGGTGTCACTGGTCAAATATCGCAATAATAAATTTATCAATTATGTAGGAGAACATGCCGACTCGTTCAGGAGGAAATTATTGGTTATAACTAGAAATCTGCATTCTATGGATGCAGGCCTCCGCCATTAAGTTTTTCGGCCCGTATTCCCAGGTTCATTTGTGCATAAGCGACTATACATTTGTGAATATTCCTTGATGACCTTCATAAAACTGGATCTTGTGCCGGTTCCACACCAAAATCAAATAGATTCTTCTTAGGCCCATTCACGAGATGCCCTAGAAATGCCATAGATTTCCGTTCATCATTGCCTACGTTGTGTTGTGAACAAACCCACAAAGTCACACACACAAACATGAAAGGGAATGAATGCATACCCTGCTGGCAACTGTCATCCAAAGAGCGAGTTAATGCATGACCTTTTTTTAAGATTTTTTTGGTGCTTTTGCTTAACTGAGTATATGTACATCTGCAGAGATCCATTCCGGTATCGGACTACGTGACAGGGGCTTGTATCCGATATTTTCTGGCGTCAACAAGGTTCGGTATACCACTCCTGCGGGACCTGGGTGTGTGTCATCCCCATGACTCGGTCATAACACCGAGGAACCCCCGAAAGGCTCACTCGTTATTTAGTGTAACACGACTGATGGGCACAGTCTCCCTATTAAGCCTACAGAGCGCTCACCCTGGGTGGGGGCCGACCGTGTAAAACCTCACCGCCTCGGCTTAGCTTCAAACTCACGATCTCCCGGCTTTGAGTCCTGCCCTCTACCCCTGAGCCACAGAAGCCGGTTTATCCTTGTGGGATTCTTGCTGTCATTTGGTTTCAAGTTATCGGCCATTACACCTCGGAATCCTATTCGACATTTTCAACGAGCATGTGCACTGTGTGTAACTTCCATCTACTATGTTTTTGTAATGTAAGTCAGCCCTGTGTGTTTTTTCTCACAGTTGAAACAAGATATATATGTCAAGTACTGCTAAGGGTTAAATTTTTATTTATTTTACATATGTCTTTTTAATTAAGGCTTTTCGGTATTTGTCGATATTATGGACCCGAACAATCAGTGCTCATCCATGTAGGCAGATGTCGCTAGTATAGAGGAAAAGGTCTATCGATAGAACTTGAGGTTTTAGAGATGATATTCCGGTATGGTATTAGACAGCTTGTGAACACCACAGTTTGGAACCACTAACCAACCTAAAAACCCTGTGAACCACACCTGCACGCACAATTGCTATTTTTACAACAGGAATAATTATTGCCAGCCGCGTTTAATTATGATAATATATTGGTATGTTTATATGAGAGGACGTGACGACCAATATATATATATATATATATATACATATATCATATTTGTATAATTATATAATATCGTTCATTTGTCGCCGTTTATCCTACTGTCCACTCGCCAATATATTAAACATATGTGGCTGAGAGTGAATCGTATATATGGGAAGGCTTCCTCTCTATGCCTGCTTTGTAAGAACAAATGTTCCATTCATAATAGTATTTAATAATACTAATTAATAAAGATTAAAAAAAACAACCAACATCATGCTCACAGCAGAAAAAAAAAAAAACATCAAGACCTACCAAAGTTTCAAGGAGCCGTTGATACTGGAAGACCGTGTCACCTCCGGTCATATCGAATATCATATAAACATGCAGCGGTCTATGAGTATTCTTTATACAAACGTGCTATAAATAGTGTGTCATTATAGTAATGAATGTACACATTTCTGGTTTCTGGAGACACCCAGTGGGTGTTGCATTTAAGGTGCTTTGAGGAGAAAATAGCGCATTTTGGAAGAATAGGAATTGAATGTAAAGGGAAACCAAGTTTAAATAGTGATATGCTATGCTAAAACGCAGGTAAGTTGAGGGGTCCATTGGTAATTCTTATATCGCTCATCCGGTCAATTACCTGTACCACCCGACAAGTAAGAACACCCCACTATTAATACCACTCAGCCAAAGCGACCAGCCGACATGGACTATCGCAAAACAAACACGACCACCCAACTTACTCCAATGGCGTGATACAACGACCATACTGCGAACATGATCAACCCACTGACATGAATATCCCATTGGCACGACCGCCCCACTAGCACAACTCTCCTACTAACGCAACAAGCCCACTATCATGACCACACATGACCACCCATATGACGCGAGGGGTCCACTAACACAATCGTCCCGGAAACACGTCAAACCCGCTGATGCGACCAACCCGAAAAACGACTAACCCACAACATGACCGTCCCGTTAACACGACCACCCCTCTAGTACGAGCGTCAGGCAAACATGATCACCCCGCTAATACGACCACCCTGCTAATACGCCCATCCTGCAAACACGACCGACCCGCTTACAGGACCATCCGACTGACACATAATTATGTTATACCACCATTCACATGTTTCTTCTTCGTCTTATTCATGATAATCGCTTCATGTATCGAGCGGTATTAACTGAGAAAACCAGATGAATCGCCTAAACGTGTCCATTTACAATTAAAAAAAACACATAAGAGTGGAGTATGGTGATTTATTGGGAGTAGAACTCTTGACTAGAACAAATACATAAACATAATATAAAAGTCGTTTCCAACCACTCTCTCTAGAGCTCACTTTCCCCACAGACTCGATCATATGTGCAGATAAACACTCTGTCTCTATATAATCTAATAAAAATGTTGAATTTAAAGACACCACGAGTGATTTTATTGACAACAGAAATGAGATACCATTTCGGTGTGACACATATACTCTAATACATATTGAAATTGTGTTGACTACATATTTTCCAAAAAACTTTTTGATAACAACAGTCACGTGTGAGGTCATGTGAGTGGTCACGTGGTGCAAGTATGAAAATGGTGTCTCGACATATATGTTAGAATTAAGATTGTAGAGAGAGTAACACAGAAAATATTGAAGCAACTTGCACTACGTTTACAATATGGGTGATGTGTTTCAAGATTGTAGAAAGGAGAAAAAGTACACCGGGGAAATTTACAGCTATAAAAAAAACGATCTGAGTATTTTACGTCTCATGAATAATCGTAGTCTCAACGCAAACATCTTTACATCGATTACTGACACCTTATCCGTATTCTCTGGCCCCCAGGAAAGTGCGCCCCGTATTGAGGGTGACAGATCAATTTCTGGGAATCCCCCAATGAAAAATCGGCATTTATAAATATTTCTAGCGCCTACGTCTTACGAATAAGAGATATATAGGTTGATGAGGCAAGTGAATGAAATTATATTGACTGTATTGGAAATATTTCCTTGTTTGGCTTGATGGCCATTATCACACAAGAAGAGAAAACACCCCAGCAATATGAAATGTCAAGCAACCATAACATATTTTTTAGTAAATACCTATCATACGTACATATAGAATGTAAAAAGTCTTACGTAGGGTCTCTGCAGAACAAATTAACAAATAAATCTTATTTTGAAATCCACTCCTCTAATTTTTTTTTTTATTTTCAATGAAAGAACAGTTATAAAGTCAGTGCTTTCGCGTTGTCCTTTTTCGTTTTGCCAGGGTGAAGTCAAAATGCCATGCCCACATTCCGTGTATTTATATAACAAACCATGCCGGCGTTGTCTTGTGTAGGTATTTACATACAAAACCACGCCTACATTGTCCCGTGTCTGTAATCACATACAGAACCACGTCTACATTGCCTATTAAGTTTATTTACAAACAGAATCACGCCTACAGTGTCGAGTGCATGTACTAACATACAAAACCTTTGATTTATCTAGAAGAAAATACATGACCGACGCTGTCCAGTGACATTTGTAGAAAAGTTAAATGGTATTAATAAAACGATGAAGTGGAGGGGATTATTGAGCCACCTGTGTAGAAAAAAGATTAATCCAAAGCATTAACTACGGGGGATCCTGTACACGGCTGCTGACCAATATGAAAAGTAATGAGGTAATGTGACCTAGAAACAACCTCTAAGAATATTAATGAGGAAACGTAACATTAAATAACCTTTGTGCACTAACAATAGTTTAAAATTGTTAGTGTACAGGTGATCGTGACTAAGTTGACCGAACCTAACAAAAATGCAAAACAAAACAAAACCAAAAAAAAAAAAAACCAAGACCAGTGTACTTGTTTAACTGGGTCAGTTCCATACATACAACGGAAGATAATTTCCGTTTCACGTCAGGGCCGCGGGTGCCTGATTAAACTTGCAGAGGGCGCGCTGAGCGATCTACCGCGCCTCGTACAGCCAGAGGACCAATGCAGATGAGCCGTCCGGCGGCTCCTCAGTCCTATGTTATATTATAGCCCTTTTGTTCAGTAAAGAAACTGATTATATCTTTGCTCGAGGGGGCACTCCGTTGGGAAACATGGACATGAGTTATTTAGTACACAACTTCAATTTTCCACAAGGTAAGACATATGCGATAATAATAAGTGCTTTAATATTCGGTCTTGACGACCTTAACATATAAATGGGTTAGTAATGACGTATTTGAATGTTTATTTAACAACTAACCTTGAATATATATCCATTCTTTTTATTATTTTTATATTATTATAATAAATATCATTATTAATATTGTAAAAGTTGATCATCTCGAGCATTTTGAACTGTGCTTCATTCAATTAATATGTATATATAATTAACTAATACTGGATGGTATGTCATATAAATAAATAGAAATGCGTGGAAAAACAAGGCCCATATTATTCCATACAGCGGGATTTAGAAATATTAGAGGTGGCTATGTTCGCCATGTACGATACAATACATAAGCACGCACTGACCTTTGATTATCTTTGACATTTCTCAAAAAGCATATGTTATATATTTCTATATTCAAAGAAAAACTAGAAAAATACGTTTATAATTTTTTTATATATCACTTTACCCCTGTCAATATCAACACGGTCAATATCCGGTATAGGTATTGGGTGGCGTGCTACCACATTGGCAGGTAAACGTGGCGGTGCATAAATTGATACTTGGGTCGGACGATTGATAGTGAGTGCACTCTTCCCCAAACCGTTTTGGAGGCTTTGTCATCATACTGTAATTGGTTTTATGTTTGCGGCTTTGAATTTTCGCAATTTCCATTTTCGCGTTCTTACTATTTTAAACAAGAGTACATCGTACGGTCGGAAAGCCTTGTTCATAATTGACAGAAGATTATCATTCCTAATACCATGAGGGTTCCACTACCAAATTTATCGGTAACACAATATTATAGATCCTTTAGCTTCTCGACATTTGTCACTACAAGCATATATATCTGAGTAAGAGAATCAATGAGGCCAAGTCGCTTCATGCACGTTTTTTTTCTCTCGATAAATCCCTATCGCGAATATTGCGAATTGGACACCCTCGCGAATATAAAGCCATTCATAGTAGTCCGTTCTGCTATTGAATGTATCCACATAAACCTAGGTGCTATAAAGAGTTAAGGTAAACAATATAAAAATCTGAGATTAAACAGGATAAAATGTGTGCGCTGTGAATTGTAAATAAACAAGTGTATAAGTATGTGCGCCATCGTTTGCAATTGACGGAAAAAAGTTTGAAATTAAAAATAATTATTGATCTATATTAATAAATTATTTCTCTGAACTAAACTTCGTTTCTTCAGAGGTATCGTATCTTCGCAGTGACATTACTTGAACTATCGGTCGTTTGTAAATTATCTAATACTAATTTTTATCCCGTAGGCATGGCAAGAAATACACGTTATACACAATTTCTTCATACACAAAAGCCTGCCTTTGGGTTTATACGAACACATAAGTACCAATCGAAAATTTACCCTCCTTAAAATATCCTATTAACTAATTTAAATATTCTTTATCGGCCCATAAAACAATTTAAAATCTTTAGGTACATATATTTTGAAGTAATTAATATTGTTTTATGACAAAACAAACAAATTGCTCATCAAAGTTACCAGCATCATCTTCGATGCTGGTCACGTGACAATATGATAAATAAACACGTTATCTTAAATATTTACAATACATGAAAATCTTACAAATATCATGTGTAATTGAACTGATAAGCAGCCATCGTGTGCCGGAAGTGAACATTACCTATGATCACTGGGAAAATATGCAAATTAGCATGCCCTTGAAGTACGTCACTCTATTTCTGTGTCTTTCTTTCCCTAGTGTTGACTAAAATACATTTACAAAACGGAGATAATATACAGAGTGAGATATGAATACTCATTGCCTCCTTGATGAAGTAAGAATCACTCTTAGATCCTCTTCCTTTGGTAAATGAAAACAATAACTTCTATTCTCTCACATATATTGTCGTAAAATTTTTTGTATATTGTCGTAAACTTCAGCTGAATAAGCACTTGAAGCAAAAATTAAAAAAAGAAAAACCTTCGAAAGACGTAATTAAATCGCTGCTGAATTGTCATGTGCCGTCTGTACGCCATACGCCGCGGAACAGGTGATGCAATTCCCGCGCATGCGTACTTTGTTTCCTAATCAGACGACACCCATACTTCCGGTGCATGCCTTATATTTTGTAAATATTATAAATGCATCAGAGCATTGTGTGAATGGTCGGTTATGCGCCACTCGGGCACCAGTCGGGCGTCCCTATGAGTTGCCGTCCCTCGTGAAGAATATGAGAACCACGACAATTAACACGATAACAGTGATAATAATCCCTGCTATACTGAAACACATTGAAATCTTGCCGCGCTGCCTCGCTCCCTCCCAGTCCATGGGCGCAACACGGCGGGATAACAAGGAAAATATGACAGCCACTAGACCTGCAACATAAAAACACATGTATTTAAGTCTAAATAATAATTATATTCATAATAATAATAATAATAATATAAAAAAAACTTTATAACGTTAGCAGAAAACTGGAAATGACTCTGCTTTTAACATTTAGTATCTGTGTATAAACGCCTTGCCTAAATAGATCCACAGGGGAGGGACAAAAGGGCTAAACATATTTGCAGTTATCAGCAGTTATCACACTTCTGATACTGATATACTGGAATTTAAGCCAGCATGAATATATATTATACTTGGAGAGACCAGCACGCTCACACCGAAATTATGGAGAGTCTTGATGGAAAATGTAACAAAGGGAGGTATTCTTGACAAAGTTTGAAGTTTTTTTAAACTGAACCAATTGTGATTAAAATTATATGTTATTATCATATGAATATATATCTATAAGTTGTGCCATTATACGATTATTTTGGTAGAGTGAAATAGCCAGGTTTTACAAATCCTCTGTTCACACCAATTTCGATATCGTAAGATAACCAATAACCTGATATGGGTTAAATTAAACAATATTTCTAGTAAACAACCCGATAAATAATAAAACAAGTTATTTTGCATATATATTATGTGGTCATTATATGTGCCTGTGTGAGCAGGAGTTTTACCAAGAATATTAGTTTTTAGTATATTTAGAATACTAGTAAATATATATATATTTAAATACTGGAATATCAGTATATCAGTATATCAGTTTATTATTATATCAATGTATTATCATATCAGTATATTAGTACATTAGATGCAGGGGGAACGAAGTTTCGTTCAATGCTGAATATCTATACTATAACTGACTGTATTCGAACTGGACTTTTGCCACGGATCCCCTCTGTGGTCATGCCGCGGATATGCATTTTCTCGATTTTGAACTGTTTGGAATGATGCAAAGTAAGTGTGTGCTAAATTGGGTTCTTATTTCATAATTTCTCCATAAATAAAAAGATATATCAAATTATTTTTTCGAAGGTGGCTATTGTAGCACCATCTGTGGAACAAAGCGTTCACCTGCCACGGGTGTGTCGTTGTATTATCTACTTATACATGTATTAGAGTTAATCCAGCCTTTTACAAACGCGGATCCAGTTTTTTTGCAGGGAGGGGTCAACGGGTGTCATGTGTAAAAATTGTCTAACTAAGGTGGTTGGTCTAGAGCAGGGAGGGGGGGGGGGGTCTCGAACCCCAAACCCCCCCCCCCCCCGTCATGCATAAGAATTGTCTAAAAAATGGTCCTTACCCCCCCCCCCCCCCCTCTGGATCTGCGCCTGCTTTTATTACACTGAAGGTCCATCCGTCGTATTTGGCCTAAAATTTAAACTGGACTTCAATTGTAAAATAAGGAACGGGTGGGATAGGCTAGTTAAATTAAAAAAATTACATCTAGTGTTAATCTATATATAGGCGGCCACATGTGACGTATGAGCAGCGTTTAAGGAATCCACTCTAACTGTGCTTCTCTAGTATATGTACGAGACGCAATTGGACTGGAGTACGGATGTGCTGCACACACAGTGCTGGTCCATAATGTACATTACATGTTTAACGATTCCTGTGACACTTTCAGTAGCGAGCCTTACTTTTTTTTATACGTCTATAGCGTAATTAAAGAACAATTAACATTTCCTTGAATCCTCAAACGGCAATGAAAATGCTATTTCGGATTTTACATTACTCGTTTACATCCACTTCGCTGAACAGACGAGATCCGCGCAGCGATAAAACTTACACTTTCGACATTAACTCTACAGTCGCCCAGAGGGTAAATGGTCACCTTATCCGTAAAAACCACGGGAATCACCATCATGAAGCAACACGACATACAAGACCTGACACGTTAACGACCAAACTAAATATAGAATTACCAACACAGTTAGGACTATATGTTCCCTGGTTAAAAGACATATATTTATAATAGGGTAATCGTTTTGCCACTCAAAATCGCTCGCCGAAGAGGGGCTTCAAGCCGAAAAAGAATGCATTTACCGGAAAAATATAAAGTATTTGACAAATGTGTCACGTCCGTTAAATTGGTATGCGTATATATATATATATATATATATATATATATATATATATATATAGAAGGTAGTAGAAGGTACAGACTGTTGTGAATTAACAGTGTTGTTTTTCTTCAGAGTTATATATATATATATATATATATATATATATATATATATATATATATATATATAAATGCCAAATGACTAATACTTCGGATTATGAGCTGCAGTAGTAGTCTTTTGAACGTGAGCACTGTTTATCTTGATAAATTGGGCGTTGTTAATTGGCCCTTAATTCATGCAAGGCAGAGTGGCCGGGGTGACATTATCTGTAATTGCTGTCCTGGGTTCATCAGCTCCACTCAATTTGACACTTACAGACTTGATATTTGGAAAGAAAATCACCTTTCAAACATGAAAATGGTTATGACTAATACAAGCAGAAGGGTGTATAATAATATCACGATGTGGTTTCCTGTTATACGAATGTCACCTGTAATCACATTTCAGTCAGCTAACAAGGCCAAATTACTATTCAAACACAATTTTTGACCATTTTCTTAAAACCGTATTTCAGTTAATTACAATATCTTCAAGCGATATTTCTCGTAAAGTATAAAGCCATCAAAATTACATCTAAAAGACGATATTCTGTTGGATTCAAAATATTTATATATATCATTGGGACTTATGGCTATTTCAATATACATTGAAAGCTAAACTCAACCAAGGTAGTCTAGAGATATTAAGACTGTCCATGGTGCGCCCTCTGGTGGTTCTTCGATGTTACGACTCAGCAATGAAAAAACATGACTCACTCATGACCCGCAGGTGCGGCACACTGACCTAGTTGATGACAGGATAATTGTGTGTTACCGTACGGTCACATTGCCGGAAACCCAAATTGAATTATGCAGATCTACATACTTAGTTAAGCTAGTATTTAAAAATGGTGGTTACTTGCGCCAGAAATATATATGTATATATATATATATATATATATATATACATAGACTCGATACAACGCTGGTTCATAAAATTATTTATAATGTAAATCATATAAAATCGTAAATAATTTGTAAGCCGAACTTTGGAAGAAGTTGTTTTAACTGTGTCTACAGCTTCCCGCTTCACATTTTCACTCTGTTAATCATGTTTGTGTCATCATGCGTCAAGGCATTCTTATTTGAATGCTTGCTATAACCAAGATATTTCATGATAGAAGTCGATGAATTTTTTTTTTATATTTTGAATTTTTGTATATCCTTCAGAAGCAGATTGTCACAGCTTGAGTCGGAGTTCGAGGATCCGATTTCAAACCTGGACCATTTAACCAAATATCTCAGTTAAGCTCCAGTTATTGCTATAAGCATTGGCAACGAGTCTTCTTATATGAACAAAGGGAACAACCCCTTGAACAATCGATGTGTGAAATTAGGTAATGTGTAATATATCTTTCCTTTTATAATAACATGGACATTGTGGAAAGAAGAGATTTGCAGCGGCAGGACTTGGTCTGTTGATTGAGTCTGAGACCTGCCTCCTAAATGAATTTATATACAATGTATAGCTTTAGATGTTATTATGAGATGTCCAGTTCAATTTAATACATTGGTACACCAATAACTCCTCTTGGTGACTCCGGCCACGAGTACTGCACAGTGCGTGACCAACCATGTCCCCATTTATGGCTTTCCTATGGTTTAATTATTTTTAAAATCCTTTTGAAAATTGTGCACTTACCAAAAAGAGGATTGACGCATATTGATACGAATATGGCTAGGCCGAAATGACTACGGGGACCTGGTCGGGCGGATGAAATGGTCGTGTGACCACTTGGCTGAAGGACGACTACCGGCATCGCTCCGCGTCACGTGACATTCGCACACAAAGAAATCTGCCAAAGAAAAAAAGAGAAGCAAAGATTCATTGAATAGTAGGAAAAAGCCTGAAAAAATCTGATCCAGTATCTGTCACAGTATACATATATATATATGTATATATATATATATATATATATATATATATATATATATATATATATATATATACACATCCTGTTGCATTGATAATTTACCACGATATCAATGCAACAGGATGGATGAACGTTGCAGTACACTCCCCCGTATGGCTAGTATCACAAATCAAGTTAGGCTTACCAGCACAATTTTGATGCTCATTGAGTCGTGATACATGCCATATGATTAAATGTACCGCAACGGCCATGTAGCACTTATATCCAGACATAACACAGCTAACCTGGTGGTCTTCCCAGTGTGATGGACTACTTGGGAGATGTAAAGGAGAGCTGAGGGCTCTGTTTACTATCACATACAGACAATTCATTACATTGGTTGATCCAAGCATTCGAGACTCGTGAGCTGTTTTCTTAATCATTAAATACATTTCGTAGACGAGGTATAACATTGTTAGTACATGAAGTCAGCTGTGACCAGGCCTTAAAATCAATGTTTTTTTTATTTATATTAGTTGATATATTATTTGTTAATATATCTCATTCTGCGATGTGGTTTGTATATGTCATCTGCGTTATGTGACGTGTGTCAGAGCTCTGGAGACTCTCTCCCCTTGTTAATTGGCTGATACAAAACATTTTTAAGATACCTGGGTTTTTGTAATGAAAGACTGCCAATTGGATGTAATAAAACAAATTAATATATTAATCCGTTATACAACAATTTATATATAATATCTATAAAATAATAAATTAATATGTAAAGAACTTAAATAGAAATAGGAAAACACACACAGAATTACATTAACTTACAATTCAAATATATCGTATAATAAGTTCATATTATACAAGAATAAGATCTACAAAAGAGAATTAGGTGTCTGGAGTTTGAGAGAGCTTTTCTTAAAAGATAATAAGAACGTATTGTTAGGCAAGTCAGATCGATGTCACGTGACCTGTGACGGTGAGACATTCTTATTTTTGTTATGAACACCGCACAGCACTCAGAGTTATGGATTATTTACATATAACCGTCCTTTCTGGCCGTAAAATCCCAGGAACCATACACAGAACATTACACGTGGCCAACCTAAAATCTCTCATCTACTGCGTTATAACGCCCAGTCACGCCTATATATTATTATGATGAACCGTTCCCTCCGGCGACTAAGTAACATATATCAAAATGATCTATGTATCCCATGTTAATAGACCGAAGGAAATTTATCAACCATCATACCTTATGCTCTGACAAGTAGAGATTTTTTCACCGTCCATAATGTTAGGGCAATGCAAACAGAATCTATTGTTATACGGATTCGACCGTCTTTATTTTAGTTGATCATTTTTTATCTCAAATAATGACTAAGCCCTTGGTAATGTTTCTAGATTGTGCTATGGCGCAAATTCCCTAAGATATTTGTTAAAGGTACGGAAAATACATTTAATTTAGTTTTGGTCATATATACCATTTATCGAATTGAAGCATTTTTTTGTATTTTCTAGGCAATCTGGCAGAATGCCAAGTTATATGTCTCGATCGATTAAGAAAAAAAATAATAAAGAGAATCGCCCCTCGCGCTGTTCTTGTATTTTCCCAGAGACCGAAAAAATAATAAATGTTTCTGTGTGACCTTACTGTAAAAGTCAAGTCTTCATGTTCCAGTGATTCAAGCATAGCTATTATCATTTTTTTTATTTTGATTTATTTTTTAAAATAAAAAATGTATTTTTTTTTGGCGAGTAAACCGCCTCTATTTTTTATGCTCTTTTATCTACTACTTTATCTAAGTATGTACATCTGCAGAGTTCCATTCCGGTTTGGGACTACGTGACTTGACAGTAGCACTGGCTTCCTATTATATTTTTGTGTCCTGGTGTCACCCACCTGCGGGTCAAGCACAGTGACGAATCGTAAAGTGCCAGCATAGTTTGGAGGGTTGTGAAGACGTAATTAAAGAATTAATAGCAGGCAAAGTGAGCCATTATCTTCTGGTATCTTTGACGAACTCTGGCGATGTCATGACAATAATATGAACCTGTTTAAAATGGTCGTGCCAACTGACGCAAATAAAATAATCCGTGACAATTTCTTCTGACAAAAGTAGGCTCAATATAAGATCATCATATTCTTAGAATGCTATTTTCTTTCCTCTACCTAATGCATCACCAGCGGGTCTGAAAACCCCATTAACCTGTAGGAAACTGATTCTTTGTTATTGAAAATCAGACTGGAACAAATTGCGCGACGCGTTCAAGGGTTACGCAAAACCAGATTGGCAGAAAAGGGCCCGCGATCATTGGTGGCTTCGAAAGCCAAAAGAAACAAATATGAGAACTGTAACCAGTGGTTAACCAGAGAGTAACCATATGGAATAAACGGAAACTTTTAACAATTCCTTAAAGGAATTCCATATCTGAAAAAAAAACATTCATCTGGATGTGTTTATCTTTCAGATACTCATCAATTCTCTCTCTCTCTCTCTCTCTCTCTCTCTCTCTCTCTCTCTCTCTCATCTACAAATGATATAAACATTAAAAGAACGTACGTATTAAAATTTTGCCTATCCCGTGGATGGGTTATGAAAGTAAATAGTATACCCGATTCGGAAGCGTCTACAGTGGCTCTATGAAAACTGAAGCTGTATGTGAAGGCATTTTGAGAAAATAATACAGGTACTGAATTTTCAAGAGGATTATGGTATATGTAATATAAACGATGTACCCACCAGTGGTCTGTGTGGTTTGACATTCCCAAACAAGGTCACATTCCGGAAACTCAATCATTTTTTATAACTGAAATCTTAAAATTTCTTAAAAGAAACAACATTTATCAAAATCTGGAAGAAGCAGCAACATTATGGTTTTGGAGAAATAAAATGATCGTATGTCGCTCTCTAACACACTCAAAGGATCATCCAAAGCATCCGTATATCTCATTCTCTATAATTTTATATCTAAACCTATTTCTTCTTTTCGCTTCTCCGTATTTGTGTTTATAGATATGTCATACAGTTAATTCAAACCTTTGTTACTCGAAATCGTCCTGAGTGACCCATAAAACGGTTACCAACATACTTACTCATATCACATGACAAAAAATAGAAACAGCAAAAGGGAAGTGCCAGTGATTCAGTGTAGACACCAGTATGGGGAATAGATTTCAGTGAAAAAGGCCTCCCTGGAGGATTTGAGAGTCAGAGAAGCACGCGACTTTTTAAAAAGGCCTCCCTGGAGGATTTGAGAGTCAGAGAAGCACGCGATCTGGCGGGCCCTGCATGAGCCGGGTTCTGGCTCCAAGGTTTTAATCATGAAGATATTTTGTCACTATTGACCCCACGTCGTCTCCTGATACAAAAATAGCCACAAACGTATCCATAAACGTCCCCGCGGATCGCCGAATATTTTGTCTCCTAGCCTGGTGTCAAGAAATGTTCCCTGAAAGATGGCGTCCTCTGAACTTTGTGCATTGATTATGCATCCAGTTATACGATTAATTCATACAACTTTGCATCTACCAAAACAAAACACCCAAGCAGCACATGAATTATCCCGTGTCAAGGTTTTGATACACTTGAACCTATACTGGTTGTAAATTTTTTAATGTAAATTCCTTTAAAATCAGTAAAATAAAACTTTAATTTTTCACAAACTTCTAATTTTACAAAAACTCGCTTAAAAAAATAAAAAATCTGTATATATGCATATTCATACCCGGATTATGCAGTCTCACGTGAAACAAATTACGTCAGTAGCGCCAAATGTATCCAGTGTCTATTAATTGTATATAATAGTGGCTCTAAACAGATCGGCAGTTTACTGCTTATACTTTGCATACTATGCAACACTATATACCATGTGCGTGTATCACTAATCGTACGACTAGCAACCTTCAAAATTCATTGCTGTTTCACCGAACAAATCTTATCTGCAGGGTTTGTCAAATCTTATCTTAAGCGTTTCCTGCTACATGCAGAATATACTCAGTGATCATTTGTTCGTTTTGATACCTTCATCTTTCAACATTTATGACTATATACCCGTCTTAAAGTAAACAACTCACCCGCCTTTTCTGCAGCATTTATTGGATTTGTGGCGTACTCTGCGTACATATTAATGAACTTTTGGTAATTCCTATTACGATGAGGTCTAATGGGGTGCATGGGCTTGTTTATCTACAGGGTGTAATTATACACGTGTAAGTATGTGCGCTTATGTTGATAAACAGAAAACCATGTAACCTCAGGTTGTTGGTTTCATATATGCGGAACTTGAAAGGTCCATTGTTGGCAAACGCCCTTTGCAAAACTGTGGTTCGTCTTACTCACCGCCAGGTGACCTTGTATGTGTTTGAATTATTTCTGTCCTACCCCACCTATTAAACACACGTGGATATAAACAAAACGAAGCGCCTGTGTGCGGTGGGATCGGCGTTTTCTAGCTTATTTATATAAATGGCTCAAGGGAATTTATTTAGTTAACAAACGTCAGATATCGGACAAGGTTACTTTAACTAGGGATGACCCCAGTTATAGATGTATTGTTACACAGGTGTAACGATCCTGTAACATCTGTATAAAAATCCTGTATTAACATCTCTGTAAATAATCACACGTACTGCCGTAAAAAAGTACAATCTTACTGCATTTTGTGAAATTGACTGTTTAAATTTTTTATAAGCTTATTATATGACACGGGTAAGATATTATAGAAGTGTCTAACAGTATCTTTAAGGGGGTCATACTCCACTAAAATATCTAGTTTTTTTTTTCTTTTAAAGTCAATCTTTGTTTCGTACTGATTACATGTTATGTTGCACTTTTATTATAGTTTACACATTTATAAAAATACAAAAAAAGAACTATCTGGAAATTTAACGCCCGGTTTCTGTAAATCCAATGGCTCATGGCTGACATGAAACGGCTCCTGTGGTGTAACGTCACGTGACGCTGCGGATACATAAATGACGACCAGGGCGTTATGTTCCAACTCTCATGGGGCTTTTGCATGCATAAAACACATGGAGAAACGCATTTTGTATACAGCAACAAATATGTTGAATATTTATGATCTTATGAATAGTCATGATATTTAAATGATATCATCGTATAATATTCGTCTCCAAAAATTTTTTTTTAAATGAGCATACTCTTCGTCTGTTAGCTTCATATATTTTGTGTTTCAAAATTATTGATAGTTCATAATTGTCCAGTCGAGTTCTCTATGACACTTAATTAGTGTATTGGATCTGATAGTATTTAACATTTTCATATATAAAGATGAAACTATAATACTTAGTTACTTACATGTTTAAACTTCCTTAAGTCACTTCAAACAAAGAATACACGTTCCTTTTCATTAATGTGATACACTCACTGTTTATTTTCTTTTTCAGTGTCACAATTTTTTTCTGCTGTCTCATAACAAAATCATTCTTTTCGGTCATGGTTTTAAATGTTTATCAAAGACACGGTTTTTCAGATCTAGTAAAACTTTGATTATTTTGAAAGATATAGCACAGCCATAACACGAAAGAGCTAGTGCATAACCCTGATTCAATACATTATAAGTAATATACGATCCCATATGTTTCTCTATTCTCCATTGTTGTTAAAAGCATCTAGGATTGAATATTTATTATCAGATAAGATAAGTATGCTTGAATTAAATCAAATGATTTAAAACAATTATATGGCATGAAAAAATATCCTTATATTGAACACTATTTCATATGATATCTCAATGATGTATTTATACTATTTTTTATGTTATGAATGGTGCCACATATATGCTGGAAAAATTATTTGTAAGCTACCGCCGTGTGTGAAGGTGTGTGTTAGCGCAATATTTTTGTATCACTTTTGGTTGAATATATTTATGCGCGTGTTTATTCACATAATTATACATACTTTTTTATTATTAACCATAGTTATAAATTTACAATGTATACTTGAACAACTAGTTATGAAACCTATTACTTTGGAATCTCCGTGGCTTGAATGATTCTTTTTGGTAATCTATAAGGGTGGAGGAGACGTCCTCGTACAACTCACTGTTACAGCCATGTCGGGAATCGTGTCAAGGTCGTCAGCGGAGGGAGCCGAAGGATTATCTACTAGACTGCCCAGGTTTCATTTGTCTATGCAGAAGAAAACAGGTATACTTCAATTCTGGACATCATGCTATTTTAAAATGATGAGCTAATTATGTAATTTTCTTTTGTTTTATAAGCCGGCCTTTGAGGATGTGACGATGTGACATTGAATCCGACGTTCTACCTACCGCAGCAGTTTTTGCGATGTGATCACGTGATATTTCAAGAATATTTATCTAAGAGACAGCGGTTTCAGAAAACAAGGATCTGTCAGTTTCTCGGCATTTTGAATCACCATTATAACTTCACCATTTCATGTTCAACTGCAGTTCTCTAAGCTAATCAGTTTTTCCTTTTACCTCATTGTCAAACGGGTATAACGAATGGTGTTTCAGCACGCTTTGCGGGAAATGAGAAACAATTGATTTGGCTGCCTTGAGGCTTCGGCCGGTGTTCTTTTAAACAGTCCGTCTCTGACGGTCCTCAAAATTGACTGCCACGACTAGATTTATCACACATAAAGCAATACAAAAAAGGATTATGTCCAGACAGAAGATGATTATAGTATAATTAGAAATACTCTTATGGTGAAATGAGGAGATGACACGAGCCTGCTTCAAATGATTGTGACAAAACCCTGCTCCGTACATACAACCACAGCAAAGATGTATTTCATATATAATGTGTTTTTGATAGTGTCCATAGCAACCGTGCATTCATTTTTATTATTGTAACAAGTTGGCCCAAGTCTGACCGTCAAATGTAATGAACACTTCCATGATAGACTCGATGACAAGTTAATTCCTCATTTTAATTAAAAATGCACTCAGAGAGCGCAGACCTCCGCCAAGGCAGCTCATTACCACCATACGGCTTTGTCAGAAATGCAGCATATTTCCTTTAAAATTGTTCCTGGATCCAGACGGTGATTCAGATCACCCCCAAAATTTATTCAATTGTTCCTTGTATTATTGCCGAGCTATCCTGAAAATTCATCAAAATGTGTTAATAAATTTTTGAGTAATGTTGCTAACAGGCAAACTGACAAACAAACCAACGACGGCAAAACATAACCTCCTTGGCGGAATTAACAGATAAAATACAAAGAATGGGATATACATATTACATGTATTAGATGGAACTTTGCGTTTAAAATGAGACTATTCTGATATTACGTCTATTAACTAAAGGAAACCCGTGAGCCTGGCATACAAAATAAAGGTGTTCGCTTTGTGTATATATCCACGTGTTTATATAACTGTGTGCGTGTGGGGGTGGGGGCATAATAACAAAATAACAGAAAACATTCAATAAGGACATTTTGATTGCAAATCAGACGTACCAGATTTTCGCATATGGTATTTTGCGACTGGTGACCTTGCAGTACATGCAACAGTGAACCTACAGTTATCTGATTTACTAATTTGTAAACATTGCTGTGTTAACCAGAAGCTTGTGGATAAACAAGGTTATATATCAGTCACAGAGGCGTATCGAATTCACTAAAGATAATTAACATGTATTCAATGTTAGAAGAAATCACATAAAGTCTTGATAACAGATAGGCAGATGGCTAGCTTGAATTAAAAATAGACGCGCTGGCACAGAATATATGGACAGCATAGCTACAGACACACCGGCACCAAGCATGTTGTGACTGTAAATGTAAAAATTGCACGAATACATGATTACCATGCCAACTGGGAGTCGTGATATCACGTGTATGTAAAATGTATATATCATGTGGACTCTGTCCTGTTTGATATCATGCGGACACTGTCCGGCTTGATATCATGTAGGCTAAGTCCGGCCTGATATCATGTTGGCTCTGTTCGGCTTGATATCATGTAGGCTAAGTCCGGCCTAATATTACGTAGGCTCTGACCAGCCTGATAGGCATATCATGTAGGCTTTGTCCGGCCTGATATAATGTTGGCTCTGTTCGGCTTGATATCATGTAGGCTAAGTCCGGCCTGATATTACGTAGGCTGTGACCGGCCTGATAGGCATATCATGTAGGCTTTGTCCGGCCTGATATCATGTTGGCTCTGTTCGGCTGGATATCATGTAGGCTAAGTCCGGCCTAATATTACGTAGGCTCTGACCAGCCTGATAGGCATATCATGTAGGCTTTGTCCGGCCTGGTATAATGTTGGCTCTGTTCGGCTTGATATCATGTAGGCTAAGTCCGGCCTAATATTACGTAGGCTCTGACCAGCCTGATAGGCATATCATGTAGGCTTTGTCTGGCCTTATATCATGTAGGCTCTGTTCGGCTTGACATCATGTAGGCTCTGTTCGGCTCGGTATCATGTATGCTCTGCTTGCCCTTGATATATATAATTTATTCGACCTGATGTTATGAAAAAAATCTCGCATGTACGTTTTATTATTTATAACAAATGACTGACAATAGGCTCCGAATGGAATTGTCAGAGGCTTTATTCCTTTTTTCTATGATACAGTATTTCATGATGAGGTCGCTGAAATTATTATTCTTATAATATTGTTGACAAATTATGCCTGGCCTGCTAACTGTAGCAATTTGAAAAAAAACTTCTCCATTGCATTGGCTTCTGATGGGTCCCCCGTCATTTGAGCTGAAGCACATGCGTTCTTCACTCGGTTTGCTGCAGGAAGGCATAGTGATTTGAAGAAAGTTAAATATCGAGTCTGTCAAAGCACGGCTTATCTAGCGGCTCCATGTAGTCATAATGCCTCTCCTTAGGCGACCGCTGTCAGACAAAACCCCAATTAGCAAGCCGTAAATTTTCATTCCAAGAGAAGCCAAGTATCGTACTGCATTACTCAATGCTTGTCATACTCCAGTACGACCTCATAAATATACTTCCCGCTGATATATGTGACTCATCTTATGAATATATAGCACGTCCCCTGTGTGTGAGTTATGGTTGCAAATTTGTCCGTTGACAATCCTTCCCCCATGCCGTAAGTGAACAATCCGAATTTGGACATTGATTTTCTGCTAACCTTTTTCCGGAGAGCCAATCTTTTGTTATTTGTTCCGCAAATTTTTGAAGCTTCAGGGAAAGGGTCTGTTGGGTAAAGATATGGGCCGCCAAGCCGACTTTCAGCTAACGGCATTGACGTGGTCTTAAATTCATGCATTTACAGTCCATGCAGCCTACACAGACCAGACTTATAAGAAAACTAAAGGAACGGTCCTATGAGAAAAGAGAAATAAAGAATTTCGGAGAATAGTTTCATACTTTATATAACTGATTTGACATATTATTCCCCAGGAGGGGGGAGCGCGGGTTGCCTGCGTTAGTTTGTCTGTTTGTCTATCCGTTAGTAACATTCCTCATAAAGTCATTGACGGATTTTCATGGAATTTTCAGCTCTGCAATCGTACAAGGAACAATTGATGAAATTATGTAGTGGAATTAGATCACCAACTGGATCCTGGGACTGTTTGAAGGAAAAATGCATAGCTTCTGCCAATGCTATATCGGGTCTATTAGCTGCCTTGGCGGAGGTTTGCGATCTCTGAGTGTAAATTTCTTGTTTATAGTAATATCGACGTGTTACATCTTGAATTTTACAAAGTGCACGGTCCAAAATGACAACATTTTATTACCAGTCACGTTATACCTGTAACCTGTAGAACGTCAGAAATGAAGAAAAGTTTTTTTTTACTTGACCTGATGTTCGCCTTTGCCCCCTGGAAAGTCCCGCCATCTTTATGCAATAAACCTTTGTCAAAGTTGACATTTGACACGACCTTTGCCCTTGGGCATGACCTACATGATTTCACCCCTAATCAGTGATATGGGACTCTAGTCCGGACTTAGACTCGAGTCAACTTTTTTTAGGGACTCTGACTCTGACTCTGATTTGGGCTCGAGGGTCCTGGACTCGAACTCGTAACCGGAAATGGATTTAATGACTCGAGAAATCAGGACGAGTCCATGTCAAGTCAAACAAAAGAATCTTTGTTACACACTGTAAACACTTACGTACAAGTCTAATCTACTAACACTAAATTTATAACACTAAATAAACCAAGTTTTATTCAGCATCGGGGGCTATATAGATGGTTAAACATGATGGTAAACGCATGTGTGAACTAACTTAAAAATGTACACGATCATACGACATTTCCATTTTTAATTCCCTTTTTTACGGATATTAGTGTTAGATTCGGACTTTGACTCGTGTTCCAAATTAGGGGCGGATCCAGGATTTAGAAAAAAGAAGGGGTCCCACCAAGAAGGACTAATGACAAAGCCTATAAAAAGGTCCCCAGGTCCAGAAAAGGGGGTGGGGTCCAGGCCGAAAAATTGGCTTGTAACACTTAGAAAAAGCTTGCGGCTGGTGAAAGAAGGGGGGGGGGGGGGTGTCTGAACCCTCCCCTGGATCTGCTTCTGCAAATGACGCGGACACGAAGGAGGTGGACTTTGACTCGAACCCTAAAGGACTACTATTTAGACTCGAGGGGCTTGGACTTGCACTCGAACTTGGGTGGTGTGGATTCGACTACATCACCGCTTCTAACATGACAGGTATGCTGCGAGATTCAAGCGGAAACGTATAAAAGGGATATTCTCTGATAATTCAAATAATTCATGGAAACCACGTGATATATTTAGTTTGAAGTCAACGTAAAACATTTAAAGATAATATTTCTGAAAACCATGTTTAGAAATGTTTCCACACTGTGTGCAACTTTAAATCCGGATTCAAATACACTTTTTTAAGCACCCAGACTTGAACTTGGACTCGATGGCCATGGACTTGGACCTAAATTGTCGTCTTACTCGTCGGACTCGCGTAACGCCTGACATTCAGATTGGCAAATTCAGCATGTATAAGGGCTTACATGCGCGAACTAATGACTTATTATTACAAAAATGAGTTTAGTTTATGTACCAAACTGGATTTCTACACTAGAAATTTAATACAATGCAATATTAAAGTAAACACCTTATATAAATTTACTTATAATACATGATGATCTCAAATTCTAAGTTTAAGGTGCTTTAAATAAAGATATTTTGGGTTCTGCTCGGACTCCGATTTTATATGACAATGTTCCGAAAGGCTTGGAGTCTATATAAGGAGGCGGACTTCTACCTGTATCTCAAGGACTCGGACTTGGACCTGGAGAGCCGAGTGGATTGAACTCCGAATCGTACTCCGAATCGACCACAAAACTGTGCTGAAACGAGAATGTATATATTCTTCGTCACGCTGACAACTGGTTTAGCTCTGACACTGCACTGAAGGTGCCGATTCACTTAACTATATCTAGGCCGTGTAGAGCCAGGTTCAAGGGCCAAAACAAGAGGGAAGGGCAATAAAAAACATCCCTGCTTGCAGGTGGTCAAATCTCTCCGAGTATAAATTATTGATAATGAATTTACGACATCTGCCAGCTGCGAATATCGCTGTCACACCGATGACGTCATAGATTTAACATTGCAAAAAACTCCATTTTTTCTGCAAGTACATTTGTTTTTTTGCGGGAATAGCACCGAGAGAATCCAGGGAATAATCGTATTGTTTATTTAGAGTCCTGCCCATGAATATCAGCAGCATGCTGTTTTTCATTTTATATTCAAAATATTTACTCGATTACCTTTTTTTTCATTTTGTCAACAAAACAGAAGTTCGATGAAAAACAACATTGCAAGGCATAAATCCTGCAATACGTACCCAATAAACGAGAGAAGAGAATGAATATGTAATAGCAACAAGCAAACAAGAGCCTGAAGGTATAGATAGAAGGGCCTGGAGGTATAAATAGTCCCCCGCCATATGTTTAACTAGGAAAGTGGGGCATCCGTAATACCCATATTTTCCCAATCCTTGGCAAGAAAACCCTATTTTTCAAATAAACAAAACTTGTAAACATCAGTCTTAAAATAGTTTTTTTCAATATAGTATTCACTGAATTCCACTAGCGCCGTTGAAACTTAGCATATGATTTGAAGATTGATAATCTGTTGAGAACTGGACTCGATTAAGTTCCGAAAGTACGATGGACTGGTATGAAAACCTATGAACCTTAGGACACAATCTAGGTCGCGAAAGTATTTTTGAATAAAAATTATATTCAATTGAAAAATTGGCTCAATGGAGGAAATCAAAGTATCCTGACATAGAAAAGAATATGAACAGAATAATGAATAAGAATAGACTGTGAGCGTGCACTTACTTCTAGATTTATGTCAAAGCACTTCCTATAAAAAATAGTACAAACACAAAAGAACGTACCATGTGATAAAGAGTGTAGTAAATCCATGAAACCAAAGAATAAAACACACCCGAAGATACTCTCCCAACTAGGAACGGAATAGGGACAGATAAAAAGCCATGGTAGGCTGCGGTACTCCACCCTTGGGGTGATCAGTCAATATGTTTTCCCCACAACCTCTCCTAAATTAATTTTTTTTCTCTCTCGTCAAGTTTTGAGACAAAGCAAACGACAGCTCTACATCCGGTGCAACATACCTGCGGTCAGCCCTGGCCACACAACAACCGAACACCATGACAACCATATCTGTCTTTGCTATGCTGCCCACACAGACCCAAGACATCTATTGATGTGGGGACTAAACATGCCTTGTCTATCCGGGCTGTGTTTGTTATGTTAGAATACCCCAAGGCGGGCTGCATATAATGTTACCGAACCTGATTGACTCGATTTCATATTTGCATCTGCGAATATTTCTGGCAATTCCAGAAGATAGTACATTCCCTAACGTTCGAGGGAAATGTTTATATCCACGACCACATAAACAGTTTCTCTAACGGTAGTTATTGTTGCACAGTAACCACCCTGATCAAAATTAGAGTAACACCTTAAAGTCGTGGCACTGGAACAGAGGGCAGAGGGTCAGCAGTTCGAACCGGAGAAAAAGCCCTCGACGGGAGAAAAGGTTCCTCAAATACTCAGAATCTTGACTCAGTTCTTGATTAAATGCTATGATGATAGCCTGATAATGCCTGGCCAAAAAAAGCGTTAATCCACATCAAACTTTATCGAAAGACGTCTCCTTGCCACCAAACTATATCCGCTGATAGATTCTCGTCTGAACGCATTCAATGCGCTACTTTCGTGTCGCATCTCCTTACTGAACCTTGATAGGATTGTTTCTCCCATTTTCTTGAAACTGGCCAGCGTGCTGTCATTTTGCATACACACAAAAACACGGAAGTCATAGGTCGAATGTCAAAATGATGGGCGAATATAGTGCTTTGAATTCCTGGTAATCCCATGTCCGATATGAAAAGCACCAGGATCAGAGATCTTAATCATAACGAATTATAAATATTATGGGCCTGGTCTTCCTTAGGAAATCGCATATATTCGTATAATACATGTCATTCCTAACTCCTTCAGGGATATAGTTATGACGTGATGTTATGAAGTAATGTTTTGACGTAATGTTATTACGTGCGGGTGCATGATTCGGTATGAACAGGGGTCGCTTGATTGTATGTCCTGTAGTTATAGGTGTTTTTTTTCTGCTGTACGTAACTCCCATTATGACGTCATCACTGTTCTCTCTGTTATGTCCATTTCATATGGTGTGTAGTAAGATGTTACAGAATAGTGTCGCATGGTTTCAAATTGTTTAAAGGAAAATGAGTAGTTTATTTCAAAAAGAGTTAATTACGCATACCCCTCTTTCTGCCTTTCTTTGACTAGCAAAAATAAATATTAGCGAAAAAAAAAAAAACAATGGAAAGGTTCGGTGGAACGAACTACTAGTTCTGGCCGCAGAATTCATTGATAATTATTCTTCCTTTAAATGAGTCTTGTACATGTCAGTAAAAAGCTTTTTTACCCATTTTGTACTATGGGCAATATTCGACTTACATTTATTTTTTAATGAATTAGGAGAAAATATTTTGTCCAAAAGATCACCAGGTTCACTAATCCCAGGAAATGTCAACGGAACCTCAAAGGTAGGTGCTAATTCATAAACAACTATTAAAACTTCTCCAATATTTCTATTGTCCCCCAACGAAACATGGAAACCTGATTGCTTAAAATGTCGTTATGTTCGCAGTGTCATGCTTGACCTTAAGTCTATAGACAGTGGCTCCGTCTGGTAATCATTTATCTAACAAAACAATTACATATACGAACGTTACGTGAGCGAAAACCACAAGCTCCAACGGCAATAATAACACATGAAATATTCTGTAAAACAACCTTTTTTTTAAAACCCCTATGTATTATAAAACTGAAGCTCAGCAACGGCCACTTTGTGTCTGGCGGTACATTGTAAAGAATTCATGGCGCTTCAAGATCGAGACATAAAACATCTGAACAAGGTCACCTTGAGGGGACGTTTCATTAGAGAATCCAGGGAGGCGACAAGAGCAATTAAACCTGGCGGTAAACCGGGAAAGGATTTCTCCCGCCCGCCATGACCGGCTTTCACTAAGTGTCAGGTAACGCTTCTTCGGTTAAGGGGTAATTTGTTTGGTACGGAATCTTATTTTTTTCCTGTTTTAGGCAAGTGCCTCTTTCCAGCTGTATGTCTGAACGCCGGGAACCGACAGCCTAACAGGATAATTTCCCAAGCCTGCTCTGTGGAATGGTTCGGAAGAGACCTGTGGACAGACAGAAACATTTGTAACTGAGCACTGGGATGGAGGGGGGTCTTTCCCTCCCAGACTGATGTATTGATTTTGTTGTCTTCCGTCTGGTATCTCCCCGGGATTTTTAGATAATGACCTCCACTAATGTTGTGCCATGCTGTCCCTAAAATCTACATATATAGGAAACTACACCGCTGTACAATTTAGAAAGTAACAAGCATTTTTTTTTATTCTCAAACAAAATAATCTCTCTATATAATGGTATATGTGTGTGTATAAATGTATGTGTATACGAAGTTGCGGCACCCCGTGTAGTTACGACACGTGATACATATGTAAGGATTAAACATGTATATTAGGTAATTCAAGGGAAGGGACTTTAGACTGATACTTTAGATTATACCGAAGAGCCGAAAAAGAGCGTAATTATTATAACAATTACATGCCCAATTGTTCACCTTGCTTTCTTTCTTCTGGCTTTATTAATGTTCCATTTCATTATATGATGTCTGAATTGGTTCAATGTATAGCAATCCGCAACAAATTGCAGACAGAGTATCAACCTTCGATATGATTATATTTACTCATTTTAATTTGTTTTTTTTGTATATATCAATCATGCAACTTTTGCTATGCAATCCTTAATGATATTTCCATTTTCATTTCCTGGGATAAGGGTTTAAATTAAAGTTGAAATTGGATTGATTGCTCACTCATTTTCACAAAATTGATCAACAAATAATTTAGTCCATTGTTAACACTTAACGGTTTGTTCTAAGAAATCAATGCGAGGAAGCAAAAATTAGTAACATACCCCAAGATCTGCTCTTCTTTTGCAAAAAGCCCGACGAATTCGTAAAAAAAATTATTGTGTATGTGTTTAAAGACTAATTAAACTATTTAAGTTTTTTTATTGATATTCCTATTAATACATACGTGACGAAGTAGTTACATGCTTAGGTGCACGTATCGACCATTTTGTAGCCGTGTTCTGTCAGTAAAACGTCAATGAACATGAAAAAAAATAACAATTCTCGTTCAGTAATAGTACAACAGGTCTATTACCCGGGCTGTCTGGTATACAAATAAAGGGAGGGGCACACCCACGTATAAAAAGAATAAAAAATCAGCGTAATATAAATGAGTAATATATTTACGAAACAGGGGAAGAGGCTTCCTTCATCCCCGGCCAATGGGATGTGTATACTCGGCAGGAATCGACTGTAAATTGTGTGCAAAAAGAAGCAACAGCTGCCGAGAGTGCCGTAAGCACCAGTAGAAATAATTAATAAAGATTGATGAGCCTTGATGTTTTTATGTTGCAGCTGGTTTTACAAAGGAGCCGCATCCTCATGCTGCTTACATGTCAGAGAAAATTTCCGATTAGTAGTTTGGTTTGGAACGATGTCAACCGGCCAAAGGATGCGTTTAAATATTTCATCAGCTGAATCCATTGTATGGATATCAGGCATGTAAATGCATAGGCTTTGTAGTCTGGAACGGATAATTGTTTAGTCTTAAAAATTACTTACTCCTTTTGGACTCTCAAAGTTTTTTTTTCTAGTGGTCGATTAATCAATTAAAAACGATTATGTATGCACAAGCAAAGAATCTAAGCCTGTCCGGCATATACGAACAAAATGTAACGAACAACATCAAACAGGGACCTTGCGCAGCCAACAATTGTCCTCCTGCGAGTCGACCTTAAATGCGGGTGGATTAAAGCGAGGATTCATAATGAAAAAGGATATACATGTTAGACAGACTATTTACTTTGGTCAAAATTTTAGGAACTAGTATACAGCAGATTTTTTTTAGGTAATATAAAAAAAACATAAAATAATCGATTAATAATCGACCATCGGTCGTGTTTATTGTTCAATCATCGCCCCCTATCCAAACACCCATGGGGAAATTATTTCAGTTAATTCGGATACATAACCGCTTAGATAAATAAGTAGTACTAATAAGTAGCTTGAACCAGAATTCACCATGTGTGTCAACCTACATCTAACATTAGCACTCATATATTTCAATTAAACTGGGGTAACCGCTTCCATTTCGGTTTGACCATCTACTACTTTAATATTTTAAAAAATGCTGGATAAAGGAGTCATGCCAGTTAAAAGCACGCTAAGTTTACCAGAAAAGGGAACATCTGCTGTATCATTTCTAGGCAGTTCAAAGTCCGAACGTAAAGTATGCAGCGAATTATTATAAGACCGATTTTCCCCCGGATATGAAATTGTTGACGTGAATTTAGGCTACACTTTCCAAGAACTAGGGGATGAGATTTTTATCGGCCGCAGATGTAATCATCTCACGATATGAGCTACATATTTCCTTTCATCGAGTAAACATCTGACAGACAAGTTTATTTATTTATCTTCTGTGGGTACATTGTCCCTGATCGGTGCCCGGCCATACAGAATTAATTTGACCAAAGAATGTCGTTTCTCAGATTTCAACCATTACCAAGCACAAAACTACATGAAGACCCGACAGGATAGGGGACATAGGTTATAATGTCTCAGGAATAACACGATAATGAAAATATTGTACTTGATTCAAACGTAAAACAATGTCTCCGAATTCCAAATTTAGTTTAAAATAAGAAATGTTTTACTAAGCTTCGATATTCTTCGTATGATTATTAAATAATGTTTTACATTTCTAATCAATGAATATATACTCGTTTCAAATGTATATTGTTGTAAATTATATTATTTGATATACATCATTTGCTTAGCTGAACGATATGTGAACGACCGTTAACTTAACTAAATAATTAAAAAAGAAATGTAAAACTCGGTTTTTCATAGAATGCATGATTAATGTATCACAGTTGGAACCAACAAATACGTCAAAACCAGAGCGACGCCTGAATTTTCGTTATCCTTTTCTACACTTTATACGAGGTTGCCAATCATGGAAATATACAATTATCTACTCTTCTGCACTTAAGAGACTTGAAAATGTGGTGAAGGGTTTGCTTTGTTTTAATCAAGGACCTTCTAAAAACAAAAGTCAAACCTGTCAAAATGTAATACTTTAAGTGTCTAAAATATGTCATTTTTAAAGGACACATTTAATGATGTAAAAAAGAAACATGATGTCATAGTCTACAATTAACTGGATAACTGATACTGTTTGTGAGAGACAATTTTGGCACTTTGTTTCAGCACAAGGAAAATAACCGTTATAATAAACAGTCATGAGCAATCTGAAAAGTTGCTCAGGCCTATAGTCTTTGCCCATGACTGTCACATTTTTAAAACCCACAAGCTACATTTTACCAATTATATTAGGAATCTAACGTGTCTAGAATGATTGTGAACCAGGATGCACTGTTTTAACTTTGTTGGTCTGCGTGAGTTCAGACTAAAATACATATGAGCCTTCTCTTTATTCACCTTGTTTACTGTGCGAAAGCAGCTTCCCCCTGTCAGCTGCTTTTTTCTAAATGCAACGTCGTTGTTCTGGTCACGTGATGCAAAAACCGGCATTTGAAAGGTTAATTGCCCTCGCGGGTTTTACAAGCTATAAAACTCAGATACAAGAATAATGTTGTTGAAAATGAAATATAACTTAGAATTTTTAAATATACCGGAGAGTCCGCTGGGCGTAATATGATAAAGAATGTAGAGAAAATATGAAAATAAATGGTGCTCAATGCAATGTACATATGTTAATAATTAGGAGACTATGACAAAGTACCGTGCTGGCGGACAGAAAATTTTCGATAAAATCATTTATCCTTAAAACAAATGCTCATTGAGTGTATAACATTTTGGTTAAAGTCACAAGGAATAATATAAATGTAGCATCCGATCTGGCATAATAATATTATGTTTGCAAGTTTAGATGCCAATAATAAATGGATGAAAATATTGTCGAGCAGTGTATGATACTATTACTATTCCTCTTTTTTTTCAACTGATTGAGTGTGGGCTGTCACAACCATTATATTCAGAACGTATATTTCCGTGAGATTAGGTAATTGTTTTATATTGATTAGTTTTATGCTGTTCCCTTTTTCTACTAAACGTGGAAAATAGATATATAGATATCTTATAAAGATAAAGATATATAAGATAGAAACAGAATTAAAGAACACCAATCAAATCTGCAACAACACAGAAAAGAGAAAAATAAGACGGAGAAAAAAAATCTAAAGGCTGTTGTTGCATATACAGAGAACTAATGGCATCAAATTTCTGGATATAAAGGGTGTGACTATATAAATAAACGAAAATTGTTCACTGCAAAGGCGATGATCTGGGGTCACAATTGCGCTGGTTGCAATTCAAACCAATCCTCTTTTGTCCCCTCTAAGGAAATAAAGTACAATTTTTAACAGCTCAAAGTCCGGTTTGTTCTCCTGTAGTTCTCCGATTCAGTTCCGTCTTGGGTGAATTGTTGTTGACTTATTTAAAAGAGGAAGCGTTGTGCCAGGCTGTTGCGACACGATAATGAAATTAAAGGGAACCCAATGCTTTAAAATGTCCAAGCACTATTGTCCCCTTTTTTTAAGCAAATTGAGTTCTTGAACTGAGTTTTACTGGAAGAGGACAATAATATTACAGAGCCTAAGGTTGAAAATACTTAATCATGCTTTGGTTTGGGTTTTTAAAAACTTCAATAACATTGATGTTTATATTGTAAATTTTCTTCATTCTGGTTTAATTCATTCAAAACACATTCATATCAGTAAGGGCAGTAGTAAAATTGCTAATTCATCTAATTTTTTCCCCGGATAAATGTGTTGGTATTATTATTCTTGTGTGTTTAATGGCATGTTGATTTTAGTAGTTTCACTGAACAATGCTTCATGTTATGGACAAAATAGCAAATTGTTCTTCAAACGATATTCATTAAAAAAAAATATGAAAGCATATTGGAAAAATAAGATTTTATCCTCTATATAGAAATGCGGACTACACAAAGCATCAGAGAATCTGTTATGAATGGTAACAATTTTTTTGGAAACACAGTTGAAAATGTTGTAATTAAGTTAACGTTTTAGCTTTTTCTTTCTTTTCATTTAAACTAGAACTAATTTAATGACATTTCGACAATTTTTGCAAGTCCGGTTATTTTTTTCTGCCCGTTTTCCTCTCTTTTCCCCTTGTCATGAAAAACTAAGAATTTATAATAAAAGTAACAACTACAAAACTATTATTTATTTTATTGCCCTGACATATCACCAATGAGAATAACTGAACGACTGACCATGCTCAATGATGTAAGTCGCTCATTTTTCTCTTGATAAATGGGTAATGAGTAAACACGTAAAGTCCCCGTTAATTCTCCAGTTAATTTTGTGGCAGACCTTCTGTGTACAAGTTAGTATTGACATAACGGCAAGTTTAATTTGCTCTGGGTGCTTTGAAAGAAAAAACAGGTGATAAAAATGGGAAATGTGGGAGTTTTTTTCTTTTATTGTGCACATTGTCCTCTAATGAAACATGGATTGCCTCTAGCCCATGCCATTTCTGTAGAATGCATGGCAGGTAACAATTGGTTTTAATCATTGCATTGGTGAAAGCGTTCCGTCTTGACAGAGTGTACTTAAATTGACAAGTCATCGACTTAATTAACTGTAGAACATGGCTAGTGCTTGACATTTAATAAAAATAGGCCAAAGACTTAAAATATTTCAGAACTAATAATTTTTGCTAGGCAGTTAGAATTAACGCGACTTATTTGCACTTTTCCCAATATTCTCACAAAACCTGAAAACGTCAAATATCTCCATATTATCTAATACTCCATATTACGCATCTGTTAGATATTTTGGTGAGTACTGAGTACTTACTCAGTTAAGAGGGTATGCGTTCATTCCCGTTAAGGTGTGTGTTTGTGTTTTCGTTCACAGCATTACTCACGCAGTCATGAACGGAATTCCATGGAATTTTCCGGGCACCTCAGGAATGGCTCAGTGCACCTCAGCTCATGATCCGCAATCAGGAAATCCTACCAGGAATATTCACAAATGTGCTGTCACAAATGCACGATTGAACAAGGGAATATGGGCCGAATAAGTGATTGCAAACACCTGTTGGTTAACGTATGCCCCAATAAATTTGGGAATATAGGTCAATAATTGAATGAAAGCAAGGATTGCCCAGTACCCTACATCACGGACCACCCTCATGGTGGAGGCTTGCATTCATGAGAATGCATATTGCTAGTTTCTAGTATGCTCTACGGTCTGAATGTACCTCTGTATTCTTATTACATTGGTTTGTCTGTTTGTTCTATATATCTCTCTGTTGTTGTTTTTTTCTGCTACATACAAATATTTGTAATAGCTACTGCGTTGTTGAACATTATTTTAAAAAAGTGTGAGGGTGGGATGGGGGACACAAGGTGTGTGTGTGTGGGGGGGGGGGGGGGGGGATTGAATTAACATATCATATACCAGATGGCCACGGGTAACAGTGATATGAACATTCGGATGCGAATAAGATTCCCGATAAGTCATTAATGACTTGTAAAGGATAGAGTTACTGATGCTAGCAATGTTTTAATGGTTACATACATCTTGTTTACATAGCATTTTCATCAATACAAGTTGCCGTGGAGATCGATACTCCATCAACGGAATTAGTTGAATCCCACATCTATAACATAATTTTTCCTTTCCTATTTAATTTTATTAAAGATTTTGGTAAAATTCTGACACCTCTTACATTTAGATAACAGGCAATAGCTTGATGTATTTTTTGTTGTATCTTTAACAAATTTTCAAAGAGTTTAAAAAGAATCTTAATTTCTGAAACTATATGTACAATATGTTTGACCTCTGAGAATTTATATCCATATGAGGGGGAATCTAAGTGCCCCTTTAGAATGCGCTTTAGTCAGCCTGTAAATAGTATAGGGTTAAACATATTAAGGCTTCTTCAAAATAACCAAATTTTGTTTACTTCACGATTTAACAATGAACACGGAGACGTTACACCTGTTAAGTTGGCTTTATTGAAATCTGACCTTTGAAACCAATGACTTATTTCAGTGGTTGACACGTTTTGTTCTTTTGACTATGATTTCAAAACGTTGCCTTTCTTTACAAACAGTACCTATTTCTAAATCCCGGGACGATTAAAATCATTAAACTAAAATCGTATTCTTAAGAAAGTATTTTTGTATACAAACGTGAACCTTATTTCATGATAACAAGGTCATTGAGGTATTACATTTGATTTTCACCATAGCATTAAATTTGATTTTGGACCAGTTTTAAGGAATCAAATTTAATTTATCATGGTATTATGGCATAATATTTAATTTTGTGACCAGTATTACGGCATTGCAAATACTTCGGGACCAGTATTAAGGCATTGCACTTGATTATTACCATAGCATTATGGCATTACATTTGATTTTGGGACCTGTATTATGGCATTACATTTGATTTTGGGACCGGTATTATGGCATTACATTTGATTTTGGGACCAGCGTTATGGCATTACAATTGATTTTCGGGCCGGTATTATGGCATTACATTTGATTTTGGGATCGTAATTATGGCATTACATTTGATTTAGGGACCGGTACTATGGCGTTACATTTGATGTTGGGACCGGTGTTATGGCATTACATTTGATTTTGGGACTGGCATTATGGCATTACATTTGAAGTTTGCACCGGTATTATGGCATTACATTTGATTTTGGGACCGGTATTATGGCATTACATTTGATGTTGGGACCGGCGTAATGGCATTACATTTGATTTTGGGACCGGTATTATGGCTTTACATTTGATTTTGGGACAGGTATTATGGCCAAGCCAAGCCAAAAGAAGTATACGCTCATCGAGCAACTACAGGTTGCTGCGGTCAGGACCTCAGCCCTGTGCGCTGCTTAAGCTTGTTCTCTGAGCCAACAGTCGCAGTGCCACGTCAAGCCAAGCAGGGAGCCGTAGAGGGCGCCACTGTCCATGTCGTGCCGTTGTCCTTTTTAGAAAGCTACGGCATCCACAGCCACAAAACCAGAAGCAACCTACATTCCTTCCACCGATCCCAGCAGCGGAGACCCAGCCATGCCATTCGAGAGCCGAACTCGATCCTGTGAACGACATTGCTTCGAGACTCATAGCCCTTGTACTTGCGGTTTCGGCCATTTGGACCGTTTAACCGGGTTTCCCCGATTATGCAAGTTTTTAGCAAGTTTTTTCTTCATCGGCCCAGTATTATGGCATTTCATTTGATTTTGGGACCGGTATTATGGCAGTACATTTGATTTTGGGACCGGTATTATGGTATTATGGCATTACATTTGATGTTGGGACCGGCATTATGGCATTACATTTGATGTTGGGACCGGTATTATGGCATTTCATTTGATTTTGGGACCGGCGTTATGGCATTACATTTGATTTTAGGACCAGTATCATGGCATTACATTTGATTTTGTGACCGGTATTATGGCATTACAATTGATTTTGGGACCAGTATTATGGCATTACACTGGATTTTTTTTTACCATGGCAATATGGTTTTTAATTGGATTATGGGACCGGTTTTATATCATTACCCTTGATTTTTTTTAATTGGATTATGGGACCGGTATTCTGGCATTACCCTTGATTTTATTTTACCACGGAAATTTTGGATTATGGTCATCTCTGGTATTTCATTATCCAGGGCCTTTCACGTCTTTTTTTTTACTTTTTTGCTATTCAAACGAATCGTATATACTAAGTAAATTTTTATGATGATGACATTTATTCTTTCTAAAGCTTCCTTAGGCATCGTCCGAATAATATCGTTTCCCTTTTTGTAGCACAGGTTTTACGTATTACAGTATCCCATTATTGCTAAATCATTGATATTTTTATATAAACTTTACCTATTTTCATATTTATTTACTTTCGTCTTAGGTATGTGTTAGTTTTACCTTGATGTGTGATATTATATTTTACAGTAAAGTAACAAGACATTGTCACATTAAAGTATGCATATTGTAGGTTTTCCTCATAGTGTGCAATAATATATTTCACTGTAATGTAAAAAGGTCCTGCGGGAGAACAGTTCTTGCCACTGATCAAGGCTACCCTTAGTAAGGGTTTTAAGTGAGTAAATAAATAATTAAGAGTTAGTTGAATGACTGATGATAACATAAAACCATAGCTGGACATATCATTTTAATACCTGAGGCCTGGACTCATCTAAACTTTGTTGTCTGTACAAATACGTCGTTCTATAGACGAATTTCCTCTCCAGACTATTGCGGGGATCGAACCGGGGGTGTTTAGACTCGAAATTCACCTTTCTAACGCCCGGTGCACATTACGCCGATTTTTACGTACTCATAAATATTCGTAGCTTTTGTCAGGCTAATATGAGATTTCATTTCAGAATCTGCTGTGTTCTTTGCCATACCACAGAATTTTCAACAAGATCGGCGTCGACATAGCATGAAAATGGGAAAGACATTTGTTGGATTATTGTCATTTTTCTCTCGCCCCTTTGGTCACGAGGTCTAGAAAAATGTGGGTAAGGGAGATTGACCTTTGCTCCTTCCGTCAGAGATCGTTTCTATTTAAAGCGAATCTCTTCCTGCAGGCGCTTATCTCAGCTGTCAAACTTTAAAAAAATCAATATTTGCTTACATGCATGGAAACTCTTTCTGTTTACATTTTATATGTGCAGGCTAACAAAATATTATATATTCCGTGAAGTCTATACCATAAAAACACTCATGTAATATGTAATTTGCCTTGATGCATTTCTTATTCAATATAATTGATACAACTATATTATTCTCTTCACCACATTAATACCTACGCCATCTGTGTAATTAGAAGCCGCGATGCATTATGAGGGGCCAGGATCTGACCCCGAAAGAAAAAAAAAAGAAGAGTCCTACCTTCATGAGTCTAATTCTGCGCAGTGTAAGCATTTGCGATAGATCTGATGATCGCGCGTCCAAGAAACAAACGGGGGTAATTACCACGTAACATCGTCCAACACAGGATCCTTTGTCGATCGAAGCCATGTCCCCATTTTGTGTTCTGATGCCAATAAACCTCACACGACAAAGCTCGGTCTTGTATATAAGCGCCGGCTTGATGTGGCTTCCTTGGACTCTTGCCGGGGTTGTATCCTGCCGTGTAGTATTCTATGCCATACTCCGGTAACCGAAGGTAAACACAGGCTATTGTCGACATGTTTGCGTTGTGTCTACTCGTGATGACTTGGCGGTTTATCGTCTATCATCAGTCTCCAGGGCTCGTTAAGTATGTTTGTTCTACAAACACCTCGATGTAATATACCCCACGACACCTATCTATCTATGCTTGTATTACAAAGAAATTGATACCAGAAAAAAAACCCGATATGGACGAGGTATAAACATATAGTTTTAAAAGTAAAGGGTAAAGAAAGGGAATGTATAGTCTGATATCAGTTACGTAACTTTCATCCGTATTTATACTTTGCCCTCCTGGTTTTTGGGCCTGTTCATTCTTATAGCTTTCCTCGCCTGCCTGGGGAGCATACACCCAAGCAGCTACACACGGCACTAAAAGGTTTCTTCGTTCCCCAATTGGTCTGCCGCCCATTTTTTACTTTTTTTACAACATGTCAACCAAACTGATGAAGGACAGGTCACTGGTCACCTGCTCAAACAACTACATTTTAAAGCTGCTCATTTGTTGCCGAGTGTCATAAATATTCTTAAAACTATAATTGACAAAGTGGGACAGCTTAAGCATGATAGAGGCCATGTCGCCTGACCAAAAAAATTCAGAAGAAACAGAAGGTTGCAGAAAAAAAATGTTGGTTTTGTTAAGCTGTTTTACATCTCATCTTAGGTAGTTGCTCCCTGGTGAACATTAGTGTAAAACTGTGTGATAAAATTTAACTTTTAAAGAATAACTGCCATATTTCCGAGGGCACCAACTGGTACAAAAAGAAAAAGGTAAAGCTCCAACTGCATATGAGATACTGTGTTTACTATAACTTGTGATAAAACATGTCTATTTTGATTTCTTTATTAAAACAAGATGAAAAGATGTCACCCAATATGGCGTCCCGGTTAAGGAACCTCTATTCGTTTTGAGAGTTTGGTGGGATCTAACTTTTTATTTGGTGTAATGTTGTGTTTCTTCTTTTGAACTGTTTCTTTCATGTCACAACCTTACCAGCATTATGAAAAAGAATGTCAATTTATCGAATTCCTTAATGATAACTTCTGCTTCAATCAAAGTTCCTGTTTTCTTTGCGTATCGATTTAACACAACATGATACGAGATGCTTTCCTTATAATTCAGGTTTGATCAGCGTAGCCTTTGTTCAGTTACACGCCAATACTCAAAATATTTTCTCTCCTTATGAAAACTTTCTTTATATCAAGAAAATGTCAGGCAAGGGTGTCAAATATCGCACGGCTTTAAATCAAAGATTTATTTTTTATCGAATTATAATTCTGTCCAAAATATCTTGTTCACGTTATTTTCCATGTACATTGAGACGGCTATGTAGATGGAACGAACTGGGCCGAGTGCGTGTGAATCATAATACAAGAATCTAACCCAGAGCTTTATATTCCGTACAATAATATATATCACACCATATTTTATTCTCGTAGGCAGGAAGAAAAGCCACTCTTTCGTCGCTACTGCTCACAGAAGAATAAACCATACTTCTTCAGTTTCACTGGTTTGAATTTCTGTAATAACCGTTGCCATGACAACTGGTGAATTATTTTAATAACGACCATGATTGCGACGCCTGAAGAACCTGCTTTGTTACCGTCACCGTTCATCATCGTTCTCTGTTAAATGATTAAGTTGTCCGCGTATTAAATCAGACATTAACAGGCTAAATGCAGATGTATTTTATCGCCCGCTAATATAATTCTTCAGGAAATATGCTGTCCACCTCACTGCAGACACTCCCCCCGTAATAAATTAACCTCACCCTCTTCACCTCACCACCATCCCGTTGACAAATTGATTAATTACGCGGGTAAAATTAGCTTCCTAATTAGGTATAATTAAAACAAACGAGCACGCAAAGTCTCAATCGATGGAGACACCATCAATCAAGACTAAACCCCGCCCACTCTTATCTGGCTCGTGATGTAATTGTTATATTTGTATTAAAATGCAACATAATAGTTACAGATGCGGCTTTTAATAATTCTTTGGTTAACAAAGCCGAGCTATCTTTCAAAAGTGACCGTTGTTTTCACAAAGCATATTATGCAAAAAGGCAGCCCTGTGTTCTTTTTCTGGTAACACAATGAGATCTACTGCGGTTTCGTTCTAGGACCATTTCCTTACACTTACACTCAGTAGAAATAACCTTCCCCCTGACGCGTTCAGTATCGCGAGAGAAAACGTAACCATAGCGTCCTCCATAACTATACTTCAAGATGGCGAATATCTAAACATATTTAATTGTGATTCAGGAAAAATACACCCTGGTTCATTGGCTGCAATTTTTCGCACTTGCGTTATATCGTACGATAGACCAAGCAGTCAGGTTATAGTTTATGGACACTTCGATTGTATTTTTCAACAGAGTGTAAACAATATGTAAAACACGTGACAAAAAGAGACACTGGGCCTGTTTCTAAAGTTTTGTATAAAGGCGAAATGAGCGGATAGCGGAAGAAAATGCGCAATGTGGCAAATAATTAAGTATCTATCAGAAAATCAGATCTTTAAGCCGCACCTGAAGTGAGTCTTTAACAAGGGATAGCCAGGTTATGTAAACAAACCTATAGACGTTTGAAGAGTCTCCTGTACAACTACCTCATTCTAGCCGCAACCTACATAGGATCAATTCGTTTTGTCAATTCCAATTAACCTCCGAGCCAGAATGTATATCAAACTTCAATTCCAATTTTATACAATTCAGTTCAATGGGTTTTGGAAATATATCAATTCCAATTCAATTGCAAATAAAGAAAGTTTATGAAACTTCAATTCCATTTTAATTCAAGTAAAATTCAATTCACAATTCAAAATTAAGAAAAGTCCCTTTGCTTCCACGATTAAAGATGAATAAAGAATAAAACAGTACATTCAATTTGTTTGATCGTGCAGCAAGAAGCAAATTAAACGCCCATTGACCGATTTCTGGCCTATTTTATTACACGCGCTGGGCCGCTGGCTTATATGATGCTGGTGGTCGCTAGTAAAACGTCATAATTTCGATTTGAATTGTCATATATCTTCAACATATCGATACAGGGACATATCAAGATAGCGATACGATACTTGTCTTTGTATCGGTGCACCGATGTTTCGTTACAGCCATAGTAATTAAGCCAACATGAGATCAGATAATTTGCAGTTATCACGCCCAGATCTGAGGCAGACCAAAAACATACATTTTATGTCATGTTTATGTCACTGGACATGGCTTTGATGTGACATCAGAAGGGATTATTGTTCTTATCAGAATGTGTATGTGAGCATGGACCGGGGGGGGGGGGGATTGGTAATGAAGGATGTATAGAGGTGTGTACTTAAGACGATAATGGATCCTGTATGTGTTGACCTTCATATCCCAACCCCTCCTGCTTTGGTGGAGGCCTACTGCCTTAATAGCGTCCTCCTGAAAGGCCCATTGTTCAACTAGCTGCACCCAGCCTCCTTCTGAAATGCCTCCACCTCGGCTCCTCGTCACGTGACAGCACCTTGACTGTGTTCAATGGGTGCACTTGACGTGAAGTGCTTGATCCCTCGGTGTCTTGTGTGAGCAAATTTACTTCATTTGTCCCTTGTGCTTTGAAGGATTTTAATATAACACCGAGTTTTGAAATAATTTGGCAAAGAGCCTCAAGTATAAAAAAGTGAAGGGAAATCCGATCCCTGTCAGGTGGAATGATATTTGATCACTAAAGAGAAGACCGAATGATGCATGGCATATGAAATGAAGTTCGCAATGAAATATAATCCTCAAACGCCAAGTGAATGAAACACTTTCCACAAAGCATAATGTGATACCCAATGCCAGGTACTTAGTGGTAAGTGTCCTAATCCAGAAAAGGCGGTGACATTGGATCCACTATACATAAATTGGGAAAACATTTCAGCCCTAGTCACGAAATATAATCCCCGTTACATATGTCGGAGTGCATACGGAGCTTTATGGAGGGGAATCGTACAAACAGCGATCAAGTTCGAAGGACACATTTGTAAATTAAAACTGTCAAAAATTGGAACGAAAGTTCCACGTGCGAAAAATGAACACACGTTCTAAAGGCAGCTGACAAAAACCCTATGTATCTAAAATCAATCCAAACGATATTTTAAACTCATAATAGACCCGATAAAGTGAACGTTATTTTAAACCTGCTACCGTGGTCTTTCTTATGGTTTACATATTTTTTTTTAAGTTTTGCTTCATTATAACATAATTTCGTAACATTTAAAAAATAATTATTTCAAGGTACATTATTTTAAGCACCCAGTAACAGTAAACCACTTTTTAATGAACTTATATTGAACTACATGAGAATTAATGTCTCAAATGTGTTTTAGTTTTGTTTTTCTTTCTATCAATGTCTCTCTCTACCTTAAAAAATGAGATATTGTCATGCAGTAGTTTAATATCAGCCCGCATACATGTGGCTTGCTGTTAGGGGTGCTTGAAATAGCATAATGTTGAAAATTATAAATAAAGCTATCTGGATTTCTTGAATCAGGATTACAGTGTACAGGGCTTATTAATTTAATATGCCTGGCCAGATCACAGTACGCGCACTTTCAAAACCTAATCAAATTTCTCAAGTACTTAGAATACTTGACCAAAACCCAATGGACTTTTATAACCAAACTAAAAGGTAGTCAAGCATTTAAAATGCCTGGACATGGAAATAGCAAATGATGATTAACCATTAGGTAGGTATTTATGTGGAGCCATATATACATTTTTCGGCTGACGGTTTTTCTCCTGAGAATCAAAGATCTTCCACAAATTCACATGGCATCGCTTTTCTCGTTGTTGATGGCTTTCTTAGGTATTTCTGGCAAAATGTTTGGTCGTTACAGGGACTGTCAATCAAGACAAAAGGCGGGAAAATCACCGCCTTTCTCTGGCGAATGTCCCGGGGCAATTCCTTGCAGCCTCGTTACTTCTAGTTACACATATCAGTCAAGTAGTTTTGGTTCCCTGGCTTGGAGAAAGTGTACTTTGTTCTATCTATAGGTAAGTTGTTTCTCGGAAACCTACTGTTGAATAAGTTGTTTCTCGGAGACCTACTGTTATAGTTAAACTTAATATTTAAATTTTGGTCAGCATGAGTAGGGTGTGACTGTTTTCCGGTTTAACGTGTAAGCATGTTTGTTTCAGTACTAATTATGCACATTTTTATTAAAATTCGTATTGAAAATGGACTTTCATATCCGTGTGTGTTTCTGTGGTACAATCTATCAATATTTCTCATGTCCCGGTCGGAATATGCCAGGCCTGAACTCAGAGCAGCAATGATTTCTTTTTAACGTTATTTTTACAAGGATTGTGCAAACAGCAATGATAGCTAATGCTTGGTACTCCCAATGACACAGACGGCGCCGTTCGACAGTCTGTATAAACTAGTAGGTTTACGAAAACGGGGGGCATGACGAAAACTACGGATGAGCCACCAGAACCAACTCATAGCTACACAAGGATTCGAACCCAGGTCGCCAGCCGAGAGAGTTGAGTTTGTTACGACTCGATTGTCGAGGCCTCAGTATTTACAGAGGTACAGCTCCTTATCAAAGGATTGAAGCTTGACTGATTTGACGGAGAGATGACCTTAGGAAAGACCGAGTGAGCTGAGGAAAGACAGAAAAAGCTGAGGAGAGACTGAGTTATAGACAGAGTAAGCTGTGGATAGACAGAATAAGCTTAGGAAAGACTGAGTGATGGACAAAGTAAGCTAAGGATAGACCGAGTGAGCTGATCATAAACAGAGTAATAGATTTAGTGAGCTCAGGACAGACAGAGTAGCTGCATGATGAGAGAGTGAGTGATATAGTAAGCTGAGGATAGACAGAATTAGCTGAGGACAGACTGAGTGATGGACAGAGTAAGCTAAGGATAGAACGAGTGAGCTGTTTTTAAACAGAGTGATAGTGAGAGTGAGCTAGGGATAGAAAGCGTGATAGACAGAGTAAACATAGGATAGACCAAATGACATGAGGACATACTGAGTGAGCTGAGGATATACGATATTAGCTGAGGATGAACATAGTGAGCTGAGGAGAGACCATATGAGCTGAAGATAAACAGAGTGAGTTGAGGATGGAAAAAGTGATAGGCAGAGTGAGGATCGAAAGCGTGATTATCATAGTGAATTTAGAATAAACAGAGTGAACTGAGGTTATACTGAGTGAGCTAATAATAGACCAAGTGAAAGATCGAGTCAGCACGAGGATTGAAAGAGTGATAGACAGTGTGAGCTTAGGATAGACAGTGTGAGCTGAGGATAAATAGAGTGAGCGGAGGATACGCTTGGTGACGTCTTTATCACTTCCGTGTCATAGGTCAAGGGTAACGGAAAGACCTATAAATTCCCCTAGCAGTTGGACACATTACGTCACATCGGACTCATACGAGTACGACTCCGCTGTTATTGGGATTATGGGCGTTACAATCTTGCCCACAACGCACAGCGGCTTCTAAATACACAAATGGTGTGCGTCTAAATGCAATGTAGATGGTAGTTTAGTCCGTTCAAATACAATACTTAGGTAAGAATTGTTTTATGGCAAATTACATAATCACGGGTACGTGTTTTTGTGGAAAGACTTAACATTTTTCATGCATTCGCATGTGGAAAACAGAAGGTGTTTCCTTGAAATGTTACAATTTTATTTATTTTAAAGTTTGACAGGTGAGACAAGTAATCCTAGCCATTCCACGGTGCCTGTCAGGAAGAGGATATTTAGAGTAGAAACGACCTCTAGCGGAAAGTTGGAAGTTGGAAAAGGTGACAATACTGATCATCGATATATAGTGTTATACTCCACCAAAAAAAAAACATACATAGCTTGACAGCACGATGGTCGGTTTTGTTCAGAGTGTTGGACCTGTATTGAGAAAATGAGGAAATCTTGCTCAACCCTACCACGAGGCGGATCCCTAACTAATTAAGAGGAAGATGAAGAAAATATTTTTTTAGGGATTCGTCTCTCCCATTTTTCGTTGATAGTTTTTTTTAAAGAAGGCAAAGTCCTGGGGCTATTGGAAAAATTTACCTAAATGAATTCTTAGGCCAACTGGCGAAATTTACCGTATTTGCCTTGTTCCATAAAATAAATCTCCCGCTCGCGCCATATATTTTGACCCATTTTCGTAGAAAAATATATTTTTTCCTTGTGTGGCCTTACATAAAAAAGATAACCCAGATAGAGAAAGAGAAGGTGAAAGAGAAGAAAAAAAGAAAACGGTTGCTTGAAGTTTTTAATTGTTAAACATGTTGATTTGATAATACATTTGATGGCAGTACTAATCAGATTAACTGTTTGATGAACTGGTGATATTTTATTTAGGTTGTTTGGCTGGTTTGGAGGAGGTGATGACTAGTTGGCTGTATTTCTTACTCGCTCACACACGACTGACTGATTATGACTGACTGAGTGACTGACTTACTCACCTTTCACTCACTGAGGGACTCAGTGGGGACTAATTTACTGATTTAGTCACTCTCCCACTCATTCACTCACTCACACACTCACTGAGGTACACGTTTGGGGATTAACTTACTGAATAACTCACTCCCTCATTCACTAACACACCCACTCACTCTCCTACTCACTCAGTCACTCACTCCTCCATCCACATACACACTCCCTCCCCCACTTACTCATTCCCTCCCTCATTCTATCACTCACTCATTCACTCATCTACTCATTCCTCACACAATTATTCACACACTCAATCACCTTCCCTCTCAATCCCGCACTTATTCACTCCCTCACTCACTAACTCACTTACACTCATTCACTCACACACGTACAAAATGTATCACCCACACACTTACTCACACATTCAAAGGCTCATTCATTCACTGACTGACGGGCTTGTTGGCGGTCTGATTGACTGACAGACGGGCTGTACAGACAATCCCTGCTTCAATATAATCACAACGCCCGGAAACCGAGCCAGGAAAACACTCGTAGTTCTTCATCAGCTGGACTCGTTCTCACATGAAATACGACTTCTCCTCACATAACAGCCTTGGTTAATTTTGGACGCTTTCTTGTCTATAATTGATTTTGCTTGCCACCTCCGTTAAAGAGAAAAACATAAAACAGTCCCCCTGCCTGCCTCTGACCTTTCCGATTGACAGTCTGACGGCCAGCCTCACATGTCAAAGATATACTTGTGTTATTTAGAAATGTCAGGGGTCGGGTCAGCCCGCAATCAATGGCTCAAGGGGTTTTTTCATTTTTTTTTGGTTTCAGGAATAAACATAAGATCAAATATCTCATGGATAATGGTTTATAATGTGATCAAAGGGTCAATTCTGGGCGAAGTTCTCTCTCGCCACATACACACACAAATATATAATACACACACACACACACACACACATATATATACATGTATATATGTGTGTACGTGTGTGTGTGTGTGTTAGTAGTTATGTAAAAAAGAAAAGTGGTGCTTCTAATATGAAGGAACTTATTTATTATCACTTGATATACATATTAAAGAATACCTTTTATTTAATCATCTATATATAAATAAACGTTTTGTTTATTTGACCGAGATTTAAGTCAAAATTTTCATTTTTACAAAAACGCGATCTTTACCCTGGCAATAACCTGGCAGTATGCATTCAACAGTAAAATTTGATTGAAATATCTACAAATATCTCCAGGCGGTTTTTTTATTGCAAATCTCTATATCTTCTCTCTATCTTTTTAAATGTTAATTTTATAAAATGACAAATTGACCGATGATACTTTGTTACAAGTGGTCTGTAACCGCTTTATAAAACAAGATAAAAAACTACACATTTTTCATAACATGTTTTCAAACATGAGCCATATCCCTGTAAAGAGGGTATAGTTGACTGAAAGATGTTTTTTGAGAAAATGGTAAAAAAAAAACTGTTTGTAGAAAGAGTAATTTTGTCTTAGCTGGCTAACTGAAATGTAAATGAAAGTGCCATTTGTATAACATGGATCCGTATTATCATCTAATTTAATTTACTTCCTCTCAACCTTTCAACCAGCTGTCCAGTCTGTAAGTGTCAAATTCTGAAGGGGGGGGGGGGGGTTATGATCCTTACACTGATTAACGGTCAATAAACAGGCCGATTATTAATCAGGTCACCTGGTTAACCTGGTCTTTAATTATTAAAGGTCAATAAAGAGGGCCCAGTTTATCATGATATACAGTGCTCAGGCTCCAAAGACCTCTGACTGATGTTCACCCCTAAAGATAACAATCAATCTTCAGTCTATTTGTAAACCAATCAGAAACTGAAGTATGCGTTGGTTTGTTTGCACTTTAAGTGATGTTAAATAGTCATGTAAAAAAGGAACCTATTTTTCCTAAATGATGTACTATAATGTCAATAACACATTCTTTGTGACAAGCTGGTTATAACAAAAGACTTGTAAATCATTTATTTTCTGAAAAAATATGAATTTATGATTTTTAGACGATCATTAGACCTTAATCATAAATATAGATATATAACTACTGATGGAGATGTAATAAAAAGTAACAAATATAAAGGTATCCAGATACAGGCATTTATAATGTACAGTATTAAAATTTATGTAGACATATTTGAATTCACACACGGCAATTCAGTCTTTTCCGAGAACAGATCAACGGCACAAGATAATGTCCATACAGTAAAGATGTCCATGTACAGAAAAACCTTTCATAAAAAACCCTTTAATTTACAAGATAAATCAGACGTTGAGAAGTGGGTTGTTTTAAAATCAAATTTAGTTCATGTGACGGATTTTTGTCGCTCGTGATTTGTAGCCGTGCCAGTAAAAATAAATTAAATATCAATAGTATGTAGGGTGACAAAGGGAGCGCTCGATCAAAGGTAACACCATACGAACCGCGTATTGGCCTGTGGCAACCATTCAGGGTATATTTGTCTACACTCAACATCAAACGCGCCTTTTCAGGACTGGTCACCTTCATAGTACATACTATTTCTATAAAATCGAAAATTCACTTCATACACACGGAAGCAGGGAAAAGACGCGAAACGTCTTCACAAAAACGATTACACTTGCATTTTTTTATCATTGCATCTACAAATGTGTCAACCGTAAGAAAAACGTGTTAGGTTTGTAATGTTTACATTAGCAGAGAAAACCTGTGAAAACTGAATCTTTTGTATTTACTTCTATTCCCTATCTTTTCCATTAGTTCTACAGGTATTTGAATAAGATCAAAGGGATTCGTGGCCCGGATGTCTTGAAAGAAACCACCTGTCAATAGCAGCCCTCCAGGGTGTCACGTGATGTCACGTGATAGTTTACAAGGCCTCGCTCACTCATGTCACTGAGGAATGTTAAAATGTTTTTAGTTTAAAAAATATGAAACCACGTGGTTTTTGACGTAACCAGAGAAGAGAATGATTAACAGTTTCTTCACCAGGGCGGGGGTCATCTGGAGAACGCTTGAAGAAATGAGTTTCATTGTGGTACAGAGAGTTTTACGTTTTTAACTCTGGTCACCCACTGACCCTTAAATATTACCTCGGAAACGAAAAATATGTAGCTGATTTTCAGCTGTAATTATTGTCCCACGCAAACAAGACTCTTACTAAGTTCAATTCAGCTATGGACTGGTTGGTCTATAACTAAGGTCGTCAATATAGGGGGTATGGGGGGTATACATTCCCCCACTTTTCAGCAAGCGGGGTGGTCAATGTAATCATCCCCCTATTCAGAGAATAATACATTTGTATTTATATACTGCAAATGAAACATGTCAATAAATAGATTTATATAGACTCTGGGTTATGAGTTATGAGTTATATATAATATTATATCTAAACCTGGTTTAGAAAAAAACTTATACTGGAAGCAAACCTTATTATTTAAAACCTTATACTTGATTGTCATAATTGAAATGTGATTAAGAAAATATATTTGAAATGTGTCATACAGACTTTGATATATTTAAAATGTGTCATACAGACTTTGATATATTTGAAATGTGTCATACAGACGCTAAAAAGGTATATATATATATATATATATATATGTGTGTGTGTGTGTGTGTGTGTGTGTCTGTGAGTCATTTCCCAACTCCCTACCCGAAAATGTATTGACGCCACTGGATATAACGCATACTTCAAAATACTCAGTGTAATGCATATAGCACCGATAGACGCATGGTATCTTCTGAGAAAATTTGAGGCTAGCTAGTCACCTCCCTTCACTTTTGAATGTAAGTTATTTCTGGCTTACTCGGCTTGTATGTTATGGAACTGTAGGTAAAATCGGCTATGAACGGTTCTTATAACGCCTCTCCGTGACGGACGTTTATCCTTGTTTATCTACAAGCTATAAGGAAACACGGTACACGCGGCCATGCTGAGAAAAAGAAAAAAACTGAAAGGTTGGTGGTTGCATATGTGCTGAAGTTAGTAGGTAGCTGAAAAAACACCGTTAGCAAACTTCTGCACCATATAACTTGCCACCAGATGTCTTTGAATATGTTAAGATTATTTTGGCAGGGCCTCAAAATGTTATAAAAAAAGTGAATGTAAATAAATTATAGATGTTAGATATCGGAATAACTCCTTTTAAGAATGTCCCGGCCAGCAAAATATCAGGCCTACAGCAGGAATCGTAGAACTTTGACATTTTCAGCTTTCCCATCGAAAGCAATAACTACAGGTTTGCCCTTCCGCACTAAAATTTGCCTTTCCGCTAAAGATACATCCTGCCATAATATCAAACTTTCAGTCACACTTTGCTCAGTGTAAACCAGTTTCTGCCATATTACATGCACACTTCCATGCAAAAGGACTGAATGTTTTCAAAAGTAACCCTGTTATACAGAAACCCGATTGTGCAGTGAAAATAACAGGAAAATGTAGGAGATGAGGGTCTTAATGCCGGAAAGTATAAGAAATTATAGACCTTTTTATAGGAAAATATAGGAAACATAAGGAGACCACCTAAAAATATTCCGTTATGTGTCATGTTTGTCACTACTTATTAGCTACTAATGTGGGAAATATCTAAGTGTTCAACTTTCCAAAGGATCGGTACAAAATGTAAAATGACTCTCCGTGCACGTGTTTGCCTGTATGAGAGGGCGTTATTATGACCTCTGGCCTACAGGAACCAACAATGCAGTGGTTGAAGACCATTGGATTTAAAAACTTTGATCTGGTCACGAAATTCATGACTGAATTAGCTGGACTAAATCGATGTAAAAAGGTTATGGTAGTTTATCCGTTTATATATCTATGAGTATTCTCATTCATAAAAAAACTACAAAAATAATATGTACGTAATATAAATATAACCAATGAATTTTAAAAAAATAATTGACAAATTATATGTATTTATTACAATATATACCAGGATGTTTGCAAACTCATAAAAGAGCCATACATATGGCCTTGAGTCTTGATACGAGTGATCCATGCCATGACATTATTTACACATGGACAAAAAAGCGTTTTTGTAGTCTGTCTAAAACAAATCTTGAAATTTTAGAACAACACAAATTCAGGAATACAACTGCACCTTTTTTATTTATACAACGGCACATCAGAATATACCCTGTTTTCTCTTTTCTTTGTGTCAGTGCTGCCCAATAATCAGCGGGGACCCTTTTATTCTTATTTAAAATACATAGGCACAGAAGTTTTGTTAAAATCTTGTATTATACATTTTAAATCATTTTCATATTGTGTGTTATTTGTCTTGACTTTTCTGTTTTTCGAACGTGCAGGTTCGGACGACCCTTCGCGTATAACATTTCATCACATATATAAATTTTGCAATTAAAAGGGAACCGTTATGGTGCAATATTTTCCATATATTCAACAATTATTTGGATCGTGTCAAAAACACGACTCAGACCATATGGAAGTAACATATATACCAACTGCTGTCTATCGCTAAATCAGAAAAAAAAACTGATACCAATTTATTCTACCTCGTAACCCTGTGTTTGTCTGGTCAAAGTTGTTTCAGGCACTCTGTTACAGTTATACAATAACAGCTATCTAACTATTGTTGTGTTATGACCGATGGAAAACAATCACTTCAGGAATCGGGGGATACCTATCACAAAAGGAAAAGGTGGCGGTTATAGTCTAATATCACTGTAGCCATGACAACATGAAAATCAGGCTTCTGAAATAAACTGACGGGCCTCGGCTGCAGTTCATCAAAAACTGACGTTTGCAGGCTGTCGCTAATATCAATAACGATGTCCCCCCCCCCCCCCCCGGCGGAGTATGAAACCTATATGTAGCCATGATAAGCGCATGAGGGTTATTCGGATTTATTTTACCTGACCAAAATGGCACGTACCAGTTCACGTGTGGATTGAGAGAGCGCACCCTTGTGGTAATGACTTTGACCAGGAGCTCGCTGAAAAATACCTACTTTAATACCCATGAATAAATAACTGAATTTCATCGATTATTCATATATACATAAATACACCTGATAATTGGTTCTTATCGGAGTTTTAAAATTTTCTGTTCCATTTCTGTATTATATGTATAAATAGACATATATACTTACATGCATTAAAAATTGGTTCATTAAATATTCATAATATATAAATAAGCTATATATATATAAATATATAAATATATATATATATATATATATATATATATATAAATATATATGTAGACTAGAGATGAAACAATTAAAGTTCAACCTTACAACCTAAAGGGCCTTTGTCACTGCTTTAAAGGTGAGCACTACAGTCCTCGTTGGATGTTGACGAAGAACCTTTGATTGCAAGTTTGTGCAGTTCTAAGAATTTTCTTAAAATAAAACCTGACAGCCGGGAATCAATTTGTGTCCTTTATTTTTATTCAGACTGGGACAGTTGGGCTGCTGGTGGACGCTCTGTCCATCTCAGTCTCCTCCAAATCTCTTCATCTAAAACTGATCAATAGAGATGAAGGCGGCTGCGGAATCTGGATGGAGAAGAGGCCACTGATTTTATCTTCAAGTGGCCGTTCCCTTGATGGACCTTTCTGAAGCGGGGGCCAGCAACTGGCGACATTTTCTTTTAAGTATATGCTGTATACCGCAGGCTTGTTTATTGCATCTCCATATGACCCTTTAGGTACCTGGCGTGTTAAAATGCTGCAAAGTACTGGCCTCCAAGCAAGCAGACTGACGGTCCCCGATATCGCGTATTCTCTGAAGACGTTACACCTCACTGTCTCCAGAGAGGAAATCACATTTACAAGGAAATTACAGCGGTGTGAGGTCAGGGCCGGGAAACTGAATCTCCGAGTCTCTGATTGGGTCTGATTAGATCACTGTTTGTCCATTGATGGATGGCACAACAAGTCGGTATCCTGCGCAAATCAACAATTCGGGCAGGTAAATCCTGCTCAGATCCAAAATCTGGATATTTGTGCACCGTGCAGAAAGCAAAACAAGAAGGCAAGCTCAACAACGCAAATCATATAGACTATGTAGTTTTAACATAATTATATATATATATATATATATATATATATATATATATATATATACATATATATGTATGAAAATTGATGGTATAGCCGTGTTAGTTTGTATTCGGAGTGTAGGGAAAGAGAAAAAGTGACGCCTTTATATAGACTAACTCTTTTATTAACACACGAGATTTAGCAGCGCACAGGCGTTTTCGTCAGGTTGTGAGAGGACTAACAAGATCTAGCAAAACAACTACAACAAGGACCCGTGGTCCGAACGGCCTGCTAGGTCAAGGTAAACAACTATCACACAGACCCGTGGTCCGAACGGCCTGCTAGGTCAAGGTAAACAACTATCACACAGACCCGTTGTCCAAATGACCTGTTAGGTCAAGGTAAACAACTACAATACATACCCGTGGTCCAAACGGCCTGCTAGGTCAAACTAAACAACTACAACACAGACCCGTGGTCCAAATGACCTGTTAGTTCAAAGGTAAACAACTATCACACATACCTGTGGTCCAAACGGCCTGCTAGGTCAAACTAAATAACTACAACACAGACCCGTGGTCCAAATGACCTTTTAGTTCAAAGGTAAACAACTATCACACAGACCCGTGGTCCAAATGACCTGCTAGGTCAAGATAAACAACAATCACACAGACCCGTGGTCCGAACGGCCTGCTAGGTCAAGATAAACAACTATCACACAGACCCGTGGTCCGAACGGCCTGCTTGGTCAACGTTAACAACTATCACACAGACCCGTGGTCCGCACGGCCTGCTAGGTCAAGATAAACAACTATCACACAGACCCGTGGTCCGAACGGCCTGCTAGGTCAAGATAAACAACTATCACACAGACCCGTGGTCCGAACGGCCTGCTTGGTCAAGGTTAACAACTATCACACAGACCCGTGGTCCGAACGGCCTGCTAGGTCAAGGTAAACAACTATCACACAGACCCGTGGTCCAAACGGCCTGCTAGGTGAAGTTAAACAACTACAACACAGACCCGTGGTCCGAATGACCTGTTAGGTCAAAGGTAAACAACTACAACACGGACCCGTGGTCCAAATGACCTGTTAGGTCAAGGTAAACAACTACAACACGGACCCGTGGTCCAAATGACCTGTTAGGTCAAGGTAAACAACTACAATACATACCCGTGGTCCAAACGGCCTGCTAGGTCAAACTAAACAACTACAAGACAGACCCGTGGTCCAAATGACCTGTTAGTTCAAAGGTAAATAACTATCACACATACCCGTGGTCCAAACGGCCTGCTAGGTCAAACTAAACAACTACAACACAGACCCGTGGTCCAAATGACCTTTTAGTTCAAAGGTAAACAACTATCACACAGACCCGTGGTCCAAATGACCTGCTAGGTCAAGATAAACAACAATCACACAGACCCGTGGTCCGAACGGCCTGCTAGGTCAAGATAAACAACTATCACACAGACCCGTGGTCCGAACGGCCTGCTTGGTCAACGTTAACAACTATCACACAGACCCGTGGTCCGCACGGCCTGCTAGGTCAAGATAAACAACTATCACACGGACCCGTGGTCCGCACGGCCTGCTAGGTCAAGATAAACAACTATCACACAGACCCGTGGTCCGAACGGCCTGCTAGGTCAAGATAAACAACTATCACACAGACCCGTGGTCCGAACGGCCTGCTTGGTCAAGATAAACAACTATCACACAGACCCGTGGTCCAAACGACCTGTTAGGTCAAGGTAAACAACTACAACACAGACCCGTGGTCCAAACGGCCTGCTAGGTCAAGGTAAACAACTACAACACAGACCCGTGGTCCAAATGACCTGTTAGGTCAAAGGTAAACAACTACAAAACAGACCCGTGGTCCAAATGACCTGTTAGTCAAGGTAAACAACTACAACACAGACCCGTGGTCCAAACGGCCTGCTAGGTCAAGGTAAACAACTACAACACATACCCGTGATCCAAATGACCTGTTAGGTCAAAGGTAAACAACTACAACACAGACCCGTGGTCCAAATGACCTGTGAGGTCAAAGGTTAACAACTACAAAACAGACCGGTGGTCCAAATGCCCTGTTAGGTCAAGGTAAACAACTACAACACAGACCCGTGGTCCAAATGACCTGTTAGGTCAAGGTAAACAACTACAACACGGACCCGTGGTCCAAATGACCTGGTAGGTCAAAGGTAAACAACTACAAAACAGACCCGTGGTCCAAATGACCTGTTAGGTCAAGGTAAACAACTACAACACGGACCCGTGGTCCAAATGACCTGTTAGGTCAAGGTAAGCAACTACAACACGGACCCGTGGTCCAAATGACCTGCTAGGTCAAGATAAACAACTATCACACAGACCCGTGGTCCGAACGGCCTGCTTGGTCAAGGTTAACAACTATCACACAGACCCGTGGTCCGAACGGCCTGCTAGGTCAAGGTAAACAACTATCACACGGACCCGTGGTCCAAACGGCCTGCTAGGTGAAGTTAAACAACTACAACACAGACCCGTGGTCCGAATGACCTGTTAGGTCAAAGGTAAACAACTACAACACGGACCCGTGGTCCAAATGACCTGTTAGGTCAAGGTAAACAACTACAACACGGACCCGTGGTCCAAATGACCTGTTAGGTCAAGGTAAACAACTACAATACATACCCGTGGTCCAAACGGCCTGCTAGGTCAAACTAAACAACTACAACACAGACCCGTGGTCCAAATGACCTGTTAGTTCAAAGGTAAACAACTATCACACATACCCGTGGTCTAAACGGCCTGCTAGGTCAAACTAAACAACTACAACACAGACCCGTGGTCCAAATGACCTTTTAGTTCAAAGGTAAACAACTATCACACAGACCTGTGGTCCAAATGACCTGCTAGGTCAAGATAAACAACAATCACACAGACCCGTGGTCCGAACGGCTTGCTAGGTCAAGATAAACAACTATCACACAGACCCGTGGTCCGAACGGCCTGCTAGGTCAAGATAAACAACTATCACACAGACCCGTGGTCCGAACGGCCTGCTTGGTCAACGTTAACAACTATCACACAGACCCGTGGTCCGAACGGCCTGCTAGGTCAAGGTAAACAACTATCACACAGACCCGTGGTCCAAACGGCCTGCTAGGTGAAGTTAAACAACTACAACACAGACCCGTGGTCCGAATGACCTGTTAGGTCAAAGGTAAACAACTACAACACGGACCCGTGGTCCAAATGACCTGTTAGGTCAAGGTAAACAACTACAACACGGACCCGTGGTCCAAATGACCTGTTAGGTCAAGGTAAACAACTACAACACGGACCCGTGGTCCAAATGACCTGTTAGGTCAAGGTAAACAACAATCACACAGACCCGTGGTCCGAACGGCCTGCTAGGTCAAGATAAACAACTATCACACAGACCCGTGGTCCAAACGGCCTGCTAGGTCAAGGTAAACAACTACAACACAGACCCGTGGTCCGAACGGCCTGCTAGGTCAAGGTAAACAACTACAACACAGACCCGTGGTCCGAACGGCCTGCTAGGTCAAGGTAAACAACTACAACACAGACCCGTGGTCAAAATGACCTGTTAGGTCAAGGTAAACAACTACAACACGGACCCGTGGTCCAAATGACCTGTTAGGTCAAGGTAAACAACTACAACACGGACCCGTGGTCAAAATGACCTGTTAGGTCAAGGTAAACAACTACAACACAGACCCGTGGTCCAAACGGCCTGCTAGGTCAAGGTAAACAACTACAACACAGACCCGTGGTCCAAATGACCTGTTAGGTCAAAGGTAAACAACTACAAAACAGACCCGTGGTCCAAATGACCTGTTAGTCAAGGTAAACAACTACAACACAGACCCGTGGTCCAAACGGCCTGCTAGGTCAAGGTAAACAACTACAACACATACCCGTGATCCAAATGACCTGTTAGGTCAAAGGTAAACAACTACAACACAGACCCGTGGTCCAAATGACCTGTGAGGTCAAAGGTTAACAACTACAAAACAGACCGGTGGTCCAAATGCCCTGTTAGGTCAAGGTAAACAACTACAACACAGACCCGTGGTCCAAATGACCTGTTAGGTCAAGGTAAACAACTACAACACGGACCCGTGGTCCAAATGACCTGGTAGGTCAAAGGTAAACAACTACAAAACAGACCCGTGGTCCAAATGACCTGTTAGGTCAAGGTAAACAACTACAACACGGACCCGTGGTCCAAATGACCTGTTAGGTCAAGGTAAGCAACTACAACACGGACCCGTGGTCCAAATGACCTGTTAGGTCAAGGTAAACAACTACAACACAGACCCGTGGTCCGAACGGCCTGCTAGGTCAAGGTTACCAACTACAACACAGACCCGTGGTCCAAATGTCCTGTTAGGTCAAAGGTAAACAACTACAAAACAGACCCGTGGTCCGAACGGCCTGCTAGGTCAAGGTAAACAACTACAACACGGACCCGTGGTCCAAATGTCCTGTTAGGTCAAGGTAAACAACTACAACACAGACCCGTGGTCCAAACGGCCTGCTAGGTCAAGGTAAACAACTACAACACAGACCCGTGGTCCAAACGGCCTGCTAGGTCAAGGTAAACAACTACAACACAGACCCGTGGTCCAAATGACCTGTTAGGTCAAAGGTAAACAACTACAACACAGACCCGTGGTCCAAATGACCTGTTTGGTCAAGGTAAACAACTACAACACAGACCAGTGGTCCGAACGGCCTGCTAGGTCAAGGTAAACAACTACAACACAGACCCGTGGTCCAAATGACCTGTTATGTCAAGATAAACAACTTCAACACGGACCCGTGGTCCAAATGACCTGTTAGGTCAAGGTAAACAACTACAACATGGACCCGTGGTCCAAATGACCTGTTATGTCAAGGTAAACAACTACAACACAGACCCGTGGTCCAAACGGCCTGCTAGGTCAAGGTAAACAACTACAACACAGACCCGTGGTCCAAATGACCTGTTAGGTCAAAGGTAAACAACTACAAACAGACCCGTGGTCCAAATGACCTGTTAGGTCAAGGTAAACAAATACAACACAGACCCGTGGTCCAAACGGCCTGCTAGGTGAAGGTTAACAACTACAACACATACCCGTGGTCCAAATGACCTGTTAGGTCAAAGGTAAAGAACTACAACACAGACCCGTGGTCCAATTGACCTTAGAGGTCAAAGGTAAACAACTACAAAACAGACCGGTGGTCCAAATGACCTTTTAGGTCAAGGTAAACAACTACAACACAGACCCGTGGTCCAAATGACCTGTAAGGTCAAGGTAAACAACTGCATCACGGACCCGTGGTCCAAATGACCTGTTAGGTCAAAGGTAAACAACTACAAAACAGACCCGTGGTCCAAATGACCTGTTAGGTCAAGGTAAACAACTACAACACGGACCCGTGGTCCAAATGACCTGTTAGGTCAAGGTAAGCAACTACAACACAGACCCGTGGTCCAAATGACCTGTTAGGTCAAGGTAAACAACTACAGCACAGACCCGTGGTCCAAACGGCCTGCTAGGTCAAGGTAAACAACTACAACACAGACGCGTGGTCCAAATGACCTGTTAGGTCAAAGGTAAACAACTACAAAACAGACCCGTGGTCCGAACGGCCTGCTAGGTCAAGGTAAACAACTACAACACAGGCCCATGGTCCAAATGACCTGGTAGGTCAAATGTAACCAACTACCACACAGACCCGTGGTCCAAATGACCTGCTAGGTCAAATGTAAACAACTACAACACAGACCCGCGGTCCAAATGACCTGTTAGGTCAAGGTTAACAACTACATTACAGACGGGTGGTCCAAACGGCCTGCTAGGTCAAACTAAACAACTACAACACAGACCCGTGGTCCAAACGGCCTTCTAGGTCAAGGTAAACAACTATCACACAGACCCGTGGTCCAGACGGACTGCTAGGTCAAGGTAAAAAACTACCACACAGACTCATGGTCTAAACGGCCTGCTAGGTGAAGATAAATAACTAACACACAGATCGGTGGTCCAAGCTGACTGTTAGGTCAAAGTAAAACAACTACAACACAGACCGGTGGTCCAAACGGCCTGCTAGGTCAAGGTAAACAACTACAACACAGACCGGTGGTCCAAACGGCCTGCTAGGTCAAGGTAAACAACTACAACACGGACCAGTGGTCCAAATGACCTGTTAGGTCAAGATAAACAACTAACACACAGACCCCTGGTCCGTAGGTCTGTTAGGTAATGGTAAAACAAATTACACACAGGCCCGTGGTCCAAACGGCCTGCTAGGTCAAGGTAAACAACTACAACACGGACCCGTGGTCCACCTGGACCTTTAGGTTTTCATTATTGCAAGAGATTCATTAAGACGCCACCTGCCTTAAACTCGACCCCTGACCTCCATTTTAAGTAAAGCCTACCGAGCATCACTTTAACCGGAAATGTAGGAGAAGCCTGCCTCGTTTTGGATAACGCACGCGTCATGCTAGAACCCTTTTTAGTGGGTGTATTAGGTGCGGGCAGCCCTGCCAGGGAAAACAGCAGAATGTAAACACAGTGCGGTTCTTCCTGTACACACACAATACTAAGAACGCCCGCCTATAGAAAACTTGTGCTCAGAACTAGATTCTGTAGGAAACATACATTGCAGAATGGCCATTTGAAGAAATGCAGTGGGAAGTATCTAAACCATCCTTTGGTCAGCCCTACATGTTGTTTTATTAGTATGAAGGTTTCAGAGTACATTTACCAAGTGTTAACGGAAAATGTTAATGGAAAAGACTCACCAAAGTTACTTAAGATAAGAGGCGACAGAAACCACTTTTGGTTCTCTATGACTGTGGGAAATACCTCTGCATTGTGCTGTGTTTTCAATACAATTTCTTTCCAATCAGTGTCTTCCATAAATAACTAATCCTTAAAAACGTCGGGTACCAGTCTAGACTGAGGTCTGATTTGCTGACCACAGGATGAATGATCGGACTGGCATGACGGATGACACAGCCCCCTTGGCACAATCCCAAAAAAAATACCCGTTATTTCTTTTAGTTTGTGTATATTATTTATTTCCTATAGAAAAAAAGACCTTCGCCAGGACTGTGAATATATTCACTTATTCAGCCCATATTCCCATACACAAACAGGCATATGTGACTGCACATTTGTGAATATCCATTTAAATATTCCTTTGGCCCGATCTTGACCAAAATCTAATCGATTCTTCATTAGCCTATACCCGAGGTCCCCTGAAATGTCCATGGGATTCCGTTCAGGACTGCGTTAGTTATGCTGTGAACAAAAACACACACCCATGCACAAGCACATAAACATACACACGAAAGGGAATGAACATATATCCTCATGCTGGAGGCAATAGATGTGTTGAAACCTTTGTTTAAATGGCAACATTAGTTATCTCATCTGCTAAGTTCATCCGGCCAGAGACAATGCTCTCGGTAGCTTGCCCCTCTTCAGATAATTGTAGACAAAACTCGACAAGAAAGTTCATTCAGCTCAATAGAATGTACAGAAGTCTTTGCTTTTCTCTTAGATAACCTGAGATTATTACGAACAAAAATATGCAAAATCATATATCTCTATGAGATATAAAGGAAACTGGTATACTTTTAAAGCACATATATATTAATTATTAAATTACTAAATTTTCTTCTCTGTGCTAACAAGCGCCGGAAGGCTTCCGGCCGCAGACAATAAAGTATTCGTCTGTGATTTGAAGGACATTGTTCAGATTATCCGTAATCCTGTGTTATAGGCACCAAACGTATAATGTGTTTTATTTCTGGTGTTTCAGGTTTGAAATCCATTAAAAAAAACATGTACATTTTGGCATGAAGAGCTTATTCCGCTTTTTCTCCAGTTCACCTATCCCATTGAAATCTTTTAGAAAACAAAAGCCAAACCAAATTATCAACTGTTATTTCAATTTTAATTTCTTGCTGACGAAGAAATATATCAAAGCGAAAACTCCTATTGTTCTAGCTTGACATTTTTTTATTATCAAATTCCATTGTTGTTTGGTTTTTTAATTATTTATGGCAATTTAAGTATAAATTGTAGTAAATATGACATTTCTCTCTTTCTTATTAAAAATGTCGGTAAAATGTAGTGAAGTAGGTAACATATTCCGTTCCAATATGTTGGACCAGAATTGTTTCAAGGCAACTTACATAAACATAGGTATTTTTGTGGTAAGGACTCCCGGAATAAGTAATAATAGTCCCGGCCGTCCAACAATGCTTATCAGGAAGAGATTCGTTTCGAGTAAAAAATGATCACTGGCGGCAGGGTGTAAGTCAATAGGTTTTATGCTTTTGCGTAACCAGGCCTAATCAATACAGATAGCGTATTGTTTCAGAATTTACTATACGTGTAGTACATACATATTTAGCATGCTGACATTATACTGTGTGATTGTGATGTCCATGTACCAGCGAGGCAGCCTGTATTCCGTGACCCCGGGATGCGTCATCTGTGGACCCGAGGAGACCGTTGGTAGCATCACATTGATTCCCCTGTGTTTGACATCACGAATACATCATCAATAATTGGTCATACATGTATAGGGTTTAGTAGCAGGTACCAGCCAGGCCGCTCAAAGCCTGCAACTGGCTGGCTGTAGCTTTTATTCGATTAGCACTAAGCACCTGTATAATGGGATAAGTGAGAATGGACCGGCACTCCCTCACGATGACAATCCCAGTGTGAAATGCACAGGAACCCGGCTGCCAAAGAGGAGTTTATCAAGGACTGACTGGTGGGTCAAGCTAAGGGTTGTAGGGGTCATGTAGTCAAATTGTCTTGACCAAGACTGAAGTGACATACATACTTCAGTCTTGACAAAAAGCTTGTCCTGACCAAGACTGAAGTGACATACATACATCAGTCTTGACAAAAAGCTTGTCCTGACCAAGACTGAAGTGATATACATACTTCAGTCTTGACAAAAAGCTTGTCCTGACCAAGACTGAAGTGACATACATACTTCAGTCTTGGCAAAAAGCTTGTCCTGACCAAGACTGAAGTGACATACATACTTCAGTCTTGGCAAAAAGCTTGTCCTGACCAAGACTGAAGTGACATAAGTTAAAATGAAACGTCAGGCTCCTTGACAAGTAGTCAGGGTACTACTTACATACGCATAATGTATGATCAATGTTTGTTATTATTAATCTATATCATAACAGACGAATGGTGGTGCCACTCAAACGTTGTCTCGCCGCTCATCTGTGACCACGCCTCGGGCATGACGGAGTTAGGTCTGGAACTGTCGGGAACAATGACAAATGTGTCCTAAGGGTGTCATTTTTCTCTATGTTCCCATGCATCCTGACAAATTTTCCATCGCACAGCCATATTTCAGATACTACGCTAGTGTATCCAGTATATAAACTTTCAGGGAGATATTCCGTATTTGGAATGAATTGTTCTTTAAGTGTGAAATAATGATAGTAAGACTAACATTATCATGTGTGATTAAGATTATTGATAAAGCAGACAACTATGATTATTTAACGGTCATTCCAATATACCTGCATTTGATAGTGTCAGACTCACTGGGTGTCATGAAAACTCTTCTTAATTTTATTAATGTTTCAATTATGAACCTAGATATCACAGATATTCAGCTGATGACTCCCGTAGACACATCGTAGCTAAATTCACGTTTCTCCTCGCTCCTGATTTTACAATAGATCGTACCCGTGAATATAGTCAGGAAGACGGTGCAGTGGGCCAGAACGGAAGTGACATATCTTTTGAAGAAACGACAGGGTAAACTATAATGACGGTTAAAGTTGTCGTCTGGCCGTTGTTTGTTTAAATCGGCAGGGACAAGTGAGTACTATATTTATAGTATACCGTGAATATCTGCAGGTAATATACATTCTCGGTTACTGATTGAGAATATATTTAGAATATAATATTTTAACGCTACACCCTGATCCGTACCCGTGGTTTTCGCATACCAGGGGACCCGAATGTTGTGGCAAATGCATGTGTTATATTATATACTAATTATATTACATTACATTATATTATAATTTATTATAAATTATTATAATTTATTTTTATTAATATATTATAATGTATTTTATATAATATCTTATATTATATGATTTATTTTATATTACAATTATTTTTTAATATTACATGTAAATATATAATTATGTTCTCTTACTTACAGTGTATTTATCAAATTTATACACCAGGCCGTGTACGGTGTAATGATATATCCGCCCATGTAGTCAAACGGGTGAGGAAGGAAACCTGGCAAGATTGGACACAGGTGCAAGTTCAAAACAGATAGTTTATTTTAATTTGTATCAGACGGAGACTCTAAAATAAAGACTTACACAAGCTATAAGACAAAATAAAGCTTCTGAAGCATCCAGCCTCAATGACGACAAGCTTCATCACGTGACTCTGGTGGGCGCAGCTGAGAGAGTGAAGCTCCCACTCACCAAGAAGAAACGGCAAATTTACGGACTCCATTCTCATACAAATATATTGGTCCGGGTATTGATGTGATTATTTCTCACAATAACGAGAAGAGCCGGGAATTTTCACTCGGTATGTTTGAGGAAGGATATACCTTAACACAGTCATAAATATTCAACCGGTTTTATTCGGTCATGATAACAAAATCTGTCGATATAGAAAATACAGAAAGCTTCATTATGATGCAGGTCTGAACGTACTATCTGAATATTAAAAACCATTCATATAAACGAGACGGAAGGAACCGCCCAGCCAGCAGTAATCCTAGCTTTACTGCCGCGGCTGTGAAACGTAATATTGTGATATAAGTGCAGATCTTTGCTGGAAAAGACCCAAATAAATTTAGATTAGTCTTCGTGAGGATAATCTTGCGTGATTTCGTCCACTCAATTTGCGTATTCTGAGTACCTTGGGGTTTCGCTAAATGTGTCATTATATCCGTTTTTCATTAAGTAAAGCGGGAGTCCACATGCAAAAAGTCAAGAAAGGCCAATTAAATCAGACGATAAATTGACGCAAAAATGGTATAAGGTGTAATTTGACGAGACGTGTAGCCAATGTAGCTCTAGTTTGTGAGCTGGAGTTAAAGAGTGTAAATATAACAAACGACACTGCCGAGTACGTTAAGGCCGCCAGCATTCTCAGTAAACAGTAATGTTCTCAGCGTTTCCGTGATGTGACGTAGCTTGTGCATGTCAGCGTGACATTTATATTGTATTGACTGCTCAGCCTTCAGATTTGTATATAATTCACGCCTGGACAGCTATATGCATTTATCCAAGGTACATGTAGGAAAAACAGTGACATAAAAAATACTAGAAATCTGCATTCCAAGGAATGCAAGCCTCCACCATGTGAACATTCAATTATTCGGCTCTTGTTGACATTTGTGAATATTTCTTAATTACGTTCCTCAATCCTGATCATGTGCCGGAAAACACCAAAATGTTATTTGGTTTTTTTTTTCCTGGCTCATTCCTGAAATGTCCTAAAAAGTTCACGAGATTCCGTTCATGATTGCGTGCGTGAGTTATATTGTGAACTAACAGGCACAAGAACGGGGATGAACTCATCACCTACATCATATATGCATATTACTTACACGCAAATTTACGAGGTTAACTATATGGTCGAAAAAGTGTGAGTAACGTGTATATTATCTAGGTATATCTATATTTTAACTGACGATGGTGATACTTCACCATTCTCACGACGCCCCTCTGTGTTTGCCCTTTAGCTGACGGGAACGACGTAGAATGTCACCTGAGGGGGTTATTTCCCATGTTATCCAAAAATCCTGAGACATTTGACACTATTTTACTAGGGGATTATCGCAGCATCATATATCACATGTAGGAAACAACGCCAGTTAACTCTGCATACATCAACTCCGACCACCAATGAACTCGGATGATACTTTAATCAAAACATTTATATATTTCTTTCAATTTCAAGCTATCAAAATTATCATAATATACTGCCGTATGCAAGAAATATCACGTTTGAGAATTTGTATTTGTTTGGTACTCGCCTGCCTGGCAAGTCGATAATATTAAACTTCACCACAATAATTACAAAATAATATACATACTCACACAGGTTTCAAGTATCTTACTCCTAGTAAGATCTTGTTCAATACATCATGAACCGTATCATTTATAGTGAGGAATTACATTGGGCACTTTACCAGTCCGCATGGACATGGCTTTTCAAGGTACCCCTTTTTTATTTACTAAGCATATACACATATGTACTCTTCTGGAAATATAATACCATCTGCCAAGGCTTCATGTTGAAACTATTTTTTTTTCGCCTGTTCACAGCAGAAATAACCTTGCACGGGGCGGAAACAGTAGCGTGAAGCATAAACATAGCGTTTTTCTCCGGTATCATAAATCAAGATGGCAACCTACTCTACAATCGAATTTCGTTGTAAGGGATTTACAAATAAATGCTAAGTTAAAACTTCTCTAGCACATTGTAGGTTTTGTTAGAAAGTATATTAAAAAAGTAATTATTTGTCTGGTTTATGTCGAGTGACAGCCTATACAAGTAGGCCACTTTAACGCTGGTACGCTGGTAGTAGATTTTCTAATGTCAGAGGGCCGAAATAGCGCTAATAGGAGCAATGCTTTGAAGCGTAACCCCAGTCATGTCGAACACTGCACGTTTATCAGTACGCACATACAGGAAATCTCAAATTTAGGCGAATTTTTTTGCGGAATGAACATAAAAGAATGCAACTGATCGTTCAAAATTTAGGCTTTTAAATTTTTTCTTGAGTACTGACAACAACAATTAAATACCTTCAATGGTACATTGGTAAGTAATATTGCATGTGTCGTGTTTGTAATAAGTGCATGAACTTTGATTGTCTCATAATATTAAAAGAGACAAAGAATCATTAATACTACTACTAATAATAATGGTTTATATATATATATATATAATTATATATATATATATATATATATATATATACGATACACAATAATTTCGTATTAATTAAATTAAATGAAAATACGTCTCGCAATACACTACCACTTATATCGCAAAATATTGCAATACGAAATTTGTTGGCGTACCCTTGGCCCGAGTATTTCATATGCACCTAGGTATTTCCTCTGTTGGTCATCACGTGTAGCTACGGGCGTGATAAGCGTTTAAATGTACACAGGTAGATACAAGCGTGACACGTGTTTTATACGTACACATGTAACTCCTGATTGGTCACCCCATGTAGATAAACGAGTGACACATGTTTTATACGTACACAATTATATCATCTGTTGGTTAACCCCTGTAGATTCAGTCTATGTTTTATATGTACACAGATATCTCTTGCGTTGGTCACCCCCTGAAGCTACAGGCGTGACACATGTTTTATATGTATACATGTATCTCCCGGATGGTCACCCCCTATAAATATATGCGTGACACATGTTTTAAATGTACACAGGTATCTCTTGCGTTGGTCAGCCCCTGTATCTACAGGCACAACGCGTTTTATACGTATACAGGTAGCTACAAGCCTGACAAGGTTTTATATGTACACAAGTATCTTCCACGTTGGTCACCACCTGTAACTACGGGCGTGACACGTGTTTTATATGTACACAGGTATCCCCTCTGTTGATCACCCCCTGTAGCTAAAGACGCTGTACATGTTTTCTATGTATCCTGATTAATATACGGTAACACTACACCAGTAGCTGATCAATATCAACAAAATACAGACCGCTGGCGAAATGTATTGACGGACCGAGTTAATGGTGAATGTTGTTCGTCCACGTGTCGGGGTACACACATAGGCAATGTGTACAGTAACGTTCATCATAATATTTGCTTTACACCTTGATCACTGACGGAATTGGTTAATTTACTATTCTTAACTCATCATGTCTTATTATTTGATTTCACAGACATCATTTTTAACAGATATCATTTTTTTCATAGATTTTTTTTTTATTTCAGATGCATTTTCCCGTAGGTTCTGGGAGGTTCATAGCCTAGCGGCCATATAAAGTTTGAACGTTTTAAGGCATTTCGTGCTTATTAAATAATGAATAAACAAATAATAATAATAATAATAATTATAATAATAATAATAATATTAATAATAATAATAATAGTTATGATAATAATAATTATTATAATCAGGTAGTTCTTACAGTGTGATATATTATTCGTGCGATTTATAGTTATCAATTAATCAACTGTTTTAGAAACAAACGGAATTACCCAAACTCCGTACACCAAGACTCAAGAAAGAAAGACCAAGGTCGGAGAATGGACACAAACCGGCAACAAAAAAAGTCCACATTAGTAGCCTTGCTGCACTCGCAGGTTCCGGCCTGCACTGTTACCACCCCGCCTAGTATGATAAGTTAATGGATTGGTGAATTGACACGTAAAGACTTCGATCAACCGTACACTATAACTGCAGTGCCTGACGGTGTGAACAAGAAAAAACTTGCAGTCTGCCTAATGTATCTTGTTCTGTTTTTTCCTTTTATCAAACAAGCACGCGAATAATAAACAAGGACGCCTATGACGAAATGGCAAACACACAGAGAACAATAAATAATTGTTCTATATTTACCAGGCACTTGTGGTGCACAAGCGTTCCTCTGTATGTATTTCAGCTGTTCAAACAGTAAGACGTCTTTTTTTGTTTTATTTATGGACAGCGTTTAGCGTTAAAATAAGCAGAGTATTATCTTACCTGTTCAGGCAGCAATAACGTAGAAACAATCGACTGAACAGCACTGTCACCGCGAAGAACTCAGTAAAAGCATGGTCCCGGCTAAATATCCAGGTATAAGGAATAACAACACTCCAGTACAACGAAAATGGCCAGTTCACCGTCAGATCTGTTTAGTTTATAGAGACCGCCAGCTCGAGGGCGAGAGAGAGAGTTGTCTGTCGACCCAGCCTTCACTTGCCGTTATGGCAGTACTGGCAAAGCACCACAGCCAGAAGTAGCAGCACCCACCGCTGGCGCTCCTGTTTATCATAGATATCGATCTTTGTAAGGCCGCGCCATTTAGAGGGAAAGCGACACATGGCTAACGAGCTTGAAATGTGGCATTACAGCGCGCTCTGACAGGCGTGATGGTCAAGTTCTCTGACGCGTTCAGTCGCCCTGGTCCACGGAAATGACCATTTCATTGTTAATTTTATTCAGTAAAGGTGGGGTCATTCAAACTGTAATACGATGTCATATTTCTGTTATAATTATATCTTATTATTGTAAAAATCGATTTTATAATCACTCTGTTGGTCTGGCTACTGATTAAACATCTCCTAATCCCTGTGATTATGAAGAACTCGCGCCGCATTCTGATTGGGTAAGAGTAATGTACTGAGGAGAAAATTAATTAAACAAAATTAATTGGCAAATTCATGTTCTTTTTCTCAATGTGAAACCAGTACAATTGGTCACCATGACAACCAAGGAGATTTTGTTCTTATTTTTTTTTTATAATATGATAAACATTTCAGTAATACCTTGTAGCACACACACTTACAGCTCAATTTTCAGCATTATTACCATGTTCAATCTTTAACGCATATAAAAAATCTGCTACCTAATGTCTTGAATTATGCGGGGCTAATTTTTTTTTTTTTTGCCATTTTCATTTTTAATTTTTTCGCGAGGAATCCATTTTCGCGATCTAAACATGTAGTACCTACATAGAGTGTATCCATTACTTAATGTGTGCGCTAAATCTGTACAATATGACGAGGAACCACGCGAACGGTTGTTCGTATAGGCAGATGATATGAGCTATCTGTTATTTATAGTTCAGTCATTGATAACCAGCAATGAGGTAATATATAAGCGTTCACATGAGTTAATGAGGCATCTTGTTTACGAAGGTTTCATTTTCGCAATAATTTTCCTTTTGCGTATCATGCAAATTTGAAACCCTCATGAACGAAATAGCCAATAAACTATCGTAACATTTGGCCGGGAGCTAAAAAAAGTTTTATTTGATTTTTCTGAAACTTCATGTATCGTTTTGTGGTTTACAAAAAATCATCAGATAAGTTAATGTCCCAGAATGATATTTCATGATTAAAACAAATTTTGCCTCAATTACAAGAAAAACAAATTCTATCTAAGAAACTGCCGATTATCATCCAAAGTTCGAAGTCAATCTTTACAAATTCGTTGACACAAGAATACAATTCTCCAAGAGCTATTACACAGATCCGTGAAGCCGTACTATCACCGTCAGAAACCAAAAACTGGCGCCGACTGGTGCCGACTCTGGATGAGTCGCGTCGTTTTAATGCTTACAAGTTGCGACACAACTCAACTAAACAGTTTTCGTCCTGTTCAGTTGAGTCGGGTCGCAACGTGTATGCCGGCCTTTAGCCTGACGCACCTCGCTGAATCGGACACCCAAGAGAACGGCTTTGCAGTTGAGGTTTGTGAATGTCACAATCTGACCCCCACAATGCACCGCGGCTTCTATATACAATGATGGCGTTGGTATAAATATGGTGAAAAGGACAATGTTGTCCATTCAAGAACGTGTTTCAAGGCATATTACATGAAGAAGGCACGGTCTCCACGAGTACGAAATATTTTGCAAGCCTGCACATTTGAAGTGTAAACCGGAGGCGATTCCTTGATATGTAACAAAGTTTGATTTTCAAATTTGCAGCTTAGATAAATAGTCCGGCCGTTGGAGAGTGCCTGACAGGAAGAGGTAAGTTTTGAGAAGAAACGACTTCTGGCGGGAAGGAGTAAGCCTGTATGCCGTGAATTGAAAATTACCCGATTGTTATTGAATGTGGTCAAAGTCGACATGCCCTGGGCGGAACCTTCAACCTCACAGTGTCAAGAACCCTAATGTACTCCTCTTATTAACACCTCCAGCAATGCTTCTGTCAGCAGCTGATCTGGCTGGTACAGGAAGCCTCTAAGCCTAGGGCGGCAGCCCAGACCAGTCAATGGAGACAAAATAAAGTAGCCTGGACATTGCCTGGTTTGAAGAATTGATTACTATGTTGCTTATTATATAAGTGTCAGGAATCCCTTTATCATTTTTTTCATACAGAAACGCAAGTACTCAGAGGTGCTTATTTATTTACTTGCCACAATGTGTATCATCTGCTGGTTACAGTTTAACTTATTCCATATATTGCTTTGGATATTTTTTTATTGATAGATTTAATCCATGCGTGTTGTTTGTTTACTATAATCAGACAGCGTGGCCATAGGTACGATATTACGCATGCATGAAATATATCTTGCATTTAAAGTAATAGCATATCTGTATGAAGATAATATCATATCTGAAAACAAACTTGTTATGAAAGTGATAAATATCTTAATTATAGCATATCATGATAATAGCATATCCGGGCGAAAGCATATCTTGATAAAAGCACATTTAGACACAGGCATCTCCAAGGCATTTCGTTACACTACCAAATCTCGATAATTTACTGTATCTAGAAAATATCATAAATTGGTAATAACATGTTTATTATAGCATATCGTGCCAATTCTATCTTCATAATACCATATCTTGATAAAACAATCTTTATAATAAAGGTAAACATACCTGTCATGAAGTAGAGATTAACAGAAGTTCTGTCGTTATCTTGATTCATGACATTAGTGCAGAACGCTATGTTTATGTTTAAATTTTGCCCACTGATCGCCCCCGTTGCAAGTTTTTTTTTTCTGCGTGTAAAACATAAGGGACTGGTTTTGAACGAAATCGTGATATACACTTTTATATTTCGAGGAGAGCACACTGTATCACATATATACCTTTAAAGCCTGATGAAGGAATGGGCACCTTCAGCGCGGAATCGGACCCCGAAAAGGGGTCAAGCCACGGAGTTTATATTTCGGCCAGCGTTAATTGGACGTATGCATTACCACAAGGGAAGATAAAAAGACAATTTTTTTTTTAATTCTATATACGTATTATAGGCATGTAGTACATAAAAAATAAATTAATACTTGTGCTAACATACCGTTTGAGATGGTCACGTGACTTTAACAAAAGCAGAAGATACTGTATTTGAATGGATTAAAATGCTTGAAAAAAAAGTTAAATCAAACTTTACTTTATAACTAATTTTCTGTATTCCAATGCCTTTAACAGTTAAATCAGGAAGAAACACAGTTATACCTGTTGTATCCTGGCAATAAGAGAAGACAAGAAAGTCCTCGTGAGAATCGTTTCGGATCCACGACACATATCGCCCACATGGCCAGCGTGGAGTTTTAATTAACTGAAATGCCAAGTTCACTTGGACAGGTGTCTTAGAACAGTTTGCCTGAATTTAGGGAGACTAAACTCTTGTCACGATTTGCGTCCTTGACCCGATTCCTGTCATAAGACGGGGATTCCACGCAGGTGTTTGGTTGTCAGACTGAGATGATTTATTTACATTGTTTCAGTCTGGAATAACGGACTAGGCAGGTGTAATATCCCGGCAGGACCAACCAAAGTCAATTTGGAAGCAACTCAGACATGGCGGAAAAACCTCCAAATCTCTTTTCCTGCACGGATGATCTTTATTTATATATACCACTGTCAGTTGTAATATTTATAAATAATTATCTTTATACACCTGAAAGTATTGTCTACCAGTAAACCAACGCTTGTTTTCAGCATACATGTATATAAGGCCGCTTACCACACTTGCGCAGACTCGGACTTTCAAGGGTACGATCTTACTGTTTAGGGTACCTGGCGTCACAATCTGACCCCAACAATGCACCGCGGCTTAGGCCGTATCCCAATCGGCACATATTCCGGATCGTGAATCGGTTTACACTATCCGCACATGGCCACTTATCCGCATCAGTTTCGTGTACTGTAGTCCACTTCAGAGGTCTACAGCAATCCGGTTTACTTTAGCCCGGTTTACAGTAAACCGGTGTCTAGTGCGTACAGGCAACCCGCTTCTAGTCCGAATGAGCCTTTTTTTCAATGAACAGCCTTGATCGCTACCCTTGATGGTGCCCCAGCATGGGTTGAAAGAGGGTGTGCTCCATCCAGGCCTGAATTGCATTACAAACCTAGTGCGGACAGCAAACTAACGATGTGTTGAGTAAACCGATTTAGACTTTTGTAAAGCGAACTACAGTTCGGACGCAAAGCGAACTACTTTGAACTTCTGTATTAATTATCAACAACCTGTCAATTTTTTATTCATAATTGATCAATAGTATTCTTATTTTACGAACAAGTTATTTATAGAAACGTGGGATCAACAAGTAAGGGTTAAACCTTAAAAAAGGTGCTTATCTCTGCTGAGAGTTATCCCTTGGCCTTAGACTTCTTAACACTTTGGACATATATATATATATATATAAATATATATATATATATATATATATATATATATATATATATATATATATGAATGACTCATTTGACTGGAAACCCTTGATTTAAAGTCCGTGCAGGTTTAAAATTTCTTTAAATTATAACCTGTCCAAATAATCTTCCTAGTTCTGTATGCATCAACTATGAGACTTGAGTTATGTGAGGCGTTTGACTTTCATGATTCAAGGCCGAGAATTGCGAGCCGATGGACCGTGCTCCAAACACAGATTCTTTGGGGAACATTCACAGAGAGCGCGGGCGCTGGAATACCGTGGACCACAAACGATAAATACATGAACATTTATGGTCAAGAAAAAAAAAGTTCGCTCGAATTATGAAAAAAAAAATCATTTTTGCACATTTTCTTCTCACGTTTTACTCCATCCTGCTACACTACTGACGGTAAAACAACATCCTTATCTAAAAACTGATTTCATTTATGAATCCCAAACATGTTTGACGTCACATTTGTAAAAGTCGCCTGATTTGCAGTCATGTGTGACGTAATCACGGAAAATGTCGCCTGGGGTCAATGCATATGTTAAGGAGTCATATCGACGTCGTTTCTTTAATTTTAAGGGCTTGTGCGAAATTTTCATATATCGATCGATGAGGATATATGTCGTATTACAATATTGATGGTCCCTACTGGAATTGATGTAATGAATTGGCACTTTCTTAAAAAGATTAGGTGAGACGGAAAAGGTTAATTATTATTTTAAAATTAGAATCGAGGTATTTTAAGGCAATTTAAACATGATATCAATTAAGTATATTCTGCACATTCTTCTTTGAAACAATTATTGATTTTTATCGTAATTTCTTTGTAGCCAACCATTTTTCTCAGATCTTGAAAGACTTTGCTACAAGCATTTTGAAAAATGGAAATTTCGGAAAATGATGTTAAGAGGAATTTCCTATATCTGTTACAGGCTGGCATATAAATTACATTTAAAAAAGATGGATACAGCTTTATATGCGTCCTCTTGCTGCGCTAAATTCTTCTTGTATCCTCATTTTCTTGCTATAGTAATTTCACGCATGGTAATGGTGAGGATTTTAATACATTTACCACAGAGGTTGCGAGATGTCTATTATACCAGATTACAAGGCCACCGTCTCCTCGTCGTTAGAAATGCATTAAAGAGATGAGTTTTTGAATAGACTCCAGGGGAACCTTTCACTTCCCGGCTTTCCTGTAATCATATTATTCTCTCTGATGTGGAGCTTTTTATCCTGATAACGGGCGCCTCCACTGAACTCTCCTGCCGTAAAGCTGTCAATGGCCAATAAACGGCAAAAGAGCCGGTCGGTTAAATATCACTCCATCTCGTTACATTAACTTACCATTTATATTACATCATCATTCCGGGTATATATGGGCGTTATTCTTTCGGGAAAACATATATAATGTTGTCTTTCTATAACACGTGTTAGATGGGTGGGTGGCATTGAACAAAGTCGAGGCATTTAAATAGACCTCGAAATGACAAACAGCGCTATCGCTAGAAGTACTTCACTTCGCATGAGTATTGCAAACATTAATTGTAACAGAAATTGGAGGTTACAAGCACGCTCTTAGTCCAGAACCAGAGCCACATGTTTCTAATTAAAAAAGTCAGTGTGTGGTGTGTCCACTGTTATACAATGTATATATGTTAGTAAACATACTAAATTGTATTTTTTTTATTCGCTCATATTTTTGGAGTAGATTTTCCAGTGAAATCCTAAGAAATGTTACTTAATAATGCTCTAGCGTTGATTCCATTACAATATTTATGTATATATAGATCGCATGGAAAATTGACTTAACTTGTTTTTAAATAGATTTTTTAACTAATTTTTACACAAATAATCTATTTTCGGATTTCACTGTTTATTTATATTGGTGAGATATCCTGCTTGGCTTCTAAAAATTTGGCGGGTAAAGCGGGCTGATGGGTTTCATGTGCTTAATATGAAAACTTCTGTTTGACTACATAAAAAGTTGGATTTTTATATAAATTAAAAAAGCCCGGATAACTGGTATCAGTTACACATGAATTGTTTTATACTTTAAAATATTGGCAGCTACAACTTTCAATAAACTACAAATTAAGAACCGCTGATAAACCACACAGAGAGGGGGTTGACTCGGGGTATAGGCTTGAGGTAGAGGACCAAGCAGGAAAGAGAACTTGTTGAGTAGCTGGGGTTTGTCCGAACTGGAGAGAGGGGCGGAAGAAGTGGTTGAGGGATGGGCCCAATTCGAGACAGGGGCTGGAAGACTTACTGTTCGGGATCGAGTGAGAGAGAGAGAGAGAAAGAGATCGAATGAGAGAGAGAGAGAGAGAGAGAGAGAGAGAGAGAGAGAGAGAAGGCGATGGAGGGAGAGCACTCGGAGGCTGACAATGCAGGAGAGAGGGGCTGGATGATTAGTCGTACAAAAGTGATAGGGCGTCAGGTCGTGATGTACTGGAGGGAAAGGGCTAAACGACTGACTTTAGTGGAGAAGGGACTGGAGGGTTTGACTATACGAGAAAGAAGGGGCTCTTGAACTGACTGTGTGCGATACGGGGAGGGGTTGGAGGATTGGCTGGGGAAGGAATGACAAGTGCTGGCAGACATCAATGAGCTGTTACTGAGCATCTGTGCCTTGTATACACAACTAACTGGATATTTATAGGTGTAAGGGGTACAAACGTGCCGCGGGCCTCAGATCCCGGGCAGTGAATAGATTGATTCGCGTTCAATGGCCGGGATGGCCGATGTGGGCACACGTTTTATATTGTAAGCAATAATAAGGCCGCCAGGTCAATGTACTATTGGTGATGTACCAGCACTGTTATACACGTTGCTCATTTACCATAACACTAGAGATCGATGGTTATTATTCTAGGACTATAGCGAAGGAGAATGCGGGGTAATACAGAATACAGAAATCAGTTGTGTTTGATCCGCTAGAGTTTGGTGATTGGTTTATGTATCAAACAACAATAACAACACTTTATCTTAATTTTAATGTCTTTAACACAAATACTCCATTTGGGACGTAGCAAGTGAAACATTTATTCACGAAAGCCTTTGCCTTTTCCTCTTAAATATGAGAGAAATGATTGGCTAGGGGTCTTACCACAGACAAAGGTCTATGGGAAAGCGAACACAAAACCTTACGGCGTCAAGGCCTGCGCTCCAACCATAACCGATAACTAGTGGTATTTTGCCTCTCTACAGGGGAGTCAATATGGGGGGGGGGGGGTGCTTGATATATTTCCCCTAAACAAAGGGAGGATGATTAATGTCATATTTGATATTTAATATCTTAATACTCGTATAGGTTTACCAAAAAAATGTTGCTCCAACCTATCCCTATGAGGCATCATCCCAACCTTTGGGGATAGATCGACGCCATTGGCTCTCTGACATTAGTTAGTCTATTGACTGTTAGCATGGCAAGCCTTCCAATGTCAAGATTCGACATATCAATTTCCATGAGGATGCAAATATGTTCGTCATTATTGACAACGCGTCACGCTGTCAATCATAATAAACCAGACTAATCGTTAGATACGTCTTTGTATTTTAAAAATACACGTGTCACGCTGTCAATCATAATAAACCAGACTAATCGTTAGATAGGCCTTTGTATTTTAAAATTACACGTGTCATGTGCGAAACCTATTACTCTTAACTCAGCATATTGGTAAATAAATTGCATGTTTGTTGAATTTCTGACCGCATACGGTCACGTCCCTAACCGGTCATGTGATTGTTTGACAAGTTGTGTGAAGGGCAGGAAATGGTAGCGGTTGTCATAAAGATGGGACTTTGGTTGACACATTCAAGTGTATTATACTGTGTTAATTCCTCATATGCAACCTAACGGTAAAACCAACCGTCGTTTGTATCGATGCGTAAGGATGGGTGCCCGTTGCATTTAAGTTCTACGTATGACTTACATCCTGGCTATGATAAGGCTATCAGCCATTGAAAATGCCAACTGATTTAAGCATCCTCGGCTCTCTCATTATCTGATGCTCGTGTTTGTGGTGCTGTACTGGTTGCTGCGCCCTGCTCAGATGATTTTGATTGGATAACAGCGCCGGGGCAGATGTAAAACATGCAGTTGAACATCGCGAATAGTATCGGTCACGCTCTGTTGCATGAAGATAAAGCCGGTCGATAGCAGATCATACGTTATCATGAAACTTTCATGTTTCCAAATTTCCCCACGTCATTAACTGCTAAGAATTACCCAGTGGGTACAGATGGAGTCCTGTCATTAATCCATTAGTACCACGGGACGTTTTATAGAGCGGATGAGTATTCACTTACATATCAAAACTCTGTACAATATTGCCCAGGCTGCAACATTCCGGTCACGAAATCCATTTAGAGTCAGATTCCAATATTCACCCTATAATTACCGAAAAATACCACAGCAACACGTTATTTTAACAAGCCCCATGTATTTCCTTGTGTGATTGTTTCCCAGATACGCATATGATCATGTCCCACACAGGTCATGTGATTGTCGGACAAGTTGTGTGAAGGGCAGGAAATGGTAGCGGTTGTCATAGGGATGGGAGTGAAACTTTGGTTGACACATTCAAGTGTATTATGCTGTGTTAATTCCTCATTTGTAACCTAATGGTAAAACCAGCCGTTCTTTGCAAAGATATCGATGCATATGGATGAAAGGCCGTTGCCTTTTTATTTCTCCGTATGACTAAAGACTAAAGGTAGGTATGCATATGGATGGATGCCCTTTGTCTTTTAATTCTCTGCATGACGGGCGTCCCAGGCCATCTATCCAGTATAAATACCAACTGATTCCAGCATCCTCGTCTACCTCATCACTTGATGTGCTCGTTTTTGGCGTACACGTAGCTGCGCCCTGCTTGGATGCTGTTCATTGGAAACCAGAGTCGGGACAGATGTGGAGCTCACAGATGAATATCGTGAATGGTTCTGGTCACGCGCTGTTGCATGTAGCCAAATCCGATCGATAGCAAAACATACGTTTTCATGAAACTTTCATGTTTCCACATTTCCCCACGTCATTAACAGTTGAGAATTACCCAGAGGTTACCGATGGAGTCAAAACATTAATTCTGCAGTACCACGGGTCTCTGTATAAATTATCGCTATGTTAAGCGGATATGCATGGCAACATCTTCACTTACATAACAAACGCTGTACAATATTGCCCAGGCTGCAACATTAAAATTCCGGTCACGAAATCCTTTTAAAATCAGATTCCCATATTCCACCCTATGATAACCAAAATTACCACAGCAACACGTTATTTTAACAAGCCCCATGTATTTCCTTGTGTGATTGTTTCCCAGATACGTAAATAATCATGTCCCACACAGGTCATGTGATTGTCGGACAAGTTGTGTGAAGGGCAGGAAATGGTAGCGGTTGTCATAGGGATTGGAGTGAAACTTTGGTTGACACATTTAAGTGTATTATACTGTGTTAATTCCTCATTTGTAGCCTAATGGTAAAACCAGCCGCTCTTTGCAACAATATCGATGCATACGGATGAAAGGCCGTTGCGTTTTATTTCTCCGTATGACTAAAGACTAAAGGTAGGTATGCATATGGATGGATGCCCTTTGTCTTTTAATTCTCTGCATGACGGGCGTCCCAGGCCATCTATCCAGTATAAATACCAACTGATTCCAGGATCCTCGTCTACCTCATCACTTGGTGTGCTCGTTTTTGGCGTACACGTAGCTGCGCCCTGCTTGGATGCTGTTCATTGGAAACCAGAGTCGGGACAGATGTGGAGCTCACAGATGAATATCGTGAATGGTTCCGGTCACGCTCTGTTGCATGTAGCCAAAGCCGATCGATAGCAAAACATACGTTTTCATGAAACTTTCATGTTTCCAAATGTCCCCAAGTCATTAACAGCTGAGAATTGCCCAGAGGTTACCGATGGAGTCAAAACATTAATTCTGCAGTACCACGGGTCTCTGTATAAATTATCGCTATGTAAAGCGGATATGCATGGCAACATCTTCACTTACATATCAAAACTCTGTACAATATTGCCCAGACTGCAACATTAAAATTCAGGTCACGAAATCCATTTAAAATCAGATTCCAATATTCCACCCTATGTTTACCAAAATTACCACAGTAACACGTTATTTGAACAAGCCTCATGTATTTTGTAATGTGGTTGTTACCAGGGTTGCTGTGTTCTGACAGCTAACATACGCTTGCCTCTGTTTGCGTGTTTCTGCATCTTACTCCATCTTTACTCATGATAAATTACCCAGATTCAAACGTAAGACGGCATTCGTATAGGATTCTAACCTGTAGTTGACAAAATACACTCACACGGATTCATTACTCAGAGTTGTAGCATATGACGTGCTATGGGTCGCTTCAGGCATACCGATCATGAGGGCGCACATGCGTATGTCTTCACCATTTACAAGACCTTGTCATATTCTCGCGAGAGTGAACCAAATCTACAAAACCTGCCCAAACTGCTTTAAAACGTCACTTCCACATTGGTGTAATTATAAAGTTCATTAAATAGCTACTAAAAAAGTTATTTGTTCTACGGGCTCGGGGGGGGGGCGAATTTTATATTCTTTTAAAATTTATCCATCGAGACATCAAATGAAGAATTGCCTATGTTTACCATTAAAAATACAAAAAATGACTTAATTTCTCTTGAAATGGTGCATAAAATGTGCTTTCTGAATCGTTCGTGGGAGATTTTATTTCGTGGAACTCGTGGATATTTCCCTCTACGAAAATAAAAAACCTCAGGATCATCAAGTTTGTTGTAGAAGTTCTTTTACGTCATTGTGTGAGCCTACAATACCGCCAGGTTAGCGATGACATATTTTCTTCAGTGTCTTCAGTAAAATTAATTCATCCGTGCTGGACTTAGAATATGTTTATATTAAAGTGTTTCATCACTGATATACTGTTATACTTAGATTTGCTCTCCGAAACTATTCAGGGACGATTGATACACGAATGTTTTAACACCAAGAATAGTGTTTCGAGTCAGGACAACGAAACTTTAGACCCAAGAAATTTTCTGAATCCACAGTAATCAACAAATTATTTAGTTAGTTTAGTTTTCAGATATGTTTAAGGAATACAGGCAAGAGCTCAAATAAACAATATTACAGAGGACCTGGTCCTTGTCTACAAACATAATCCACAAAAAAAGCGAGTCCGAAAAACAATTGTCTTTTTGTGCGTGGGCTAATGTTTCAAATCTTACCTTATCAACTCGCTGCCTCTGCTCTTGTTCAATGGAGGTAAAATATCCTATCCAATCCTATATCTGCTGCTTGGCGACATCTGTGTAATTAATTTCCGTTATTCTTCCTGAAATAAAAAAAATAAAATTTAATCTTATTGAAATAACTAATAATAAAAAAATCTAAAATTAATAATTTAAATATATATATATATATATATATATATATATATAATTAGCAGCATTTTGCTTCATGATCCGGATCCAGAAAGGACTTCCAAAAATATTTACAAATGTGTGGCCAAACATGGTCAATATAAGTGAATGAATGCACAGGTTGCGGAGTAGGACTACCACACATTAAGAACGACACACTTGTAGGAGACCTGCATTCCAGAGAATGCATATTTCTAGTGTGGTTATATTTTGATATCGGGTTCACGTTTGTGGGACTAGTTTGGTTACCTTTAGTCTCAGTAAAATTTACAGGGTAACTCAATTGTTTCATAACCTTTTGCCCCAATATGGACTTATTGTCTTTTTGCATTTGCCCCCTTTCCATACGTAAGTTGTGTAAGCTTGATTCGTTTCGGCCCTGTTTCATATATAACGATATGTACTGTACATAATAACTTGTATTGTAATAAGTACAAAGATTACGTAACATGGGAAACTGGGTATTTTCCCTTAAACCTTGCAATTATGTAAAATATGTCTGTGATTCTAAACCATTAACAGTGTTTCCCCACGACTTTGGGTATATCAGCACGAACCGTGGTTGTTGAGATTAATTAAATTACTACAAACTTACCATCAAAACATGGATGAGTGACGTTTGTGAACAGCCTACAAATTATTTTTGTTTTAATTTCGAAGAAATCTTGACTTTTTCAGCATGAATTGTAAGTTTTTATGAGTAATGAGTTTTTAAGGGCACGGCAACCCAGTAGCATTTTAAATTGGTGGAACTAAATTAAGGCGTTCAGGGTCAAACATGAGGGGCAGAACTAAGTGTTGCAAAATTAATTTATTAATGTAGACTGTGTGCAGTAAAGGTGTAAATATGTGATTAGAAAAAAGGTCAATGAACCAGTTCTTAATATTCTTGAAATTCAACGGTGGCACGTGGTATCTGTTGACTAATCTACCCACGGAGAGTCTGAGGTCCTTACGGCCTCACAAAGGCAGAGTAAACCTATTTGATATGATCGTGGAAAAGGTCATTACCCGGAACAGGTCGTTATTGCATGCTGTAAACATATATAGTTAAAATATACAAACAGTAACCAGAAAACGGGTAGAATTTTGTATTAGATGCCCGGCGTCCCTATCCGGCCATACGAAGCTGATTCAGTTGTGGAGCAGGTGCGCGAATCCCATCATGCACCGGAGCGATCCTTATTAAAGGATATTTATACAAGATTTCATTGCATGGAGCAGCTGGTGACCAACTCAGTACTCTTCGTGTGTCCGTGTTTTTTATGACCAGACTTTGATATAAACCAGGTTTTGTGATATATCCATATCCGGCGCCCATGTGTGGAAACCCTAAACAGAGATTCAAATAAAGAACAATAGAACCCCGAGGAAGGAGGGCTCTGTTTTTTATGGTATTTAGTATTTCTCTGTACTGTTTGAATGTCACTCTAATGTAAGCTTCATCGTTACGTTTATTATCATTTAACAGTGTGTAGGCCGAACACTGTACAGTATTCAGTTTAAATCATAGTATAATTAATCTGAATTTATATTGACTGAAGTTTACCAGAGTTAAATGTAAAAATAGATAGATTAATAAATGCCACCAAAAAGACCCCCGTTAAGGGAATAAAAGTATTCACACTGGTAGTAACTAACCTCTCTAATGAGAGGTAAAAACGTCAGGGGCTTCAATACAGGGGGTGGGGTATAAACCACTTTACAATTCTTGCAAAATTTATTTATTAATGTAGAATGTATGGAGTTTAAAGGTGTAGATATGGGATTGGAAAAAAAGGCATTGAACCAATTCTTAACATTCTTGAAATCCTTCATATATAATGGAAAAATCTACATATGTATGGGGGTTTGACATTTGCTGCCTGTAGGCCTATTACTGGTGCAAACAGCTTGTTATATATTTATATTGAGTCTGGCACAAGTAGAAACAGCAAGAAAGTGCACCGCCTTGTGGTCAGCCATCCGATGTGTAGTCAAATGACTTTTTGCCTGATGGTGTTATACACACACCCCTGTAAAATGATGCAGCCGGAAAGTACAATAGACCGCTGTCAAGATTTTATAAATGTCACGTGATCTGTATTAACAGTCATCAAATATGTTTTGTGTAATAATGTCTATACTGGATTAAAACATTCTACATTTTCCTATGCAGGTATAAGGTTACAGTCAAGGTTACATGATTTCAAGGCCAGCTTGGCGCGAGAAGTCAATGCGGGACGCCCACCTGTTTCAAACCACAATTTACATCATGTGTGTGACTGTTCTCAGGTAAAGTTCACACCTTACCGACACAATTTGTTTATGTTATGTAAATGTATAAATAATGCATGATGGGGCGTGTTTTTTGTCCTGCTACCTGATGTGGAACCCCATCTTATCCGCTAGCCTCTCTCTCCCCCTCTCTCTCTCCCTCTCTCTCTCTCTCTCTCATTCTATATATATATATATATATATATATATATATATATATATATTAAAATGATCCTATGATCTAATATTTGACTTAGAGCTTGCTCCTCAAACGTACGGGTTTTTAATATCAAACAAGACTGAATGAATGAGTACGCATTACCGTTTTCAACATGTGGAAAATAATGATAATAAACAATAATAATAATAATAATAATAATAATAATAATAACAATATTAATCATCTTCTTTATCATCATCATCACATGTGTGTCGGTTTGAAGAGGAGAAAAAAATAGGGAGAGAAGTAGATTAAAAGACACATCGGCATGTGATTCACGGATGTTAGGCTTATGATGTGCAAAACCTAACATTATTCCTCATTTACAAACAGACGCCATCATAATATATTCAGTTACTTTGCGGTATCGATACAACTGATTGAAAACAAGTAATACGCGCGGTTTCAAAGAAACATGACTACTCGGAAAATACTCATATCGCATGAGGATTATACATGTCGTCTTCATCTTAATCTTTATAGCTGTTTAGATTGGACGTTGAGATGAAGCACTGCATGACGGGAAGGCTTTCCTCAACTTACAGTTCTAGACTTTTTGTATGGTACACAAGCGGCCCAAGTCAATTCAATTGTCCAGTCAGCGGGAGCTGCAGATCTACGACATGACGGATTACGCTGGTCGACCGCCTCCGTCCGCGCTCTGTAATTCATCCTTCCCCGGACGAGAAGTAGACCCCTATTAGTGTAGCTTAATTGATACATTGTCTGTTTGATCTATTGTGATTGCTTTCTCCGGATAAGAACGGGAATCTTACATATGGCATTTGCCCACCGTGACCTGTTTTTTTAGTAAAGGGATCAAGTACTCTGCCGTTATGAGATGATAGTGTTTTGGATTAAAGTATTCTGTCGTAATGTCAAGAGAGAGATGTGGAATTAAGAACTCTGCATGTCGTAATGAGATGATAGTGTTTTGGAATTGAGAACTCTGCCGTAACGAGATAATAGTCTTTTGGAAATAAGAACTGCATGTCGTAATGAAATGATAGAGTTTTGGAATTGAGAACTTTGCCGTAATGAGATGATAGTGTTTTGGAATTAAGAACTCTGCATGTCGTAATGAGATGATAGTGTTTTGGAATTGAGAACTCTGCCGTAATGAGATGATATTGTTTTGGAATTAAGAACTCTGCATGTCGTAATGAGATAAAGTGTTTTGGAATTGAAAACTCTGCCGTAATGAGATTATAGTCTTTTGGAATAAAGAAATCTGCATGTCGTAATGAGATGATAGTGTTTTGGAATTGAGAACTCTGCCGTAATGAGATTATAGTCTTTTGGAATTAAGAACTCTGCATGTCGTAATGAGATGATAGTGTTTTGGAATTGAGAACTCTGCCATAATGAGATTATAGTCTTTTGGAATAAAGAACTCTGCATGCCGAAATGATATGATAGAGTTTTGGAGTTAAGAACTCTGCCATAATGAGATGATAGTGCTTTGGAATTAAGAACTCTGTATGTCGTAATGAGATGACAGTGTTTCGGAATTGAGAACTCAGCCGTAATGAGATTATAGTCTTTTGGAATAAAGAACTCTGCATGCCGTAATGATTTGATAGAGTTTTGGAGTTAAGAACTCTGCCATAATGAGATGATAGTGCTTTGGAATTAAGAACTCAGCATGTCGTAATGAGATGATAGTGTTTTGGAATAAAATTTTCGGAGGTAATGGGTTTATAGTGATACAGAATTAATTACTCTGCCGTAATGAGAAGAAAGTGTTTTGGAGTTAAGTATTTAAGGTAATGGGATTATTGTCTGTCGGCATGTGTGTATGTATACATTTTATTGTCTGTGTGACACATATTTCAAAGAAATTACCTTTTAACTGATTTAACTGACCCCCCCCCCCCTTTGCTAAAAAAAGGGGGGTATATAACCCAATCCTTCTGTATTGACGCCCCTGTCCCCGAACCAAGCTTCCATGCGTCGTATCATAGAGATAGTATTCATGGTTGTACTACAGGTCACGTACATTTCACAAACACGAGTTCACTTGGTCAGTTGCTGAACAATCGCTGTCCCTTAAACCTATGGATGAGACATTCGCTCCCTAGGGACAAAGTAATCGCTATGCGTCGCAACTGTATAATAATCCTTTGAATTGTGTATAATAATCCTTTGAATTTCAATTTTTTTAAAATCCATTCACATATATTTTTTTACATAAAGTAGCCAACCGACAAACCAACCAACCATCAACCAACAAACCAAGGGGACAATATTATATCTTTCTAACGGAGGTATAATTTTCAGGCCCTGACATGGCCGAACATTTGTTTAAATATTATGACTTCATTCAAGTTGCTAGCTACTAAATTGGAAAAAACTGAGATCCACCAGAGGGCGCTGCTATTTTCACTATGTGTATTCTGGCAAAATGATCTGAAGATGCACATCTTACACCAACAATACATACCCTTGAATAGAACGAAGAAAAACACATGAGAGTTTCTGGTCAATAATGGAAGACTAAATATGTCTCGTAGTATCATAAACCGGTAATAAATGCTTTTAATATATGTCTTGTAGTATCAGTATCATTATATGACTGATACACATAAACATGTTTGATGATACACCATTTCAGCTTTTAACTTGATAAACTTGCTCTTGCCACTTCCCACCAGTCTGTCTGTAATGTATTATGAAATATTTTACGCTGAAAACTGAAATGAAAACTTAAGAGGTGAAAGTAAAGTGGCCTGAGTAGTTAAAAAGGAAAAGTTTGTTGGTTTTACGGGGTCTGGTTGGAGGTGATGGTTGAAATGAAATACGACGTCCTTCGATTCTGCAGTTTGCCGCCATTCTATTTTACGACAACCTATTTCACAAAATTGACAAATTTTCGCAGAGTTGTCATTTTTTCTCTGATATAAAAATTCTTCGGAGCTGACATCAACAAATGAACGTGAGCCTCGCATCCGAGTCGATTTCGGAAGCCATGTTAGTATTGCTGCCGCGCGGACGTCAGTTGTTGATTGAAGGCGATTTGTTTACTGCGCGTCAAACTGACCTGTCTATAATTACAGGTGGGTTTTTACCAGTGGGTCCTCCTGATGGGACCCTGGGGAGGATATTCGCAGAAATGAGTGAAGCCATGTTTCATGGAGCTGTCACGTCCGCTGATGAATCCACGATTGAGTCATGAATCACACAGCAGCAGTTTGAACATACGTCCTCTCCAGAATAAACTGGGAGTATAATATGAAACTTGTAATTGAGCTATACATCGGAGTTCTGGATTACTGCATGGTTATCAGGGGTGGACATGGGATCTCAAACTGTCCTCCTAGTAGTTATTTGGAACTGTCCCAATGCCAGGAACGTAGCCAGGAAGGCTATATCTGTCACTGGTGTCCGCAATTCTGGGACGTATTTCTACATTTCATTAGGTTTAACCCTGCAAATATGATATTTTTTATTTATTAATCTTCTACAACTGATATCTATTATTGGAGTTAAATAAATAGCATGTTGTGTTTAATCATCGTGCGGTGATATATATATATATATATATATATATATATATATATATATTTAGTACACCTGGAAATCACGACCACCGACGCGACTTCGATAAAGTGGTCGCGTTTTCGAGGTGTTCGTCTAAGCGAGGTCCTATACAAAGAACAAAAACGAATAGGGACCATGAACATGTGGTCGTTATTTTGAGGTGGCCGCTAAATCGAGGTTTTACTTTATATTCACCAACTGCTTTTGTCAAATATTTTGTCCCATGGAAGAAAATGGTACGAGAAGCACAACCCGGAGCTGCTTGTTGGTTTTAGCGTGTATAGTTTTATTTCCGTGCTTGCGCCCCCGTTAGACCGCACCTGGTTGTATCACCTGGTAAATGTGGTATTGAGAAAATGGCAGGGCATTCCGGGGTTAAGACCGCCAGAGGACACTCTGTACTATCTGATAATGAAGATAACAATATTAAGTAAAAATTGATGACGTTAAGTGTATGATACGAAAACAAAACAGTTCAATGTTCTCTACATATGCATGAATTAAAATTCCGAGGGGTGTAGTATTCGTACAGTGTATCAATATAACGAGGACCATATTAACTAACACCGTTTACTGCAGCTTGGGATGACGCGAGGATCAGTGATTCAAACGTTGAGGTATTCTATAAATAACAGACCGAATAAAAGTGTTGTTTTGTGGTGATAAATGAGAGCATGATAATGAGAGCAGGATGCCCACCTGAAATTGAGCCTTATATCACAATTTCAGGTAAAATTAAATAATATAATCACCTAGGGAAATTCTAGAAGATACAACTGATTTGATAGGAGCACGGATATGTTTACTGACAATCCTGGCAAACTTGTTGAAGTCTTGTTAGCCCCCCCCCCCCTCCCCACACCCCCTACCTACCCCTTTTCTAAGGTCCTGTGCCCCCCCCCCCCCCCGGTTATGTCTGCCTTTGAGAAAACAGTTCGCTACTTGACCCTTAATTTGCATTAGCCTGGCTTTGCTGTCGGTTGAGCATAAAATTCCTGATAAAATCTTTTGAAACCGTACGTTTTTCCCTTCTCCCGCCAATAGCAAATATAACAAAATCTTTCGATCAAGTTTTTCCTCTGGACACAGATAGTAACAACGTCATCCATCAATGCCCAGCGACTAGACCCGGCGTCAATCGACTTTTAACGGACCCGCCCTGGGTCTTAGGGTAAATCTTCAACTGCGGATATATAACAGCAGTATGGCCGTCGGCGCGGTTCCGCTCACGGCATCTACCAATATACACCACACTTTGTCTGTTCCAACTGGCCTCCCATCTAACGATTTCTTTTCCCTACCGATTAAATGTTATCGGCCGATACAAACTGCAAATAACGTTGAACTCTCGCCAACACTCCACATGTAGCGTGCACACCATCAGATTTTTTTTCAACCATTTTGGTCACTTCTGGCTTCATCTATTGTTTTGCTACTCTAATAATTTTTCGGTTCCGTCATCACAGCTACAGCTTCCGTTTTCATTTTTTGCCCGACAAAAATAGACGTTGTCAACCATTTTTGAAGCCGATTCGTCCTGTTGGATTTTTTTTTAAAAATCGGACAGTGAGTACCCTAATATTCTACAGATCACACAGATATTTTTCGACCGACAAATTGGTGGAAAAATCAGTATGTCCAGAGGGGAAGCTTATTATAAAGGGGTTGATAAGTTCATTATTCTAACAATATTTGGTTCATATTGTTTTGGGTGCACTCCCTCAGTTCCGCTAGAGTGCAAAACCATCCACAGTTAATACATTATTTCACTGACTTTTTTTTACTCCTGCACGTGTTAAGCAACATATTTGCACCTGGTACTAATTTTAGACTTTGACATAATTTACATAATAGTACGCTTCAAAGCCGATCGTCGCTTAGTTGCGGCGTGCGGGGAGGCTTTCAGGAATCGCATGGCGATTGCAAACATTTAGTTATTTTGGTTCCGAGGATCACTGGTAAGGTTCTTTTCACTTATTCTCGCTGTACCGATTGTCACATATATCCTAAGTGCTTTGGTTCCATTTTCCTTAGCTTTTGCTAAACTCTTTGATACAAGCGATTCTCTTCGCTGGCAAAATAACGTCCTACCATGATAATTGATTTGGAGTTTCTCATAAGGCAGGGCATGGTATATACATATAATAATCATTGGACAGATCTGTGTATGAATGGTCCACCAAAGGTAGGTTAACATTTGATAGAAGTAATCATTATGGTGAGAAGAGAGGCCAATGGCAACAAAAGCCGGCAACTGATCCTGCCAATCTACAAGAAGAAAGAGAGCCGGGACCGCGTCTGGGATATAGTGTTCTCATATATGGATATGGGTGAGAAATGTGATTTTAATATCGTCAGTGGTGGAGTCACGTCAACCCCTTGGGGGTTTCTACGCAGATGGAATTAGAATTATGACGTGCTGACTGAATCAGATGAGGCGGTGTATTATGTAAATGTCTGTGGACCACCCGTCGGAGGGCGTCTCAGAGAGCTGGTGCCGGCACCGTTCCCCGTGGAATAGTATCTTCTGCGAACATATTAGAACATTTTTGATATCAGATGGCACGAATGCTTGTACTTACTGGTCCACATTGGCCCGGCGCGACCTCATCGCCCGTGAACCATCCTACAAATTTAATCACGTAACGCGCTGTCTAATGTTAAAGGGGTTCGACGCTCAGACTAAATAGACCATCAAAATGATCCATCAGTCCTAACGGGCGTGTGTTTTGCCTGCGTTTCATGTTTAGTTACCTGCCAATAGTAATGAATAAAGTCGGGTCCGGCCCGGGTGAAAAGGTTAAAAAGCTGTTTTAAAAGCCTGGAATTAACCCACAGATACAAAGAGACCTCGCCGCAGGGGGTGTTTTATCTTTATTATAAGGGGAAAAGACCAGTGGACTATCAGTGTACATGATTTCCCGCTGTATATGGTGTAAATGATATATGAACATCTGCAGAATTCCATTCTGGTTTCGGAATTCGTGACAGGGCGGTATCACACGGTTCCTCTCATGTTACATCCTGGTGTTAACCTGGCCCGATGACTAATGGACCAGCGGGCCCTCGGTCTGTAAACGTTTCCTCACTGGGTCATATCACCGAGAAACCCCCGAAAGGTGCACTCGCCCGTGAGTGAAACACGGTAGTTGGGCACGGCCTTCCCGTTAAGCCTGCAGAGCGCTCACCGACTAGGCTGAGATTCAAACTCTCAGTGTCCCGACTATGGGTCCTATGCTCTACCCCGGCGCCAAGGTTACTCTTTGATGTTTGGCTATCACTGGTTTGTCATACAAAATATTGTGATGAAGAAGACCGTTTACAGTCAATATGGCAGAGGCACCTTGTACATAAAACTGCTAGACATACTCTGAATTGACGTCTGTCTTAAAAATAAAAGTAACCATATACCGTAAGCATCATGCTTTTAGTCTGCATCCCGGCTTTGTGCTTTAAAAATACTTGAGATTGAAAAACAATTCTTGCTCCTAGGGCTAGCTCTAAATCAACCGGAGGCTTATATATTATGGAAGCAAAGGGAAGAAAATAAAATATAAAAGGGAAGATTGTTCCCAAGTGTTCCTTCCAGGGGTCGTGCCTCCAGTGGCTTGCTGGTTATATTTAGCTCAAGTCTGCACGACTTTATAATTGATGGCGGGTCCCAACTTGTCTCAGGATCAGACAGCAATTAGTGCGCCCCCTAGAGGCAGTCTCCTCCAACACGGGATTTGCTGACATCGAAAATGAAGATGAAAGTTTTGCGCAGGATCATCCACTGTCACCATGACGACAATCGGCGACTCCGGGATGCAGGCGTATACTGACTTATAAATAAGTCCTCCTTTGCCCTCTTGGAAATAAACCTCCTTTACTGCACACAATATCCTGAGTCAATACATGGCCTAGAATGAACGCCACTAAGCATCTGATATACAAAAAAAAACTATGTGTTCACATGGTTTCAGATTTATATAAATACCCTAACAGGACTGTGCTTATTTCATGCGACTTCCAATAAATTCCCGGCGACTGCTCTGCCATCATATATTATTAAAGACATATTTAACTTCAGGAACGGCATTCAATTTTCACCATTCCATTCCACTGTTTAAATATTTATTTAATCGACTGACGCTGTAAAAATACATTCCTTTATTGCTAAAAGTACACAGTTGATACAGTAAATTAGCTCCCTTAATTGTGATCCCTGTTTTGTTAATATACAGTTTTGCCCTATCAACGTAAATAAAGTAAGTTATTGTTACAAATCATAAATACAGTAATGGAGTACCGCTGCGTGCAGCAAATCATTGTTATACCTCCGCCATTCCCCCTTCGCTCGATGGTTTACAACTGTGCGCAACAAATTATGAACGGATTTTTATGAAACTTTGTTGAAGGTAAGGGTGCTACCAACTATAAAAAAACATTAAATTTCGAAGGATCACCAAAATTTATTTTTAATCCAAAGCCTTATATACGATTGTGATAGGTAGGATTCCTTTGTCCCCGGGTAGAGACCACCCCATTCAAAGGTATTAGGGACAGGATTTGTTCAGCAGTCAACCAGGTGAACCGGTATTTATGGAGCGTACCAGTGTAGTGCATTTTACTACAGCTTGATTAGGGGATCCAGTTATTCGTATGACTACACACATCTTGTTTTTTTTTTCTTTTTATTTGTGATATTTTGAATCCGGATAGTAATTATAGTCTTTGATGTGTATGACGCATTCCCATACTTGAATCGCGCTAGTCTAAATGGTTTGTCTGCGACTGTTTCTCGCACGTGATTTTAGTTTAGAGAGTTAGAAAGAGACAAGTTGGCGTCCCCATATTTATGTGTTTTAGAATATTCACAAAGGCAAAAGGTACCGTTATCCAGTGAACGTCTTGAATATCACCCTTGTGATATTGGAAATATTTAATTTTTGTCGCTTGATTTAGCCAGTTAAACGGGAGCTCACTCTGGGACACACCCTTTGGGGTCAGACACATTATGCTCACTGAAAATCATTGGGGTGAGGGTACTAACACTTACCCATGATGATATTTTATCACAGTTTGCCACGCACGAAATTCGTAGATGCCCCTGACACGCTGAGAGTGCTAGGTGGGTGCCAAAACACGGATATGTTCTATATTAAACAATTTAAATCACGCGAATCATCATGAATGATGCAGCAAATTCCCGCCTCATCACTAGCTTACTTGTACGACCACCGGGGATTTCTTTTACGTGGATCAAGTCCTTAATAGACAACCGTATAAAACATGATGAAGTTTTTTTTTTAATCTAGCTGAGTACATATAGTGGTTAACTTTATATGCGCGCGGTCACATTTTCGCGACTTGTTTCATGCTTCATTTTACGATGGTCCAATTTATATACAGTATTTCCATAAGTACATGAATTATTTAATAACATATTTAACAATTTAATAATATATTAATTATTTGATTATATATTAATCATGTAATATATCTAATTAAAACAAATTAATGAAGAACGCAAGAAATACCAGACGAGTGACCATTCTTGTTAATTACTGCAAGATAATTAAAAAGATCTGATATTTCTTGTATGATTATTCTTTTTTTTCTTTCTCGAAAAAGTCACAGGATGCGAACTATATATGTACTACCCTATTTGTACTACTGTACATTCCTGGACGTACAGTTGGTCCACGTGGCCGTCACAGTTAAAGATCACATTAAGGCTGCAAGGGGATTCACCGAGATTTGAGCTTGAGCGTGACACCCGGGTGCAGGCGTAACCGTCACGTGATTAGGGTCAAAGTTCATTAAGATATTAATATTCATAGGTTTAAGGCCGATATCCTTGACTGTGATTCCAGTAGCTTAATCAATTAGCTGCCGTTCGTTTTGTGAGGGTTATAATTCGCTCTCTCTCATTCTCTCTCTCTCTCTCTCTCTGTATAATATATAATAATATGTGTGTATGTGTGTGTGTGTGTGTGTGACACAATTGCCCTTTTTTTTGTTTCATTAACGCACCTCGCAGTACAGGTGCCCGTCTAGAGTGAAAAGAACCTGTCATTTTACAACACCTGGAAATAAAGCCCGGGACCAAGCAGCAATGGATCTCCTTTTTATAAAATTCATACCAAGAGTCGTCCATCTGTCACGTGACCTCTCGTTCACCCTTTATATAAAGCTGTCCAACTGTCAAATCTGGCTGGCCTGGTGCCAGGCAAACCTGGCCAGGAATCATTTGGCTTAAAGAGTTTTTGTGCTCCTCCGAGCCACCAGCCAAACCTCGGCATGCCGACTTCAGGATTAGAACCTTAGCAAATGAACCTGATCAAAAGAACCTCAGATAAACCTCAAAATGAGAACCTTTGATAATACCTTAAAATGTTAACCTCTGATAAACCTCAAAATGAGAACCTTTGATAATACCTTAAAATGTTTACCTCTGATAAACCTCAAAATGAGAACCTTTGATAATACCTTAAAATGTTAACCTCTGATAAACCTCAAAATGAGAACCTTTGATAATACCTTAAAATGTTAACCTCTGATACACCTCAAAATGAGAACCTTTGATAATACCTTAAAATGTTAACCTCTGATAAACCTCAAAATGAGAACCTTTGATAATACCTTAAAATGTTAACCTCTGATAAACCTCAAAATGAGAACCTTTGATAATACCTTAAAATGTTAATCTCTGATAAACCTCAAAATGAGAACCTTTGATAATACCTTGAAATGTTCACCTCTGATAAACCTCAAAATGAGAACCTTTGAAAATACCTAAAAATGTTAACCCCTCATAAACCTCTAAATGAGAACCTTTGATAATACCTTAAAATGTTAAACTCTGATAAACCTCAAAATGAGAACCTTTGATAATACCTTAAAATGTTAACCTCTGATAAACCTCAAAATGAGAACCTTTGATAATACCTTAAAATGTTAACCTCTGATAAACCTCAAAATGAGAACCTTTGATAATACCTTAAAATGTTAACCTCTGATAAACCTCAAAATGAGAACCTTTGATAATACCTTAAAATGTTAACCTCTGATAAACCTCAAAATGAGAACCTTTGATAATACCTTAAAATGTTAACCTCTGATGAACCTCAAAATGAGAACCTTTGATAATACCTTAAAATGTTCACCTCTGATAAACCTCAAAATGAGAACCTTTGATAATACCTTAAAATGTTAACCCCTCATAAACCTCAAAATGAGAACCTTTGATAATACCTTAAAATGTTAACCTCTGATAAACCTCAAAATGAGAACCTTTGATAATACCTTAAAATGTTCACCTCTGATAAACCTCAAAATGAGAACCTTTGATAATACCTTAAAATGTTAACCTCTGATGAACCTCAAAATGAGAACCTTTGATAATACCTTAAAATGTTCACCTCTGATAAACCTCAAAATGAGAACCTTTGATAATACCTTACAATGTTCACCTCTGATAAACCTCAAAATGAGAACCTTTGATAATACCTTAAAATGTTAACCTCTGATCAACCTCAAAATGAGAACCTTTGATAATACCTTAAAATGTTAACCTCTGATAAACCTCAAAATGAGAACCTTTGATAATACCTTAAAATGTTCACCTCTGATAAACCTCAAAATGAGAACCTTTGATAATACCTTAAAATGTTAACCTCTGATAAACCTCAAAATGGAACCTTTGATAATACCTTAAAATGTTAACCTCTGATAAACCTCAAAATGGGAACCTTTGATAATACCTTAAAATGTTAACCTCTGATTAACCTCAAAATGAGAAGCTTTGATAATACCTTAAAATGTTAACCTATGATTAACCTCAAAATGAGAACCTTTGATAATACCTTAAAATGTTAACCTCTGATAAACCTCAAAATGAGAACATTTGATAATACCTTAAAATGTTAACCTCTGATAAACCTCAAAATGAGAACCTTTGATAATACCTTAAAATGTTCACCTCTGATAAACCTCAAAATGAGAACCTTTGATAATACCTTAAAATGTTAACCTCTGAGAAACCTCAAAATGAGAACCTTTGATAATACCTTAAAATGTTAACCTCTGATAAACCTCAAAATGAGAACCTTTGATAATACCTTAAAATGTTCACCACTGGGAAACCTCAAAATGAGAACCTTTGATAATACCTTAAAATGTTAACCTCTGATAAACCCTCAAAATGGGAACCTTTGATAATACCTTAAAATGTTAACCTCTGATAAACCTCAAAATGGGAACCTTTGATAATACCTTAAAATGTTAACCTCTGATTAACCTCAAAATGAGAACCTTTGATAATACCTTAAAATGTTAACCTATGATTAACCTCAAAATGAGAACCTTTGATAATACCTTAAAATGTTCACCTCTGATAAACCTCAAAATGAGAACCTTTGATAATACCTTAAAATGTTAACCTCTGATAAACCTCAAAATGAGAACCTTTGATAATACCTTAAAATGTTCACCTCTGATAAACCTCAAAATGAGAACATTTGATAATACCTTAAAATGTTCACCTCTGATAAACCTCAAAATGAGAACCTTTGATAATACCTTAAAATGTTAACCTCTGATAAACCTCAAAATGAGAACCTTTGATAATACCTTAAAATGTTCACCTCTGATAAACCTCAAAATGAGAACCTTTGATAATACCTTAAAATGTTAACCTCTGATAAACCTCAAAATGGAACCTTTAATAATACCTTAAAATGTTAACCTCTGATAAACCTCAAAATGAGAACCTTTGATAATACCTTAAAATGTTCACCTCTGATAAACCTCAAAATGAGAACATTTGATAATACCTTAAAATGTTCACCTCTGATAAACCTCAAAATGAGAACCTTTGATAATACCTTAAAATGTTAACCTCTGATAAACCTCAAAATGAGAACCTTTGATAATACCTTAAAATGTTCACCTCTGATAAACCTCAAAATGAGAACCTTTGATAATACCTTAAAATGTTAACCTCTGATAAACCTCAAAATGGAACCTTTAATAATACCTTAAAATGTTAACCTCTGATAAACCTCAAAATGGGAACCTTTGATAATACCTTAAAATGTTAACCTCTGATTAACCTCAAAATGAGAAGCTTTGATAATACCTTAAAATGTTAACCTATGATTAACCTCAAAATGAGAACCTTTGATAATACCTTAAAATGTTAACCTCTGATAAACCTCAAAATGAGAACCTTTGATAATACCTTAAAATGTTAACCTCTGATAAACCTCAAAATGAGAACCTTTGATAATACCTTATAATGTTCACCTCTGATAAACCTCAAAATGAGAACCTTTGATAATAGCCTTAAAATGTTCATCTCTGATAAACCTCAAAATGAGAACCTTTGATAATACCTTAAAATGTTAACCTCTGATAAACCTCAAAATGAGAACCTTTGATAATACCTTAAAATGTTCACCACTGGGAAACCTCAAAATGAGAACCTTTGATAATACCTTAAAATGTTAACCTATGATAAACCTCAAAATGAGAACCTTTGATAATACCTTAAAATGTTAACCTCTGATAAACCTCAAAATGGGAACCTTTGATAATACCTTAAAATGTTCATCTCTGATAAACCTCAAAATGTGAACCTTTGATAATACCTTAAAATGTTAACCTCTGATAAACCTCAAAATGAGAACCTTTGATAATACCTTAAAATGTTAACCTCTGATAAACCTCAAAATGAGAACCTTTGATAATACCTTAAAATGTTAACCTCTGATAAATCTCAAAATGAGAACCTTTGATAATACCTTAAAATGTTAACCTATGATAAACCTCAAAATGAGAACCTTTGATAATACCTTAAAATGTTAACCTATGATAAACCTCAAAATGAGAACCTTTGATAATACCTTAAAATGTTAACCTCTGATAAACCTCAAAATGAGAACCTTTGATAATACCTTAAAATGTTAACCTCTGATAAACCTCAAAATGGGAACCTTTGATAATACCTTAAAATGTTAAGTTCTGATAAACCTCAAAATGAGAACCTTTGATAATACCTTAAAATGCTAACCTCAGTTAAACCTCAAAATGAGAACCTAAGAGAAACTTTAAAATGTGAACCTCAAATAAGTCCTCTGGTTTTCTTTAGTAGGTTGATTTGCTGAGGGTCAGGGTAACACCATGGGAAGGATCAATTAAATGTAGGAGGTCGTCCTGATCACCATAATATATATATATATATATATATATATATATATATATATATATATATATATATATATTAATTTCTGTATCAGCATGTAAGTTTTCCCATGAATTAAATGAGTATATTTGCTGTCACTCAAAATGAAGCCCGGCGTAATTCTTGTAGCTCGGCGGTCAAGTCTCTAGCTCGGCTATCTGTCTGTTGCTCGGCGTAGCTTGGTGTAACTCGGCGAAAAGACTGACTTTAAAAAATTGGTTGTAGTTACAATTTAAACTGAACTAGTTTATGTGAATCTGTAGGAGAGTGGCATGATCTCAAAAAACGCTTTCAATATTTCAGTAAAATAAATAATCTTACGACTTAAGCAAAACAGCTTAATTGATGGACAGAAATGCGTCAACGACACCAGAACAAAACAAATGGACGCTGCAAGGGACCGAAATATAATTGCTGTTTGAGGCCGAATTGTATGACACTGACGAAATGTTATCTTTAACGATTTAGAGTGTAAATCACAGATAATACAATATGCAGAATTGCCGCCGGGGTCACGTGACTAATCCTCATATCGGAGCGTGATTTATGAATCCAGTAATATCCCGTGTGTCTGTAAATTCAATTGAAGTGTTGACGGGTAGCGCCTGGACAAACACGCGCTGTGTCAACAAGGGGTGGTATTAACACCCAAATCATCGATTGTTGCTTTATATAAGGCTATGTCGTTCACGATATTTCATGAAGCGGCATTGATTGTGGCTCACAGTTTTAATAACTCTCTATTCTTTATCCCCCCCCGTCTCTCATAGACAAATATATATATATATATATATATATATATATATATATATATATATATAAAGGAGAGCGTGAGAGAGAGAGAGAGAGAGAGAGAGAGAGAGAGAGAGAGAGATGGACAGTAAGACACGTTGACGGAAGGAGAGAAAGAAAGACAAACTGACGGACTGACAGATAGAAAGACAAATAGAAAATGATAGAGAATAAGAGAGAGACCAAAAAAAAAAAAAAAAAGAGAGAAAATTCAGAGATGGAACAGAGATCACCATGAAGTGGTAGATTCCATTGTAATCTCTCTCTCCCATGTCAGTGTTTGTACTTGCTCTCTTTCTCTGTCTTCCCCCCCCCTCTCTCTTTTGTTCTCTCATCAGTGTATGCAGTTGCTCTTTAGTGTTTTCCCTCCCCCTCTATCTCCCTCTCTCTGTCTTTCTCTCTCTCTCTCACAGTCCATCCGTCGTTCTGTTCCGTTTTGCTGTTACCTAGTCTGTTTTTAATACTTAGAACTCTTTGATGTTTTCCGTATTTTCCAATTTAACACTTCATTAATTTATAGACAAAAATATCCGAGCGCCCTGGTTTTTATGCACTCGGCAAAAAAAGAATGCTTCATCATTCTAAATTGGACTTGTGATCTGTTCCGAACATTAACGGTACAGAAAGATCACTGAGGGCAGATGACACAAGCTTCATTGGCCGTTGATGTGGCTCTTGTATTCTGGCTGCGAAATTGGGAGTTGGGAGACGGATACGCTTAACTGTGGGAGATATCGGGAGCACATTTTGCGACTAAATCCACAACAGGTGCCCGTATAATTGACCTAGGACACGCTACACCTTGTTCAATGGATGTTTCCGTTCGTCTTTATCTGCAAAGGCAACACAAAACAAAGTAATTGTTCTACGGTTCGCCGCTCGCGTTTTTATATGGAATTTGTTAATGAGTGCCGGGTCGTCGCTAATGTAGCCAATTTGCTCTCCTGTCTGGAATACCTAAAAGAATTGTTAAATTTATGGGAAAAAAACTAAATGTTGCTATGATTTTTTACAGCATTACTAGTTTTGAAGTAAAGGTTTGATTTTTTATTTAAAATTCCAAGTATTGTTGCTTTGAAGGGAAAACTCAAAATGAAACAATAAAACTGCCCATTTGCACCACGCCTATGTTCCCAGAGTCCGTAGAACAAATTTGTTTTTGATGTTGCCTTAGGGAAGGTTGACTGAACTGCACTTATTACTGGGAGCGTGAATTCAGTGACCTGTGCTTAAAGGAGGCGTCTACGTTGCAAATTGGCTACAACTCATGGCATAAGTATTACCTCTGACAATACCTAAAGGTTGACGAAATGTGATAGATACACTTTTATCCAACCAGAATTATTTCGCACATGAAATGATATAGTAAGCCAAAGACTGCTCGGAGCAATATCATAGAACTAATTGTTTATATATAATTACATGAGAGTACCATCTCCATATATCTCCATCTGCCGTCTGATTATGTGTTTTATGAGACAACATATTCTAACGCCATTTTGGCACTCTGACATTAGAGTCTACGACCAGCTTACTGGCCTTCCAGCCTCATATAAAAACCTGCTCATAGTGTATTAATAGCTAAACATAACCCTGCATATTAGAAGTGCTGAATACATAAGATGGTATCAAAATAAAAAAGGGTATTTCCGGGGTATCCGGAGACGGGGTGCGTGACAACGTATCAGCGGCACCACCGTTTATTTGGAGACCAGCAATAGGACGTACAGCAAACGGTGGGGGCAAAGGCAAAACGAATATAAGATCTACGTTAAAATGCGATGCAAGTATCCGATAAATGTCTCCTAATTACTGTATGGGGCTTTAGACTGTCACGACGTAAGTGAGTTTGATCATGTACGACAAATATTAAGTTCCATCAAATTGTCGCAAAATGAGCCTCCTGTTTGGTTTTCAAGCACACGGGCGCCATGACACTTCCTCAAGTTGGTAAACTGGTCAGTCAAGACAGTATAAACAAGGTGTAAACATTAGTGGAAGTCATGCAGGACAAAATCGGTACGGGCTCTTATCTGATCATAATACCAAGGCTCTGGCATGCAGCTACACTTTCAGAGACCTTGTTTTATAAGGCCACTCTCTCGTCTATTTCCTGAATAATTAACAAGGCAACGGATCCAATAAAAAAAAATGCTTCGTATACTTCACGAAGCAACCGAAACACATCTATTGCTATTTTTAGATAAAACGTTTGCCGTTGTCAGAGGGCCGTTTGATCTGACTTATAAAAAAAGCCTTGTAAACATATTCATTTTCCAATGTTATCTTGTTGTTCTCACGGTGTGTAAACATTTTGGACTATTGTGTAAGGTTTACGTTTGGTACGAAATATTTGATTGGTTGTTAAGATTTAGAATTGAAGGTTTGTTCATTATATGAAATAGATGGCAGAGTGGTTTGATAAGTCAAAGTATCTAAAAGCGTGGCTGCAAGAGCCTTAGTAACAGGGATATGGGAACGTATTTGGGGACTTGTAGGCAATGTAAAATAGATGTTATCAGTCAAATATTTTAAAATATGTGTGCAATCAAAGACATTGCAATCCAAATGTTTGATTGGGGCGCTTGGAGGGGTAATGTTGGCGTCACTGCATTCGGACTAGGATCTTAAGAAAATGAGATACACCGACAAGCCCTGTATTTCTTGTTCTTGTTTGACTGTAGAAATAAATTTTCAGGGATTTAAGGTTTAATATCATATATTTTTAAATTGTATATTAGAAGCACCGACCTTAGGGTTTTGTAGATGTTATATGGGGAAAATAAATACAGTCACGTATCCTGTAAATGTAATTTAGCTGTACCTTTTACGACCCTTCAGCGCTAACTGTTCTAAACTGGGTATATAATAACGTGCAGTTGGCATAAATTTCTAATATCAAATGGTAATGTTCAAGTTCAACCTGAAAATTATAGAGCCTCTGTCTCTGATGACGTCATATGGCGTTCTACTGCCTTTTTTAAACTTCCTTGGAAAACACCGTGCTCCAACGAGACGCCCTGTCATAGATTAAGTTTGACAGGGGGACTGACGTCTCTCCAGATTCTTATTTCCTTTCAGGATAACAAGTCGACGTCCAGGAAATATTTTGTTGAATATACAAGTATACCTCTCGGCTGCGTGTTCCCTTTTGTTATTTTTAGTATATGATTAATATCCAGACATATGACACTGAAATAGCCTTGAGAAAAAAACCGTGCACGTGGTATGTTATAGGGCCACATATAACATTGCTACATTTTAGTCTGACATTTGTAGGCCAGACAAAAAAAAAATACGTTAATAAGTCTGCGGATTCGCCTCTCCCGTTTACCATGGACCTGTTTCATTTGTTGCAGAAGAGAACCATACCCTCGGCGATGCTGCTAATTTTGGATCCTGCATATATTCCTTAAAGTAATTTTTATTGTAAGGAAAATGGCCTAAATTTTGTGTTTATTATATGGAACTTTGCAAAAGATGCAGCGAATCGCTGTAATTTTCTTGGCAATCTTCTACTCATTTCGTCACAACTGGTTAATTATACAAAAAAGTTCACTTGTTCCATGTTTTTTGTTAACAAAGTCTGTAGATCGGTTAATTAATTGGTGTTGCCTTATTGTTACAGTAAATAAAACTATAGCTACTTATATACGTATTAGTGGAAGGAATCAGTTGTAAACTCACATTCGATGATCGAATGATAAAGAACAACCGATGATCGATTATTAAATCCTTTATTTTATGTACCATCTATATAACCATGAAATATGCCGCATAGAATTATAACTTAATTACTGACCGAGTAAATTCAGCCTAACTTGTACATCACACTGCATAATTTAAAGGTAATGGCCAGGTTCGTTGACACTTGAATATTCATTGCACAAGGGTTTGTTTTAATGTTGTCCGTTGTTTTGTGTCCCGTCTTTCTTATAACTCGGACAAAGGAAGAATATTTTTTTCGGGATAAGGCAAAAAAATAAAAAATAAAAAGGTCTGTTTCTCCGGCACCGCACGCGTCAATTTTATCTCCCCGCATCAAACATTTTTATTATGATTTTCATTTTTAATGATTATAACATAACACAATTTTGATAAGATTTTTATTTGTTATGAATTGATTTTACCTGTTTACCAAAAAAATATGTTATTTCCATGCGTTTCCCTGATTATATGACATTTTTATCGAAACATACAAAAAAAGGTAAAAAAAATTAAAATAAAATATCGCCCGCCCGCATTGATTTCTGAAAAAAGTGCCTGAGAACCATACCCTTTTTTTTGGACTAATATGATTTCTTTGGTTGTGAAAATACATATTCGTTTATGATCGATTAAGCAAAAGTGTATTCGATTAAATCGATTATGAAGGAAAACGACCAATCATCGATATCATAAATTAATTGGCACACCATCCAATATTACAAACACGAGTTATAGCTGCTTGACATAAAGACAGCATTGTTGGTTTAGTAAATAAGTAAATTATCGCATTTTCTTAATGATTCGGGATCACACACCCTTGAAAGAGGACAAGACAGGGTCAGAAAAACAAAACAATAATACGCTGGCACATAGACCACATAACCAAAGATGTCTGACCTGACGTAAAGCAGCGGGTCCCCAGTCCAGACGCCCCCAACGGACTTAACCTAGATTTTTAGCCCGTCATTGGAAAAAGAAGGAATGGCCATTTAACCATTTGGTCTGACTGACTGATGTGTTCCTTGGACGGGCACGCTTCGGCCAGCGGTGAGGATGTGATTAATATTACCATTAGATTTCCTTTCGTCGCTCAGCTGTTCAGGGGCGTACCCAGGGGATACCGCCGGCGGCCATGCCCCCCCCCCCGCCATGAAAAAAGGGTTTTGCGTGTAGTACTGATGGAATAAAACTTTTCAGACACTAAATGCATGTAATTTTAAAAACGTCAGTCATGTTTGCATCAATTTTCATTAATGTACACTTTTATCTGCAGGCTGATTCTTATGTATATATATATATATATATATATATATATATATATATATATATATATATATATATACTCACTGGCCAGCGGGTATGCTATACACCCCCCTGGTAAATCCTGGTTACGCCCCTGACTGTTTGCCGGATGTGTTGCCACGGATAACATGTGTTATCCAAAGTACACACTAAAGGTTATTATCAGTAAGAGTTCTATTACGGTGCTGTAAGGCTTAATTCAAAATACTTTCAAACGCTTGTTTCTTAAGTTAACCATAACAAATGCATTAACCCGTTTTATATTGGACACTGATTTGTGAGTAAATGTTAGTTATATCTTACAGGGTATTTCAATCATTTTCCTACATATGCGCCTGGCTAGGGTTATAGGCTCCATGTACGATCTGTTTCGGTAAAAAGGTGAAACCACATTATAATCTGTGGTATTCATTTTATAATTAAGTTCATTTACAGTAAGCTAATTTGCAAATTTCTCCGTTTGAGCAAGTGCAAACTCTACAATAATATGTACAAGTTTCGTACACAAGTAAAGATAAATACGTTCTTGCTGTTACTGTAATTGAAGCCTTGAGCAGTATGGTATACCTGTCCTCCAGGACCGAGTAAACAGTCACTGAGGTAAAAACGCACTTCCTTTTAGCAATATGTTACAGCTGAGTTCTGAATATGATACTTTTACCATGGCGCAAATGTTTAAATATCACACATTGCGGAGCAATTATAACAAAGCTCTATTTAAGGTGTAAATGGTCATATCGCGTGATACATTTTTTAACATATGGACAAACCACGAAACAGTCGACCTTTAAAAGGACATGAAACGTTATGTTGCTGAAAGCAGCTAAGGCAATGGACGATCTGCAAGGGGCCTTTTTTCAAATTCCTATGATTTAACGTTCAGAGTCCTCTGTCGTATAATAAGGCACGCTTTATATATTTAACTGGTAATTAGAACCTTCATTTTTCATCATCTTTCTATAGTTTCTAGTGTTATTTTGATCGTCATAGTCATCATTTTTAATTCTTCAGAGTGGGATGTTTGTATTCATTTCACTTGCCAACAACTAACATAAAATTTTTCAATAACTGTATCCGCCAAAAACAGAGATTTGCGGATAATTTTTTTTAGTTGCACCCCGCCGCCGCATAGGTTTCCGGAAAACTCCTCCGTAACCAATGAGCAGATTTTTTTTTCAATTCGGAATTATGATCGGGACACATGTGAACTGCTACGCCCTCGTTTTTGGTTGACCTCTGACCTTTCCTCTTTGCCCAGCGTCCATTTGTGCGTCTGTTTCCACACATAACCCCACATAACCGTTTGACCGATCGGGAAAATTATTTTGCACAAATGTAGCCGTTGGATAGCTTTATAACATACACAACCATTTTTGCACAGTGTCCATCTGTTTTCTAGATTTGGGTTAAAATCACTCATATCTCGGCAGTGGTTTAACTTATTCACCCGAAATTTGGATTGCGTATACATCCTTGGTAGCATTTTTTTATGACAAGTGGCGCCACCTACATTCACGTTCATGCTGCAGATATCATGCTAATACCTCCGGACTCGTTTGACGTATCTTCCTGAAGTTTTGCATGTGTTTGGATCTCTCATAGCTCTTTATCATACACAAAACTGGTAGCGACAACTGTAACTATTTCTGCACAGCGTCCATCTGTTTGTCTGCTGTGGGAAAAAATCACTCATATCTCGGCAGTAGTCTGACTTTTCCACCTGAAATTTTGCATGTGTATATATCCTACACAATTTTTCGTTCAAATAACAGGTGGTGCCATCTACAATCATATTTACATGGCAGACATCCATGCTAATATGTAACACACCTAACTCTATTTCCACTTGCCACTCAATCCATTAGTGCATCTACTGACGCTGAGAGCAAAACTGGACCACTGTCATACAAAGAAAACAAAAAAAAAAATACAGGAAAGATTTAGTAGTATATAGATTTATCGGATCAGTGTGTAGTAATACGACTCCCTGGATATCCTTGGCAGGTTCTCGTGATCAATGTTTTTTACTGTGTTGTACTACATACAGTGTCACAGTTCAGTAAGACAGGTTCACCCGGGATGGGACGACCTCTACCCGGGGACAAATGAACCGCCCTCGGTCACAATGGTATATGATCTTTCGAATCAAAAATATATCATGGTGATTAGTTGATAAGTTGACATTTTTTTTCTTTGGGCATTATACAAAACTCCATCAAATGCCTTCATAACAGTTTCTTCATAACAGTTTCCTAATGTTAGTAACAGAAAAACCAGTCAGAAAAAACGTAACAACATCCCACCGGAAATGTAATAAATACATTTTCCTCGCATGGTGCGAGTTAACACTCTCGGGTATCCTAAATGTCACTTAAAACGCCAGAAAGATGATCACGTGTAACTGAAACTATACAATATGCTCACATAGCGCAAGCTCAAAAGAGTAGGGTTTGTGAGCGTCACAACCGGACCTCTACAATGCACCGCGGCTGCTAATACCATAATGTAGAAAAGAGGGTTAGTATGTTTAATTGGATAAGAACTATCTTATTTCAAGGCAAATTACATAAATATGGGTTTTTTGTGGTGAGGACTTCGCGGAGTAAGTATTATTTTGTAAACATACGCATGTGAAATTTAAACAGAAGGTATTTCCCCTGAAATATCACAGATTCAGAATTTAAAGTTTGACAATTGAGATAAATAGTCCCGGCCGTCCCGTGTTGTTAACAGGAAGATATTACTTGTGAGTACAAACAACCTCTGGTTGAAGGGTGCAATATATTTAAGCTGGTTGTTAAGTGATTAAAAAATCTGTGTATAATTCTTTCTCGGTTAAAGTCAGACCAACTGGCGACGAGGAATCACGTGTCAGGACGGATAAAAAATCACCGACACTTGAGGAACCTTGTTTTCTTGTTTGATGACCAGCCTTGACGCCTGTTAAGCCTCGGGATACATAGACTGCAATTTTTCTCGGGCTATCACCGATATTGCTTTGCACCTAACAAATGGTCCCCAGAAAACAGTCAATCACCAGACCCAATTCAGCTCTGGCATCGCGTGTCTTAACGTCGCTCATTATCCTGAATAGATCTATACACACGTTAAACCTGTGCGTGTCGGGTCTTTTAAATTGACTGGATGAAAGATTAGGAAACCTTGACGGATATTCACTGAGCTGCTCCAAGACTCGCACACTGCGCTCCGCTATGGATTCATGGTACAATTATAGATGTGTATGACCATTACCTTTGCTGACAATGTGACGGAGACTGATCCGTCCCCTGTGGACCTCACGCCAGTCTCTCTAAAGCTGAGGAATATCTTGCTCGCTAGGTTATCCAGGGCTTACAGTGCATCTCCATTACCCATGAATTCAGTGTGTCTGGGGAATGCAAGGAGAATTTCGCCGGGTCGGTTTAATGTTACAATAAAAATTGCTGAACACGCACATGACAAATGTTAGATTACAAATGATTGTTTGCAACTCAAGTATATAATTTGCTAACAACATATCGTCCTTGTGTGGTATTTCATCATACATTTTCAGGTGCGGATGTGGGGGTCGAAACCCCCCTGCTCTCAACAAACAACCTTTTTTTTAATGAAAAATCTTATGCATGACTTGGGGTTTTGCAGGTCGAGACCCCCCCCCCCCGGCCCTTAACCAACCACCTTTTTTAGACAATTTTATGCATGACAGCCATTGACCCATCCCTGCAAAAAATCCTGGATCCGCGCCTGATTTTAGTTTTTACCGTTTAGTAGGCCTACTTGCGCCCTGCTATCCCTATAACATAATGTATGTCATGTTATGAATTTACTATATATCTCAATAAATCGGAAGCATTGGGATATTTACAAAATTACTTATTTTTTAACATCAGATATATATATTCTGCAAATTACCATGTCGATAATTAACAGTCCAATACTGATATTCCTTTTAACATTTAACCCTCAGTTTATCAATAATTTAAATCCAGAACGAATCCAGAAAACACATATGCAGTCACACTCAGTACTCGGACTCGTTGGGGTTCAAATTAACGGCCCACAATGCACCGGTGATTCTAAATCCACCGATGGCGTAGGTATAAACGGAGTGAAGGGAGAATGTGGTCCGTTCGAAAACGTTGGAAAAGTATTGATTAAAGGCAAATTACAGAAACATGGGTGTTCTGTCGGTCAGGACTTCACGTAATAAGTAATATGTTGTACGCATACGCACGTGAAATGAAATGTAATATTTTTTTTTATTTTAAATTTTGACAGTTGAGACAAGTAGTCCCTGCCCTCCTATGGTGCATATAACTTGATGAGGTTTGTTTTTAGCAGAAACGAGCTTTGGCTGAAGGGTGATATGCTACGAAAAAGACATGTTCTGCAACATGCTCAGCAACAAATTAGTTTAATTGTGACGTTTTTTACCGTTAACCGCTGTACACAAGATGAAGCTATTATAAATAAAGCACCATTTATGATATCATGGATGAAGCAAGTGACCTTCCAGCAGGGGTGAATCTAGGATTTAGGAAAAGAAAAGAGGGGGAGGGGGGTCCAACCCAAGAGGACTAATGTCAAAGCCTTAAAAAGGTCCGGAGTCCGGGAAGTGAGGGAGGGGGTTTAGGCCGCAAAAAAATGTCGCAAAAAATCAGGACAGTTCTGAAACCCTATTAAAAAATTTAGGACGCTGAAATAAGGGAGGGTGGGGGGGGGGGGGGGAGTTCCGGACCCCCAGGACCTCCCCCTGGATCGGTTTCTGTTCCAGGTTTTGAAATTGCTTGTATAAAAACAGATTTTCTAGAATTTAACAGAGAAAGATGCCTTTTGTTTCAGGAGATAAGAAGTGTTTCCATTACGTTTAAATACATTGAATTTTATGTTCGATGTCCTCCTGACGTAATGTTCCTCAGTATTAAAGAGGAACCAGCAAGAAGAAAAATTGAGTGAGATGGGGACCAATAATGCAGGAAAAATGAAAGTATTAATGACCAAGTGATCGAGGCAGCGGGTTGGAAAACCGATGAATCTCCAACCAGGTCACATCTGAGTTCAGTTTTAATGCATTCCTGATTCAGAAATAGGATCAAGGAAAAACTGAGTCGCATTCGGACCACTTTGTGAGTGAGCTGCCGGCACCGGCCGCGGCCATCTACGGCGATGATTATATTACAAGACGATGCGTTTATTGATCTTCTGTCAGGTTGGGTCGTTGAGGAAATTGATAGGACGGAAGACACAGAGATAACCAACCTCCAACCCGCCCGATTTCTTAAAGCAGCGAACTCCAGCCCTGCTGAGAAGTCTCCTTGACATAAAAAAAGTCAGGACAGTCCTGACAATCAAGTAGAACTTTTGGCTCATCCTTGAATAGCGCTTCCACCTTTATTCTGCCGACTCAGCGAATTCTCCGCAGTTCTCTTACCCAGTTCAACTCGGTCACCTCATGAGCTTAAAGTGGTCCATGAACTCAATCTCAGCTTCAGTCAAGAATGATGCAAATCAAAATTAATCTCTTTGCTGCCTCCCAGGTAGAGCATCATAACGCATCGGAGCTTCATGTCAGTTCCTGATTCTGCCTGTCCGCTCGTCCACCAATCATCTGCGGCTATCTATGTCACATGTTCTTTTTCATATCAGTGCAGGCTTCCCGTCTTTCAAGATGTCACATCATTAGTTATACACTGTAAATCCGAAAACCATCACTATCGCGTAAAAAGTCGCTCATATTACTTGATGAAGTGATCTTTGAAAGAAATCCCGTTTTACTGAAACTGTCACATCATTCATTATATCACGTCAGTCAAAATACAAATATTTTGCATCAATTGATGAAATACATGATGACAACCATGAAAATGTCGAATGAGGCATATATATATATATTTATATATATATATATATATATATTTATATATATATATATATATATATATATATATATATAACTCTATATATATAACTCTGAAGAAAAACAACACTGTAAATTCACAACAGTCTGTTTCACGGGGTGCGACCCGATCATCAGGTGAATGTAATAAATATATATATATATATATATATATATATATATATATATATATATATACTTAACCAAAATATTTTATATACAAACGAACATAGAATTTTTACATGAGAGTAGATAAAAAGTATACAGCAGTTACCAGTACGGCCACTTAATGACATGAGTGAGCTGCTTGTGTGGCAGTGTGTAGTGCTGGTCTGTCATAACTACAGCAGAGGTATCAGGTTTATCACTCAATGTAACACAGTGGGCCACTGTAGCTTACTGGTGTATGGATCAGCAGGGACATGTACTATATTTTATACTCTGAATCAGTTGATTTTTATTCAATTATTTCCATTTTGGTATGTTTAGAAAGATAATTTTGTGGAGCTGATTATGTTAAAAAATGGTTAGATTATATTTAAAATTAGCTGAGCAAGGACGCATATTTCATAGCAAACTAGGTAAACATTTGGAATATCCAGGAATTTGGAAAAACGTGTATTTTACAGAAATAAAACCTGGTATAACTCATTAAATCCAATTTTTACAGCAACTATTTTTTCCTGAATGATACTTGATGTCTTTCTACAGCTGAGGCCTCCAACACCTGTTTGATTTCATTTTTTCTTGTTCCTCTATGGTCAGTCAAACCTTGTCCTTTCAGCTAGTTTAAACCTTTACCCAAGGTCTATTCTCATAAAATTCCTTGATCTGTATGTACTGGTTATTACCAAGAAACACATAATTCACGTATATGATGCTTTATTATCACTTATTATTTTAAATAAAACAAGATAGAATAAGGAAAACAAAATAGAAGTGTATTCATCAAGAAGTTATATTATTTTATCAGATGTAGAACTAATGAAACCCCCATATTCAAAACAGATCTGAATATATTATATTAAATATTAAAATAGTGGTGTACACCAGACTTTAACAAATATAGATATCCAAGGCAAGCTAATAGTCTGAATATATCTTGTATGAGTATATTATATGACTAGAGGTGCGGACAGAACAGAACCACCCCCTGGAATTCCGGTCCAACACATAAGCGGTACGGTCCTTGTATGGTCCAGCCGTATGCAGTCCGGTCCAGTAGGTGGACCAGTCCAAGCGGTTTGGTCCATTCAATAAAATATAATTAAAATAAATTAAAATTGTAGTTAATGTGCTTATTTGGTCAAATATTTAACTAAAACCAATTGTGTCACATACACAGTCAACCTGGCAATAAATGTAATAATATAATATATCGCAAGACCTGGTTTGATTTCTGAATTACAAATATAAAATCACAATTTTTGTAAATAATTTGACAACCGTAAAATATTTTAAGTGAAAAACGCAGGGGGAGGGGGGGGGGGTGCATGGTGGTTAGAGCATAAACCGAATTGGGCAGGATTGGGGGAGGGGGGGGGGGGTGCTGGGTTGAATCAGAGACTTTGCTGGGCAAGGAAGGCTGCAGATTGACAAAGTTTATATAGTATAGGGCTGCATTTAATGTAGTTAATGTATAGGAATTGTTCTTATTATACTTTGATACAAAGTGAAACATAAGAAAAAGCATCAGCAAGGTGCAACAGAACAGGGGGCACTGACTCTAATGGGTAACATGTCTCTTTAATCATAGGTTAATAACCAAAAATTACCCTTTACTGTCTCAGAGAAATAAATATATATATATATATATATATATATATATATATATATATATATATAATAATACACCTTTATTAAACTATACCAGCTGCCATTATTTTAGATACATTTACATAGCTAAGAGACTTTCTTTTAGGGGTTAGTTACAAGATTTGTAGGATGAAAATAAATCCATGAAATCAATCCATGAAATTCGCATAAATGTTTATAAATTCGGTCCAGGAATAAGCGGTCCAGTATTTTTGTTAGTGTCAAGCCTTAAATTGTGGACCAGTCCAGAAACTATATATGACCACCTTTAGGAATCACACAATTACACATTTTTTCAGTGTTTTTGGGCAGGTCCATGAAAATAAGACATTAACATGAAAATTTCATTTTACTTTCCAATGCAAGTTTTCTACATATTCTTAAAAACGATATCGTCCTATCAGGATATGTTTAAAAAAATCAGTTATATTTCGAAAAAATGTGCTAGAGATATTTCATTGTAAAGTTTATGCTTTAAAAAAATTACTGTATTAAACGTGTGCATGGGTAAAATTTCCTCATCTTCATTATCTATTAAATCAATAATATAAAACTTGTTGCCTGTCATATTTAATCCCAGGAACATAACCTATTGCTTTTTAAATTTTACAAACCCTGGGGCAAAGATAAGGTCGTGTTTGATACTAAATATAATACTCTTATTATCACTCATTCCATAAACAAAAAGAAGATAAAAAAGTATAAAAACACAAGAGGGAGTGGTCAAAGGTTCCAATTTTAGATCTTCTTTTTATGCCTAAAAAGCTTCAAATAAATATAATCACTCGAAATTGTTATATTTAATAAATAATAATAATGATAATTCATGGCAGTGTATGCTGAGGTTACGGACTGATTAACACAGTATCCTACTTGTGCTTATGGAGCTTGTATTTTTTTTTATTTGATTTGAATAAAGCAAGACTTATCCATGATCATTTAAAGAAATTGCTTATTTTTATAGTAATGTATTCAAATTGACCTTATAAAAATACCAGTATACAGCTTTGAGTTTGACCTTGCATAATTACCCAGGCTTAAATCAGATATGAAACACATGTATTTACAATTATACATTTCTCACCACAGACTCGTCATTCTTTTGTGTTTCTTGAAGGGTGATTGCTAGATAGCACTGATGATGCACAGCAAATTAAACTTTTGCTTTATGAATCAGATATGTATGGATTTTTGAAAGATTCCTACAGCCTTTTATAAAAAAAAGCCACCTTATGTATGTTCAATATGCCTTCAAAAGCATTCATTCTGTTACCTCGATTTTGTCATTCCGTAACCCATTAAATTTATAAATATTTCAATTATTTAAATATTTGAAATAAATTAACTTGTACATATTGACCTCTTATCTGTTGAAAGTTCTTGTTAATATATTAACTTAAGTCCATACAAAAATATCATAAAATTATTTCGCTAACCCTACACTACCCTAGGAAACAGTTCATGTTTTCAATGATTATTTACCTTATTATTTCAATAAATATAGTCCAACATCTTTTTCCGTAAGTCAGGGACCTGCCCATCTGACTCCTCCATAAGCTTTTTAAAGAGTACATGAAAATAAATACACATCATATTCTATATAAGTAATATATGTATTACCATAATTAGAAATCACATATTTACACATTTTTTTACACTTGTGTATTGTGGCTCTCCAATAAGCTTATATAACCTTAATTGAAAATGAATACACATTAAACGCATGCTAAACCAGAATATTATTGGTTTATATGAGAGTAACACGTCAGATTTCCGTGCGGTTCACTATCAATATTTAATAACATTTTCCAGTCATCAAGTTAGTGTTCATAACTTAAATTCTTTATCATTCATATAAAATTATATTTATAAAATTAATTTACTGATGGTCTTATATATTGTTGATAAATTAAAGGAGATTGTTATTTGGCATCGCTTTAATTGTCAGAAATATAATATGACATAAAAAAATGGTCAAACAATTTTGATGTAATTTGGCATAGCTTTAATTGTCAGAAATATAATATGACATAAAAAAATGGTCAAACAAGCACAGTGTACCCACCTAGGTAGGTCTATTTTGACCACTGTAGTGCTCCAGTGTAGGCCTAAAATTGCCTGACACAAAGAATTTAGGGTGATACACTGAGTGTAAAAAAAATGAAATCAACTAAATATTACTTGTGATACAGAGCCAAACATGTCTTTTAATGCAGAAAGTAATTATTTTGTGGTTAGAAATTGGATTAAAATAGTTATAGCCAGTTAAAAATGTCAAATTTACCTGGTACCCTGGGGTTGTTAGCCCCGCCTTCATGCCTTTACTGTGGCATATGTTTCTGTCTTACAGGACAATCAAGAACATGTATTGACAGGTTTATTGATGAAGTTGATGAAAAGAGTGAGTTAATGGGACCAATGCAGTTTGTATTGGTCAATTCAAGCATTTTTTAACAAAATGCCATGATCCATCTACCCTTAATGCTCCGTGGTTGCTAGGTAACTACACCCTGCCAGCAGCTGGGGGTATCAGTTACCACTGTAGCGCACACAGCCTGTGGCTCAGGCATTAAGTGACCACTATATGTGCTGTAGTAACTGCTGTGCTAGTAATATAAAAATATAGTTCTTTGATAAAATTAAAAAAATGTAAAGTAATTATTAAAAACAGCAAAGGTTTGTAAACTTTAAACGTTCTTTGTTGTGCACTGAATTTGTTTTGATTATTGTTGTATCTGTATATAATTAACCTTTGAAGCCTGATCCTTCGGACTTTATTCTGGACACAGACAGTCATATAAAATTCCAGAATAAATAGATGAGCGACATTTTGCCGTCTGTTCATTAGATGAATACAGAAACTCTCTTCATGGCCACACACTGCCCGCCTCTTGTTGGGGTTACTTTGTATGACTTGCTTACAAAGGACGGCAGCTTTGACAGCCCATCATTACCTGATCACACCAGGGCCATAAATAAAAGATGAAGTCTAACCAAGACGGTCAGTTCGGCAACCTTCCAGCCTACTCCTGCTAGATATGAAAATTGCCGAGACTGGTTTTGTGCATTTACTTTGGTCTGAGACAGGGGAGGCCGCCCCAGGGACCGACCACATGTCAACATTTATGCAAGACCTTATATAGAGGAGTAGTCCCCGTTAACACGCGCGGTAAAGTCTTTAATTGTATTTGTTTTTTTTTTGACCCATACAGGCGTCCACAAAAGAGGGGGAAAGAAAGAATATACCCTATCAGAGAGAGAGAGAGAGAGAAAGAGAGAGGAGGGGAGGGAGGGAGGGAGAGAGAGAGAGGGAGGGAGGAAGATGAGAGAGAGAGGGGAAGGGAGGAGACAGAAAAATAGATAGAGACAGATAGTAAGAGAGTATACGTACGCCCATAGAGAGAGCATATTTCTACCAAGAGAGAAAGGAAATAAGGAAACATATCTTCGCTAGGAGAGAAAGGAAGAGAGGGAGGACACCTCTGCCAAGAGAGAAAAAAAGGCTGGGAGCATACCTCCGCTAAGAGAAAAGGTAAAATAGTGAGCATATCTTCGCCAAGAGAGAATGGGAGAGAGGGAGAATACCTACGCCAAGAGAGAAAGGGAGAGGGAGAGAAAAGGGTTCCTCCGCCAAGTGACGGAGCGAGAGCATACTCCGCCAAAAGAGAAAGAAAGACAGGGAGCATATCTCTTCCAAGAGAGAAAGATAGAGCGGTAGCATATCTCCGCCATGATAGAAATGGAGAGAGGGACACCACCGCCAAGAGAGAAAAAAGGCAAGGTAGCATACCTTTGCCAAGAGAGAAGGGAAAGAGGGAGCATAACTACGCCAAAGATAAAGGGAGAGAGGGGGTATATCTACGCCAAGAGAGAAGGGGGGAGGGGAAAAGAAGCGTTCCTCCGCCAATTGAGGGAGCGAGAGCAATCTTCACCAATGAGAAAGATAGAGCGCAAGCATATCTCCGCCAAGAGAGACAGGAGAGACTGAGCATATCACCACCAATAAAGAAAGGGAAAGAGGGAGCATATCTCCGCCAAGATAGAAAGAGAGAGGGGGAGCATATCTACAAATGTGTCCGAAATAGGAGCCGCTGATTATATAAAACCATAAACCCCGTTGCAATTACACCGTACCTCACTTTATCCCAGTGGCTTACCAAAATACCAATGTAACAACTGTGACGTCATAACTATTGCCATAGTAGGTAATCACACAGGTGACTCCGGGATAAAGTTAACTAGGTGACTCAAGTCACCTTTTGGCAACAGAAACAAGGGAAATACGTGGTCCAGAAAACAACACCAATGAAGCGCCCACGTTTTTATTTTTTTTTATCTCGGCCACAGATATTATGACAAGTCAAAAGGATCAATATTTTGCACATATATTGTGGATTCGAGGAGGTATTTAAAACAGTCTGACTCTGTTTGCATGTTAATATTTTATCACGGAACACATACGGACTTTATAATAATTTAATGGAAAATTACCGCTAAGTGCCTGAAGTGCCGGTAATGTCGGACATTCAAATAAGATTGATGCCTTGAGTTCCAGGTCCTCATCAGTTATCTAAAATGTCCGTGAGTCATGTTTTTATGGCTAGTTTTAGTAACATCTATGCATCTCTCTCCAGTCTGTTTCAGCCTAGATTTATAATGTGCTTGAATCAGGACTTTGTAGGGGCCTAAACGTTTGATCACGAAATAAAGACTGACACCCTGCTTTACAACAGGCAAAATGCAGGCAGGGAACCAATCTACTCTGTTCGTGATGCCGTAAACGTTAACACTCACAGCACCAACCTCCCGCGCGGAGGTGTCCTGAACATTTATGGATAGACATTTTGTGAGGTGAATGTAACAGTATACCGTAAAACGGCAAAAAATAGGAACCTCTCTCTCTCTCTCTCTCTTTCTCTCTCTCTCTCTCTCTCTCTCTCTCTCTCTCTCTCTCTCTCTCTCTCAACTGCATATGATTATACGGCGTAGGTATCCATTCCATGGATACCCGGAAATCACGAGGGCAATGGCTCTCTTTTATAAAAAGAAATTATCTGCATTAAGAGTCTGAGGGCCAGGAACTATCTCGTTATCACTTTTGAGAGAAAGATTATTGAATTGACCTGCCAATCTTAACATTTTTTTTTTCAAATTACACGGGGTCATGGTATCCTGTCCGAAATTTTTCAGTTGTTTCTAACTGCCATCTATATTTCCTGCGCTTAAAAACATTGACAGAGATAAGAGTGAAGGGGACATCAAATGCTCTCAAAGTCCAAAATGTTAATGACGTATAAAAATCCTTGTTCAAATTATTTCAAGATATTCATTGTTTCAATTGGATGCTGTACACATACTGTATTTTTGTCAATAATATTGACTTGAGAAGAATCCACACCTAACATAATCTTAAAAAAAAAACAGCAAATATAAATAAAGCTCCAATGTTGATACAAAAGAAAGCGATTTGAAATCAAATGTGTATTTCTGAAAAATGTATATACCGTGGAAAACAGGCTCTGTATTTGACACAGTGACGGGTTTGAGATGTTTTTGTTGGGGCACTGCCACTGGTAAAGCGTCTCTAACCATTGCCTAACAATGTTACGTTTCCACGTTCACCGTGCGGACCATCAGGCGTCCTCCAAGTGCTCCATGTTGGTGGACTGTAATTGTATTTGGAGAAGAGTGCTTGGCCGTGCTCAAGTGACCTACTTAGTAGCGTTTTGAGGAGAGCAGAGACTCTCAAATAATAGATGTGCCGTGGTCCCGACTAGCTCGCGTGACCCTGCAATCCCTTGAAGATTAATGTTATTCATAGCTCCCCCGAACTGACTGAGCAGCCCTTGGTTCAAACGAACTGTCACGCATCAGTACTCCAAACCAAATGACTCTGCCCACGAGGGAATACAAGCGACCATATTTATTTGCATGATAGAAATCCTTGCGGCTCTTACAAGTCGGGCGCCTCTATCTTTTCCATTACCTGTTACCAAAAGTTGTATCACTGACGCACTAACATTGAAGACCTCCCTAGGGCTGGGGTTATGCTTATGTTATAATATCACAACTAGACAGCAGCCAGGAAGCGCATGCCTCCGCCTACCCTGGACCGTCATTCTCTTGTCCTGAGATTGTTTTCAGCCATGTTTTCAACAATAACAACCCTTTTTTAGTCTTTTTGTAAACTGTGTGCATTCCATGAACAAAATGTCAATAAAATCTACAGATGCTAAATCCAAATAAACTTTAAAAGAAGACAGTCTACGGTGAACCAAACAAGTTCATTATGAATATTGTGCGGCAAATTTGATACAAATAGCATATTTTTGGTAATAATCGGCGACCATCGTGTATTTTAGGTCATAACTGGTCCAATCACACAATTCACATCACATCTGAATTTCTCATCCCCAAAAAACAAATACCCCAAAACTGACCCAGAAACCAAGAGCTGAATAGGCCTTGTATTGAGGGAATATCCGTTGAAAAAAAAACGGTTGATGCCGTCAATTTAGGATTTCGGAATCTCACTGATTAACTCTCATAGAAAACATATCCAGTGTAAACGGATGTGATCTGCAAGAGTTCCAGATGACCATTCCAGGTGTTTAAATGGATGTGAACGTTATTATGCTGCATTCGTTACCTCGGAAACAAACCCTTGGTAAGGACCTTTCAGTAACACCGGATGACCTAAATAAAATTGAGACGGTTGATGCCACAGAGAAACAATCCGAGAAATTCTAACCTTAAACATGATAAGTCATCATTATCCTTCTTTTATATTATGACATTTTTAAAATTATGATTATCTAAATATTTTAACACCAATAAGAAAAAACTTAAACTGATCCATCACCGGAACAACGCCTTCACTGATAATCGTTGGTGAATACATCGTTCATGCATTTTTACAGATTTGGTTGGCCATAGGTAACTGATGATAGCAGTTACGACTCTCTTTCTTGATATTTATTTGAAAGGCCGAAGTCCATTCAGAAACTCATACATTCATTAAATCTAATTTAAGAAGACATTTAAGCAAATCGGATTCTCAGTTTTCATATTCAAGTGGCACATTCATTACAACTTAAAAATGCTTTGCTGGCGCATTTGACATTTGGCGTTTCCTGCTTTAAGACTTTCCAGCAGACATCCATGAAGTTTAAGATATAACCTGATAACAGAAGCATGGTTCTGAAATAAAACCTCTTCACTATATACGTACGCCCCTATTCAATCTGTCCTGCCGTTGATCAGCTGATCTGTAGTTAAAACGCGATCTGTTTAAGGAAAAATGGAAAAACTCGAGCATGACTAAATAATCTCAATTTGGCACAGTTAAAAACTATGTAAAAAAGCTTAACTTTTTTATCTTTCAATCATGTTAACGTCCAAACACACTTGAGCTACGGAAATCGGCGACTGTGACCGGCACTAGAAAACAGACAGTCGTGGCGACTGTCTGACTGTTTGACACACAAAAAGTTACGGATTCATATTACAAGGGGTCAATCATAATATCAAGAGAATATACAAAAAAGTCCTGGTACAACCCACAATCCCGAAACAGTCTGTGACTTTTTGCGACTTTTTTCTGTGATACCCCTTTAACATACGGTATAAGCTTTGTTTTGCCGTACGATTTAAATAGGCCTACGACAGAAACCATTGATAAAGGTTTGGCAAAGAGAGGCTGTGTAAGTTTCGAAGTCGCGTTAATTCACCAAATACGTTGTACGACTGCCCTTGGAAAATCGGTCAAGTCTGACGAAGTCAAATCGTACGACGTTCCTATGACAGTCGAAAGATTATATTGCAGAATTATCACACGACATTCACAGCAAGGACGATCATTCGCAGAGGTGTCGTGGGTGTAACGTAGGGAATTCCGCCACCATCATTAATTGGAAATCCCCATTCTGTGTGCTTCCAATAACCAAAAACTTAACATATTTTGTCCAAAACTCTACATTAAAGGTCCACGACAGAATGTTCATTCGCAAAACACCCAAAGGTAGTATGATACATGCACAAATGTCCAACATAATTCCCCCGTTTTCTGCTCGTAGTGCTGTATACCTGTGTTTGAGGGAGGAGTGTGCCTTCCTGTGACCTGTCGCATGCCAAACTTTGACTTGGCCTTTCGTCAGAAGGTAACGCGCGTCTGAATGTCGGGATTTATACTGTCGCTATTAATAAGAGGGAGCACACGCAGAGCCTATACCGCCACCAAGGCCTGGATCAGAAAACCATTCAAGATCGCGCAAATCCGGCCAGATCCACGTAGACGATATAGTGAAGTGCAAAATGTTAAGCAATCCTTGCCGTGGTTCCAGTCTCTAAAATAATTCTTTCAAACCATTGAGAACATGGTCTTTTTGAGATATGAACGAAAAAAATTACTGATCACAAAGCGAACGATACGGATCACATGATCGAATTGTCGGTGGCGGATTTACTGACTTGCTTCTATGGCTCAGGGATAGAAACCGGGAGATCGTAAGTTCAAATCTCAACCGGGGCAGGGAGATTTTTTTTTTCACGGTCGGCTCCCACCCAGGGTGAGCCCTGTGCAGGCTTAATGGGAAGGCGGCGCCCAATGACCGTGTTTCTCTAACAAACGAGTGCGCCTTTCGGGGGTTCATTAGTGATATGACCCGGCAAAAGAGATGATTACACACCCATGGCAGTAGTCACCGGGGCTGGTTAACTCATGATGCACACATACTTAGCCAAGCTAGCATTAAAAAGGGAGGCGTTTACATCAAGAAAATATTTTAAAAAAGTGTTTGAGAAGTATAACTGGTTTATACAATGTATACAGATTGCCCCATTCAATCACTCCAAACTGCATGTGTTCATGGGTCGAATCGAGATTGTGCGGGGGGAAATTTTGTTTAATGATATAGCGAAGTTACTACCAGGAGCTCCAAGGTGTGACACGTGGCTCCTTGTTCGATAAGCGTTCACGACAACCTTCAACCGGTAAAAAAGTTAAAAAATAAAATAAACTATTGTTGATCACGCATCGCGGTAACCCGGTACATGGTCAGAATCGATTCGTGTTGAGCCAGCCGTATTGTTCAACAAGCTGTATAGAACATGCGGGATTTTTGCAAGGTCTAAAAGACTTCATGTTTTTCTCTTGTGGTTTTAAGCACACGTGTGTTAAACAAGCTGATAAATCTGCTGAGTCATGTAAGTCGAGAATGCTTTCTATTTCCGGTGCATGCTGTGATACTGCTCGTGTTAAAGTCAGGGATGGTTGCCGCATGAGGGTTGGTGGGGGGGGGGGAAGGGGGGGGGGGGAGGTGGCAAACGAGCATCATCTTAAAATTATTTTTTTTTAAATCTTTAATTTCTTTTTCTTCACTGATTTTTCACTACTTCCGCCACTTTGTTGCATGCTCTGACCAACAGTGACGGAGGACTCGAGTGCACTTTGTCGAAGCCTCAGACTCAGACTTTGACTCGAGGGTCCTGGACTCGGACTTGTACTCGAGGGTCCTGGACTCTGACCTCTAATAGGACTCGGAGGGCGGACTCGAGAAATCAGTACGAGTACATGTCGAGTCCAGGATTAAAAATGCCTGACATTCAGATTTAAAAATTCGAGTAAACTTGAGAGCTTACATGGCCTAATGACATGGTTACATGAACTACTGACAGAATGTTCAGACTGACTTTAGTGGCTTAGAGGTAGAGCACAGGACTCAAAGTCGATAGATCGTGGGTTCCAATCTCAGGCGATGAGATTTTTCATGGTCACTACCCAGGGTGAACACTCTGTAGGGCTTAATGGGAAAGCTGTGCCCAACAGTCGTGTATCACTCACATACGAATTCGTCTGGGGGGGGGGGGGTTCCTCGGTGTTATGACCCGGCAATGTGGTTGATTACACACCCATCACCCGTAGGAGCGGTAGAAATCCGGTCAGGGTGACACCAGAATACAAAAATAAAATGATAGGAAGCGAGTGATACCGCCCTGTCACGTGGTCCCAAACCGAAATGGAAACTCTCCCGATGTACATACTTCGGTTAAAAATCAGATAAGTCAGCATTAAAAAAATTGAAGCGGTTACCTCCACAAAAAAAATTAATTTAAAACAAATAAATTAGGTTCAGTCTATGTACCAAACTCAATCTCTTCACTGGAAATTAAATACCATTCAATATTAAACTTACCAATCTTGTTTTGGACTCTCTATCTGGACTTTGAATCGAGTTCCAAAAGACTCGGACTGGAAAAAGTAGGACTTTGACTCGATCGAACCTCAAGGTGTCGGACTTGGACCTTGAGTGGTTTGGACTCGGTCTTTCACCCGGACTCGGATAGTGAGGACTACAACATTGTTAACCAAACCAGCTCCTTTATATCAACAAGGGGTTTTTCATACGTGCAACATCAGTTATTTAGATAAAGTCATTATAAATATTCACTATAAATGTAACATGGTTACAGTCAAATCACAGGCTAAATCAAGAAATTTAAAACCTAAAATCTTCAATGCTTAATGATATTACTCTCATCATGTCGCTATATCTTCACAATTATTTGACAGAAAATGCAATCTATCGATTACCAATTTCAACACACTAGAAAAGTGCTATACCCATTGAAGGTTATTTGTTGTCCAAATCTATACATCTCTACCATACATCAAAATTTAGTGTCAGTGCTTTTTCACAAAAGTGTCAATTTGCGTATATCAAATCCCCCAGCTATAGGGAAGAAATGCAGTAAAATACGTCGAGCCTGAGAGAACAAAGGGAGATATTGCCCTTTACAAAACATGGGCAATCATCGATCTTTAAAACCCGGGCTTTTATTAAACGGTGGAGTACAATCAAGCGGGAGTCACGCAGGGTCACGCCGCATGCGAGACTTGGCCTGTCAAACGTCATTGCTCATGAATACAGTCAACCCAATCACTATTTCCGGTTCCGGTGAGAGCCATAGATTTTTGTTTCTGACAGCGAAAGCGTTTTCTGCGCATGGCCGACTCACTCAAAACATCATGCTGACAGTTTTGTGCCTCCGCAGTCGTGCAAGTAATCAAGTGGGCTATGACGCATTTTAAATTCACGTACAGCGCGAGGTTTATATCCTAAATACAAAACCATGTAAGAGTGAGAATTGTCATCGCTTATTCGACGTGAGAAAATGTGTGTGTGTGTGTGTGTGTGGAAAATGTGTGTGAGTGTGTGAGGGGGGGGGTTCTAGTAAGCTTGAAAGTTTGTTAATTGTGAAGTTGTGCGGTATGACTACCCGGTGGCATACGCGCTGTATTGATGTTTTGTGCCACTGGTCGCGTCCGGTGTGAATTTATTTCCAATTGTTTATAGGAGTAAGTTATAAATGTATATATATATATATATATATAAGGGAAAACACACGGTATTTAGGCATATTTAATTTATTTGGTATGTGGATATGTTCCTTTAATAATGCCCCACAGTGTTTGCTTGGTGATAAAAATTTTAAAATTCGCCACAGCGTTGTCTCCGTCTAATCTTGTTATGATGGCACATTAATCTCACGGGTAAGCGGGTCCTTCCTGTTATGAAATACAAAAGCATTAATTAATTATTTTCTTATGTTTTATGGGACCCTTCTAAGTTGCTTTACCAACGTAGGTTTACTTAATTAAAATCAGTTTTATGACAGTTTATTCGTAGAATTTGGTTTGATAAATTGACATGGCTTGGTTTCAATGCAGTCAAGTCGAAAATGCTATTTGACCCATAACTGATCGCCCACATTTCTGTCGCATCATCCTCTAAGTGCCATTTCAATCAAACTACAAGAAGCAGATATTCCTTGACAAACCGGCCCGGGAAACAAAACAGGTTCATCCTTGAAAATAACACACAGGAGAAGCAATCTAATTAATTTAGCTGAGACTGATTACAAATGTAAAATATGGCTTGTCAGACTGACCTGTGTGACCTCTACAGCTGACTGCTTCTCAATGGTGCAAATTACGTCAAAAAAAATTGTCAGTGATAAGTGAACAAGATCAGAATACAACGTCTCAGTTACAAGACCAGCTGCGGCCATGAACAGATTTGCATGCATTCAGTTCAGTCAGTCCCCTGTAGGGGGCGCTTATCCTGGATTAAAATTTATTCATTTATATTTTATCTTTTTTTGCGTCAATTAAACATTTATTTCTGTAAGTGTTGTATTGTCATTAAATAAAATAAAAATGCCACCCTAGAACCAGAATATATATATTTTGTTAAAAGATACCTAATCTACGTTGATATATATTGGTTTAAATAGATTTATTTCCATTGAATTGTACAAGTAGCGCAAGAGTGTTAATGAATGTACTTTTCAATATTTAATATTAAATAATGCAGTCAATCCAAATAAAAAAAAAATAAACACAAGAAATTTACACTTGACACATACTTATATACATCACGTACAGGACATAATAATACACACCGAATGCCTTAGTAAATAAAGCTGCTAGCAAGCTGTTCTTTTAAAAATGTGAAGATAAAGAAAGGGTTGAGTATATCAACAAATTAATCATGTTAATATAAATTTTCTATAAAGCAATGTTCAAACCTTTAGATGATTGGATAAATTCTTGAACAGCTAAAAACATAATGAAGTTAGTCTCAATAATAACATTTGATTCCCCCATTAAGATAACATTTAAAGCACATTGTGTATTTTGACACTAAGTGTATTATTCCTGTCGACAGGATATACATTTAAAAGCCTCATCATTTTTCAAACAAACTGTTTCTTGGATTATGGTTAAGGGGACATTATAAAAAAGAAATGAAATGCATTATCATATGCATGACCACAGGAACATTTTGGGTCGTTTAGTAAACCATGCACGTGAGAATAGGTCCCCTATAAAGGTAATGATCTTAAACGTAGTCTGCAGTGTAATATGCTAACTTGACGTTGCCCAGTATTAGATAAAACGGTGTCTTTATCCCGTGTTTAAATATATATGATTAAATTATTCTAAGGAACTTAATATGGTAGTTTATTCCATGCTTAGGTGGTAGACGGGAAGAAAGAAGTCTTACAATCTGAATAGTTTCTAATTCTAAATCTACCGAAAGATCTTTCTGAAACATTAACAAACCGATCGAGACAAAAATATTTTGGACACAGTCTATTTTTAAATTTATAGAAAAATATCCATATTGCCCTCGACCTTCTTTCAGCCAGCGTTTCCCCAGACAATTTTTTGTTAGCAAATCGTTTGAATTGGTATACATAAATATGTTTATTACAAAAGCTTGTCCCAACTTTGAATGATCATCAACTCCTGCGAGTTATGCCTCCCCCCCCCCCCCCCGTCCTTTAAGATAACTTGACGCCAATGATCTTATCTAAACGTGTTACTACAGGGGTGTAATCACCGACATTGAACATGGTTTAGCTGTAAGATATCAGAGCTACGTACCATCACTCTTAACGATAGGTGGTATATGACCCTTTAGTAGACTGTTCTGGGCAACGTCCAAAAAAAACTACTTCTTTACTGTGCTTGAATGATTATGACGTGGGCCCAGTCTGGTGGGCACTTGGTTAAGTCATTTTGACATGCTAAGGGGCTAAACGTTAATCGAGATAAGGTGAAGTTTAGTAGCCGCCGCGATTGTTCTTGTTTATCTGCTAATCACGTTTAACTAATAGACTGGCAGTATATCACTGGCTAAGTAATAACAACCATTCCAAAATCGGACAGACCTATCGACCATTTGGTGAATTTGACTGAAATACCTGTGTTGTTTTATATCATCTGTGGGGAACATCCTACCCATCTGATGGATCCTAACACAGCAGGCACGCGACCAGAGCAGGCTAATCATCCACCTGAACTTAATCATACACGCAGATGAGGAGCATAATAATACTTATTATAAATTCACCTGGTGCTTCAGTTCTAGCACCTGGTGGGTTGGATTAACCCTATTTTGGTCCTCTGACGTCAGACGACCAGCGTACATAGCGTCTTAGCGCCTTTACATCCCTCATAGAGAACCACACTGTAAAGTTCTATAAGGAAACAAATATTTTCGACAACGCCTTATGGCCTACAAGACGCTGTCACTTACATAAACCAGACCAATCGTTAGCTTTTTATCATATTTTCTGACAAAACCTACCATTTTCGTTAAACTGAGCATATTGGTAAATCCCTTTTTATGTTTGTTACAGAAGCGGGTCCAGGGACCCATGGACCCCCCCCCCTTTTTTTTCAACCGAAGCAACCGTTTTGGGGGGTTTCATACAACAGTTTTTGGCTTGGACCCCCCCCCTTTCCGGACCTGGGGACCTTTTTTTAGGTTTTCCATTAGTCCTCCAGGGCTGGACCATGCCCCGTCTTTTCCTAAATCCTCGATCCGCCACTGTGTTGAATTTCTGACCGCCTGATTACACGCATGGCTCACAAGGTAACTTGACGAAAACCAACTTGTACCCGATAAAAGGAAAGACTCGTTACCATAGAGACGGCTTTTCAGTTTGGATTATGAGTTCAAATGTGTTCTTTTGTGTTAATTCATCATTCGTAGTCTAACGTTTAGCGTATAAACTGTTTACCACGATATCAGTAAAAAGGACGAAGACGACTGAAGTTCATTCCTCCTTATGACCTGCAGGTATCACGACTCAAATTAGGCTTACCAGTCCAATATGAATGCCTACTGAGTCATGTATTCACGGCTAGAGTTGAACAATTTTGCGATCAGAAAAGATAAAGATCCTGTTGCATCTCTCTTCTGCAGGTAGTAAAATCTTAATATCATAAATATTCAAATAATGATCTCGTCTACGGCGAGAGGTATTAAGTTTTCCCCTTTAAGGAAATGTTATAACTGCACAAACTTGAAATCAAGCGTTTTTCGTCAACAAAAGATGAAGCCTATTTTAGACATCTGTAACACACTTTTACAGCCCAAGGGATATCAGAGAAAGAGGTCTTTTAATTTGAAGGTTGGACTAATATCAGTTGATCTTGACTTTTTTTTATGCAGTTTATCCCTATAATATGAATATTATGAATGTATTTTGACTGAAAATATGATAAAATATATATAATCACACATGTGTGAAAATTCATGCAAAAGCAAATTATATGATTTGTGTTATGGGTGATCGTTGAAATTCCATAATTTAAATAAATGTTCCTGGGTAATCGACAATAATAGACTGAAAGTTTGTGCGAGGGCTCATGAATATTAATTAATTTCGTATCATTGAGCTTTATTTTATTTAGCACATTTTTTTATTTAATATCACCTTAAATACTGATGAACTATCGAGCCTGTTAACACGTGATGCAAGAATTCAGATAAGTTTAATATCCGAGTTGCCTTGACTTCTCCCTATGTGAATTTGAGATGTCGACCTTGAATTAGGGTGAGAAGTCTCTGTTAGCCAGAGTGCAAGGTTTCATGAGATAAGATCTAGTGCTCTCTTTAACTAAAAATGAGGTCGGGCAACGTATGGATGTGAAGAAGATATATTACATACAAACGTATCAATAAAATATAAAAATACCCTTGTCTGTTCCTTTATCTGCGAGCCGAAGTTGGAGGCAAACGGAAATAGGGCTCCGTGACACGGAGGGAGGGCGTACTCGGCCGGATATTACCAGGTTGACGGGGTGAAGAACGAGACGTTACGTACATACATTTCCGAGAAGTGGACAGAAAACTACTCTCATTTATCTTGACAGGCAGGACGGGCCAGAATGTATTTGCCGAGGATTATAGGAACACGAGATGTGAGCCATAAATCATATCTACCGGTCAAAGTTTATCATTTTTTTTGTTCTCTTTACGCAACCTTGCTCAGGAGAATGCATTACGAGGCTGACTTTGACTACTTCACACGGTGTGAGTACGGGTGCACTGCACAGGCTTATCTACCAGGCTTTACAATATAAAGCACATGGTTCATCTACATGATTAACGGCATACTACTGAGCCGCCTTGCAGTGGACATCAGTGAATATATGGCATTCGTAAACACAAGTATAAGTCTATAAATAGCAAAATAAGCGAGGATTTTCAAATAGTAAGTGCAGGCACGTTCAGTAAAGGGAAAGTAAATCAGATTTAATCATTGGACATTGGTTTTTTATGGGTACACAGGAAAAAACATTAAAATCTTGCGTATGTCAAACCTATCAGAGTGCCAGTTGCTGAAATATATTGCCAGTTTCTGACTGGGAAACATTTGACTTTACAACTTCGGCACAGCTAAGTGACATTATCGAACAAGTAAAGACCAAGGAATAAAAAGAAAAGGAATAAAGATCTCTGTGATCTGACTTATAATCTGTTATATGCTAACAGCACGTAGGCTATAACAGTAAGACGTTATATTGCATGTTTGTGACTTTTTATTTTAGAATTCTCCTTGAAGATTGTCGCCATGGTAACGAGTGCTTGGGTCCGAAAAGTGTAACATCTACATGGGACCTGAACATAATAGCTGCTCCCCTGCGTCCAGATGTTATGCCCGTCATGATCTAACGGAGAGGCAAAAAGACCGACAAAAACTAGATGACAAAGAAAGACATATTTAGACTAAGAATACAGCAGGTCGATTGTGCTAAAAAGTATTTTATTCCTCGACTATAGGAAAAATAACGTAGGCTTAATTTTATGAATTTTCAGAGCTGAAAATTTTTAATGAAATATAATTTAATGAAATATTAAGAATACTTTTATATTAAACGTTACTGCGTCGGTGCAGGTCTGCAGGACTTCGGTCGGGTATTCCCAGGACACGTTGACATAAGCCAAGTTCATTTGTGGTTCGAGTTGATTTGTAAGTAAACTTACTTATTTTCTCACAGATGGTCCTGCGATTTCCCCATTGCGAAATAATGTCAAATTTTTCAAGAATTATGGGACAATGACCGTGAATTTGGGACACATTTGGCATCGTTCCCAGCAAATTAAAAAAAAAGGCATTTTCCAGGCGAGGTTGCTTAAAAGGTGCGTGACAGCTGTAAAGTGCCACCACCGTCAATCTTGATAAACATATGATTGGTGTAACATTAATCAAGTAATTTTCTCCAGAATGCTCAGACTGCACCAGCTTAAACAAAAGGGGGAAGTTGAAATAAGCATCACCCAAAAAAGGAAATAAGACCCGTCTTAAATTATTAGCAAGTCTATCAGAGATAGATAGATAGATGGACAAATTCCTCTTATTGGCTCAACCAAAACCAATTCGAGTACTCCAGTATGAAATTGTCATCAAGCAGACCGCCGTCTATTAATTACAATGTACATTCAGAAACTAAAACGCTTACGTGTTATAAATTAATTAGCAGATTTGTTTATCAGCCAGGGGGTACTAGCGTACTTAGGAATATTCATTATGATGAATAATTAGCCAGAATTAAGATTAACAATCACAGCTTACTTAGCAGCATTATGAGTAAGGAGTCTGGAATATACCGCTTGACAACTGGATAATTGCTTCCATCATGAAATTACCATAATTATAATTGTCAATTACCCCCGGCAGCGGACGGTCAAGTCTTCGTCTTCATCTGCAGGGTGGGGATGACTACGTAATCAAGTTTCTATAGAATTAATGAGGGGGTCATTACGCACCGGCTACGGATCAGTGTTGGCTAAGAATACAGACGCCGCAGATTCTGTACTCTGTACTCCGTCTGGTTCTAAACAATACCAGCTTCTTATTGTCGGACAGATAATTATTTTACTGGCGACCTGAAGATAAAGTCATTCTGAAACCACTTAATTACCAGTTGACCCACCCTTTCTAGAAAAAGAAATTGAATAACTGAAGCAATTCGAGGTCCTAATTCTGGGACATGGAAAGACGAACATGTCATTATATATATATAATATATATATATATATATATATATATATATATATATATATATATATATATATATATTGACGATGGTCATTTAACATTCCATACTTGTCAGATCGATTTTTTATTTCGGACATTTCTTGGCAATTTTATAATCTCAAGTACATGTAAATCTCGCCCCATTTCCATTGTCTTTTTTGCCATATTAATAGAAGATATGACTTCTCGATTCATGAGGATGCCATTCCGATGTGTCCCGGTGTTACCCCGATGACAAGCCGATGTAAGTTGGGACACATCGGGAAAGACACCTGCATGCGATATGCGTGTCTTCTCGTATCCGTTCTTGTCTTTATGGATAACAGGGATGAGTGATATTGTCGATATTTCGGTATATTGCAATATGGCGATTCGCGTTATCTTTTCATTAAAAGTTAATGAAACCGATTTGTTAAAGTAAAATTAAGGTTCCTTTTGAGAATGTTAGCATCTTATTGTGTTGGGATTAATGGACGATTGAGAGGGAGAGCTGCAACCGTGTCTATAGACGTGTCTGAGGTTGTTGACAGCTCTGTCACATATTCTGTGTAAACTAAACTGATCTGCGCACGTTTATGGTTTCATTATATTTAACATGATATGTTTACATATAAAACACTTAAATTGATACAATGAAAATATCATAATACATATCGCAATACGCTATCACATATCGCAATATTTTGCAATATGAAGATACCCTATCCTATTGAACACAAAACTTACGACGTTAAAAATTGTTATGACTGAAACGTCTCCTTACATCGACTGGGTTGACTATCCTACGCTGCTCTTGCGGTGATAAAAATCTTATTTTAGATCTGACGACTGTGGTGCTTGGCATTTCCTGCGGTAGGAATTTATGAAAACTCTGGCGTGATTCAGATTTCATGGAGCTTTTTTAATCCTGGCGAGATTACCGTGAGAGTGTTTACTTCGGAAGAACGATGTGTATCGCCGTCGGCTGACAGCGACTGAATCCTTCAGTACAGAATTATATTATTTAAGATAGGTGTCGCTCAGACCTGCCTCGGGCTTGTCAAGCATACGACGCTAATCACGGTGCTTTCTGCTATATCTCCCCATTTATGGTTTCATTTTTATCCATATATAGTCTTCTACGCAAATTTAGTTACTGACGGATCCCTCAGGGGCCGGACTGATAGCGTGATTTTGAGGCAGTGACGAAAGAGGATTATCTTGTAAGACGTCACGGTAAATGACATTCAATGGAGATAGGTCATTTAAACGGTTAATACGATGTATTTGTTTTGTTTAACAGCCGAGCATGTGAAACTTGATATATTCGGTTGTGTTTCTTGGGCCTATACTAATGGGTATTTCTACAGAAAACGTCGCATTTCAAGGGTTTTCTTGGTGATTTTTTTTTAAATCTTGATTTTGATATAACAAAACTTAATTTGTAGAAAAATATCGTTAGAATTGTAAAATAATGCAGGTAGTGCACTTTTCAGTTTCCTTTTTTTATAAATAGTCCAGGTAAAGGGAAAATATGAACCTTTTTCTCGACACCGTTACACGCAGTAAAATCTCACTTGCACATTTCAGAAATTGTTTTGACTAGATTTTTTGTGATTTTCGATAAAATTAAAATTAATAGCCTTTGATAAAATCAAAACATAAATTTCAGTTATGAATTTAACAAAAAAAAGTGTGTAAAAAAGAACATATTTTCTTCTTTTTAATTAACTTTTGAAAACAAAAATTGTCTCTATTCCTATTTTTGCTTGCAGAGGGGTGCATTTGCAGGGATTTACCGGACAAAGTACTTTGGTACATCTACCTTCAGAATTTGAGTCGAAATACCTTGTTAATTTTTTTGAATGCACAGAAAATAAAATTTAAACATGGTGTTGAGCATAGATAACGGTGTTGAGCATAGATAACGGTGTTGAGCATAGGTAACGGAGTCGAGCTTCTGAAGTAAAAATAACCGTAGTGACTACTTGAATACCAGTATTATGTATTAAAACAAGCAAATGCCTGTTTGAATAGAAGAAACGCAAATGTTTAAAATATTTAGCCCAAAATATGTTTCAAATTCTATTTCAATAATTTGGATTTAATACCAAGTTCTCGACACCGTTACTTTGCTCTCGACACCGTTATTTTTCATGCAGGTAACGGTTTCGAGTGGTAACGGTGCTGAGTTTTTTTCATCTATACGTCAAATGCAGGACAAAAATTACTTCCATACCGTCCCTAAGAGGGCAGCACGAGTTATCACTATATGAACAACAAGAGGAAGCCATTTTCGAAGTGTTATATGTGACGGTTAATTTTTCGCAGGTGTAACGGTGTCGAGTCCAAATAAACATACGGTGATTGTTTTAACCCTTTAATGATTAACAGAGAACACTGATATGACAGTTACTAAATTTAATTGTGGATTATGTGTACAAAATTTCCTGAACTCTATTAAACGCTGCTCCCTGCATCAGCAAAGTGGTTTCTGTTAACGCGCTGCAAGGTCAAAAGGTCAGGTAACGGTGCCGAGTATATTTTGGGAGACATACTTTTTATATCCAAATTTTTGTATTAAAAACAAAACGGTCAGGAAAAATCAAGCAAAAATATCATCTTAATAAACTTTCACCGCTGTGACAAAGTGGAAACAAAATCTATATAAATGGAACAGTGGTTACAGAAAAACGCTGTTTTGAATTTAAGATCCGAGAGAAAGGGACAACGGAAATTTAAGGGTATAGTAACATTTGCAGCTTTTTTTCTGTATGTATTTCTGCCCCGATTTAAATTATTTTTATCTCATAATAATGGTTATATCTTTAGCAACAATCTGAATGTTTATTCATGCCATTTTTAGCATTTGCTAATTTCTCAGTAACAAATATAGTTTCGGGACATGAAATGCGACATTTTTTGTAGAAATACCCTAATATGCTAATCTGATATATTTCACTGAGCCATTGTGATGCACTTTGCGTTAGCCATCCGGCTTTATTCTCGTGTACTCCTAGTGTAAACTCTCGCTCGTTATCCCTACCACTGTATATATTTATGTATATTAATGAATAACAATTATATGTATGATACTCTACCAGCCGATTTTTTAAACTCTGTTAAACAAGTAACTCATGGGTCATGACGCTCAGCTGACAGGCCTGACCTGTGACATTGTAGGCTATCACTCAAAATTTTAGTCAGGCTCTTAGGTATTTAGTGAGCTCAAAGTGAGACATGTTTATCAGTCCCACAATTACTATTAAGGTAAAAAAAGATAACAAGAAAATGCCATCGATGTCATAAAAATGGATTATGTTTTCTAAGATCAACATGCTTATCGAATTTCAAAGCATTTCATTCATTAGATATTCAGCAAATGGAGCCTTGTTATTTAATTTATCGAAAATGGACATAAAAGGCGTTTATATGAGACAAACAGTAAAAAAAAAGTTGGGTTCTCAGGCAACACCCGCGTCAAATCTTGTCGCATCAAAATTTTTATTTCTATTTTCCAAAGAAATTTACCAATATGTGCTCATCCCTCTCGGATGCTTGTTGTTTGCTGGCGATAATGTCCGTTTTTTCTCAAATGCGTGCATGAACGTGTACACGCATGTTTCCGCTGTATTCGCTAAAACATAAACGGCCTTGCACGCATGCGTGTACGGTTCATATGAAATATATATTGAAATTTATAAAAAAAATTAGAAAATTTCGCCCTCCCTCACTGATTTTTTAAAAAAAGCCTGAGAACCCAACTTTTTTTGCTGTCGAGCTTCAACAGACTGTGTCAGATACATCCGACAGCCCCGCCGCATCAAAGGCCGTGCCTTACACCGGAGTACAACAGGCGTACAATAGCGTTAATGGTCTTATCGCGTCTTAATTGCAATTGCTCCCCGCTGACACGCGAGGTTCCGAGAGTTGGATCTCCAGTCTCATATAACTCATGCTTTACCTGATTTTGTCCAAACGTTTCGTGATGGCGGACCGGAAAATGGATCCGGCAGAGTTACTCTCTGTATGTGCACTTATTATCCAAAGTCAGACTTATGAATGAAAAGTCCAACTTGCCACAAGTGGACTTCAATGTCATTTTGAACAACGTTAGAATGATTAAATATTATAGCAGGCGCCGCTGGTCTCATACAACAGATAAAGCGACCAAAGATAAATGAGCAAAACAACTTCAAAGGCATCCGTGCAGTATTAATTGTGAAACTGGTGCTTTAAATTCAATTGTACTCCTAATGATCGATCACAGTAATATGATCAAATCTGTGAACAAGTCGATTGCGCCAATTTGTTTCAAATTTTTTATTTGCTGGCAGGGATTTATGTGCAAATCTGGTACATTCCTTTCACTTTGTAATTTCGTAATAAATCTGTGTTAAACGGCCTTCAACAACCAGAAGAGGTTGCTTTACATGTAACGCCATTTTGGCCCTCTGACATTAGAATTACGACCAGCATATTGGCACCAGAGTGTCTTTACCTCCTTCAACGAGGATCGCACTGTAACTCTCTATTAGGATACAAAGATTTACGTCAGTTTGAAAACGCTTTATGGCCTACAATACGCTGTCGTTAGCTTTTTTTAGTATATTTTCTAACAACTCCTACCATGTTTTAACTCAGCATATTGGTAAATACAAGGCATGTTTGTTTACTTTACAGATTTTCAGTTTAGTTTGTGAGAATTGTTTTGTGTTAATTCATAATGCGTGGCCGGATGTTAAGACTGGCTATTTACAACTATATTAATGAAACAGGATACATGATCGTTGCAGTACACTACCCCGTATGGCCTGTATCACGACTCAAGGTAGGCGTTTCAGCCAAATTGTATTCACGGATACTTTACATGCTGCTCAAAAGTATGTTTTCAATGTAATTCAGTGAAATTGATAGAATATAGGTCACAATGACCTAATTTCGAGTTTATGTAAAGATTTTATCAGGACCTGTCCCAATAATAAGCTAAAATTTTGTAGGTGTAACGGGAACGATTTTTGGCCTACTGACAGAACTCGAAGGACGACGGACAAAGACATCACTGCAGCATGACTGAAAGTTGTGTAAGCTCATGGAACTAACAGTTACTTATACTGATAGTTTAAAGAAATGTGTTAAACACTATTGATAAAAGAAAAATGTCGAATATCATATCCTCAGTCTTCCTTGATATGGGCCAGTTGTCAGTAAAATAGGCCCTGTAACTATGATGGTGACAAATTTAGAACTAATTTACTCTGAAGCTGATACATGAGACCGTACCGGGTAATTATGATTTATTACCAGACCATGTGCTGATAAACGTATAACGTATAACAGAATCACGTATAACGTATTCTTCTGGCGCATATTCAGAACAAACAAGCTAATGGCTATGACATTGTTTGATATGTGCTGCAGTCTGTTTTCAGAGTTTTTTTTATTTCTTTAAATACATTTGTGAGAGAACTCGAGACGATCCCACCGTGGAAATATGACTCTCATCAGAATAACATCACCTTCTTTGATGACGGTTTTCATCATCAGCTCTCTGCCAAAAAAAATCATTTTTTCGGTTTCCTTTAATCCTGCAATAAGATGCTACCTGTAATTTGTATTCAAATTAAGTGAATATACATCCTCTATTTGTGCTATGGTGACGTCACAAAGCTGGTCGGATATACCAACATGTGGATTTGCTGCCTGCAATCAGATACTACCTGTAATTTGTATTCATGTTCAGTGAATATAAATACTCTTTTTGTTTTATGATGACGTCCCACACCGGGTTGCATAAAAATATATAAGGAGACGGAAAAATATTTCCTTAAATGCAACAAGCGTTTCTTAAGCCAAATTAAGAAAACTGTGAAACGGATTCGCCGCTCTCGTCTTTCGTAATATTGTATTTTTCTTGTCAGTCAGGACTAGCCTAGGTCCCTGGCGATGATGCTAATTTGCGTTCTTGCCTAAATTCCCAACAAGAATTTTTTAAGTTATGGAAGAAAGGTTTAATTTTTTGTTGATTTCATGCACCATTTCAAAGATTAAGGAGAATATATTAATTTTCCCTACCAGGCTTGTTTCTTGACCGGGTGAATTTAAATAAAAAAAAAAGAAATAAAAGAAAATCACCAATCACTTCATTTTCTCAGTGACTTGTTAGAAAAGATCGATACTTTACAATTATCCCCTTCAGCTGGCGAAGAGAGCCAACCAACCAGATAAATGATAACTACTGACTGTTGAAATGGAGGACGGTCTAGTCTATTTTTATATATATATATATATATATATATATATATATATATATATATATATATATTTATATAAGTGTCTGTATGACATATTTCAAATATATTACAATTAAGTATACTGTTTTGGAAAATAAAGTATTATGTTTCGAGTATAGGTGAATTATAAACCAAGGTTAGGTATTTAATATATTTCATAGATGGAACCAAAGTCTTAAATTCAAATTATTGACATATTTACCTCCAATAAATAAATATTATTATCTGAATAGCAGGGAGATGATTACATTGACTATACCCCTTGCTAAAAAGTAGGGATATACACCCCCATCCCCATTATATCGACGCCTCTGGTACAAACACAATCACAGGCGTGAAATTCAACAACTCCCCGTCAGCCTGAACGACCAGGAGTTTAGAGTGTTGCGTGAAGCCTCGGTACCTTACTGACCTAGAATCATTGATATAAACACCAGTGACGTACATGAAACTTTTACCCGGGTTCGTAAAACTCTTAACCCAATCAGAAAACGGATCACAGCCGAGCGATTCACACGACCGCGGCGGACGTATTTATTTCTCGTAAAGCCTCTATATTTACGCACACAGTAAGGTTATCGGAGTTTTATGTATTCACCCGTATTGAGGCAAATGACGATATTACTACAAGAGCTAATGCATTTAGCGTCTCCCGGGGTGATAAACACGAGATTAAATCAGTGAAAATGATGCGTGTATTGATTTTTCTCGGCTGTAGAAGCTGCCTGGCTCCCTTGGTCTCATTCTGTTCCAGTGGATCTTATCCGGGGTTTCACAGTCTACCTGAGCCGTAACGTCATCCGTCTTGTTTGGTATTCTTCTTCTATATCATTGTATAGTGCAAGGATTCTTTAAAGTACCAAATATGTTACTAGACATATTAGCTAAATATGTACAATAAATATATATGAGATAATGTAGATAAATATATCTGAAATACAATGTTCTCTCCTAAAAAAGAAATAGTATCTGCCATGATTTCGTTCTGAAACTATTACCTTTCGGATTACATAGCAGATAAAAACTTGAAGCAGGTGCAATCAGAGGCGCGAAGGAAAACATAAACAATCACAATCAGGATGGTGGCCAGCAGTAAAACAAGCTAATGATTATGTCATTCATCACAAGTTCATCATCCTTCCTTGATTGAAGTTTGTTACGCATGCGCCAAATCGTACGGCCGGTAACGCGGTCTTGTTGTACCAAACACATATTAATTGTATTTATCAACATAGAACTCGAAATGAAATACGTAAAACAGGTGAAAAACAGACAATTTTGACTATGTCGCTTCCGTATTTACAAACACCATCGGTACAGAAATAATATCGACGAGGACGCAATGTGTACGCAAAATGGCAGCCTTAGTGAGGGGTTTCGAGAAAATGGAATAAAAAAAACCTATAATGGTTTGATATGCGCGCCGCGATGCGACACGAATGTACATGTACTCCGAGGACGGCATCCAGGCGATAATTTATCTACAGCGAGAGTTTGGTGGCAAAGTGTCGTGTATCGGCTAGTTTAGAGGGGAATCACTTTTTTTTCAAACCACGCCCAAATTATAGAATGACTCAAGAGTCAAATTGACCATGTACTCGCTTATTCTGTTCTTTGAAACTACATTAACGTGTATAGAAGTTTTCCATAAAGACTTAAGTTGTGTTCTATGTTAATGATAATCCCCTGTCATGACTTGCCGTACCTATTATTTAGGGATTATAAGGACAAATCATTGGCAAATGAAAAACGTAGAACGGATAATTTTCTAGAGCCAGCTATACCAGTTATAGTAGCAAACCAGGAAACAAGTCCTTAAGCACAGGAGTCCAAAGTGTAAAATTAAAGGGGTATATTCCTGTATCTGAGGTCTGTTAACTAAAAACAATCCTTTGAACTTTGAAAAAATTAGGCTAGAAGAGACCGATCCCATCGCACACACACTGTTGGTTTTGTTTATATCCACGTTTTATAACATGTGGGGGGAGGGGCGCGCGAAGATTATCCAAATACATTCAACAAGGACATCTGGCTTCAAGTCAGACAAGCCAGAGTTTTAATCTCCTCACGTATGCAAACATCCACCTGAGGTTACATTTATGGTTTTTCTGTCTGTCATCATTGCTGTGTTTACTAAGAGCTTACAGATGGACAAGCTCATACAGGAATCACTTTATTTCTATAGGAAATCTAGGTGAATAGCGGGCTTCAAGTGGAACTTGTGATGTAAATACTGTACTTTGCTTTTTTGCGCTAGGGTTTCAAATTTTCTAGAGTTATTGCAAAATTAAGCCATCGTGAATATGACGCCCAATCCGCCCTGGTACCACAAACAGTTATATTGTTTTTTTATGGAGGTAACTGTACCCATTTTTATGCTCTCTTATCGAATTTTTAATCTAAGTATATACATCTGCAGAGATCTATTTCGGTTTGGGACTACGTGACTGGGGAGTAGCACTCGCTTCCTATCATATTACTTTTTATCCTGGTGTCACCCAGGCCCGGTTTCTACCGCACCTGAGGGTCCTGGGAGTATGTAATCATCCATGGTGGGGGGGGGGGGGGGGGGGGGCGACCGTGAGAAATCTCACCGCCTCGGCTTTGAGTCCTGAGCTCTACCCCTCAGCCACAGAAGCCGGTAACATAGTGCTGCCTCAATGGCATTGGTTATCCTTGTCTATATTGTCTTAAGTCGAACGACAAAAAGATCGATATTATGAATTTAAATTATCTTTAATTTTATTCACATATCAAATATTGATATTATGAATAATATCAGTATTTTGTAACTATTCCTGTATTACTTGCCAGTAATGGACAAGAATTTCCACTATTCGGTGTTACACTCGGGTCTTCGTGGATCTGTTATCTTTTGCACCTTTTAAATAATTTGTACGATATAACATATACTTTGTGTAGGTCACTGTTTAGTAAGTTCGCGAAAATGAAACCCTCGCGAAACATGGAAAACGTGTAAATCGCAAATATTAAACCCGCGAATGTGAAGCCAACAACAGTATATAAAAACAAAGCTCCGTACCTTACTTTACTTTACAGCTAGGTCTGGCAATTTGATGGAATGATACACTGAACTGCCGAGGTCTCACAAAGATACTGCAACAAAACAAGATGGTGTTAGTGAGGTGTTTATACATCTACACGAAATGTATACGTTTACATCAAAGGCATCAATACAAGGTATTACGGGGTATATACGTGTTGGGTGGGATGGTCGATGTAACCATCCCCCCTGCTATTTAGAGAATATTATTTATATATTGGAAATTAAATACATCAATATTTGGAATAATTAAATTTGTTCCTTTTCTGAGTTTACTGTACAATATTATATATCTAAACTTGGTTTAGAATTCACCTATACTGGAAACATAATAGGCCTATATCTTAATTTTTAAAGCCTTGTCCTTAGTTTTTATATATTTGAAATGCGTCACACAGACAATAAAAGGTATATATATATATATATATATATATATATATATATATATATATAAAATTAATGGTCTAGCCGTGTTAGTCTGTAGTCGAAGTTTAGGTAAAGAGAAATAGTGAAGCCTTTCAGATAGACTAAATTGTATATTAACACACGAGATTTCGAAGCGAACAGCCTTCTTCGTCAGTTAGTAATATATATATTTAGCAAAGATGATGTAATCACTCCCACTGTTATTCACAAAATAAGAATCATATACTGGAATTAAAACTTGTTCATAAACAGAATGATATACTCTGCTTCCATTTCTGCCTAAGATCCGTTACATAATCTAAACAATTTACCTTCATTATAGCAATTAAACATTATAATTACAGTTTTCATATTGTGACATTCATTATAAAATCACGTACAGGGCTAAGATATTTTTTAAACGGATATTTATCACAATTTATATGTCATTTTCTTTTATGCTATGTTTTTGTTTTCCTCTTTTCACTGCGGTTGTTTATTTTTATCATTGCGTCTGGGGCAGGCAGAGTAAAAGGTTAAAACAGCAGCAACTATTAAGATTCCTTCACGCATGTAATCGCTGGCTTTATGACGGTGCGCTTTAGAGAGCCGGTTTCTTTAGAGAGCCTGGGACTGATCAAGATCTCCGGTCCCTCCCTTTATCCACGACGTCAGATGCTATCAGTCTTCTCACCGATCACTTGATATTCAAACCGACACGTTTTCTGGAATTATGCATATATTGTATGGTCGTTCGATGCTACGCCGGGCGAAAGACGTCAGATATATAATTACCGAGTAAGTTCAACATAAGCAGCCCCTGGAGGAGCCAGGAATATATGTATACAGTCGGGAGGAACGAGGCACAGGGGGAAATTCCCCCTTCCCCAAATACTATCCATTTAATATTGAGGATAAACGTTATATATAAAACTAAAAATATCTGTTCGGATAATTATAGTATTACAGTAATCTTAACAAATGTCTGTCTTGTTTACGTCTCATTACTGTGCACTTTCACCCGCAACAGTTTATAAATAGAAATAATCGATTCCAGGGACGTTGTCCTAAGATAACTAAGAAACCTAAGATAATGGAACTAAGAAACTGAAAATGATGGATTATCCGTCCCAAACAAGTGATTAATAAATAATTTTATCCATTCTCAATATTCAGTTATGCTGTGCTAACTGTATGGCCTGTGTTAGGCATTTAAAATGATACAAAAATATTAATGTTCTAGACGGGAGAATCTAAATTATTCTTGGATTTCAATCTCGGTAGTCTCACAGAGCACACACATCCACGCATATATATATATATATATATATATATATATATATATATATATATATATATATAGAGAGAGAGAGAGAGAGAGAGAGAGAGAGAGGCAGAAGTGACAGACAGACTGACAGACAGACAGATAGATATGCACCATTTGTGCACCACCAACACCCCCATTATGTGAATTCTGACTGCTCCCCAGGCCAGGAACATAAAACAAGAAGGGAATTTACCTATTCTGGAAAAACATGAATAAAAGAGTTGTGATTATACCCGTTTTTTATGTAAACATACGCTCCGGTACTCCCGCCCAGATATTGGCAGTCCGTACGGGAGATATTGGGCGAGGTCCCAGCTGTTATTTTCCCAGGTAGATTTCTGTGCAGATTTCTATTTGGCCGAGCGAAAGAATTCTGATCAATAAGCTTGGAAAATATTTTCTTTCTCCGTCGTATAGAACTATATTTTAAAGTCAGTTTTTTAGTGGGAAAGCTGTTTATAGTGGTTTTCTTTTTGTTTGTGGCAAGGATGTTGGAGAAAAGAGCATTCAAAGTAGTCCAGGCATTTATATTTCAGAGATTGACGGTTAATATGTTTTTGTTGGTATGAATGACCACTAATTTTTGAGAAAATATAAATGTTGTGCTACAGTTTCATATAAACTGTGCATTTCAACACCGCTAACACTACCAAATTTTAAACGAATGGTAAAAGCTTTGTTGTGCTTCAGTTTCATATAAACAGTGCATTTCAGTACTGTCTTACATTAATGGTGAAAAAGCTTGTCTACTAATATCTTAGATTTTTATAACCAAAGAACAGCTGTTAACAGTATTATCTTTTTACTGTTCAAATGACTCCTGTAATTGTATTTATGTATAAATCATCCGTTCACTGTTTCATAAGTATGCATATTGTATATTTATCATTCTATGTAATAATATATTTTATTGTTTAATAACAGGGCCCCGTGTAAGAACAGGATTTTATCACTGGATTGGTTACCTTGTATAAATATTTTGAATAAATAAATATTAGAGTAGCAAATATCGTTCGTTGCGGAGTTTGGATATATTGTTTTATATATATATATATATATATATATATATATATGGGGCAGGGTTTAGCTACATGGTACTTCAACTGAAAAAATGAATTTGCAGGAACTACAAATTCATAAGTAGGCCGACGTGAAATGGGCATTAATTCACATACAGCAACACTAATTCACTCTTATATTTAAAAAGAGATACTCTGCTATAAAAAATAGTTGTGTAATATTGCAGTGTGTATGGTTCAAGAACGTGTGTGTATATATATATATATATATATATATATATATATATATATATATATATATATATATATATATAAAACATATATATATATATATATATATATATATATATATATAACAAATATAACATATAAACATGATATTACATATATCTACATGATGGCGAGTAGTCTGGTTCCACAAAACAGTCGGTTCCTCAGCCACCGTGCGTCAGTTTTATATTTATATTTTATAACATTCTGTATTCTGGGAGTCTCAGCTCAGGTGAACTTTCCTTTAAACTATTGAACCTTGGGATCTACAGCGTCTAAAAGTTGTGAATATGTATCCGTACACGTGTTGACAGCCTCCTCAAGGTGATTCCTGTGGTTTCCCCAGCTTGTTCTTTCATGTATGTTTATATCACATATATAACATCATATATGTATATGCAGTGGGTTGTCCGTCTTAATGAGTTGTTCGCAGGAAGGAGTTTCACTGTATACGTATGTTTAATGATATTTTCAAAATGCTTCTCAGAAAAATCAAAATGTCAATCGGTCAGTCGTTTTTTCCTTAAAAGGAGCCATTTCTTAAAAGTAAGGGAAACCAGGTTTAGCAGCTGCATAATGATGTTAAATAATTACGTGTCTATTTAGAGAGAGAGGAGACACACAGATACACGGATACAAAGCCTGATGGCTCAATGTGAGACATTTCATCGTTATTAAGTCTTAAACCATGTCTGGTTCTGACGACCTGATGTGGCAGGACAATCCATGCAGTCCTTCAGATTATCTCAGGGGATACAGGACGAACCAACTGAACGAATCAATAATGTCAAAGAACACTCACTATACCGGTGTCTGGAGTGGATTGTCCAAACATACATAAACACCACGGGAAAGGTCAGCTCTAATACCAACGGAGGAATCGGATTCGCAAAACATACATGTTAAACCTCCATAAAAGTTCAGGCCTTAACCACATTCAAAACGTCGCAGTGTCGTCAAAGATGTGAGCTACAATTGAAACAAGCTACCTAGAGACTTGAACAGAATGTGCTCTTTGGAAAGCATGTCAACGATTCGCTAAAGAAATATGGTTATCTGATCTCAAAGAGGAGAATAACCGATTTCCCCAAAGACATTTCACTTCAATGCGCAGATAACCGAAGAAAGGAGAGCGAACTCTACCGGGACCTCGGCGCCAAAGTCTGAAATCTTTGACCATATACATAGTCGGCCGTGCTGGAGAAAAAGACCCCCAGGGGAACTAGCTCTTAGATGCTGAGAGCGTTCACTCTTCAAAGCTCTGCTGCTCAAAGAGATGTTCCTGTCAAATAAAACTTTCCAATCTGACAATTGTAGTTCTTAATTCCCAACCTTGATTCGCCATAAAGAGAATGTTTCATATAAATGTACATTACAAGACCGAACTAAGTATATCACCATCACATTGCGTTTTGTATGGCAAACAGGACGTACAAGGTCCAATCCAGGAGTTAGGAAAGTGAAGAGTCCTGCCCCAACCCACGAGGATTGATGACAAAACCTGAAAAAAAGGTCCACAAACAAAGGAGTGAGGGGTCCAGACCGCAAAAAAGGTCTGAAAACTTTAAAAAGGTTGTGGCGGCTGGAAAATAGGGGGGGGGGGGGGGGCTGTCCGGACCCCATGGACCCCCCTTCTGGATCCACTTCTGATGTAGCCGTAATAACCCGACTCAGTAGGAAATCGGATAATTGGGCTGGTAAGCCTACTCGAGTCGTGAAACAAGTAATATCGAGGAATGTATCGCCGTGGTCTTGCATCAGGTTGCGTTCATATTGTGGTAAACGGCCCATAATCTCAATATTATGATAAGAATGATGAATTTACACAATAGTACACATGTGAGCTCACAACCCAAACTGAAACACTGTCTCCATGGACACGGGTCATTTCCTGTATTGCCTGCAAGCTGCCTGCGCCCTGTAACCCGTGCGAGCCATGCTTGTGTCCATGCGGTCATAAATTCAACAAACATGACGAGGGGTTTACCAATGTGCTGGGTTGAAATGGAACTTTTCTCGCTCATGTTTGGTTTTATTAGAAAGTACATACGAAATGCTAACGATTGGTCTGGTTTATATTGATTGGCAGTGTACCTGTAGGCCATGAAGCGTTGTCGATATAACGAAAGTATTGTCATCCTTTATAATGCCTTATAATGTGTTCCTCAGACTTAGATGTAAAGACACTCTGGCGCCAGTAATCTGGTCGTAATGGCAGAGGGTCGATATGACGCTACTTCTGACATAGCATTCCCCCAGAGCTTACAAATTACCGGGGCATATATATACACACACACACACACACACACACACAGAAAATGTTATGTCTTGACGATAGGTTTAATATAGATCAGAATTTATGGACTCTTATCATTAAAGGGCGTAAACGATGATCAATTATAGCAGAAAGCTTGGGATGTATCATGTTTACGGGGCTATGAATAAAATAGAACTGATATGATGTATCAGAGCAAGGAGCGCTTCACACAGCAGGTTTTGATCAAAAGGACAACACTCCTTAGCCACGTGGTACACCCGTCATGTATAGGTTTTATTCCTTGAGAAAATGACAATCCACAGAAGTACACAGAGCCCCTAGCCCCTTAGGCACCCCCTCCACTCCTCAATAAGAACTCCAAATTAAAGTTTCCTCTTGACACCAAACCCTTTTATCATGCCAAAACGAAAAATCACAAAAGTCCCAAAAGTCATCGTTGCTAGATTTCCATGTTTATAGTTAAAATCTGATTCATATCATCTAAAAGGTACAAGCATTCAACCATATACAACATACCCGATTTATGACGGTCTCATGAGGGAACTTACGCAAAGCATATTCGAATATTTCTCAATAAGAAACGCAAAATAGACAATTGAAGGAAACATATGACATTAGATACTGGATGACAGAATTGTCTCCAAGTTGCTGTCGTTTTATAAACGTAAATATTGAGAAGAAAAGAGGACTTGTTCAACCATGCCAAAAAAGGGTGACATGCAGGGGCGTTCCCAGTGAGATGCTGCAGGGGGCCATGTTCGAAACCAGTTTTAAAACAAAAAAAATTAATTCTTCTTATTCTCGGGCTTCACAAACAGTAACCGATTATGAAGTCAATGAACAAGTACATTTGTTCCCTTTCTGGGACGAGGAGTAGGTGCCAAGATACGAACCGTGTTTGGCACACACTTCTTCTCAAGAAGATTCCTAAGAGAAAAGCGAAGCAAACTCTGTCTAAGCTCAGTTTTTTTTACCCCGCCACCCTTCCCCTCTACCTCTATGTCCTTGAGCAGAAAATCTCCAGGGTCAACCTTGTCAATCTCGGCAAATGCGCACAATGCTCATATAAATGATGGGACCCCTAAAACATGGTTGGGTGAAAGAGGAAATTACATCCCCAAATTGTTTGATGGAGAGCGAGTTCCGGATACCTGTTTAATGAGAAAAATGAGATGGAGGATGATGACATGAGCGATATTGATAATTATGAAGAAGACAGTGAGAGTGACAATGGGAACAGTGATGAGAGTGACGTTTACACTGAGGGTGATGATAGTGACAATGTTTAGTAATATTGATTCTTAACTGTGCAAACATTCATTTTAATTTGTTTGGTTTAGGATTATCATTTCATTCATTTTTAGCTCTAATGACTTAAAGTCATCTGAGCTCTATTCATGGTCCTTTGTCCGTTGTCCGTCATCCGATTGTCCATCTGTCCGGCTGTCCGGACTTCCGTTAACAGGGCACGTTTTGAAACCGTTAGATCTACAAATCCAAAATTTGACATCTTTTAATATTTAATAATCATTTCTGTATATATGTCCTTTGTGAATACCAGGAATTAGCTCATTATTACGTAATTCCTTAAAGCAATGAGACCAAACAAATTGCACTTTGTAAAAATCCGGAAATAGATATACTCACTTAACGTGATAATTATTTAAGCTAATGAGCTTATAAATATAAAGCACATAACAATATTCAAATTAGTTTGAATTGTATACTAAAATTTAATCAAAATGTTTGTAATTTTTTAAGTTATTAGAATAAATTTAAAATCATTATTTTAAATTTTACCAAACTTCGACCACGGCACAATTTTCCCTGTAAATACTATTGATTTCATTTTCACAGCATAAAAACATAAATATTTAATCTTTAAATATATGAAATTTCAAAGGAATTTATTAAATATTTCAAAGAAAATGATTAAGGAAAGTAGACTTTTTTTTCAATTTTCACAGACCATGTCAACTGTTGTTTACATCAACCTAACCCAGTACATTGAGTAATACAGCCCTGTGTACCCAGTACTCAGACAAGTACTCATTAAAGATGTCAATATGTTTGACTAATGATATTAAGAGTCATGGCTGTAGCTATAATCGAAATTTATATTAAAGATCCCGTTATTTCCTCATATTAAAAAAAAAAATATTCAAACGATATTAAACAAATCAGAGCTTAGACAAGTTGTCTACAGTTTTAATAATTGTTCAAAGACTCTTGCTATGTTTAGTGTGTAGAACATAAGTAACATATGTTAAACATAAATTAAAGCCGTAAACCCAGGTACTTATGAACCTTATTTAAATTTGTGAAATTTGTATATCCTGGATTCTCAATAGTTTCTTTTTGACTGAAACTGATTAAATACTCATGAGATAAAATTTTCATGATAAAACTGACAAAATTGTGTATACTTTTAGCATCAGGCCAAGACAAAACCTGTTTGACAATAGCCCTCTATTTAAAATATAACTTTTTTAAATTGACATCCGTCCTCTTCCCTAAATAGCAGGATTTTATCAAAACCTTTCATAACCATGGGTCCTTTTTCTTAAACCAGTTGGTTGAAACATATATATATATATATATATATATATATATATATATATATATATATATATATTTCGAGCAAAAACAGGCTATCATCTGCTTTTAGGGCCTCAAAGTGACCGTGACCTTTACCTTTGGCCTTGATTTTGACCTCAGATGCTTATCATGTCGGCCACGCTTGAAAACCTGTAACTAGACACCAAGATCATCCAGATCTGCCAAGGCATTCCAGAAATATTGTGATCAGATTGTGGCAAATCACCGATATAGGGGTAGGGGTTGGCTTTTCTGAGCTGCAGGGCAGAACTACCGTCTGTGCAACTTACGACTGTCATTTTCTAATGTCCCAAGGTATACTACAATTAAAAGAAACCTAATAGTAACGATAAAATTTTTCAATTAAATCGATGTATCCCGGGGACTAAAATTAGTGAACCTTTTCTCTTGATTCGATTCTTAACATTTATCAAGAATATTGAAGTTCCAGACTGATTCTCATATATATATATATATATATATATATATATATATATATATATATATATATATATATATATATCCTCTTTCAGCGGAAATGCGCCCCCTCCCTCAAATTCGTGGCAACGCCCCTAAAGTGCCCCCTGTTACCCTTTTGTCGATTTCACAGTCACGCCGGGTGGCAAACAGACTGTCGATAACTAATTAGAAATAACCCCCTCGTGACTGCGTTTGATTAACCATCCTATTTACATTAACAAGGCACTTTCTCGGCAGATCAAAGAGACTTCGATCTCAAGACGATACCACGGGGGGCGGAAAGAAATTCAATAGGGGATGAGATTTGTAGATATTTTCCCGAGCCAGATACATCGGTCAGGTCGGTCACGTTGGTGCGGAAAGAGAGGAAGCGTTTTCAGTTCTCAGAGGGAAAGTGTTCCGGAAACACTGGGATTGCACCTAATCTATATCAGATAGATAACTGCCTGACGGAGGCAATTATATTCACGCAATCAAGTCTTCCTAGATTCAACCACCGAGATCCCATTGTCAAGTTTTCATCAGCTACATCTTGGATATAGATAGGATCTTCATGATCCAAGTAATCTTCCTGTTGTTTATTTCTTTGACAGAACTGGAAAACAGGGAGAATACATTTTTTTTCTTAGATTTTATGTTGACAGGGGTATATTTACAATTTAATATGTTTGTTTTAATGTTCCACATCATAAGTAGAAGTAAAGTTACTACTATTTCATATTTAAGAAATTGTGACTCTCAGATAAGATTAATAGGAAGTACAGAGACTGACTTTCAGAGTAATTAGCTTGAAATTTAGAGGACTTGGTTACCAACAGAAAAGAAGATCAGTATTGAGATGGGCTAAAGTGAATAACTCTGATGTACTATTTTTACAAGAAACGCATAGCACCAAACAAACAGAGAGCCTGTGGCAACATGAATGGAATGGCAAAGCATATTTTAGTCATGAGAATTCATCCAGTAAAGGATGTGCAATACTTTTTAAAAGAAATTTAGAAATAGAAGATATAGAGGTACTCCATACATCAATAGATCGAAGAATATTAATATTAAAAGCTAAAATTAAACAAGTTGAGTATAAATTAATAATTATATATGCGCCAAACATATTTTCAGAACAAAAAATATTTTATGAAAGACTATTTAATTTGGTTAAAAAATTTACTGATAGCAGCGAAGAAATTCTGTTAGGAGGAGATTTTAACATAATTTTAGACGCAAATTTAGATAAAAAAGGGGAGTTATGGCAATTCGAAAACAAGTGCTAGAAGTTCTTTTTAAAACTGTAGATTATCTTAATTTGGTTGATATATATATATAGAATAAAACACCCAAGAAAAAAATGTTATACTTGGAGATTGAATAATGGCCAGATTTGTAGCAGGTTGGACTATTGGTGGGTTTCTAATATTATACAAGATAATGTAAAGAATATGTGTTCTTCCATATATAAAATCAGACCACTGTGCGATAATTTTAGATATAGAAAAGTTAGATGTTTCAGGATCTAAAGGAAAAAGGTATTGGAAACTTAACTCAGAGTTTTTAGACGAGTCGGACTATGTTTCAGGATTAATTTAGTCAAAAATTGAGTGGGATAAAGAAGTTAAAGAATTGTCAGATGAAAGAGTAAAATGGGAATTAATGAAGTATAAAATAAGGCAGTATTCTATATCTTATAGTAAAAAAAGGGCAAGAGATAGAAAGTTAAAAGATATATACTTGAACTCCAAACTGAAAGAATTATATGAGATATAAGATAACTCAGATGCTGAAATAAGAGAAAAGGTGAACCAAGAAATAGATCAAGTTAAATTACAGTTGGAAGAAATTGATAATTCAAAAATAGAGGGATGTATCTTGCGTTCAAAAATACGATGGTTTGAAAAAGGTGAAAAGAGCTCGAAATATTTCTTAAATTTAGAAAAAATATAATAATCAACAGAAATGCATTAGGGAACTTCAGTCAACTGATGGAGGAATGGTCACAAATTCTTAAAGTTTATTAAGCATGCAAAAGGAATATTATAAAAGATTATACAGTTCACATTTTGATATATCAGATGAAAACATAACACAGTATTTGAAAGAGATTAAACTGAATACACCAACCATACAAGAATTAGAAATACTTCCAGGTAATGGTGGAATAACTGCTGAATTTTATCAAAAAAATTTGGCCACAATTTGGTGCATTAATGGTAGCTTCATTTAACAAGTCTTTTAGAGAAGGGGAATTAACTAGTTCACAAAAACAGGCTATCATAACTTTAATTGATAAAAAGAAAGATAGAACACTATTAAAAAATTGGAGATCACTGTCATTGCTTAATGTAGATTATAAAATATTATCAAAAACCCTCTCACTTAGATTGAAGAAAGTTATGCCAAATATTATAAAAGGTAACCAGGGAAGACCAGGGTTACATCCAGGGAAGATATATAGATATATATACCAAACAAAACAAAGTTCCAGGTATAATATTAGGAATTGATTTTGAGAAAGCTTTTGATTCATTAGAGTGGTATTTTATGTTTTCTGTCCTTGACAAATTTAATCTTCCTTCTTCTTTTATTAAATGGGTAAAAATCTTATATAGAAATATTGAAAGCTGCACAATAAACAATGGCAACACTTCAGGTTATTTTAAAGTTCTAAGAGTAGTGCGACAGGGAGATTCACTTTCACCATATTTATTTATATTAGCTGTGGAAATAATGGCAGAAAAAATTAGACTTAATGAAAAGATAGAAGGAATTAAAATTTCTAAGGAAAATATAAAACTCCTACAATACGCAGATGACACAGTTGGGATAACTAAGGATGTGAATTTAGCAAAACAATTTTTGAAGATGGTGCAAGAATTTGGAACTTATAGTGGGCTACAAATGAATAAAGATAAGTGTGAAGGGATTGGGGTAGGAAGTAACAGAGAGAACAAAAGAAAACCCTTGGGAATTCTGTGGCCTAATAACCCTGTCAAATTTTTAGGAATTTATATTTCATATAATAAAAAGGCAGCAGATGAATTTAACTGTTACTCTAAATTAAAGGAGGCACAGCATACACTCAATATTTGGAAAGGAAATTTGAAAGGAAAAATTCAGATTGTTAAAACTTTTATTATTTCAAAGTTCCAGTATTTTATTTCAAATGAGACTGCTCCACCTGACTTTTGTGAAAAACTTAATAAGTTAATATTTTCTTTCATTTGGAGTGGAAGAAAAGAGAAAATTAAAAGATCAAGATTAATGTAGGATTTAGAGAAAGGAGGGCTTAATGCCCCACATATTGAATCAATTATATTAACTTCAAGAATATCATGGATTAAAAGATACAATAAATCAGACAATAACTTCAAGAATATCATGGATTAAAAGATACAATAAATCAGACAATAAAATCTGGAAAGCATTTTTTTAATTATTATCTTGAAACAGTATGTCCAAATATAAAAATTTTATTGAATAGTAATATGAATCCAAATGAAATAAACAAATTAAAAATTCCTAGTTTTTATAAAGAAATACTGAGAAGTTATGTTATCCTGCGCACAAATTACTTTGAAGTGGTCCCTGTAAGACAACAAATAATATGGAATGATAAAATGTTAACATTATCTGCAGAACCTGTCTATTTGGAACGTTTTATAGATGCAGGCATCATTACAGGATCAGATTTATTTCTAAATAATTATATTGTTCCTTTCAAACAATGGACAAATAGAGGTATACCAGGAATAGATTTCTTGAAGTGGTATGCCCTTGTTTCCATGATAAGAAAAGAAAGTGTATGCAGGCAGGTTAACTCAGGAAATCCTCTGGACTTTTATATTTACATAGATAAATTTGTACAGGTAATAGAGATCTCCAATAAGATAATATGTTCTACTTTTAAAAACATGTTGTTAGAAAAAGGGCCCTATGTTCCAAAAGTGCGTATATATTGTCCAGACTGTGATATTAATTTAGAAAGAATATATTCACTTCCTGTAAAAATTTGTATGGATATCAGATCACAAGTATTTCAATATAAATTTCTGAACAATTGTTTGGTCAATAATTATTGGTTATGGAAATGGAAAATTAAAGATTCCAACCTATGTACATTTTGTGATAAGGACCCGGAGACTTTATTACCTTTATTTTGGGAATGTGATAAAGTAGCTGATCTCTGGTCAGGGTTAGAAGTATGGGGTCGGAAACAGAAGATAATATTTGACAAATGTTTATCAGTAATATTGTTTGGCGATTTTAATGCTTCAGTGAGTAGTAATTTAATAATTTTGCTGGCTAAACAATTCATAAACATCTGCAGAAATAACAAAGAATATCCAACTTTACAGAAGTTACAATTTTTTATTTGGAGATATGTAAAAGTTGAATATATTATTGCACAAAAAAATAATAAAGTAGATAATTTTAGAAATAAATGGCATCCATACATTCAAGACAGAAATTTATTAGAATATATACTTTAGTAGGACGTGCATGCATATACGAACATTTATATGTAGTATGTTTGTATAAGGGATGTATGTATGTATATATTAATAGTGTGATATATCTATATATATATATGTATATTGGTATATATATGTATATGCGAGTAGAGTTATACTTTCATGAACACTTTGAGGATGTTGGTTTAAGCAATTTATTCTGGAAGTTTGCATTATATGTATTTTAGGGCAGGTCATGTTTAGGAGTCACACATGAGCAATCCATTATTTGTATTTATTTAGTGGAATTGGTTTTTCTATTACGGGGGTGGGATGGGGGTTAAAATGACTAATTTGAAGGTCAACAGAATTTTGGTAATGGAGTTGTATTGCATAAGGTACTTGGTTTTCCAATGAGCGTTTGCATATTTTTTGTAATGTACCATTGCTGTATGAACATATATTATCGATTAATAAAAAAAAAAAAAAAAAAAAAAGTTTTCATCAGTTGTACAACACAAGCAACACAGGCTCCAGTAGCAAGGGTTTACATGGTCGTTTTCTCCACAAATGCTGCCCGTAATGTCCATCAATGGGGAGGCTTCTACCCGGGGACGAAGGAACAACCGGTGCCACAGTGTTTTATTTTCATTGGAATAAAAAATATATTACGTTGATTCTGATTTACTTCTAATTAAATGTATCCTGACCTTGCACAGATTTATTAAAAATATGTTCGTGGTTGTTTTAATGTAAAGTTGCAAACAGACAAACCAGCCAATGAACTTATGGTAATACATAATCCCTACTTTACCACAAGTGCTTCTCGGGTCAAACATGAAAAAGACAAGTTACGTTTGGTCACGTGATATCACTTTGACTTTGAGAATGAGGCTTGTGTATGGAAATAAAGCACGAACTTAACACAAGTGCTTCTAGAGGAAAAGATAAAAAAAATCCAAGTCAGGAAATATCGCTGATCCGTTTATATGCTGAGAGAGGAGAGACAAAACCAGCGGTAAATCTAACACCGTGGGGGATTAGGTCTACGGGTATAGGGCACTGTTTAAAAACGAGTCACGTCGGGGTGACCTTGGCCGCACCGCTGAGATAAGACGTTCAGCTAACAATGCGGACTCTGCGGCAGGACGGGGTTTGGCGATCGATCATGGCGTCTTGAGAAGTAAACCTCAGTGGTACTTCTGTGACTGGTTATTGTATGACTGTCCTTATAATATACTAGTTTCTACTGCGTTCAGACGAACCTCTGCCTCGGATACTATAGTGAGCTGGTGGTCGGGGAAAGGATATCTGAAATTCGGCCTTTAGGTGCCAAGGGACTCGTCGGAGTTCAGTCACCGACAATATAACTCATTCTGACCCAATTCAACACTGTCACGTTTCACTTAAGTTTTCATGGAAAAATCACTCATGATCCATATCAAGTGTTGTGTGCAGGGTAATTGTGCAAAATGACGGACCCATATTTCTTTCTCTCACAAATAAGTGTGACCACATTTCACTAAAATTTTTTTTGCATGATAAAGTTGACGATCCGGCGCATCTCATGATATCATATTTTTTGTATGTTATTTATATATTTATTTTGCTACAAACTGTCGAAAAAGGATAGTTTGCCGAAAATACCCAAAATGACGTCGTGTCAAAGACGTTCTGAGCCGACGTCATGAATCCACAGTAATATACATATATACCATGTTAAACATTTAGATGATGTCTTACAAAATTTACAGTCAATATATAATATTACCCATATATGTTTATACTTTTTACCTCTTTTTATCCACATTTCACTTGATGTACGTTCAAGGTGACGACGCCCTGCCGCCAGAACGTAAACAAATGTCGAGTGTCACGTCATGCACTTAAAATCAAGAGAGACACGGGAGAAACACGTTCGTCCGCATTATGTTACAACATTTTTTGTTATACTGACATAATAATATCCTTATTTTTAATAAAATAATTATTAAGTGTGACAACATTTATTAGTTATAATTAATGACATTATCAAGGTGTGATCTCTTTTTATAAATTGTGTGACCACATATAGTAGTTAGAAATAGTAAAAAAAGGTGTTGTGACCACATTTAAATATATTCTTACATCATCGTATCCCTTTGTATTTCTAAATTTAATCCTGATTTTTTTCAAACCAAGAGACCATATTTTTACCAATAAAAAAATAAGTTGTGACAACATTATATATGACCAGCCATATCAGTTTGTATTATATATAGAATATTATAAAATGTGGTCACATATAGTGTGACCACATTTTTCATCAAAGAATATTGACAAAAATAAGGTGTGATCACATTTTATTTGACCAGCCTAATAAGTTTGTATTATATATATAATATTATAAAATGTTGTCACATATGGGGTGACCACATTTTTCACAATAAATATTGAAAAAAATAAGGTGTGACCACATTTTATTTGACCAGCCATATAAGTTTGTATTATATATAGAATATCATAAAATGGGGTCACATAAGGTGTGACCACATTTTTTACCAATAAATATTAACAAAAATAAGGTGTGACCACATTTTATTTGACAAGCCATATAAGTTTGTATTATATATATATATATATATATATATATATATATATATATATATATATATATATATTTAATATATTATAAAATGTGGTCACATGGTGTGACCACATTTTTTACAATAAACTTTGCCAAAAATAAGTTGTGACAACATTTTACTTGACCAGCCATATAAGTTTGTATTATATATAGAATATTATAAAATGTGGTCACATATGGTGTGACCACATTTTTCATCAAAGAATATTGACAAAAATAAGGTGTGATCACATTTTATTTGACCAGCCTAATAAGTTTGTATTATATATATAATATTATAAAATGTTGTCACAAATGGTGTGACCACATTTTTCACAATAAATATTGACAAAAATAAGGTGTGACCACATTTTATTTGACCAGCCATATAAGTTTGTATTATATATAGAATATTATAAAATGTGGTCACCTAAGGTGTGACCACATTTTTTACCAATAATTATTAACAAAAATAAGGTGTGACCACATTTTATTTGACAAGCCGTATAAGTTTGTATTATATATATATATATTTAATATATTATAAAATGTGGTCACATGGTGTGACCACATTTTTTACAATAAATATTAACAAAAATTAGGTGTGACCACATTTTATTTCACAAGCCATATAAGTTTGTTATAAATATATAATTTTTGGAATGTGGTCACATATGGTGTGACCACATTTTTTAAATAAATATTGACAAAAATAAGGTGTGACCACATTTTATTTGAACTGCCATATATGTTTGTATTATATATATAATATTATAAAATATGGTCACATATGGCGTGACCACATTTATTGCCAATAAATATTAACAAAAAAAAAGGTGTGACCACACTTTGACCGGCCATATAAGTTTGTATTATATATATATATATATATATATTTATATAATATATATTAAAAAATATGGTCACATGGTGTGACCACATTTATTACCAATAAATATTAACAAAAATAAGGTGTGACCACATTTTTCTTGACCAGCCATATAAGTTTGTATTATATATATATATATATATATATAATATAATATATTATAAAATGTGGTCACATTTTTCACCAAAGAATATTAACAAAAATAAGGTGTGACCAAATGTTATTTGACAAGCCATATAAGTTTGTAATAAATATATAATATTTTAGAATGTGGTCACATATGGCGTGACCACATTTATTACCAATAAATATTAACAAAAATAAGGTGTGACCATATTTTATTTGACCAGCCATATAAGTTTGTATTATTTATATAATATTATAAAATGTGGTCACATATGGATGATATGCCCAACATGGTCCCGTGTTTCTCCCGCGTTCGTCTAGATTTTAAGGGCTACCGGTCTGTTACTCATGGGGAGGGGATGTTCCCATCTGATTGTCCTTACATAAAGTAGTCTAACAGGACAAAAAAATAAATAAATAAGATAAATGACATGTCTAAAATGTAGTCTTTATACTCTGTCGACAAAAATGATTGTTTATTACACAATTTATATTTATTTGACATATAAAACGTGCATATAGACAAAGCTGAATAGAGCAAGAGTTAACGTGATCAGTCGAATACATTCACAGACGACAGTTGCATGTTTATGTTTTTGGTGGCACGACGTCGTCAACTTTTATTAAATCTTGGGAAATTTAGAGGTAAAATTGTCTCTCTATCAATTCATAAAAAAGATATATTGACTGTAATTTTTGTTAGACATCATCCTTTTGTTTAACATGGTATGCATGTACAGTACTGTGGATTCATGACGTCGGCTGAGAACGTCTTTGACACGACGTCATTTTGGGTATTTTCAGCAAACTACCCTTTTTCGACAGTTTGTAGCAAAATATATTTATATCAAACATACAAAAATATTGTATCATTAGATGCACCGGATCTTCAACTTTAACAAGAAACTGTTTTTCATTTAAATGTGGTCACACTTTTTTGTGAGACCATGTAAGATGGGTCCGTTATTTTGCACGATTACCGTGTGCAGCGCCTTAGATTTCGAGTTACTAGGTCACTGAGCATGCGCACTTCCGAGGTTTCGTCGAGTCCTTTAACACCCTTCCACCAGAGGTCGTTTCTACTCAAAAAGAACGTCTTCCAGTTAGGCATTATGGGACGGCCGGGACTACTTGTCATTACTGTTAAATTTTAAATCAAAAATTTTTGTAACATTTCAAAGAAACACCTTTTTACCTTTCAGATGTATGCTAACAAAATATTGCTTAAGTCCTTACCACACAAAAACCTATGTTTATGCAATTTACCTTGAAACAATTTCTGTCCATCATATTTGAACGGACTACATTTTCCTCTTCACCACACATATACCTACTTTTTATATTTAGTCAGATTGTGACGCCTACAGACCCTAACCAGCAGAGCTGTACGCTTGTGAGTCCCGTTCTGCTCAGTGTGGTCCTTTAACATTATACCTTTTAACACCACATCAGCAGGGACTTTGAGTGCCCATTTAATCCCTACCCTAAAACCATCCTCTAAATACAAATATTCGTGGAAAAAAGGAGCGGATAATTCGCGGAACGGTTATTTTTATCTTAGTTTAGTCTGATGATTAAATTTATTTAGTTCCATTTGGTTTATAATCGTTGGTGATATCCGATCACCGATAGATACTACTGGGTGGTTTTAACTTCGTGTTGATTAACAAAACAAAATTAATTTACAAATGCATGACTTGCTGAGAAAGTCACACCGCGATTTTTTTTTTATAAAGGATACTTACAAGTTTAACCATTCAGTGTTTAGCTGCGATGCGTTTAATTAAGCACTTTGATGCAATGAAATCACGCAAGGGTGTCATACAAACATACATGAAAAATCCTCAACTTTATTACCGCTAGGTGGCAACACCCATTGATTCAGTCATACGTGCCGTGTGCAAAAGTAAATTATGACAGTTTATTGGATATAAAAGAGTATAAATCATTATAATTTGCTTTTTACATATAAGGAGGATGCAGGATACCCACTGGCCAAAGAGTGCATATTGTGCATATATATATATATATATATATATATATATATATATACATTAGAATCTGTTAAGAAAATTAGAAGAAATTTAGAAATTTAGAAGACTCAAAACAAAAGAAAAGATTATTAATTTATCATTTGTTGGAGAGGTATGATTCATTATCTTCAGTTTCTTAGTAAAATAACGTCCCCGAGACAGATATCTTTCAATGAATCATTGGTAAGCTGCAGATGTAAATGTGCAGTAATATAACTTGTTGAAAGTGACTATTTCATGATTAAAAATTACTTCCAAACTATAATTTTAACAGCAGATATTAAGAAGCTCCTAAAATAGGGAGGTTAGCCACTGAAATGCTGATTGACTGATCTCTGGCGCATGATGCTTCGCCTTACGTGCACTGGACTGCTGACTTTAAGAAAATGCCACATGTCACTAGTTATATATCGGACCTTAAGATAGATGCTTATTTATATCATCAACGTATTTAATTTCTCAATATTTGTCTTGTATCGCCCTATCGCCCAGAATGTCTCCTTGCCATACCCTTGGTATCTAGAAGGCGGGGATACAATGACAGCTTATTAAACAGCATGTGTAGGGTAGAAAAGGAAATGACCTGAAAGAGAAAGTCAGCCTTAAAAAGATAACTATACCTGCATGTATACAGTGTTAACATTATGCTGTGTTGCTTCTTGTTAGGCGTTTCCTTAAAACTTAATTTATTTTTCAAGGATTGCACATATAAGTATACTAACACATGAGCATGAGACACTCCCCATGGCTCCGATGGTCGTGTTCGATGATATCTGGAGGTGGTGTAAACCGGAGGGCCACCGACCTTTAAAAGCTACTACAATCCACTCTCATGGCCACGCCTGGGATCGAACCCAGGTCGTCAGGGGGAGAAGCCGCCATTGTTACCACTTGATTGTTCAGAGTATCAAATCGGTAGGCCCTGCACAAGCGGGAGGTTTCGAGAATAAATTTATATGACGAAAAAGTTAGTGTTAGATCTTCAATACTTGAGAAACAACAAAGAAACTGTTTTGCACATCACTGTCGCAATGATCAAAAGCAAAGGTCGTGAGATCGAAACTTTGAGGGCTGTTAATGGCAGAAAACTAAATCTCTGAGAGCGTTCCCTTGAGGCATCTGAAATGTCCGTGACACCACGTCTCTAAGTAGGCAAGTAGACTCGGATTAGCACAGCTCAGACGGAGTCGAGATAAAGTTTCATATTGAGGAAATCTTTGTAATTGTATCCACTAAGAAGGCATGCGTTCATTCCCTTTTCTTCATTTGGTGTGTGTATGTGTTTGTGTGATTTTCACAACATGACTCCCGCATTCTTGAACGAAATCCCTGGAAATTTTCAGGAGAGCTCAGGTCGGCTCAATGAAGAATTGGTCCAGGAAAGACTTCCAATAATAATAACGAATCTGCAGTCACTTATGTCCGATTGAACATACGAATATTGCAAACACTTGTTGGGAAACATAGGCACCAATGAACCTGGGAATATGGGAAAATAATTGATAAAAAAATGGGTTGCGGAGTACCCCGCAGTAGAGACCGCAAAATGGCGGAGGCCTGCATTCCTGAGAATGAATATTTCTAGTTGTATATGTGTCGCTTATTAAAGGCTGCCTATGATGAGAAGTTACGTATAGTTGTGTGAACTAAATTCCGCTAACTCCTTCTAAAGACAACCAAAATGAGTTTTCTGAGAATATCGGATCATTGACAGAGGTCAATAATGCTTGTTAACCTTAGGAAAGAGTTTATAAATTGAATAATAGACCCATCGCGGAATAATACCACAGAGGAGTTATAATTGTAACAATGATAATAAAGACAGGACCAATATCCATTTGCTCACGGGAACAAATGTAAAAACATGAATGGTTTTATGGTGACCTTTTGGAAATGTTATAATTGAAAGTTGAAAAAAAAACACACCGACAAGTTGGCACCGTATTAACAGCGGTTGTACTGTGGTACTGGGAGTCATACGTGGCTAGACATGTTTAGAGCCTCGTATCCATGACATTGTACGAATGGCGACCGAAAAAAAGTCTATCAGGTTAACAGAGCATCATGAGAACTTGCAAATTTCATGTTAATCTGGTTCGTTTTACCTTTGGGATTAATCATGAGGCGCACACTTTTTTTATGTGGTCCCTAAAGACTGCCGACTCCGCGGAAATTGACTTTGAGTTTTCTCTCTTCCCTTTGCTGGTCAAAGTGCACAGCGTACAATCGAAGCCTGGTATTGATCTTAAGAACTAAAAAATAAGGGTTTTTGAATAGTTTGTTATTGCTGTTGGGACGTACAGTTGATGGTATGTCCAGGGTTTTGTTGTTGTTTTATATATGTTTTTTTAGGATTTAATAAATCTGTCAATTGTCTTTTATGCTGAGCTAAGGTTTATACAGAATAAAAAACTTAATTGGATTTGAAACAAAATACGGATAATATTTAGTGTTATAATGAAGTCACCATTCTAAAATGCTAAAAACAATATCTCGTTTCGTTGTGCCACCCTATTTGTAAAGTGTCACGTGTTCCCAATAGAACACACTATAAACAATTTCTTTATGACCTAGCCCAATACTATTGAACTTTGCAGTGAGATCCATAAACCCAAGTTGTTTTTCTCTAAGGTATTGACTTATCACAATGCTATACCTCAATTTCTTAATATTGATTTAATGAGATATGTCTAACAATGTATGATGCATCAGTTACATATGTTGATCTTTTTTTTAGAAGAACAATATCAGTACATAAATGTGCCCTAACTAAGGAAGTGCCGGGCAAGACATACAGTCCACAATTAGGTAATAAAATGATTTCCTCATGTTACATATTTATTTATTTCAATAGGATAGCTCTTTCAGCAAGTGCTGCTTTTCAGTGAGGTCCTACTACAATTTGGAACACGAGATACAACAAACACAACAGCATGAGTACAATATGAGGGTCGGTGACATATATGAGAGTCCAGTTGTATTTCCACAAGATTATTTAAGCTTAATCGTGTAAAGTGAATATGGTTAGAATAAAAAATATCTAATAACCACATCGGTCTTCGCTAAAAGTTAAAAATATAAAATGGAAAAGGAGTCTCTGTTTATAAAAAAACGACACAAAGACGATTATCAGGTAAAAACGTAGCAGGGACATGAAAGGTTTTAAAACATAAAAGAATTTACTTTTCCTGAAGTGTGCGTTTCAACAGTCTCTTGAAAGAACGGAACAGATTTGGCATCACGGAGAGAAGTAGCGAGACTGTTCCAGTGAAAGGCTCCTGAGTATGAAATGCAGTTTAGTTTTGTTCTGTGTTTGGTTTCAGGAGTAAAATTACCTTGCAGGCTTTTTTAGTTGTAAACCTGTTACCATATTTAGTTATATTTAGCATTGACTGATGTTTTGTGTATTGACGTATAGATCTAGAGTACACTCAACCTATAGTGGATTTTGCAGTTAATCATTTCTTGTTTAAAAAAAGACAATAAACGCAATGTTTTATTGTGTATTTTTTACTTCGTTACACAGACCTATTACATTCTGCCATAATAACAACACGTTTTAAAAACTGCTTGATGGCTAGGACAAACCTTGTTATAATTTCAGGGGGAAATCAAGGAAATGGATGTGGATGGGGCCATGCCCCCCCCCCCCCCCGCATTCAGTATTCCAGGTCATGCCATAATATAACCTAGTCTGATAATGATTACATTTTCTAAAACATGGTCATGAGATTCCTGTCACTGGTATCCGAAGATTTGTGACTTGTTACAATATAAAGCATTGCAAATGCAGTAATTAATGTATTGTTTATTAATAATTCTACATATCATTATGTGTGATCCTGCAAATATGATATTTCTAATTGGAATTAAACATTTGAGGTGTTAATATATATAGATATATGTGTGTGCTTCAATTGTCTTTGCAAAATATTTTGGCCCCTCTCCACCCTCAATCCTGGCTGAGTCGCCACATGTGATTTTGGTAACATGCAGGCTTCTTTTATGCATATTGGATGTTGTATTAACAAGGGTACATGTATTGGATAACATGTTTCGGATTTCCAGGTGTAAATTTATATTCATCGATATTTAATTTCCCAAGCTGCAACTAATCCTTTCTTTTTAGAGCGAAACCATAGGATTGAGAAAAGTGATATAATGAGAGCTTGTTGTCATTTCGTTGTACATGACTTTTTTTCTTAATTTATTACAATAGTTATTATATTTAAAGCGAGGCGCTCTAAATAGCTCACTTGTGGCGTACGCTAGTCTTAAAAAGTTCAGGGAAACCAGTGGACCCCGAGACAACCAGACCTTTGACCGACCACTAAACCCACTTTGATAGACAGGCCGGGAATCCACCACAGGTCGCCAGCGGAGAGCGCAAAATAATGACTGTCTAGTGGTGAGATTGATTTTTTTAAAGTTTCGTATTTCATATTACACGACACTAGTTGTTGTGTGAATTGAGATAAGCACGATGCAGGGAAGGATAAATTGAATTTGAACCGTAAACCTCCGGTAGCCGGCCATTTGCTTGGTAGCTTTGCATTAGGTTCCATAACAGGTTGCCATATATGGCCACTTTAGAGAATATTATCTACAACCCTAACCATGTTAAAAACAATTAAATATAAAATTGTAAGATACAATCCTATATACGAATTAAACCTAAGGACACAACGGCTTAATGCCTTTGCATGCCGATTCTTCCTATATTCTTTTATATATATATATATATATATATATATATATATATATATATATATATATATATATATATATTCTTTCTTTCTAAATATAGAAACTACCAATAGCCAAGATACTGCGAACATTTGACTCAGGTACAAATGTTACTGTTGGTGAGATATGGATTTAGCCTCACTTGGCCAAAGAGAAGATTTTGGACAGCCGTATATTTTCATTGAGACTACTGCAAATCTTTATTCGGCCGTCTACCTTGTGTTGTTGAGCGAGGTTATTTATGATGAGGCGCAGTGTGTGGCGTCCAGCTGAGCTCTACAGTAAACCTATTCGTCACCCCGCCTTCGGTGGAGAACAAAACGAATTTCCGATGAAATAGTGTCCCACTAATATGCTTATCGCCCGGTAATGTGTTCCCTCGCTGTTCATATTACACTTCTGGCCGAGCGGCACTCGTATCACATATCAAAAACTCGCTCAACGTGGTGACGTCATCCAAGAGGCTGGATGGATATAAAAAATATATTCCATATTAAACACAGAGCGCGGTGGAGAATTTGTGTTATTAAGGTGTCACACCGACGGTTTCGTATTTTTTTATGTATTTTAGTATAAAATTTTGATTTTTTTCTATCCTTTTTCACTGCCTCAAAAGTACGTGTACCCTTAAAAGTGACTAGTGGAAATATCGCCATATCCATTCGTGCTCTAATGTCTCAGAAACTGAGGCCACTCGTACAAAACCTAAATCCAGAAGGCTATATAATAACATATCATTGTTATCGAATGACCTGTCCTTAGTAAAAAGTAAAAAACAAACCTAGTAGTTCGTGTTGCAGGACAATGCGTGGACCTGTGTACAGCGCCAGTGGTGAAAACGAGTGCGGCTATCGTTTGATTCCCTGAACAGGAATACGTTTTAGGACATTATATTTATAGGAATTAACTGTTTTGAATTGTGGGCCTGAGGTAGAATTTGTTTTGATTTTTTTTTTTCAATTTCTTTTGCTAATGGTCATTGCTTCCATTGTCTAATACTAGCTTAAGCATGTACATCTGTAGAATTCCGTTCCGGTTTCGGATTACATGACAGGGCAGTAGAACACGCTTCCTCGCACTTAATATCTGGTTTTAACCAAGCCTGGTAACTTATGCACCCGAGGAATCACCGAAAGAGGCACTCCTTTGTGAATGAAACATGAGGCACCACCTTCCCGTTCATCCTGAAGAGCGCTCACCCGTGGCGGTGGCCGACCGTGAAAAATCTCTCCGCCTCGGCTGAGATTCGAACCCACGATCTCCGGGGTCTGTGTCCTGTGTTTACCCCTATATCACAGAAGCCTCGGTTACTGGGAGAAAACTTAAACTTTGACCCGAATGTCGAAGGTTGGTAAATATATGTCGCTTTTCGTTATTAAGCATTTGTTAACCAAGTCATATTAGTCTATCCGCCTTCGACTTACGCTCTTTACACAGCTCTTTACCTAAAGGCCTACTACCTATACCTTAAGCGCTGTTTGTATTGGCCTGGTTTTCTGGGTCCCTGTACAAGAGGGGGGCACTGTATTATAGACCAATCAGAAGAGACGGTGCTGGAAGTAACATCCTCTGTGATTGGCTGAAATGGTCTTATAATTTAACCAAATATCCCTGCGCTGATTTTATCCCGAGATGATACATTATTGTCGGGACATGTTCATGAGTGGTAAAGGGAAGCTACGATGTATGCCAATTATTAACAGCCAAGAATGTCACAATCGGTTGCACATTTTGAAATATACCAGTGAACTGTCACCAAGGGGGACTTGAAGCGCAGCTATGGGCGCAGCCTTGTTGCCTCTGGAGTTTTTTTTTTTGTTAACTAGTAATTGATTTGCTGCTAGTCACATCATAAGCACGATGTCTTTCCCAAGACACCGACCTGCCCCCTGATGTCTTTGTCCATCATGACCGGTCATTCCAGGCAGCGGTAAAACCAGTAGCTTATTTAGAAGCGCTAGATTTCCGCTGCCTCGGGAGCGTACCATCAACTTAAATATAATTATTTCACTTGACAACGGACTGGAGGATTATATTACATTAACTCCTCTGAGCCATAATATGCCTGCTGCGAAAATGTCGTCTAAATTTAATTGATGGCACATGTCTATCTTTTTAATACCAGAATTTAAACAGCAACGCCTTAAGGGGCAACAAAGTTTTCTAACGCCACCATTAGGTAACCCCGTGGCATGTGGTGACGTAAGCTGGCTTATGTGGACATATTTATCGATTACAAAAATAAAATAAGACAATATCACAGCTTCTGACTAATTTATCAGCACTTAATATGTGTCTGGAATAAAGATATAGTCAGATTTGTTATTTTGCGGTTCCTACCAATGGCGAGACCGAGTGGCTCTGAGTGTTTGAGCTTGGGGCATTGGCAGGAAAAGAACCTAGTCATATAGGCCAGGAATGTATCAAACTTGTTGTAGCATGTACAAGTTTCCTGTTGTAACCTCCTGTGTTCAACAACCACGGTGAACTCACGCATCAGATGATCAGTCAAACACATGTAATGCGCATGCTCGAAAATAAAGGTGCATCCGCAGCCGTAAACCCATTGATTCTTGTATGTCCAATCTAATATAATATGTAACACATAAATCCAATATAGAATTTATTACAATGAATAAATAAATCAATGGCGCACACTTTTCAAACATAACTTGTCAATTATCATGATATATTAAAGGGCCGTAAAATAACGGCTATGTGAACGGAAAGGCATTTTTCATTTGTACCAATCCGTTTGAAATGTGTGCACCTAGATGTTTCCACATAAATACCTGATAATTAACAAACATGACACAACAAGATGTCAAAGGTGGTATTTTTCTATAAAATGGTCGAACATTTCTTGTACTTTCTAGCACTTACGCTCTTATCTCATAGATTTTCTTATCGTGTTTTTGATAACAGTGTTACTATTGTAAACCTGAAGCTTATGTCTGCATGCATGCAGGATGACGTGTAAGATTGCAGAATCAGGTTTACACTGTGACTGAAAGTTTAATATGAGGGAAGGCTGCATCTTCAGCGGAAAAACAAATGTTTCCGCGGAAAGGCAAACCTGTATTAATGCCTGCATATATATATATATATATATATATATAGAACAGCGTCCACCCAATGCAATATTTATAACATATGTCCCGCTGGATTAACACAGATGATTTAGTATGGACCGTGTCTGACTTGTTGTACATCATAATTGATTGATCATGTTTCATGGCCGGCCAACAGACATGTCATATATAATAAACATGGACAACTGACCCAGACTGGAATATAAACCAGACGCTATCGAAGTTAATTGTCCTACAGTGTATAGGTTAGCTGGTACAGCACATGCCGGACATGATTTATCGTACATCTGTCTGACCTAGATCAGGAATAATGTCATAATAAACATACCACATATCATCCAATGTTACACATAATCATATATAATAATGTATCCAAAATAAATTATCCTCAGTACCCCTTTATATATATATATATATATATATATATATATATATATATATATATATATATATATATGTGTGTGTGTGTGGGTGTGTGTGTATTAATCAATTTTTTTTTCGGCAATAAACAATTGCTCTATGGTAAGGGAACATTGCTGTATAAATATAGAGGAATCAATCTGTCATACATTTTTACCACCACGTAATTTCGTGCAACATGTGAGACCGGTAAGACTGCCATGATGACTGCAATGGTATAGTTCATCACGGTAAACATTTCAGTTATACAATATATAAATATATATACATACATATATTTATATTTATACATTTATATATATATATATATATATATATATATTTGTATTGATGACTGAAGATCTTTGAATACTGTCTCTTCTGTCTCAGTATATACTTGCATTACAATAGCTGCTACGTTTGTATAATGTATTGCCGAAAGCAAATCGGAGTGATTTTGCGTGTTATAATTCTCTGAATTGAAAAAAAATAACCAGTGGAGGTATGATACTTGAGGTTTCTTCCGTGCATTTCCAACCATGCAGATAGTCGTACTTTGAAAAGGGAGCAGCAATTATTAACAGGTAGAAACTAACAAAAGCACGAAAACATGATAGTCCTTTCTAAAAGACCAAACGGGAGTGCACCCTTCCGCAAAAGGTGGTCTCTACTCCAAACGAACCACTTCCTGTTAAGAACCGTGGAACGGCCGGGATTATATACTCTTCTCAAGTGTCAAACTTTAAAATTAAAATTTATTGCATTTCAAGGAAATACCTTCTGTTTATAGTTAAGTAAGTGCTTGCAAAATATTATACTTATCCCGTGAAGTTCTTAACATAAAACCACCCATGTTTATGTTATTTGCCTTGCAGTAATTCTTACCCCAAGTTCTTCAACGGACTGCTTTACCCTATTGATTACATTTATACCTAGGCAAGTGCTTTTTAGAAACCCCGGTGCATTATGGGGTCAGATGGTGACGCCAACAAACCCTAAACAGCGTCGTACCCTTTTAGTTGCTGCCAGGACAACAGTCGTGCCCTGAAACGGCAGCCGCAAAGGTATGAAAACATTATAGTCCTTTCTAAAATATATTCACTGTTAACGGAAATGAAATAATCAGACACAATAATGGCGACTCTCATACAAGGTTTTTTTGCCAGGACAGTTTGGATGATGAAGGACGCGGTCTTACCTTTGAAGCAGACGACAAAACAAATCGGAGTGCCAGTGTCGTGACGTGGGGGTCAGTCAGCGGGGGTTTTACGTGATGTGATTGGTGGACTTCAAAAACGTCCCCGAGGACGAGAGGTTTCATTACGTCAAACGGGAATAGAAACGGAGCTGACGTGGACATTAATACTTCAACCTGAGAGGGGTCACGGAGACAACTGCGTTGGCCAATTAGCGGTGTCCGAAATGGATGGGCGCTAGAATTGGATGCCATTGTTAATTTTTGTGCAAATCTACCTGAGGGGCTGCTGATTTTAACTGACACGCAGCCAGCGTGTTTTTGACGGGGTATATTTCAAGCGCTCCTGTTATTTTGTAGGGAGTACTCGTGCAGCATGCGATACCCTCATCACATTACTATTGCTCTGCTCCGCGTTACTCGCAGGTGTGCCGTGTTGATGTACTGGGATACTTCATGCATACCTGTGGCAGATTGATGCTGTTTGTGCGGCAGAAAAATGATAGCGAGAGAGAGAGAGAGAGAGAGAGAGAGAGAGAGAGAGAGAGAGAGAGACAGCAAGTATACATACACTTATGAGAAGGGGTGGGACAGCCAGAGCAAGTACAAACACTGACACGAGAGAGAGAGAGAGAGAGAGAGAGAGAGAGAGAGAGAGAGAGAGAGAGAGAGAGAGAGGAAAAGAGCAGAAGCAAGTATATACACTGATGGGAGAGAGAGAGAGAACAAGAGAAAGAGGGTGAGCCAAGGCGTGTACATAAATTGATGAGAGAGAGAAAGAGAGAGAGAAAAAGAGAGACATAATTAAAGGAGAGAAAAAGTATTTGCATTTTATGAGAGAGAGAGAGAGAGAGAGAGAGAGAGAGAGAGATAAAAAATAGAGGGTACATACAATTTTACGAGAGGCAGAGGGGGGAGCAGGTATACACCCTGATAAGAGAAAAAAAACATACACTTGTATGTATATGAGGGAGAGAGAGGGAGAGAGTGGTGGGGGGGGGGGGGGGGGCAATGCAAAGCAGACAAAAAGAGAAACAGAGAGACTGACAGACAAATAGAAAGAAAGAGATGGAAGATGAAGAGATGATACACAAAAACAGAACGAAACGGTAAATATGTATCAAACATAATTTAATGGTACAAGGGAAATAATGAGATATTGTACATGTAAGTACATATATAATGTCGAGGTACTGCCTGTCGTCTCGAGCTAATATTTTATACTTACCTTTAAAATTTATGTAGATAATCTCTTGCCAGTTATAAAAAGGGGGAGTACGGGTATGTTCGCAGTATTTTTGCCATAGCTCGTTCAGGGCGCCATGGTAATGATTTTCTTGGAAAGGTTGTATACCTGTTATTGCGGCCCTGTAGAAAACGTGTATATAACCAGATATTTTTAACATAATCAATGATTGTGGTCCTTAACCGTTGCCACTCTTAGTGGACACGCCCATCCCTCGTAATTGACCTAACCACCACAGCCCATATGCTCCACCCTTTTAAGTAAATTATGATAATAAGCCACGAAACGCTGCTTTAAAGAAGGCCTTCCATGCCCATTGTTGCGAGAGCTGTTTAGAGTATAGTTACGTCGCAAAGGTCGATGACGTCGCATTGACTATCTTCATCAGCTGGAATTACTATATCTCTGTTCTCCAGTGATGGATATATCGCAGTCAATGTTGTTACATATGTCTGTTTCATTGTGAGCTGTTGACATGTCTCTTTTGTTATGCGCTGTTGACATTCTAATTCGTGTTTAGCTAAAGCCCTGGGCGTTGCTAAGCTACAGCGTTACTTGTTCTAGCTACCCGGGTGCGGCCCACGTGTAAACACAGCGGTCATGCTACGCTCCCGAGGCAGCGGAAATCTTGCGCTTCTAAAGAAGCAACCGATTTTCACGCTGCCAGCTTTGACCGTTTATGATATATTTAGACACCAGATGGCGGTTCGTTTTCCACTGAAATAAACGTGCGTATGATGTGACAAGCAGCCAATCAGATGCCAATAAACAAACACTCGACAGGCATCCTGGCTCCGCCCATTGCTGTGCTTCAAGCGCCGCTTATTGAGTTTCCGGTCGAATTTAAATTGCTCCCTCTGCATTCTCGCATCATCGACCGATTCGATTATGACATTATGACTGTGTTAGCGTAGCCATGTATCTGTTGTCTGCAGAACTGAAACCAGCAAGCGAGGTGTGCACGCAGCCTTTGTTGTTACGTTTCGTTTGAATTACAGCTCACCGGCCGAGCATCCTATGTGCCCAAGGCCCTAAGCAAACCACGTCAGGGGCAATTCTCTCTGAGCCTGTGGCCTGTTCAGACGGTTACGCTGTGGGGTGAGCTGTCACTCAAAAAGAAATTAATATGATTGGCTCTGTGTATTCCTCGCTTGGCTTTGTCTTCCAGCACAAAGTCTCATCTGATTAGACAAAAATACAGTGCTCCCCTCTGGTGTTGCAATTCAGGATACGAGGTCATAACAAACAGCGCCTTACGATATAGGTAGTAGCCCTATAGGTAAAGCGCTGTGTAAAGAGCGTACGGTCACGCTAGTGTTGGGCTTTCTCGCCTGGCCGAGCCGGCCCGGCCCAAGAGTGAACCCTGATATGCAGGGACACAGCGATGTGTTCTAGATGTTTCCTGTAACGTGTGTACTATTGGGTTCTTTAGATTGTTCGAGAAATGGAAAGTTCTCGGCTTGGGTTGAGAAGTTATAAATAGGGGGCTGTGTTTTAGAGCCGAGAGAGAGGAGAGAAATATTCCAGCGGACACAGAAGCGTGTAAGTCAGTTGTGGACCTTTTCTGATAACTGCGGCAGTTATAGATTTTCTTCTAAATTTGTGACGGATCTTATAGAGTCCTAGTTTGCTTTCGGGATTATAACAAGAACTTCACTTTTGGATTACAAAGGATTGATTTTTTGAATGGACTGGACTGTTATTCTCTGAGAAGATTTATGTGAACTGTGCATCTGGGTTGTACGTTTAAAGGACTTGTTGTCGCTGTGACAGTGGTGGTATCCAGGTACTGTACAATTTATTTATATACTTGTATTTATTTACTGTTGTACTGTTGTTATACTGTATAATTGTATTGATTTAGTGTATTGTAATGTTAGGGTTGTTTTAAGATTAAATTTTAATTATTTGTTAACAAAAAAAAAAATACTGACTTCTTTATTCATTCCCCAAGGCATTTCACTCTGCCTAGTGTTAAAGAATCTGATTTTTTTTATCTCCATTACAAAATTTATGTTCGTCACGACTACGTGATCTGTTGATATTAGGTTCCGTGACAATGTGAAGTGTACTGCCATAATTTGGATTATTTGTCTCATACGAAATAAGTGCCAGATAAGACATTATTATATACTCTCTAGTCTGTGGAATGGCTCATAAAACCTTTGGCTGAGAACTTTTTTATACTGTCTCCTTTGTATAAAATATCCCAGAAAACATGTTTTCACGAGTACTGGTACAGTAATTGAGAGAAGCGCCTAAATTATGCAAATTTTGCGCTTTTCGGTGATTGACTGTATACTTTGACAACGGTAACTTGAAGGTTGCTCGCAACTGCTCTACTAATTATTATACACTGAATGAATAATGATGGTCACATAGAGTTGATGGATAGGTCAATTGCCCGTATATGGTCTTGCAGTATCATTGAATGATACCAAGAGTGTCCTGGGGGTTCTTCTTTTCCTCATATCTGTTCATAAATCGTGAGAAATTTGACAATATTTCACGAACAGTTACCGTAGCCCATCCGGGCTCCAACTCGGCCTGCGGAGAGCTTATCCTAGATGCAGTCACTGGGACCTGTCCAAACGCAAGAACGAGTTATTGCCACTAGAATCAATAAATAACTAAAACCATGGCTCTTTAAAATAGATTTATTGCAATATGATGAATAGATAAACATAAGGAAGGAAACGACAGTTTTGAAATTAAAATTAAAGTAAACCATATTATACCAGAAGAAAGATATCAACCACATAGTCCGGCGGAAGTTTATCATACCCCAAGTGGTGATCCGACAGAAAAGAGGGATGAATTATGTATATTAATGCGACCCGAGCTGGGACTTCTTTCTGATAATACGTCAGCCACAATGATGTAAGAATCCCTGAAGGAACGTAAAATTGGTAACGCCAATAGAATTCCGATGTTTTTATTTGTTCACATAGAATAAATCTCGGACCAGAATATTACTCATTCCAATATATCTTAACTTAGATACACAATTATGCATTCCACGGGGGTTACTATGAAAACTATGAATTACGAGTCATTCATATATCAATGGGGGATAATCAAGTTTGAGAGCCCGACTAAAGGAAAACAAGTTTAGAATATCGTCTATATGAAAAAGACTTTGCTGCTGATTAAACAGACAAAGACTCTTCTCATAACGAAGTCTGTAACCGGAGATAGAGAAGACTGATGAATAATTTGCCATGGGTCTTTCGGGTAATGTTCTACGCCGTTGTCACAGGGTTGATTGGCGCAAGTTAAGACAGCTTAAGGGATAAACAAACCGCCATATTTGCTGGCAAATTCATTTTAATAAGAAATCTATGAATTCACACGAGACTTTTTTTTTTTGCTCCGAATAACCTTGGCCATGGTGTTAACTTCATTATGACGTCGCGTTTACCCCTGCTCTGAGGACCCTAGTCCAAGATCTTAAACTCACCATTCCATGTCCTATAAGATGCTAAGGACACAAAATTAAATTCTAACTTTTCTCTGAAATTGAGACTGTTTGGATCACATGTTCTACAAAGGGGTCTTTCCTGTATCTAACGCCTAGGGACTAAATTTTATTTCCTGGACCATTTATAAAAATTATCGGACAAATGTCGATCCTTCCACACACAGGCTGTTCGTTATGTTTATATCTACGTGTTTATTACATGTGGGGGGCCGCCAAAATCATCTAAACATGTTCAACGAGGAGTTTTGCGAAAGAATTTTGCAACTTGTGACCTTTCAGTTTAATTCCGCAAATATGTAGCCATTTACCTTCGGTTACATGTTTTTTTGTTTGTCAACATTAGTTCATGTACCATATTTACTAACAGCCCATAGATTTGCATGCTCACACAACCGTCACTGAAGCGTTATAAGAACTTTTCTGTACATTAACTACCTACAGTTTATTATTATTAAAGCAGAGTAATTGAGTAAGCCAGAAATCCAAGATATTCTACAGATAAAGACATGTGAATAGCTGGCGTTCATGGTCATAGAGCAGATGAGACAAGAAATGTACAAAATAACTTAAATCTGTTTGATTATACAGGAAACAGTTTGAATGATACAATGATGTCTTTATATTTCATGAAAAGATTAAGAAATAAAATTGTAGGGATACGCCTCGTATGGAGACTATTCCCTAAGGGGTCTGGGGGAAATAATTGAACTGTTGTCTGAAATTTCTAATCTATTTTTCATTTTCCGCACATCAACCACAAAGCGCAAAGAGGAACCAGAGGCTTAATATTTTATGAAAATTATTTGTAAAAAATATGTAGCTTTGGATACGTGGAACCTTAATAATATTTTGCAAAGAATGGCATTGCGTATATGTTGTTATTTAGGCCAGCAATATGCGTTTTTATTTTCTGCCATAAGTGCCCTTTCGTTATTCACAAACATTCTATGAATATTTTGTTTTGACAGACAGACTACAGCCTTAGCTTTACCAGCTCTTTAATCACGCAGAAGTCGGTAGAATGACAGACTAATTAACAATAACGATTGTAATGTCTTATCATGTGATTTCAGGCAGGACTGTTTCATCTGTCTCCAGCTGTTTTTTTTTTTAATTTATATGCAAGGAGAGTATTAGACAAAGTCGATTGGTACCAAAGCATGTGTCTTCAGAAACGTTATATGTAAAGTTTTAATCTTACTACATGTGTACCTACATTAATTAATCTCGTATGACAACAATTGAAAAAAAATATCTGTACTTCTGCATGTACACTTCTGTATGTGTATTGATTATAGAATTTTTGTACATATTCGGACAACAATACCCTATTTGCTACATAAATATCTACGCCTCTGGTGTTTAGAAGTTTAGAAGCCCTGGTGCATTGTGGGGAAACGATTTCTTTGCCCAAATCCCTAACCAGCAGAGTCATTATCTTGTGAACACGATTCTGTTGAGTGTGCCGCGGATCTCAGTCTGATCCGGCGTGGTGAAAAGAAAATTTCTGTGTAATATTCAGTTCACAAAAAAAATGTGTCCCGTAGGATCTGACAAGAGGCCTGGTTTGGATAGAATGAATACACTTGCAAAATTGATCTCTTAAATCTTATTATAATATTTCAATTCGCGATTAATATGCGATGAAATAAAAAAAAATATTAGTTTTTTTACAGAACGGCGCGTTCCGGATTTTTTTTTTTTCCAAATGAGGACCAAGTCTTTATTGATGTTGCTAATAAGTGCTCTTTCCTCAATATCATCAAAGAAATCTTAAAGGTTTGGAATTTTTTTTGTTTTGATGACAGGCTGCATTTCAAAAAATAAAGCGAGTTTTTTTTTCTTGGCAAAGTAGCAAAAATCTCGACCGATAATGTTAAAATGGTCCGATCAACAATTAATATTTAACGTGTCCTTATTTTAAAAAAATGGAAGATATATGTCTTCGGGTGACTTAAGGGCTATGGGTTCCTCACTGAAATATTTTTGAAAACTGTTCTGGTACATTACATGTGACTGTTTAACCATTTTCAAGTAAAAACTGTAAAAACTCGGAATAAGGCTCTTTAATGTACGATAACAATGAGTAAACCCCATGTCGGGGGCCGCGGGCGATACATCAATTTGTTTTCTCATGTTTCCTGTTATCATTTCTTGGTGTCATCTAAATATCAATAAGCAAACAATACAGGTGTTCTTTTTACCGCTGCACCGAGGAATAATAATGGTCGATCTTGGAGCATGGGAGCGGTATACATGAAATATAAGTCCCCCTCTCTTTTGAAGGAGCCATTGTCAAAATGGTGGGAAATAAGTGTACTAAATGGCTGCAATCCTACACAAATGCAGTGCGAGGCCACAACGTTTAACAGCCGTTGACTAAATGCAAATATTGCTGAACAACCGCAGTTGTACTCGTATACACAAGCCTTAACAACCGCAATAGGCCTACTCAACGGTCAATGAGGAACAACCGTAATGATACCCCTCCACAGAATACCCAACATCAATTGACCTTTTTCATTTCACTAGCGACATCTATCGGAGATATCTGACGTGTATGATTCGTGGTTATCAGCATACACGTGCACGGCATTCAATGGGCAAAAGCGCTTGTGTTTTTAACCCTGTTGCAGGGCCAGCCAGGAAACCACACGGAATGATGAAAGTGATATAAATTATGACACAGAAATAATAAAACATCCTACAAACCAGAGGAAACAAGTTCACGTGTTTGGTGACTCGTTGGTGAGGGGTTATATCGATCACTAAGGGGTGTTGCAGCCAAAAGACGTTTGTCGGGAAAAACTTTGCATACACTATGGAAGAAGCAAATCAAGTACTTGACTCTTTACCAACATCAGAAGAGATTGATCATCTTATAATTCATACAGATACAAATTATGCAAATTGTACAGATCAGGGAACATTGGCTGAACAAATCAGACACACAGCATCAATGGCTAAAGCAAATGGTAAAATACTCACATCACCTCCCTTGAAGAGGGATGATACTGAAAAAGCCAGACAAAAAGTAAAGAAACACGGTGCTAGGATGTCCCTTCAGCTTATATTCAACCTGTCACCAGGAAGAATTGCCAACAAAGACATAATGCTGCCTGACGGCTACATCTGAATAATCCTTCATATTCAAGGCTTGCATTAAACCTTGAAGAAGCTTTGTGTAAAATTAATCCAGCAAATGAAAAAAAAGAAAGCATTTTCCCAGAACAGAACGCATGTAGAGACACAGTACAGAAGAAATCGGTGTACAAACAGAGACCAAAGATATGACAGGAAGTACTACGACGACCACAGTACGACAGTACAACAGAGACCAGTATGACAAGAGGGCAGATGAGTTCGGAGGATGGAAGAAAGGGTATCAGTCAAACAACAGATGGGTACAGGAAGTACTACGACGACCAAAGTACGACAGTACAACAGAGACCAGTATGACAAGAGGGCAGATGAGTTCGGAGGATGGAAGAAAGGGTATCAGTCAAACAACAGATGGGACAACCGTCAAGAAACAACCATCGGAAGAAGATAGGGTACCAATGACTATTAAAGATAGCTGGCTGAAATGTTCAAGGCTTATATACAAAACTCATGATAAACTACAAGAAAGTGACGTAATGAACTGTATTGCAAAAATGACTTAATAGGACTTATCGAGATACACTAGTTTTAATACAAAGATACATGTTAAAGGATAACAGTAAATAATTAACAGTCGGGTCAAACATAAAAAAAGCTAAAACTGAATCTGGTGGAACAGCAGTTCTTGTGAAAGACCATATACAACAAGGTGTTTCAATACCCAAACAAAAGTCATTTTAAATCATATGGTTAAAATCAAGCAGAAAGTGCTTTAAGATTGATCAGGATATACGTATAGCTTTTCGTTCTGTATGTCATGAAAAACCAACAGTTGCTTAAAGACAACATTTCACTATATAATTACTACAACAAGACATTTGTAAACTCCCAAAAGGGGTCAGTTGTGTAATACTGGGTGATATGAATGAAAGGACAGCCAATGTACCAGACTTTCTTGTAAATGATAAATCTATATCAATGCATGGCAATTATGTAATGGATCTTGAAGTGATGAGGTGTAATATGGACACAAAATGCAATGACCAGGGTAACGATTTATAAGAGCTATGTAGGGCTAGTGGTCCACAAATTCTTAATGAACGTAAAATAGGGAATAGCTGAGAGTCTTTTACTAGTTTTAAGGATAATGGGCAAAGTGTGGTGGACTATGGTCTAACAGATGTAGAACTACTTAATGAAATTCGCTTAAACATTTGAACAACTTAGTAACACATTGATGGAAGATGATCATGATTAAAACAACGACATAGAACAATTCTAAGTTTTCAATGAAATGGACTTTAGGATAAGTAAAAAGGAAATTTGGTGTGTGTTAAATTACCTTTATACAAAAAAGGCGGAAGGTTTGGATAATATATAAAATGACATGTTGATTTGCTTTAAAAATATTGGATGTGATATATTTTGTCGGATGTTTAATCATGTAAATAACTTCAAGTAAATGCTGAAAAAAAACTAAAGTTACAATGCTTAGCTAAAGACAGAATAGCCACCCGAAAACATGGAAATTGGCTTCACAAACAAAAGATTCTACTAATACATAAACTAACCTTGGAATAGAGTTTAATAATTTAGGGTCCATAGCATGTGCCAGGGATGGAATAAACGAAAAGGCTATGAAAGACCTTTTAAAACTTAGGAATGTGAGTAAAGGGGGAAATATTCGAATAAAATAAGAAATTACTTCAAAGTTACCAGGAAAGAGGATATGCTTGAAGTATACAAGAAACTTCTCGAGATACAAAATATAAAGAAGTTCAAATATAGCTTTAAGAGGAGAACTGTGTATGTTCCAATTAATTATATATCGAATGTGTTGTTCTGTGTGTGAAATTCTGGCAAAGATTATCAAAAATAAATCCTTACTCTATCCTAGGTCAAGCATGTTAACGTGAACATGCAAGAAATAATGGGCGAGAACAAATATTGCTGGATGAAGGAAATAAAACTTGTTATGGATAAATATAATATCTAACTTTTTTTCAGACGTCCAGAATTATTCAATGCAGATCTGCTAAAAGTAAATTACAAACCAAATAAATATCAATGTGGGAAATTAATATGTGGCAGGATAAAGTACATGGAGGGGGATATAAACTTACAACCTATAGGGAATTTAAAGTAGAATTTAAATTTTAAAAATCTTTAGAAACAGTCAACATAGGAGAACAGAGAATTAGATTTACAAAGTTTAGAATTAGTGCACATAATATTGAAAGAGGTAGATACAGCAGACCAAACATTCCATCAGTAGAAAGAATCTACCCAGACTGAAAAAAAGACATAGTTACTGTAGAAGATGAATACCATTTGTTTAAATGCATAAGGGATAGGTTCAAATTATCATATCTAAGACCTATAAAATAAGGTTTGGTTCTAATTTCCTGAAATCAAATCATGGGGCAATTTTTTTCATTTTTTTTTTCATTTTTCGTATGTTTCGATAATAATGTCATATGATCAAGGAAAAACATGACAATAACAAGTAAAATACGATAATTTTATCAAAATTTATTTTACCTTCTTGAAAGAAATGTCCGAGCGGCTGGAGCTCAAAATTGGTAAGTTTCTATTGAAATTCAAAATAAAAAAAATGAAAGGGAGGTTTAAAATTGATACTTGCGGTAAGTGAGAACAGTACGTTATATATTTTTATAGCCTGACAGAAATGTGTTTATGGGAAAATATGAGCGATGAAGATGAAGATGATATTATAGTAAGGTGTGTACACTGTGCACTAGAAAGGGAAGGCAGGGTAAATGACTTCTCACAAATCTTATTTTTCAGGACTGATGTAATATTCTAAACGTAATGTTAGAATATTTAGGTCATATCTTTATTATTTTTTATTATATTTTTTTATTACGTCCACATAAAAAACATACAGATATGTGATAGTGTAGGTTATGTATATGTGTATGTTTATGTATGTATATGTATATATATATATGTATGTATATATATATATATATATATATATATATATATATATATATATATATTACAGTAGAGTGCCGTTTTTCTCGAAAGCGTCGGGGGACAAGATTTTCTTTCGGAAAACCAATTTTCGGTAATTCGGTCATTGGTAATGTCGCAAGTTCGTACGACAGTTAATGAATAATTTTAACGCATTCTACTGTTTCTTTTCTACCTACGTAATTGACATAAAAAATATTGGATTTATTGCAGAGCTTGATTGGTAAAGATTCAGTCTAAACTCGTTTCAGGAGACTTGCTTTTAGTTTTTTCAACAAATTCACCAGAATCATCTAATTCTAATGACATCACCTTCGATAACGCTCAGTTAATGTTTTTAACTGCATACAGGCAGCGCCAAAGCGGCGCACGCAAAACGAGTTAAGGGTAAGGGAATATCAGTTTTTGTACGATCGTAGAAACTACTAATCAAAATGGATTATTTACAAATTTTTCAGACCTAACGTATTGTATAAACTAGCCGACGTCGAATATTTAACTTGCTCATTTCGTTTTATAAGAATGCTCTAATATTATTATCATCTGGATTATTGATGGCAGGCTTGTTACCACGGCTAAGCCGCTCAGTCATCATAGCATAACGCCGTCCATTTTCTCTTCTTTGACAAGTGACAGGGAGTAATGTTCTTCTAGATAGTAAAAGTGAAATGATGAATAAGCTGAAAACCAGCGAGTTTAAGTGGATGAATATTGCTCTTGGGAATGAACTACTCATGTGTATGACCGGGACTGCGTACCTCAACTTTTTACCTAAACTTGCTCGATCGGGCACAAGCGACGTATGAATAATACCTCTCCAGTGTTCATACGAGTGAACTGCTCAGCTGCGTGGCCTGACATCCTAACCCAAGCTGACAAGTATGCTTGCTTGAATACAAACGAGATATATTTGATAACACACAAGTGGTCTTGGATAACCTGCTCAGCCGCTTTCTGGGGGTATAGGGAGCGTAGCGTTGCGGGACTACAGGATGTTGATTATTTATTAAGGTCCTGACTGCAGGACCTTTTGACTCGTAATAACAAAAAAATCATTTGAGGTATTTACATGCCTGAAATAAATTTTCGGATTCCGATTCTAATTTCGAAAAAAAAGAACGAATTTTTGGTAATTCGGTATTCGGGAAAACGGCGCTCTTCTGTATATACAATGTATATGGATATCTATATGTACATGTATTCACTCGGTATTAGTTTTGCTTGTGTGAGTAATTTTCACTGGGTAGTAGTATTTATGTGTGAGTAGTTTTCACTAGGTAGTAGTATTTATGTGTGAGTAGTTTTCACTAGGTAGAAGTATTTATGTGCGAGTAGTTTTCACTAGGTAGTAGTATTTATGTGTGAGTAGTTTTCACTAGGTAGTAGTATTTATGTTTGAGTAGTTTTCACTAGGTAGTAGTATTTATGTGTGAGTAGTTTTCACTAGGTAGTAGTATTTATGTGTGAGTAGTTTTCACTAGGTAGTAGTATTTATGTGTGAGTAGTTTCCACAAGGTAGTAGTATTTATGTGTGAGTAGTTTTCACTAGGTAGTAGTATTTATGTGTGAGTAGTTTTCACTAGGTAGTAGTATTTATGTGTGAGTAGTTTTCACTAGGTAGTAGTATTTATGTGTGAGTAGTTTTCACTAGGTAGTAGTATTTATGTGTGAGTAGTTTTCACTAGGTAGTAGTATTTATGTGTGGGTAGTTTTCATTAGGTAGTAGTATTTATGTGTGAGTAGTTTTCACTAGGTAGTAGTATTAATGTGTGAGTAGTTTTCACTAGGTAGTAGTATTTATGTGTGAGTAGTTTTCACTAGGTAGTAGTATTTACGTGTGAGTAGTTTTCACTTGGTATTAATATCACATGTGAAAGTGGTTTTCACTAGGTATTATTATTGCACATGTAAGGAGTTTTCATTACACCCACTGTAATGTAGTCGATAGCCCCCAGAGGGCGTATAGTGACAAAAAACATTTGATTTGATTTCTTGCGTCCTTAAAAACCGTAAGAACCTTAAGTAACGAAAATTTGTCATCTTGGAAACGCTATATGTTTTAAAGATATCTACATCTGACAATCCATGCTACGCACGTCAACTAAAAATGCTGTTAAATCCTTTATTTTGGTCATATTACCAAAATAAGTAGCTATGAAGCAACAATATAGTTGCATTCTACCTAATGTTTATTTATATCAGACACCTGATGCCAGATATCATCGTCTCGCCTGTTTGACAAATGCAGTGTGTTTGACAAATGTACCCACATCGTCCCACCTGTCTGTGCGCATGCGGAAGATGACCCGAACCCTGTAGACCCGAACCCTGCTCAAACACGCGAAGAGCGCATGCTCGTAGGAAAGGTCTATTCTAAACAACCACATAATGCAACCGAAGTACCAGACAACTAGAATGGTGAAAAGTCCTAATACTAAACGACTACATAACTGAATATCCGCAATACTATAATTTTGCCACAGTGCTGAAAGACCGCCAGGTCTAGATGACCACTGTTCCTAACATCCGTAATACTAGGAGGCCACTGTGTTAAACAACCTCAGCTCAAGGTGACAACGTCTTACAAACGCAATACTGGAAGACCACAAACAAATACGTTAAATAATGGACGACAAAAGTACTGAACAACCGCAATATTGAACAACGGCAATGATGAACTGTATTCATTAACAACTTTATTCAGCTTTATGTCAGCCTTTTCAAATTTAATTTGACAGGAGAGCATATATACATATATATAATTTTGATGGAATGTTTATATTTACAGCTTCAATAAATGTCACAGCTTCCATGTCGCCATGTTTCATTTGTTTCATGACGCCTCGGCTGTTTCGACTTCCTTATCTTATAACAATCATTATTTATCAGTATCCGTCTCTAACGGACGCAGCAGCAACTTGGTCACGTGGTCTCGTATTTACAAGCCCATAAATTACTAATACCCTCGCAGTCAATAAAGTGTGACAGATACTCAACCGCTGTTATAAATGGATCAAAGGGGATAATGGGGCCTGATGCCAAGACGGGAAACTGATTCACAATCTGTTGCATCCCGCACTCCCAGGGTAATTAAGCTGGTCTGAGCGGTCGAATTATTCCTATATCTGCTGGTGTACGCCCCTGTAAGTTAATTACACGTTCGGTAGAACAATGAATGTCTTTGAAGATTTACGAAAGTCCGGCCGGCAATCGGTGGCTCTCGTGACACCATGGGGAATCCAATGCATCAATGTCACACCACGTGAGACCGCGTGTTATTTAAATGAGGTCTCAGCCTCGATATGGTCACAAGGTCATTTGGTCCAGTTGGGTGCACGTATCAATATGAACGTCGCCTCAGTTTCGAAATAATAAGATAATCTCTCTCTCATCATTAAATTTAACTATCAGAGGTAGCCCGGTTTGAATTCAGCCACTCAGATACTTTTAACGTTCAGCAAAACATCTTAATTCCAATGCTTCTTTATCAACAATTTAAAATCAAGGCGGTTTAATAATGTTATATAGGAATGGGACACTAAATGCATAAAACTTTTTGAACATGTGATAATCGATAGCTGTTATATTCTGTGTTGCACGACGAATATAGGCCTAACTGTGAAGACATAACAAGACGTTACAGGTTCTTTCATGCAAATTATTGCAGTTTTTCAAAGCATTTAGCGTTTCAACTGAAATTATTACTTACACACACGCACACGTGTGGTTTTGCTGCAAACTCAAAAGAGACTATATGATATACAATGTAATAATTCCTGTAACATCACTGGGATACATGGATACATGGCTGCAAAATTGTTTAAAAATATCCTGACATACAAATATTGATATTTTCTATAATCGATTATAAAAAGAAAACCAGAATATACGTATTACTTTAGCTTTCGTTTTAACTTATACATGTTTAAGTATTCTAATAAACGTTTATATGTTATAAATAATGTATAATGTATAGACGTATTTCCATGGGTCTTGTTTTTCTACCATAAATTAAGGAAAAATTGTGATATTTTAGTCGATAATTGTTCTGTTATGTAACTCAGCTTGAGCATAATTATGTCATTGCATGTGTCAATTATACTGACAACATGTCATGGATAATACAACACAAAACTGAACAAACATTATTTTATATAACAAATATTTACATACTAAAAAAAGTATGGTGTGGGCGTGAAGAATGTTATGATATTCTAGATTGGGATGAAGTCATTTGGGTATAGAAGGAGGGGTCCAGAGTAGATTTTCTGTGGTTTAGCTTATATTTGGGGAAGGGTGTTCTGTCATTACTTCACTTGGTAGACGGACGTTTCGGACTAGGACTTTCCTGATTCAGACCGCATTCTAAAAGCCTGTATTCGCCGTTTGCCAATTCTGCACGACTCAAATACATACACCAAACACAAATTCAAAGTAAAATTCAAGTAAAAATAACCTGACTACACAAATCTTTATTTTTTTTTGGAAGGTGTCATTAAAATGTGTTATCCATGAACTGCAGTGCCAAATCCAAGATGTTTTAGCTAGAGAATTATCTGTCTGGGTTCATATTTATTCACTCAAATGACACGATATCCTCACTGAGAAGTACCTCAGACGAATCAACTTTACGCAAGTAAAACTTGTTTACTTTATAAGCAAATCTGTACTTCCTGAAAAACAAATTATTTTGAAAGAGGTGAGGAGCAGTCTCATGTTCTCTAAGGACATGTTTGTCTCTGATGCAGGCTTATCCGAATGCGGTCCATTACTTAAATCCTCATCATTTATGCAGGCCTCGTTTTGGATTAAACAACCGTAAAATCTTTAGCCTTACAGGGATTTAACATATTGTCTGGTCTCATATGTAAATATATTAAGTGTCGCAATCCGCGAGAAATCCCAAGCTACCCAAAGGAAATAAGACACTCAGATAAAGCAAATAAAACCAAACGGATAATGATTCAAAAAGGATCAAATTGGCTGCCACGACCCCCTTGTGCGCCATTCAAGAAATAAAAGCGCGGTGAAGTACCAGAGGGGAACTGTTTGGTTTTATCCTGTAGCCCTTAGGGGACTGAGGCTGGCTTACGCTACCGTGATATAATACTAAGTGAAGATCTTCCGCCACCCGGGACACCCCCGTGGACAAATAAGCATTCTGTCCTGTACCATTGTGGGATAAGGTCAGTGCTGGTAGGTCATGTGTTCAAACAACTCAGGTATGTATTGGTATGAAGGTAAAGGCGTGGGTTCATCGTCTGATATCACCGACGATGTCAGTCTCATCCGACTTCACACTTTGCCTTCCTGGTCTTTCGGGCCTGTTCATTCTTGTAGCTTTTCTCGGCTTCCTGGGGAGCATACAACCAGAGCAGCCATATCAGGTGCTACAAGGTTATTCGGTCTACATCCGCCTTCCTCCCATGACCAGTACCCGTTAACTCCTGGGTCGAGAGAGCGCACCCTTGTGGTTAAGACTTTGCCTAGGAGTCTTGGCGCAGACAGCGGTCAGATCGTGACGCGAATCCACAGCGTTGCGGTCACAAGACCAGCGCCCTTATCCATTACGCCGCCGATTATTATTTTTTATTTTTGCCAAACATTCTTTCTTTAATATCAGGTGTGAAAGAATAAGTGTTGGTATCTGTCCTAAATTACCAACGATGTCACTTTCATCTAAATTTATACAGTAAAGCTATGTATACATTCATCCGTTTATCCGGCAACTGCAACGTCAACGGCAATGCGTTTTGGTTGTTTTTTTTTTTGTGTGTTTTGTTTATCAAGATGGGGCTAAAGGGCGGCGATATCCTTCTTTATATTGCTTTGCCTTAAATTACCGTGCAGATAAGTTGAAGACGTTAAGGAATATATCGAGTCAAATTTACTAATCAATTTGGAGTAAAGAAATATATTTAAAAACCTATAAAATATAGTTGTTCAGGTTACATTATCCTGTATCTGTCTGTAGTAGTTCTGTATCTTATCTTTTCTATCCATTTAGTCGATACTTTGCCTTTTCGGGGCATCTTACTCATCTTAAAACCTCAATGCTGGAAAAGGACTCCCCTGTATGATACTAATGACGTCATTTTTTGGGAGTGGCGCCGTACGTACGTTTGTAAAGGCAAAAACATCGCTCACAGACCGATCAGAGGAATTGCCGGATAGCCGTTATAAATAACTTTCTTTATTATATTTGCCATATCACGCTAAAAAGATGCAATATTTTCGATTTGTTGGTTGGTTTGACTGTCAAAACTTTACGCCAAAGTTACAAACGTACGTTTATGAAATTTCGTGAAGTGTCCAGGTTACAAGGAAAACCCATTTAGCTATAATTTTGGTCACTAAAATAAATTTTAATTAATAGAATTATATGTATAAATCATTGTGACACATGGTGATTCTTATCTGCGGGAAGATGCCGCCCCATTCACAGGTATTTGGGGCCGTATTTGTTCAGCAATATTAAAGTTTGATTATGTGATCCTGGCAGAGGCTATTGTTTATTCCTACAACCATACACACGCATCTAATCTGTTTGTCTTTTCCTAGCTTTTTTATACCATGAATAGCATAAAAACAGAGAGCAAAAGAACCTTCAATACGTTATATGTTTTAACCGATAGCCAGTTCCAACTCATAATGAACTCCCGAGAGAAGGGTGTTTAATCCTAGTGCTTTCTGGGAATGCTGAACCAGTTTCTGATTGATCTTCCCACAATGACCTAAAACTTTATTATTATTTTTTTTTTAATTTTAATAGTTACAAATTGTAATAAAAATCAAACAAACAGAACATCGAACATAAAGACGTAAGGTTGTTGTAATTAGTTCGTTCTTAACCGGGTTCCAATTCTGTCAGAAATGCATAAAGAAACTTGTAGGTGCATGTTCTTCAATGTCAACCGATGTTTCCCACCCCTTCCGTGTGTGACATGTTTACTTTCTGGATCAATTGTGATGCAAGTTATAGGTTTGGCTGCCCTATGTTCGCATAAATGGTGTAAAACACTTGAGAGCCTGATTTGCGTTCACTTGAAAGATTTTAAGCACCCTAAAAAAAGTGAAAGAAATATGATGGTATATGGCATCATTATCATGTCTCCATCGACTATCTCTTGAAGAAGGCCTTTCATCTGCTCACGAAGACAAAGTTACGGGATATGTTAGAAGTACCCCAGAAGCAGGTATTTTCTCAAAAACAGAGAAAGGACCTGTAAAACACAATAGTATGCTATTCTCATTGTTTTATGGGATAAATTTGGAATGAAAAGATAAAAACTTCCAAAAAATCATTAGGAGACGCACAATATCTTTAGACATTAGATGTCCATATGAGCAAACCCGATTTTATTATTATTTTTTTTTAGAAATTTTCGTTGTACTATGTATGGGGCTAAGCCGAGGATATTGTTCATATACCCCTATATACCCCCTGTATGTACATGTATACTGTGAACCTTTTATCATATCCTTGGGACATGTACAAACTGCCCACTTTATAGAGGTGCCTACGACATGGAGGTCATGACCACAACATAATTTTTAAGGAGGACACAAAATCATACTATCAAAACCTGCCCACTGTAATGAGGTGCCCACTTTATGGAGGTGCCCACTGTAATAAGGTGCCCACTTTATGGAGGTGTCCACTAGGAGAGGTTCCTATGTATACATACGCCTATAATGATACATTATATCATGATACGATATGTATGGCGATACTTCATTTACGATGCGATACACTGTACGATGCATGCGTAGTATTAGAGTTCAGATTCATTTAATTGCTCCTCTTTATTAAAGTCTTCCATGGTTTCGCTTCATACCGGTTTCTGTGGCTCATGGGTAAAGCATAGGACTCAGAGACGGAAGGTGGTGAGTTCAAATCTGAGCCGAGGAGCAGTGAGATTTTTCACGGTCGGCCCAAAACCAGGGTTAGCGCTCTGCAACTTAACGGGTAGGCTGTGCCCCTCGGTCGTGTATCACTCACAAACACCTGCATCTTAGGGGGGTTCCTCGATGTTCTTACCCAGCAATGGGGATGATCACACACCCAGCACCCACAGGTGCGTTAGATACCAGACCTGGGTGACAACAAGATAATATGATAGGAATCGAGTACTACCGCCCTGTCAAATAATCTTAAACCGCATTGCAGATGTATCTACTTAGCGTAAGAAGTAGATAAGTCAGCAATAAAAAATGGAGGCGGTTACCTCAACCATTACTAAATTAAACTTGAAAAAAGATGTCTTTGCTTGATGAATAGGGAAGAATGAAACACATTGGTTTGATCGTGCAGCGCTTAGCCAATCAGATGGCAGTTAACAAATTTCTAGAAAATGACGTTTCAGCTTACCTATATACTGAGTTTGAAATAGCAGACTTTCTTATTACTACTAACACGTAACACGTTGGTGCGTGGGACATATGTCCCCGATACTGGGACCAAATTGTACGGGATGAGTTTTCTGTTCGGCGAATTGGCATTGGTCGAGTTCACTAGTGGTCCGAGTTGACATGTGCCGAGTTGACTAATTTTTTTTCGTAAATGGCGCAGTGATTGCCCCTCTGCGAAATAATGTAATATTTTTTCTGGATTAATGGGGGGGGGGGGGGTATGGTGAACTCCACCACCTAAAGGACACACTTTGCATGTTACTCGCCAGTCCTAGACCAAACATAGCCGAGCCGTGTAAACAGATGAGGTGACTTAGAACGATTGCGTGACGCAATAGGGAATTATCATTATTAGAGATATATGATGTGCAATTAATGGACCCATTACGGTTTCTTACATAACTAACATAACCCAGTCCTTGTTTTGCTTTGAAATTAAATGCAATAATAAGGCCCACAACATAAAACATAAATATTAGCACCATGTTTCGTTAACTCAGTAACATCTATATGATCACAAAATAGACACATTAGAAGGCTTTAATCTATAACTTAGCCGGTCTCGTATTCCGCATCTTGGATGGCTATTTCTTAAAATGAACCTATTTCTATTTCAGTTTCTAACCAAAATATATATTCTTTATTTCTTCCTATTTTACCAGATCTTAATCAGGTTTTTACAAATGGTATTGTTTTCATGACCTTTCATCTTAGAGCGCGCTGAGATTGATATCCTCTTGAAAAGGATATTTATAACACAATTCTTTATAAGCGTCCTTGTGTCTTTACTTTACATGTATACAGTGGTTTATACGAGCCGTTTCTTTTGGGGACAAAACTAAAGGCTTGCGTGTTTAGTAAGGAGGTTATATATAGATTGAGATGAGTATGTGAGATGGCGTTGATCAGCCACGTGCTAATTCATCCATGTAACCTTCAGCTGAAATTCTTGTATTTATTTAATGGCGTTTTTATTCTAAATTGTTTGATCACTAAGTGCTGTACAGCCCATTGAAACGAATGTATGTTTCTGCTTTATATATGAATAAATTATTTTATGTTTATTATTATTATTATTATTATGTTATTATTATGTTATTATTATTATTATTAATTTTAATCAATTATTATTATTATTAATTTATTATTATTAATAATTTTATTTAATTATTATTATATTAATTTATAATTATCATTATTATTATTTATTTATATTATTATTATTATTATTATTATTGTTATTGTTATTATTATTTTTTATTATTATTATTATTATTATTATTATTATTATTATTATTATTATTATTATTATTATTATTATTATTATTATTATGTTTTATTATTATTATTATTATTATTATTATTATTATTATTATTATTATTATTGTTATTATTATTATTATTATTATTATTATTATCATTATTATTATTATTATTATTATTATTATTATTATTATTATTATTATTATTATTATTATTATATTATTATTAATTTGTAATTATCATTATTATTATTTATTTATATTATTATTATTATTATTATTATCATTATTATTATTATTATTATTATTATTATTATTATTATTATTATTATTATTATTATATTATTATTATTAATTTGTAATTATCATTATTATTATTTATTTATATTATTATTATTATTATTATTATTATTATTATTATTATTATTATTATAATTATCATCATCATTATTATTATTACTTTATTAATATTATTTGATTATTATTATTAATTTTAATTTATTATTGTTATTATTAATTTATTATATTTATTATTAATGTATTATTATTATTATTATTATTATTATTATTATTATTATTATTATTATTATGTTTTTTTATTATTATTATTATTATTATTATTATTATTATTATTATTATTATTATTATTATTGTTAATATTATCATTATTATTATTATTATTATCATTATTATTATTATTATTATTATTATTATTATTATTATTATTATATTATTATTATTAATATTATTGTTATTATTATTATTATTATTTTATTATTATTATTATTATTATTATTATTATTATTATTATTATTATTATTATTATTATTATTATTATTGTTATTATTGTTATTATTATTATTGTTATTATTATTATTGTTATTATTATTATTATTATTATTATTATTATTATTATTATTATTATTATTATTATTATTGTTAATATTATTACTAGTTCGAGCTACACTGATAATACCTCCACCAGTAAGGTATTACCTTTTTTCCTTGGCTGGTTGGTTTGTCTGGCAGAAACAGTACGCACAAGGTAATGAAAGGATTACGATTAAATTTTGTGGAGGACTTGGGTACAATTAACGAACAATCCATTGAATGTTTTAGAAATGGATCAAGGAAGAATTTGTTAGATTTTGAGGTTGATCCGGAACATATGTCGGATTTAGGATCGTCATCAAGGAATGTTATAGTCACGTGTCCAAGTGAACCTGAGATATTGGCCGAACAATGAGAGCACAAAATGCATATATGTAATTTCAATCTGATTTGACTGCAGGGCTGACTGTCATGAAGTAATGTGCAATGATCTGCTATAACTTGGTATAAAAATATTATTGGAAACGATAATAGATAAAATGGTTTGGACAGCGTGTTACACCTCGATGACGTAAATGAAAAAAGCGTCCGCCGGATGACCAGCTGTTTAAACTGCGTTTTTGTACATGAAGTGCTTATGGGAACAACATCCAGATAAGAACTGCTGTTCAAATCAGCTCGTTCAAGTCGAGATCGCTGATAGGCCAATCAGCTGGTTGACAGCTGCTCTCGGAGGAATAACTAAAAATGAGCACTTAACGATGGGAGGATTACTTAAACATAAATAATATTGAACAGGTTGTAGATAACATTTCAAGATGACAAAAATGGCTGGAGCCCTAGTAACTATAAATAAGTTTAAATAGTGGATGCTGCCATGCTGTTGCTGCAACATTCGCCAGCAGTTTAAGGACCAAGTCCAACGTGAATATAGCTCTGTTGCAACCATTATTATAATAACGTTCATTAATATAAGTTGCCGCTAGTTTTTATAACAATAATGACCGTTATTACAATTGTGGTTGCTCGACACGTTCAATATTGTAGTAAAGGTGACTAGTGAAGTAACATCTCAAATACAAACTGGTGCGTTTTGGGGGATACTGAGTATGAATTTATGTGGGGTTTTTAGGAATGTCATTAGTTTGGAAGAATCTCAACGAATCTGGGATAAATTCTGCCTGCAACATCAACCACTATTGTAATAAAAAAATTATCAAAATAACGATTCCATTTGCAACTACTATTTTAATCATTATTATAATAGAGACTGTTATTACATCAGTGGCTGGCAAAAACTTGCCCATACCAACCATTATTGTAATAATTATTACAATAGTGAACTTTATTACAATAGTGGTTGCAACATAACTCAGAAGTGCTTTGGAAAATCAAACGATAACCATGACGAATCAAAATCATGCATTATCAAATCCATTTAAAAACCTCCATAGGCTTTACAATTATTCGATGACGCAAAGTTTAAAATTAACTAAAAAATTCGACATACGCACACTTATTAATTTAAGTACACATGTGTAAAGTGGAGTAAGGCTTTTGTTTGGGGCCACGCAAAAATGTTCCGAATAGAGCTGGATTCATATCGTATATTTCAACTGAAATTTACCAATATACCGATAAAAATTATTCCCGCCAGCCAAACTGCACGGCGAGATATTTTGAGCTATTGTTGATATAATCTTAAGTTGTTTATCAAAATAGATTATTGATTTTTTTATAAAAAAAAACCATGTATTCAAATGTTTAGAATTAATCACAAATGTTAATCCAAAAGATTTTGAACTATCCTGTCGCAATATAAATAATGCCTCGGCCCTAACAGATTTACTGAATAGGTATGAGTCTTTTATCTCTCAAACGTTTTATCATGTATCTCAGAACTCGTCAACTTCAGTCGTTGTATGAATGCTTTATTGATTTTTTTCTTCATGGACGTGTCCGCCTCCATTTTGAAATGCTGACATAACTAAATACTGTGTACACCTGTAGAATAACATTTCAGTTTGGAACTACGTGACAGGGCGGTAACACCTACTTATCCTGAGGTCAACCAGGCTCGGTATACCCCACCTGCGCGTCCTGGGTATATAATCATCCTCATTTCAAGGTCTACTCTATTAACCCCCGATGGACGCATTGGTATGTAGGAGAACACGGTCTTGTGGAACAGTCTTCCCATTAACCCCGCAGCGCTCACCTAAGATTGTGGCCGACCCTGAGAAAAAACTCTCAACGCCTCGGCTGACATTCGAAACACCATCCCCTGGCTTAGATCTCAGTGTTCTACCTCTTGACCACAGAAGTCGGTCGATGTATGTTTCCTTATTATCTTTAGCAATATGAGCTTTCTTAGCCAACTAAAACGAGATGTAACATCCTGCAGATGAGACGGTTAAGCCTTCCCTTACAACATGAAAACAATATTTACCAACTCTAGCCGTGCCTACATTACCAATTAACATGTTTAAAGTGAAGGCAGATTTAATCAAAACCTGCGATAAACAAACTTGAAATGACAGATTTGACTCATGCAACAAGGAAACCCTTTGGGATAAATGGAAACATATCCTTGATTTTTTGTTATAAATTTAGTTATAAATTTGCAAGACTAGAGAATTTTCCTGTTTAAAGCACATCCGTAATTCGTGAGAAAATATATAAAAATTCCAACCAAACTATTGCATGATCATCATTCTCAATATAGCCATACAGCAAGAAAATTAAGAATAAAGAAACTTTAGCTTGCATCACAAACATTATCCAATGGATAAATCCAAGATCAACATACATAGCAAATTTCAAGGCGATCCATGCATGCCTGAAATTGATACGTTGGTGCTTCTGTGTGTGATTTTACTCAATATTAACAAAGTGTACGTCCTTTTCATGACTATTACTCATTATTTTGAAGAATCTTTGGCCCTACCCTTTGTAATCCTGGAAAAATATATGTCTGATTAAAGTACATTGTTTTAACTGGACATCGAACGCACAATATTACATTGTTTGGCTGAATTTTCAAAGATGATATTCGAAACTACCACTCTTAATTAAATTACATGACCCATAAATGCATAATATCCGATAACTACATTATTTTATTAATTGTACCCTCGTTCAGAGAAAAGTCCTAACCTCTTGACTTTAATGTTTAACAACATCTTTATATAAGGGTCCTGTAATACATAAAGAAATAACAATAAAATACCATGTACTATAGGTCCCTTTAACTACAATGACACTATACAATGAGAAGATATTAAGCTAGAACACAGTGACGTATGCACAGCTAAAATCGAGGTACAAATATTAGGGTTGTACCAATATATCACCACATCGATACGGCTACCGGTACGCTACGCATGTTTCGTCGTCGTGTCGATGAAACACAAAAAAATGTTCGCAAGTATATATGCAAGTCATACAACCCTCTGCTAAACAATAATCTGAGTGAGTATGCAGCAGAGTTGCTCAATATATAAAACAGAGTTTGACTTGAATATTGTTGTAACATAATACCTTATTTTCTAAAACCGAATACTACATTGTAGAACATATGAAATGTGATTAAGTTCATATATTTGAAATGTGTAATACAGACAATAAAAAGTTATACACACATGTATATAATATATTTATACACTGTATACCAGATACGCTACTGGTTGTACCTTGAACTATCAGGATTTTGACTTTACAATATTTTAAAGCCATCCTTGGCCCGGAGGTTTTCAAATTCCTTTCAATAAGCGCTCGTTCATACACTGAAATAACACACGTCTTTGTTGCCATGGAAACCTCGGGGATTTGAGTACCACGAAAAAAAGAAACAATAGTTGTCGTCTACAACTTCAAGAAGAAAATACAGGGAACACAAATGGAATAGGTCTTCTTTTTTTAGAACAAGAACTGAATGTATAAAGAAGAAGCAGCCATCCCGGATCGAGGGACCCAGAAGTCTTGGGAAAACAAAGTGGGGGCCACCAGTGTATATAAAAATCAAGTCATCATAAAGCTCCGTTCAGAGGGAAATCTCCCAGAAAATAAAACAAACGGGAACCAATCAATTGTATTATATGCATAGGCGATCTCTGTGCATCGCCGTCAAAACTGATAACGCAAGAATTCAGCCTATGTCATATACATGCAAATAATAAGCTCTTTAAAATTTAACGCCCTAACATAGTATACAACTCTCATAACTTTGATGATAAAAAAACATGAAATTAAGAAAAAATGACGCTTCTCCCGTCAGTAGCAAAGTTAAAGCGACGCAATGCGGCACAAGATATTGGTAGATAACTGATGTAAGCAAGCACTGAGTGGCCAAACCACAAAATAAATGTGCTGGGGCGCGTGTTTTGATGTATTGGGAATATTGTCATACTCATAAATTTTGAGATCGATTTTTCGACCGGATTTTAAAGAACAGTCGGGGGGGGGGGGGCAGAAATTAACATGTACTGATCCTTCTTTATTTTTTGTCGACAAATAATCGTTAAAAAATCGTTTGTGGAAGGCTACATCAGTTTTGAACTAGAGTACGGGTAGTCGACAAACGACTTCATGTATCCGCCGAAATCAGAGCGGTACGGGTGAAGTGAGGCAGAGATTGAGTGATAAGGTTATAGAGTTAGATGTATCGCAAATACTAGCATGGATGTCTGCCACATCAATATGATTTTAGGTGCAACCTGTCATTTGAACGAGAAAGCTATCCAAGATGTATACATATCAAAATTTAAGGTGGATAACTCAAACATTGTTTTGAGATTAGTGATTTTAACCCTAAGCAGAAGATCAGATGTACACCATGCCAAATTTAGATAAACTTTTGAGCTATGTGACATCCATACTTATGCACAATTTAATGTCAATACCTAAAACCAGTCGTGAGATATAAGCATGATTGTCTGCCGTGTAAACGTGTTTATAGGTGGCGCCACCTGCCAACTCAACGAAAAATATATCCAAGATGTAAACACATGCAAGATTTCAGGCAGATAAGTCAAACTACTGCCAAGATATGAGCGAGTTTTACCCTAGACAGACAAATAGATGGACACCATGCAAAAATAGTTGCAAGTAGCGTAACCAAGTTTTATGTATGATGAAACGCAAGATAAGACCTATAAACATGCTAAATATCAGGCCCATACATCCAACTAGTCCTGATCGAGATATTTGCATGGATTTCTGCAGTGTAACCATCTGGTGGGTAGCGCCACCTGCCATATAAACGAAATCTATCCGAGATGTATGCACATGCAAAATTTCAGGTGGATATGTCAAACCAGAAGTAACCACTACAGCGATATGGGTAATTTTGACCCAAGGTAGACAAATAGGTGGACGCTGTGCAAAAATGGTTTCAGATGGCGCCACCAGTTCTTTTTTGGTATGATATAAAGCTACACTCATGCAAAATTTTAGCCCGATTGGTCTAGCGAGTCCAAAGATTTGTGGGTCTATGTGTGAAAACAGACGCACAGATGGTCGCTCAGCAGAGAAGAAAGGTCAGAGGTCAACCAAAATGAGGGCGCAGCAGTTCACATGTGACCCGATCATAATTCCGAGTTTCTTAAAATCAGGCATTTTTTTTTTCAGGAATCGATGCGGGCTGGCGGTTTTTTTTTTTTAATTTTGAATTTTTTTTGTATGTTTGATAAAATGTCAAATGATAAGGGAGGGCATGATAATAACATACTGTGGTTGGCTTCATATTCGCGAGGCTGAAATTTCGCGATTTCTCCATTTTTAATGTTTCGCGAGGGTTTCATTTTCGCGATCTCGCCAGAACCTTAATCAATTCTTTGGTAAAGCCATGTCTATTTTTATTATAAAATGAGAATAAGTCATGAGTTTGTGATATTCTACTCATATAACGATGGTCCCGTATACACAGCACAGGTGGTTTAGTTAAAATTTAAGGAAACGTTTTCCCGATACCTGCATAATGGAATTCATTATAAAATTTCTCACTGTTCTAACCTATTCACATACAAGTATTGGTTTCACTGAATAAGAAGGACATTCTCAATTGGCAAATTATTCCAGAGGGTTTCATTTTCGCGATTATTTCCAATTCGCGAATATCGCGAAATTAAAACCCTCGCGATTATGAAGCCAACCACAGTATTTATTTTGCTAAACAAGTAAAAACACTACATAACAAAGGAATCTCTTTATCTAAATTGTATGGTTTTATCTTCTTGAAATGTTCAAGCGGCTGGAGCTCATATTGGTACGTTTCTATTGAGAATACAAATAAAAATTTAAGACGCTGGGGTTAAAAATTTGGGCGGTGCCTGAGAACCATACATTTTATTATTTTTTGGCCTTGTGACTGTCGTTCTAGTGTCCTATTGGACGCAAAAGACGGGAACTTGCACGGATTTACGTTTAGGGCGTGTGCGTGTCTTGTCTTCCAACAATTAGTACAATCAAAGCCGCATGTACTCGGTTTTACCCATGCATGGTCTAAAATCTATCCCTTGAAAGAAAGTGCTGTTAAGTTTAAAGTTAGAAATACAATCTTTCTTATGAAAACATTTTTTTTATTTATAAATAATAATTTTTATATAAAATGTCATGTGTTTTCCGTTATTTGATATTTTTTTCTATATTTTTTGTTCAATCAAGAATAATTTCTTTCTTCCTGAATTCTATTTTTTTCTAATAATGTAACATAACTAAATGTATTTGAAATAACAAATGAAATTTGAGGAATGGTACATTAATTGGTAAATTCAAACAAATAAAACAGCATGTGAAACAACCCTGGAGGCACCGAATGCCAGTGTAATCATTTCCTGATTATCGGTAAACTGATATTCTACATAATAACTTGCACCTAGAATCAATTTTCCTCGGGAATGTCTCAAATTTATCTAGCAGTGAAGCGTTTATAATAATTAAAAAGAAAAATATCTGTCCGCTCTCTGTAAACAACAGATAAATATATTTTCACCAGTGGAACTCATTAACATGGGTCATATCGTCCGGCAACAAATTATTTTTGTATTTCAATCCAATCGCGTCTGATCACAATGAAGCATTTATTTTTCATACCGGTCGTCCAGATTTTTCTTGGGGGGGGGGGGGCTGATGGCGTTACTGCAAAAAACAACAGTCGTTAAACTGACAATGATAAATGTAATTCTGACAGTTCTAATAAATCTATCTTGTTCTTGCCAGTACAATTGGTTTCGTTTAATCCTGAAGGGACGAATGTCTGCCTTAACGAGAAGGGATGCCATATATCCTGATGAAAACATCTGCATTGCGACAAACTCAATTCATCCGCTTTCATATTTTACTTCTATAGCTGACACAAGCATCATACTCGTTCTTACGCTGGTCTGCGGCCACGTTTTTTTTTCGCGGCGGGTTTTCCAAGGGCCGACTTGGGATGGGCTGAGTTCGACAGTTGGCCGAGTTGATACGGGCCGGTTCACTGGGTGGGCTAGTTTCTGAAACATGGCACTGTCATATCCTTTGCGCGAATAAAAGTCAAATACCTCACGGTTGTTGCAGAATGTTTTAAAATGAACCCTCAGGAGACACTTGGCATCGAACTAAACACTTTAAGACAAATACTAGACAACCTGAGGTTGAACGCTTGCCATGCAGAAGGCATAATGTGGAAAGGAAAAAGTTAAACAAAGTCATATGTCCTCATGGAAAACAAGAGGTCATGGTTAGGAAAAGCCAAACAAAATGAGGCAAAGTTAAAGTTGATACGACCATTTTTGACCAAGTTTTGAGGAAAATAAAATTTCGAGTTTTTTTATGATCTTGACCTTTGACCTATATTGACAAAAAAACAGGCTAACTAGAATTTAGGTTTTCCATCATCTCTGTACATTTCAAGGTGATTGCTGCTATATTGTGGCCTGTAGTTTGCTAAAATGTCACACAGAACGTCAAGGCCGTTGACGAAATTGAAAACAACAGAGGAACAGACAGGCATACAGACAAGGTGACACGAGGTTGAGACCAGATGACTTAACCAGAATATGGAGAAGACCAAGAGGAAGAAAATAAGCTATAATTTATATAACTAAGATTTATAGTCTCAGAGATGTGTCTTAAAAATAATATGTTGTAGTGGGTCGACCGAAGCACCCCCTAGCGGTTCTATCCCGAAAATGAAAAATCACTTTTGAGATATTAAAGCAAAATATAAGTATAAATATAAATATAAGTACCAGTTTCAAATGGATTCCTGCAAAACTGTGGCCTGTAGACTTCTATATGTAAGATGCAAAAACTAGCATTCAGGCGAAATTGAAAACAACTGACAAACAGACAGACATACTGACAAAGTGACACAAGATCGAGACCAGATGACTTCACCAACTTATAGAGAAGACTCAGAGGAAGAAAATGAGCTACAGTTTATGTAATTATGGTTCATATATAGTTTTGGAGATATGGCTAAAATATGACATGGTGTAGTGGTTCCAGTGTAGCGCCCCCTAGCGGTCACATAAAAAATATAAAAAAAACTGCGAGATATTGGTGTAGAACATAACATATATCAGTTTCAAGATGATTCCTGCATACTTGTGGCCTCTAGTTTATCAGTAATTGATATCTCGAAATATCTCGTTTGACGTGATGCTGTACGAGATATTGCAATTCTCGTAATAAAATCAAATTACACTGCGTGAATGCTACCTAATGCAATAAACTAGACCTCTGTAACTCAAAAACTAACAAACTTAGAAAAAAAGACAATTTATTTCCAAATATCATGAGTTTTCCACAAATATGCGTATCTATTGTAACGGCAAATTTGGGTCATCAACACATCAGAAAAAGGACAGGGAGTAATGAACAAAACTGAGGTAAGAAAGAGGTTGATACTCATTACTAAGTTATGAGGAAATAACGGTTTTTAGGTTTTTTATGACATTGACGTTGACCTCTGACCTATTTTAACCCAAAACAACAGGGCACCTAGAAATTTAATTTCCAACATCCCTGTTAGTTCCAAAGTGATTGAGGCAAAATTGTGGCTAGGACAGCCCAGACAAACAATCAGACAAACAGACAGACAGACAAAAAAATATGCAACTGACCAATATGCTTGGCAAAATCTTTGATTCCGGCAAGCAAAAAAAACGTATTTCGGAGGTACAGTTGCAGAGGATTTGCGTGACAACGGTATAGTGTCACCCCTGTAAGAGATAATATCGATTATTAATCCACTACGTTTAATTTGATAAGCTCCCTATTTAATACCTGTGCTGGTGATGGGATACTTATATCACCAACTGAACTTATGGTTTGTCTGCAGATTATTTAAACATGGTCTGCAAGAACATCTATGGAGCTCTTGACAGACCTTTTTGAACAGACCTCCGCAACCCTCCGTTTCAGACGCCGCAAACCTTTTTTTGGGGGGAGGGGGGGGGGGGGTTAGATCAATTTATGCGGTCTTTTCCCTCCTATTAAGGACTTTGGAACGCTTTTTCTAGGCTTTGTTAATTGTCTTCCTGGATTAGACTCCTTTTCCTAAATTTTGTATTTCCCCTGACTAGTATATAAACAGAATATATACAACAACATGTCGTATAGAATTTAGAAATTCAAACCACAGAATGTATTTGTTCCATGGCCAAACCATAGAATTTGAACATACTTTGGCCACAATGATGGAATGTGTACAATTCCACTAAGTTTACCCTGGTATCAGTTTCTTGTTGAGTGAGTGAAAAATTTTAACGAAGACTTGTTTAATAAAAAAATATTTATTCACATAAAATAATTAACAGTTTGCATGCTGAAAGTGTATAACCAAGAAACTGACAGTATCAGGTAATTAAACCGGATGATTGACGATATGACATGTTAAACATTACACAAAATTATGTATAATATGTCATCCTTGTCCAAGATTGTTTTCAACAATTTATTCTACCTGTTTTACAAGCTGAGGAACCAGATCATGCATTTAGGAGTCCCCTTTCTATATTCTATGGCTTGTTTTATCGAATGTACTCATTCTATGACTTAATCCATGGTTTGGTCATGGAATGTATACATTCTATTGTTTATTGAAATCTATACGACATATATATAAATATATATATAAATTCAATTAAAACAATAAGTATTTTGATATTGATATCTTGTACACACCAGTACCTTACTTAAACATAAAGATTAGCTTGTAGAGGAAGTAAAAAATCAGAATATTAACACTTATAATTCCATATTTATTTTGTTCCTTTGTTGACTTATAACACAGAATGTCACGGTAAAGCCATCAGTCAACCCCTTAGAATCCCAGATTCATCAGAACTGGGCATATGTTACCGCTGGTCTACTGCTAAAACCAACAGGCCTGTATATATACGGGCCTTACAATTGAATAGGGGTATTTATTTGGCTTGAGGAACCTAAAAAGTATATTTGAGCCACGCATAACTGGATTTATGCGATATACAGATATTCCAATATGTGGCATACATAAAATGGGGAATTCAATATTGCCACGATCGGGGACGCCATGTTGACCATGGCAACGCGGGAAACCTAGCAACAATTTGATGACGTAGCAGGCTGCGTGTTTCATCAGAACAAATCAGGACTTTGATAATCACGTGAGGGACATTTGGAATCAGGCCCGGCGCGCAATGAATCTGACACCACCTTTATCAGCTGGGACTACTTTTTTGCCAGGTATCTATTTTTAACAATAGCGTATTGCTCGGTCAATCCATCTGTGGCTATTGTGCAACATGTGGCTCCACAACCTTACATAACCGTAAATAACGTGCGCATTATTTTTTTTATATTAACCAGGGAATACTTGTCCTTGGAATTATTTATATAACCTAGCCCAATCTACAATCAATATTTCTCCATTTCACAATACCATATCATCTGCTAAGCTGTGAAGCTGAAAATAACTGGCTCCCACTTCAATTCTTCTCAAGACATTTAAATCCAGGCTGATTCAATGATATAATTATATGTACAAATAATATTATTATTATAACCAACTTTTGTCATTATAATTATTATAACCAATGGAAATTCCATTGTTAGATATTGAGAAAATGGATCATGCTAGCATATTTGTCGCACAATTTGTGAACAAATATGAAATATGCTAAATATTGATTTATTTAAATTAACACGCACTGGTTTAAGTCTCGCCTTTTTGCCGGTGTCATTAGATTCCCGGATGTCCAGGGATCAGAGATACAGGATGAAAAGATTTGCTGGTCTTCGCTTGCAAGACTATGGCCGGCAGATAGCTTATGAAGAACTGACTTAGAAATAACACTAGCAAAATGCATTTTCCAATTTTCATGTATGTATTATTATCAATTATCTGACCAAAAATAGTTTATTTATTTATTTTTTATTTGGCACTCCGAATTATATTTACTGAATCAGTAAAGTATAACCGAGAACTAAGGGGTCAATTTGAATTTGAAAATGAAACAGCTTTTTAAACATTATCAGCATTAAAAAATGGACTGCATGTTTTTACTTGCTACGCTTCCATCGTGAAAAAAAATGAATCCAAGACAAACTGAAAAAAAACTAGAGTCCAAAAAGCGCCGACTGATTGCCTGACTGTTGTAACTGTCGTCCCACCGTGTATAACCATTAGCTGGGCTGAGAGCAAATGTCACCTTAGGAAGGTGTTGCAGGTAAAAGAAAAAAAAAAACCTCCAGCAAACAGCGGTGTTCTGAGCCGGTACGAATGTTGGCGCGATCCCTGCTACGGGCCCTTAAAAGATGCCCGCACTTGTCCCGACGGTTTAAATGGGGACATTCATGGTTAAGAAACATCGAGTGACATCTGAAGGAAGTTGGTAAGTAAGAAAAGACTTCGGTAGAATTATAATATTTAAAAACTTCCCTTGAAGTTTTGGGGATCGGAGACATATTGAGAATACATCGGGATTTATGCAGCAGATATCGTCAGTACAGACATCGTCAGAAAATAACAATCGCACTGCACCAGGCTGTTCTTTCTGTATATCCACGTATTTATAACGTTAGGGGGGCCCGCCAAAATATTCGAGACACGTTCAACAAGGATATCCAACAAGGACGAGCCAAGAGTGTTTCAACCTCTGCACCTATTAAACCACCACCTTTGGTTACATTTTTGTCTGTTTGTTAACTTTGGCGCATATATCTTGTCTACTAACAGCTCACATATAAACAAGGTCATTCATCCGTCACTTAAGCGTTAAAAGAATTTTCCTTGACATGAACTACCTACCGATCATCAGTTTATGTAGAATTTAAGCCAGAAATCACATATGTTTACAGAACAGGTAGAAGAACAGGTAACTTTTAGAATTACTCTGAAAGAAAGAAAGAGCATCAGTAAGTAGTATAGCTGTGTCAATATACCGATATAACGATACATACCCATACGCTACATCGATACGGTAACGATACACTTTGCATGCTGTATCGTTATATCCATATAACCAAATTACTGCTAGCAAATATAGGTACAACCCTAACCTAAACTGTTATATGAACTATGAACTATGAACTAACGCTTAAGATAATTTTGTTTCTTATGTTGGCTTAAAAGACTCAAATAATATTACATGTATTGTCGTATGATCGACTAGATGTATGTACCCTTGTGGCTCGCCCGTTTAAACAAAACATAAGCTTACGCTAGGTATCTCCACATACATGTATTGAATTTAACCCGAGAGAGTTGCCGGTCTTGTTGACTGTCATTTACGAGGCACCACGGAACCACAAGTTCCCTTGCACAAAACACCAGGGAAGTACCACAGAAATAAACCTTCCAGCCTTTTCACGTGTTCTGTATCTGACTGGTCACACGGCATTACACTTACACTACATGGGCTTCTACAATCTATCAGGAACACGTTACAGCAGTGTCCGATATGTGTATGTGTGTATGTGTGATGGTGTGTGTTACAGGGGCGTAACATACTTCGCACATAAGGTTTATAACATGTCTATAACAAAAAAAAAAAAACCCTCTCTAAACCTTGGGCGAGTCCATTCTGTCGCAGTGGAGTCAATTTATCTTCAAGAGTGGGGGATTCAGGCGTGGAAGGGTATTCAAGACTTTCTTTTATAAACACACATACATTTATATATATACACCTTTTAATGTCTGTGTGACATATTTAAAATACATGTATATAACAATTAAGAACAAGTTTTCAAAAATAAGGAATTATGTTCACAGTGTAGATTAATTCTAAACTATGTAAAATATATAATATAACATAGAAATAGACCCTATAATTTTTTAATGTTTAATATATTTTATTTTTAATATACAATAATTATTCTCTGAGAAGTAGATGAATGATTACATTGACCATCACCCTTGCTAAAAAGTAGGGGAAATATACCCCTACCATCCCTGTATTGATGCCACTGACCCCACGACAAATTATAATGTAAAGAAAAATGATGGCATTGGGGCCCTCGATACATTCCGATCTCACTGACGTTTGTAATTTCTTATCTCTAAACTCAAATCTCTACATGTTTGTCTATTACAAAGCAAGATCTTGTCTCAATCTCCCGTGTTTATTTAGATGACCAAAGATGTCCTATAGATTTACGCTCAGAAGGCCTCATAAAGACCTGCAGAACTCTGTGAAGGAGACTGCCAAACCAGCCTTAAGCCGTCCTCCAATCTACCGTTTTTTCCTGTATATTTTTGGCCGATTGGACCGGATGGACCGGTAGATCTGAGGATTCTGCAGACATTTACAACCCACGTTACCCCTTTTTGTCATGTTGTCATTTCTGACGACAATAAAGATCCTGGAACCAAAACCAGAAATGACCCTAATGACCGGAGACATCAGGTGATCTGAAGAAAAAATCGGTAGTTGTGCTTGCACTCACTGGCCGGAGAGACTTTTAGGTTTTTTTTTCCGGCTGGTTAAAATAAATTGGTGGTTGGGAGACCGGCTTTAGCCGTGACTCTTGTGAATATTGACAGGATTAAAGGTGGTAATGGAACATTAAAAATGAACTCTGATGAAAAGAGTGTTTATTTTTATAGTCTCTTGCTGATTTATAACATTATAGTCGATGACTGTCCATCCCGCCCTCATCTTGGCCAGTGATGTAGGATTCGGGTGCGGACTTGTACTCGAGACCGGATTCGAGCCCACGTTTGGACTCTTGACTTGGGACTCGAGAGTGCTAGACTTGGACTTGTAATCGGAAGGTAAGGACCCAAGAAATCAGGCCAAAGAAAAGCTCTTTCAAATAATACGAAGACTGACATACATGTGCGTACTACTGACAGGATAATGGAAAAGGCTATATATTTCCCAGCTTTATCTCTACATCTGGAGATAAATGTAATAACATATTCAAATGAAGAGCTTGTGTATAAATTTACATAAAAACACAGGATAATCTCAAAATACACACTTTTAATTATATTTTAATGAGTAAATTTGTAAAGGTCACGGGCCCGAACCTCTCGGACTCGGATAGGATGGACTCGACTGTATCACTGATCTTTGCTACGATTCAAATACAGACGCAGAGGGACTAAAGGATGGACTGAGATTACTAGACCTGCAGTGCTTTTATGAGAACTTTCTGACGTTCACGTACCTGTTTATTGATAATGACGTCACGCAAAGGCATGAACTCTTCCTATTTTGTTAGCTGTTCCTATCAAGAAATTTGGATCAACTGCGTTCGTATCTGTTGTGTATTATAAAAAAAGCCAATCTACTAATTGAGAAAATATGTTTACGGATAAAATTTAAAATATATAATAATATTATATAATGAACTGATACACAACAATTGAAGTTCACACATACGCGCATAGAGAAGTCGTGGCAGTTCAACCCACGCCACCAATACTTGCACCATGCATGTTAAAGGAAATTGGTTCACTAGGTGATAAGACAAACAGTATATGTTTATTATATTCATTGAAATTAACTTACTCCTCATCAAGAAAAGTATAGCATACCTTGATCTAAAGCGTGTCGTGATGTAACGCAGGGCGATTGGAAATCTGCCCCTTTTTATTCAAATGCCAACCCGTAGTTCATGGAGTATATATAAGAATTTTTATTTGAAAGGATACGATTAAGCAAAGGGAAAACACAATGTAAAAGGAATGAATTATAAATCATAATCCGTGTTTTTGTAGCCATTATAACGCATAACGCATTTCTTTTGTTGCTAATATAAATCATAGTGTGTATGTTTGTTACCATTATAGCCCATGACCCATAACAATTATTCATAATAATGTGTATATTTTGTTACCATTATAATCATAATCTAAACCACCCCAGACCCTCAGGGACTGAAGAAACATGTAATAAGCAAACCTGTAGAGTTAATGAAATTCAGCCGAATATAACCACGTGACATTCTCGAGTCGTACTCACAGTAATGATTATATCATTCTGTATATTTGCCAAAGGATTTTCATGCAGAGGTTTATTCCAAGGTTTCTGCAGCAAAAGTATTTCTGCTGTTAACTATGTTAAATAAAATATATGTACAGTAGACGTCGCATAAAATGATAAAAACAAGAAAATTCAACTTACTGTGAAATACACCTCAGAGAAGAGCGAGAAGACCAAGTGTTTCATGAACAAGAAGAGTACAGATTCCTCTATGCCGGGGCTTTTAGTTAGATGAGGATCCGGCGTAAAGCCCCGCTCAGAGTAACGCTACAAAGATACGCCTTAATGTCACGTCTCACTTGGCCAACAATTCAGCCCCGATCGCTGGCTGGGCGGTAAATGCTATGCAACGTCCCCGGCAGGTCTCTGTCCACAGTTGCTGCTTTCTAGAGGACACCCAATGTTTGCTAAGTCTCGTATTGTCCAGTCTATTGACCGCACGTCCCTAATTACAGCTCCTTACGGTCAGTCAGAATTCCAGCGCTCCATTTAATGTTTGTTCAAACATACTCCGCTTACAGTGGATGAGGGCTCCTATGTTCGATTATTCTGCTGTACGTTCGCTACTGGGCTCTGCAGGCCTGACGGGAAGTCCTGTTGAGGACAGCGTCGGAGAAGCAGGGTACAATTATATTCACGAAAAGGGCAACCCACCAGCGCTACCTAGTGGCGCGTCCCAAAACACCACCATAGACAAATCATTAGGTATCGTAACGTCACAATATGAACTGTAACGTTACGGATTTAAATATGGATTTATCAAATAAGTCTTCAATAACAAACGCTCATTTAATTGGATGTGCTTATAATTATGTTTGATATCAGCAGCTGGTGCCTTGCCAACTTACCGCAGGAAAGGCTTCTATCCTAATAAGGAATTATGTATAAATTTCATGAATTTGTATAAATCCTCATATTTATTTTAAAATATAATATAATCAAATATAAATCAGGGCTCGTTTATTGACCGTGCTAAACATCAATAGCAATTCTCCTTATCCTCCGTCTCTACTATCAGATAAGAGTTCTTCTAACACCTATAATATGTACGTATATTAAACCTGGATTCGTTTCAAATTGGCTTACTATACATTTAGTTATAAGCCTATATGTGTTTGTGTGTTCGTAAATAACATCACGCACGCAATCCTGAATAGAATCTCAGGGAACTTTTGGCGTATTTCGAAAATAGTACACGAATTAACCTGGTCCTATTCGCATAGTTAACGAATAATGGAAATAAATCACTGAAATACATAGTTGCATGCACGTCTGTCGTGTGCCAAGGGTATAAAATATTAACCATGAACCACATATCCAAACTAAACAAATGTATACATTACAAACCAATTTAATTAATGAGATGATCATTGAGGGAAAAATTAATTGAACAATGCATAACGATATGACTCGTCTGCATAAAATAACTGGTGAAAAGAGGTGATGTATTTTACACAGAGAATCGAAGGACTTCCAATATAATATAAACATATCCATTGTAGAGTGAACGAAGTAACCAACGGGTTGCACTACGATTGATAGGGAGTTAGTTAAGTCCTCTACAAAAGGCGTCGTACCAGGGAATCGAAAGACCATTAGAAGCATTGTATATTCGCCCGTTTCGATACCACACAATGAAAACGAGACTTGCGTGCTTCCTTACACGTAACATACTTAAGTATTTTTAAGAAGAAAACGCGCGTAGAGGTTCGTCTCCATGGCCTGGAGTTTGCTGACAACTCGACAGGAGAAGAATCCCTCTGGGGCTTATCCGAGAAATCTACTTCGATCACCAGCTGGACACTTATCTTCGTATCTCCTTTCGATCCTCAGCAGACCGCCCCAGAAGGGTTATTTTCCAATCCCCTTAGATCTTAAGCATACCGTGTCTGAACATGTATCCTGGAATCGCCCATCGGTCATCTGTGTACCACCGCGGAAATCTTATCTTCGAATCTTCTTTCAATCAAAGGCAGACTTATCTTCGAATATCCTTTCGATCCTCGGCACAAAGCCAAAGAAGACTATATCAAACTAGATATCTGCTACCGCCGCTGTGTCAAAACAGCTGGACGCTTTTGTCATATAAACTGGTCCAATCAGGATATCTAGTGCATTCCGAAAGACAGCCTGGGGAAATTACTTAGCTTTATGGGAACTGCCTCGTTCGGGTCTCGCAGCACCACTAGTTTACCCAATATTTCGAGGATTATTTCTTCTATTGCGGGTGAGTGTCAGGTCCTTGGCAAAGTTGCTTATGTGTGCTCTTAGCTCAGTTACATGAAAATTTCTTAAATGTATGCAAAAAAATAGATAAAAATTATGTTTTGTTGATTGTGTTGATTATATGCACCATTTCAAGAATTGAAACAAATATTCATATTTTCCTGCAAAGGTGTGAAAATTTGTATTTCGCTTGTTCGCACTATATATTTGTTCTCAGATTGCGTAGTGCGGAGACCTGGACAATAACAACTGATGGATCACTCCAACTTACATTTTTATCAGTTTTCCCTGAGCTTCTGTATCAAGATCAGAGGCCAAGATTTCTGCAGATTGAAACATCCATGCACTTAGATTTAGATGGACTTTTGTACCTACACTCGTCTGTTTATATTTTAATCGATAAATTACCGTTTAGTTGTTGATTTTCCTTGTGTCGCTTCCTGCTAACAGAAAACTTTGTCCTTGGCGTAGTCGGCAGGATACGTCACTGGCAGGATGTGGCACATATGGGGATTTGACGCACTGTGTACTTTTGTGTACCCAGGACTTATATTCTTGAATAAAGTGCTTGGGTGGATTCATGATTTCTTAAAGGGAAGGGCCCGAGCAAGGAAAATAGACCAGAAGACTTTATGAATGCACTAAGGCCCGGAAAATGGATGAGCCAGGTTCGCAAAATGGTAAAACCCCTTTAGAGGAGGTCGTGGCGGCTGAAAAGGGCAGGGTCCATACACCGTCGACCCTCAAACTAACCCCCTACGGTCACCCGCCATTGCTGTTTATCTATGCTTCGGACATTCTGTGTCTGTGTACCTGAAAAACTGGAATTGTCGGAATTCCTTTCATCGTATGCACAGCAACTTGAGTAGTAGCCATGAAAACACGACTCAGTAAGCATTTATATTAGGCTGGTCAGCCTAACTACTGATACAAGCAATACAAGGGAATGTCCTACAACGGCAATTCATCCTGTTGCACGGACATCTTTATATTTAGCCGACAATCTTAATATTATGGACGATATATTTAAATTAAAACATACAGGAACTCACGTCATTCTGGTATTCATGCGATCAGAATTCCAAAAAAAATGTAGTGGATTTTACAGAATGGCTGAATTGAAACGGAATTTTTCTCGCACACGATCGGTGTTTTTTGAAAGTACGCTAAAAAGCTAACGATTGGTCTGATTTATATCAAGTGAGAGCGTACTTGTAGACCATGTGATGTAAAATAAGACGAAAATATTTGCATCCTTTTTGTGCCTTACAGCGCGATTCTCGTTAAAAGATGTATAAACACATTGACGCCAGCATGCTTGTCCTGGACTCTCCCATGTCAGACGGCCGTAATCACACCAACAGTGGTGAAACGAAAGAAGACACTTAAATTTTTAGAGAGAGATAACAGGAACAATATTGACAGGTGTTGACATTTGTGAAGAGGGGAAAGGACACTGGAAGGTATATGTTTTAGAACAGTGGTTTATGAGGGATTTATTATCTATTATAAATGAACAATAATGTGTTGTCCACTTGTTCCTGGTGCCATAGTTAAAGAACTCAATTAAAATTTGTTGAAATGTGTTATGGAACCTAATAACAACAAATCACGTAGTCGTAGTCAAATCACGTACGGAGATATATAAAGATCAGTTCTGTAACACTAGCCAATGTGAAATGTCTAGGAGAATGAATAAAGAAGTAAATGTTTTATCTTAACAAATAATTATAATTTATTCTCAAAACAATCCTAACATTACAATACACTAAATCAATACAATAACCCAGTAAAACAATTAAAATGTACAGTGCCAGAGTGTCCAGATCCTAGGCTTATCTGGATACCACCACTGTCACTGCTCAAGAAGTCCTTTAAAACATATAATCCATATGAACAGTTCACGTAAATCCTCACAGAGAATAATAGTTCAACGAAATCTCAAAATCAATCCGTTGTAATCCAAAAGTTCTGGCAATAATCCCAAAAGTAAACTGAAGACTGAATAAAATCTGTTACAGAGTTTGAAGAATATCTATAAGTGCTTCAATTATAGGAAAGGTCCACAAACTGACTCACACCCTTCCGTGTCCGCTTGAATATCTCTCTCTCTCCGACGGCTCTAAATACAGCCCCTAATTTATAGCTTCTCGTCCCAAAGCCTAGAAACTTCTTTTTCACAACCATCCAAAAGAACAATACGAGACACGCGCTCATAGAGCGCGAACAGCCCAGAAAATTGCTGATTAGCACGAGCGCTGTGTCTTTACACGCCAGGGTTTACCAAGTATGGATTACACCGAACGCTGTCCTTACACTCCATAGCAACGCCCAGGGCTTGAGCCTAACACGAAACAGAATGTCAACAGCGAACAATTAAAGAGACACCTGTAACAAATGGCACTACTTTGAGTTTGATTTGAGTGCGATCATTCCACGGCTTTACATCCTTATTAAAATTTCTTTGTCAAAGAAACGTCACTTTTTAAAGCTTTCACTTTTCGAGTAAATTGTCTTTTTATAATCATTTTTAATTTAAACCACCATATTTTTACGGACGAATTTTCACAACTTTGTGTCTTATGAAATTATCAAAATAATATATATATATATATATATATATATATATATATATATACACACACACACACATGACGGGCTCACCTCTTACATTAGACCGTCGTCATATAAACAGCGCTGCAGCTTTCAGGTTCACCGTGTATTGGCTTCTAGGTCATTTCTGAGTTCCCGTTGTAGCGTGATATTTGGAAGAATCGTCAATATTATGGATCGGATTTCTGAAGCCTCCGGCCGGGCGTAACAGATTCCTAAAAGGCTCTTAATGAGCCATGACAGACTCTGGACCAGATTAAACCCTTCGCAAATAGACCCCTGGCGTCCGGGGCATGTGATGCCTAGTGACGTCATTGCAAGTAGATATATTAGCGTTGTGATTAGTGAAGTTATTACGGGAAGGTATCCTAAGCGTTTTGATCAGTGACGTCATTACGCGGAGTTATACTAAGCGTTTTGATCAATGACGTCATAAAAGGGAGATTTACTAAGCAGTGTAATCAATGACGTCAATACGAGGAGGTACACTAAGCGTTGTGTTGAGTGCCGTCATTACCGGCAGCTGTACTAAGCGTTTTATTCAGTGAAATCATTTCGGGTAGGTATATGCTATGCGTTGTGATCTGTGACGTCATTACAGATCGGTATCCTATGCGTTGAGGTTAGTGACGTCATTACGGGGAGGTATACTTAGCGTTGTAATCAATGACATCTTAAGAGTGAGGTACTCTTAGCGTTGTGATCATTACAACCCGAGATCAGGAGAACATCCTTACGAATCTGGCCGATCTGTCGAATTAAAATAGCAAGCAGCACTGAGTTTAATTTTCAGCTCTGACTTAAGTATCCTCTCTGATAAACACAATCCTACTTTTTAATTTTTTCTTCAGATTAATTATAGACTGTCTGGGGACTGTCGGAGAAGCCCTATTTGTCCCACTTAGCGACCTTCACCTTTATTCCAGGCATTCAGGGAGCAAATAATAAAACCAAGATTTTACTGGTGAAAGTAATAGTTTATAGTCTCAAATAAAATGGGGGGGGGGAATGTGACATGAAACATATATTATAAATCAACTCCTCTCCGGTTACTATCACTCACTTGACATCATTCAACCTTTTATTCTGTTAATCGGGTGCCGAAAGCTTGCAAATCGTTTCGACACAGGACATCTGGTGGTCATCGTAAATCCCAGAGGTTACGAATGCAGCATACTCCTGCATTGAAAAATAGAATTGTCTCCAAGGGAATCATGGGAATGTTTTAAATAGTTATTCATTTAATATATTTTAATGTATATGTTTTTGCTGGATATATCAGTCATCATGGTGTCATGTCTGACATCATGAGATCCCGCACAATAACGGACACGGAGCTTCTAAGTAATTGCGTTAAGCAGTGCGCATACAAGTAAGTATATAATACAGATCCTCTTCGCGAAAACATAATGAAAATCGGCATAGTTTACATGTAACATCGGAAGAATATGAGGTCTCCCTGCTAGCCAACGCTGCATCTCGATATGAGGTAACAGAACTGGACCTCCGGTGTGACCTGATTTTGTTTCAGTTTTTCCTTTGCATTAAACAAAATTCTGCTTTTGGACCCCTGAAAATTAAGAAGATTATCTGTCTGGTAAATAGGAACTTTGTTTTGATGTTTGAATAAATAGGCATTTCAATTTAATTTTAAATATTTTACAAACGCAGTTTATTCCAGCATATCTAATACAGATACAGAATATATGATTAAAATTTATAAAAAATATTTAGATTAAAAAATCTTTTTTTTTGCAAAAGCAATCTGAATTGAGCCGATTCTGCACCTTAAATCCTACGATGCCAATAAAAGGCTTAGTCTAATATGTATGCGATTTTCATCACACATGGGTGCAACACATTTTTTTCTTGTAATTACCTCTGTTGTTCCTCATTTAAACATCTTACAGTTCCTCGGAGACCTAACTAGATTTCTGCGCCTAAAAATAAAACAATGGCGTAGTTGTCTGTTAATATTCTAAAGAAATCGGTATAAGGAGTCTGGTTCACGAGGTATGTCTACGAGGCTTAGGTATCAGACCAGGTCTGTTAGCGTTTGAGGGTTAATCATAAATAAGCTCTTCTTAATGCGTAGATATGAATTTATAAGAAAGTTAATGCTTTCCTATACTCCAAACAATAGATACCTCTCGACGGTACACAATATATGGCATATAGTTTCCCATTAAGAGATGTCTAAAAGCGACGACGGAACAAGGGATCCGCCTATTACAACATAAAACATATCGACTAAACAATGAAATAACATTTACTATTAATTTATTTTCGGGAAACAATCATGAAGGGCTTTTTGTAAGATGATATTGATGGCACAGGTTCAGGAGATGTTAACAAAAAGTAAGACAACACAATACGCAGGTCTTACTCTAATTGAAATATGGTTATATATATCTGATACCTGGACCACATCAGCATGCTGTATGAATTCAGGACTTTATTCTGCGCTCATTGACTGCATTATTGAGAATATAAAGAGTGTTGTCTGAAGAAAGTATATATATATATATATATATATATATATATATATATATATATATATATATATATATATATGAGAGAGAGAGACAGACAGACAGACAGACACAGACAGACAGACAGACAGGGAGAAACAGACAGACAGAGACAGACAGGAAGACAGAGAAAGAGGGAGACAGAGAGAGATGGTTTCCGATAGAAAAAAAGTTTATGTCCGTTTTTGAGAAAGGCACAAAAGGGGAAGGAGAGAGAGAGAGAGAGAGAGAGAGAGAGAGACAGAGACAGAGACAGAGACAGAGAGAGAAAGAGAGAGAAAGGAAAAGAAAGTATGTATGTGTGTGCCTGGACGGTCGAGTGGCGACAAGCTCGGCTCTCTCTACTAGCGACCCGGGTTCCATCCTTACCGCTGTCTATGAGAGTGGGTTGTAGTGGTTTTCTCAGGGTACTCCTATTTCCGCCACCTTTATAGACAACCGAACGAGAGCACCAAGCATTAGTTATTATATATACAATCCGTGTGAAATAAATAAAGCTTAGTTATATCTATTTGTCTGTATGTGTGTGTGTGGTTTCAAATAAATTTCATTAGTTTTGACTGATCTTTTATATTTTGATATAGTCATTAATACGTCTCATTATTAAATATTTGAAGCTGTTCAATGTTTGAAACACTGTAACTGTAATAAGTCATTAGTGATTAGTGAGGTCTTGGCGTAGCCTCGTGCACACAAAAGCTGAAATCCACAATAATTAATAATAACATATTAACCTAAACGTAAACCTATACGTCATCCTCTTTCAATAGATAGCGCCTCCAACAGGCCATAAACTTGTCCTTTATGAAAACAAAGCATTTTTCTGATTCGATTGAATCAAATCGTCAGTAACTTGTAACATTGTGTGTGTAAATTTAGGCAAAAAAAGGAGACGAAAGGACGAACAGATAAACAGGGGTAAAGATATAAGCCAGGACAATGTTACCAAACCATACTGTTTCAGTTTGGATGGATGCCTCTCTGCGTATATGCACATGCTCCATAAATTAACTTGAAATAATTTCGTCACCCGGGCTTTTGACATAAAGGGCATTGTAGTGTTACAATAATACCAAACCCACTGTCAGTTTCATTCCTCTTTCTTTTTCTATGGCTGCCGCACTGGTCTCTGTAAGATCAAGAAGCTTAAATAGACTACTATAAACTTCTTGATAAGGCATAACCAGGCACGAAAATATTAAATCGTAGGGAGGGGGGAAGTGATGAGGTCAGGTGACTCCGTAAATGGACACCCCTGGTGGATATATACTTAGATTTGGAATTTACCGGGATTTAGTCAAATGAAACCATCAAAACAGTCTGATAAGTCGCTTCAGGTAGTGGATAAAACCGGGAGCACTGTCGTCCCGTTACAATGGAGGCCGTGGTTTATTACTTGGCTGAAGAAGCCGGCCGGTAGTAATACTTTTAGGCTGCCACTCAATGTCTCGTAGTTTGAGCTGCAATAGATGACAATGGCGGAGGCAGGACTTCCTCAACGAGGTTTGTACTTATTTCCGTCCACGACGTGAACTCTTTGAACAGTCTGACAAAGAAAACACACCCTGGATGTCAGCAACCTAAATAGATAAAGCTGATATTCGCGGGGATTAAATTTCGCGATCTTCACATTTAAAGTTTTTCACTTGAATTCAATTTTTGCGATCTCACTATACAAAAGATCTAAATATTTTATTACAATTATAATGCGAAAGATATTAAGAAAGTTATTAAGAAAGAGCGGTTTTTTTTGGTAGGCCAATACACACAAATTATAAATATAACGATATCGGGTATCTCATTTTATTAAGACAGAGCGTTTTTTGATAAGCCAATACGCACAAATTATAAATATAACGATCTCGGGTATCTCATTTTATTAAGACAGAGCGGTTTTTTTTTGGTAGGCCAATACGCACAAATTATAAATATAACGATATCGGGTATCTCATTTTATTAAGACAGAGCGTTTTTTTTTTGGTAGGCCAATACGCACAAATTATAAATATAACGATCTCGGGTATCTCATTTTATTAAGACAGAGCGTTTTTTGGTAAGCCAATACGCACAAATTATAAATATAACGATCTCGGGTATCTCGTTTTATTAAGACAGAGCGTTTTTTTGGTAAGCCAATACGCACAAATTATAAGTATAACGATCTCGGGTATCTCATTTTATTAAGACAGAGCGTTTTTTTTTTTGTTTTTTTTTTGTAAGCCAATACGCACAAATTATAAATATAACGATCTCGGGTATCTCATTTTATTAAGACAGAGCGGTTTTTTTTGGTAGGCCAATACGCACAAATTATAAATATAACGATATCGGGTATCTCATTTTATTAAGACAGAGCGTTTTTTGATAAGCCAATACGCACAAATTATAAATATAACGATCTCGGGTATCTCATTTTATTAAGACAGAGCGTTTTTTTGGTAAGCCAATACGCACAAATTATAAGTATAACGATCTCGGGTATCTCATTTTATTAAGACAGAGTGTTTTTTGGTAAGCCAATACGCTATAAATTATAAATATAACGATCTCGGGTATCTCATTTTATTAAGACAGAGTGTTAAGCCAATACGCACAAATTATAAATATAACGATCTCGGGTATCTCATTTTATTAAGACAGCTTTTTTTTTGGTAAGCCAATACGCACAAATTATAAATATAACGATCTCGGGTATCTCATTTTATGAAGACAGAGCTTTCTTTTGGTAAGCCAATACGCACAAATTTTGGGTTTAATTTATATGTACATGTAACACCATGATAATTGAGGTAAAGGGCATGGTACAAAGCCTGCTGCCGCTACAAACGCTACGTTCTCACTGCTAATGCATGGGTTCCATGAGCAGGACAGAACTGGATCAAAAGGGGGTTCCGAACCCCCTGGACCCCCCCCCCCCCCCCCACCTTTTTCAGCCGCCGCGTCTTTTCTTCAAGGGTATCAGACCAATTTCTTTCTGCCTTTTTCTCGAACTTGGGATCTTTTTTTTAAGATTCTGTTATTAGTCCTTCTTGTTTGGACCCCTCCTTTCCTGAGTTCTGGATCCGCCCCTGCAGTACGACCGGTTATTTATTTGAGTATAATATGCATATAATATACAGAAAGTGAATACATGAAGTGTAAATGACTGGTATATACGAGCTCAATGAAGCCAGTCACGCATAAAATACTTTTGAACTGAAGGCTAATGTTAAGATTCCAGTAGCCATATAATCTAATTTTTAATACCTTTTTCAAAATGGAGTGACTAAAACATTCATATAATTATATTTTACACCGCTGTAAAATAAATAACCTTATATTTATCAGCCAGTCAACCATCACCTAGCCTCGCTTTCGTGTCCAAACACAGGACCAAGTTCAATGTTTATTGTCCCCATGTACAGAAATAGCCGCCTGTCTAGTCACTGGTTATTGGTGACAATAAAGAAAACAGCAGCACATTTCTCCAACTCTGAACCTTCCGTTAGAAGATGACAGCATACATTAACCAATTCCATAAATTATAACTCAAACCCTAACCCTGGTCAAATAACCAGCTTTAATCATGCAGCAGTAATTGGTTTTCCGGCATAATGAAGTTAGCCCCTTCCCGCTGCCGCATGAGATGTTCATGTGAAGCTCCGGGTTACACCAATAATTTAAATTCAGTTTACAGAGCATAGTTTGGCAAATAAAAATTAATATACTAGCTGGTCCTCTTGGACGTTATTTTTGGATCGGGTTCCAGCAGATCCAGGGCTGGTGCATGATTAGGACGCAAACCGGATGATCCTGCCCCAGGAAGGTCAATTAAATTTACCTCCAGAAGCAGGAGAGCGCATCGTTTCTGATCAACATAACATGGTGTAGGGTTTCTCCTATGGATAGAATACAACAACAACACATACATTTAGTTTTACATCTCCAAAATAGCCGAAAGATCTGTCCGAATTTAGAATGATTATCGTTTATGTGTGCGTAGACACATGTATTTTGTGTGAAATGGTATTTAGCTTTAAAGTATTATGAAGATATGCACTACCGCAAAACATCACTTGCAGTGTTTTTAAGATATGACATCATTTGTTAAGCCATGTAAGGTGTAAAATGATATTTAGCTGAATAATTGTATGACGTCAGAGGTATGTACTATCGCAAAGCATCACATTGTGAGTGTTTTATTAAGATATGACATCTGGACTTAAATTTTGACTTTAAATGTTGTTCTTGATCCTACCCAAACAAACACAATGTTGAAATCGTGACATCATCGATCCACTCCTATGTCAATAAACTTTTCTTATTTTACAAGGATCGTATAGCTTATTATAATAACTAATATACGAGGCACTCTCAATGGCTCGGGTGTTGGCGTTCGGTAGTCGGTAACACCCGAGGACCCGGAGAAAACCACGACCGACGCCGGGAATCGAACCCGAGTTGCCAGCGGAAAGGGCCGAGCGTTTACCACTAAGATGTCGTGCCCCACCCTGTCCCGACTACAAGTGGTGATCTTTGACATAACATATAAAACAGGTTATTTATAACCAATGTACTAGTTTATGGGTCGTTGAAGGGTTATCTTTATAGGCAGGTGGTCTTATGAGAATGCGATCTTTCTTACATAAAATCCAAAGATTTTATTACCCTTATCTAGTAATAAGACTTATTACTCTTATCATATAAATACTCTCATACTCATTCACCAGACAGAGCCAGCTACTAGTATCCGACATATTTGTTCAAACTGACTATTTTTAATGTAAACAGTTAAACAAAGCCGCGTGGTTTTAAGGCCTTGCAGTGGCGTCAATTTATCTTCAAGGGTGGGGGATGACTTGTAGGGTGATCAAAGTTAGGAATTTTTTGTAAAAACACATACACATTTATATTTACAATATATATAAATATATATATATATATATATATATATATATATATATACATATATCCATGTGTATGTCTATTTCGTAGCCAGGTTTGATAAATAATATTTCATAGCTAGTAAACTCAGAAAAGGAACTAAATTATTTACTTCTAATAATTGATATATTACATTTCCAATCTAAAAATATCATTCTCTGAATAGCAGGGAGATGATTACATTGATCATCCTCCCTTGCTTAAACATGGGGGATACCCCCCCCCCCCGTACTGACGCACACTGACGCCTTGATATTCAGGCAGGCGGTCATCGTTTCATACCCCGCCGTCCCATAAAGGTAAATTGGTGACATCTCGTGAGGACCTCATATATACGCTCAAAGGTTCTGACTTATGGATTATTCATAATTCCGTGCGAATAGGACTTTAAATCCAGAAATCGTTAGAAAAAAAGATGTTGTCAGAGACACCAAACCTCCGCCAGGACCGAAGCTTTGCCGGGTTGATCTACATACCTGTCACGGGTCAACAACTGCATTCCAGGTCACCTCATGAGCCACCAGCTAATACTGATCAATAACTCTTCTATAATGAAATAGTGGTAACAACTGGACAGAATCATTTAATGTAATTTGTACGGTGATCCTGATAACCTCAACATTTAAAAGATAGCTAATTGGGTGTTTTCCTAATCCTCCCCAAAACTTCAACAAAATCTGTTTAGAACTTTTGCGTAAATTTGCTTATACTAGTAAGGTATAATAGTGGCGCAGGGAATAATAACATGCCCTTGGTAGAGTTGTACCTTTTTCCTTTCTCCATGGACAGTGCCGCCAACAGGCGTTAGGCCTCACTTAAAAGACCGACCTTGACGATGTCTAAGATTTTGGTCCAATGGGATTAGCATATGACAATAAATGACCACCAAACTAAAACCACAAGCCAGTCCGGACGATGGCCATCAATACAGTTAATGTGAGTTGCATAATACACCGTTGGTAGAAAGTTTACTTGTAGCACTGGTGTAGTAGAGTTACATCATCTGAGACCTAGTTCAAGTCCGAGTCCCCGATCCACGAGTAGAGGTCAAAGTCCGAGTCCCCGATCCACGAGTAGAGGTCAAAGTCCGAGTCCAGGATCCACGAGTAGAGGTCAAACTACGAGTCCACGATCCACGAGTAGAGGTAAAGTCCGAGTCCACGATCCACGAGTAGAGGTCAAAGTCCGAGTCCAGGATCAACGAGTAGAGGTCAAAGTCCGAGTCCAGAATCCACGAGTAGAGGTCAAAGTCCGAGTCCACGATCCACGAGTAGAGGTCAAAGTCAGAGTCCACGATCCATAAGTAGAGATCAAAGTCCGAGTCCACGATCCACGAGTAGAGGTCAAAGTCCGAGTCCACGATTCACGAGTAGAGGTCAAAGTCCGAGTCCACGATCCACGATTAGAGGTCAACGTTCGAGTCCAGGATCCACGAGTAGAGGTCAAAGTCCGAGTCCAGGATCCACGAGTAGAGATCAAAGTCCGAGTCCACGATCCACGATTAGAGGTCAAAGTCCGAGTCCAGGAACCACAAGTGGAGGTCAAAGTCCGAGTCCACGATCCACGAGTAGAGGTCCAAGTCCGAGTCCAGGATCCACGAGTAGAGTTCAAAGTCCGAGTCCAGGATCCACGAGTAGAGGTCAAAGTCGGAGTCCTTGAGGTTCGAGTCTGCCTTCAGTATTATTAAGTTAGTTTACACGTCCCTTTTATTTTAAGGTTTATATACATTTAGCTCCCGATTCAGACCTAAAGCTTGGTATATACACACTCGGCCTGATTTATGGAGTTCTTACCTCCGAGTCCGTGTACCAGTCCGAGTCCAGGACGTTCGAGTCCAAGTCCGAGTCCCTAGGCAAGTCCTCCATCACCGACGTGTAGTTCACCGGATCCACTGTGACAGATGATCTGACATCAGCTCATATAATAACATAAGACTTCATCTACCCGAATGAAGCTTGATTTCCGAATGTCTGTTTCCGTAAAAAAAATACGTGGATAGTTTCCGTACACCGTATCCGTTAACAGGACCCGCATTCCACATATAAATGATTCATTTACCAAAACTACGTACTATATTTTATTCTGAAAAACGTTGAGAATATACATTGAATATTTCAAACTTGACAGGTAAAATACAAATTCTTGAAATGGTTGATATAATCAATATACAATGTAGTCCATTTCCCATACTTTTAGGAATCATTATAAAGAATCACGGCAACATTACCAAAAAAATTATCCTATCATTTTAACCTCCCCTGTCATATAATAAGGCAACTTTCCATATTTTAACGGTCCTTTCCTTCGAATATTCAGCCATGATTACTACTGGTTGATTCGTAATTTCATGAGTTCAGTCTTGTGTCTTTTCTGATAGTTTATATATGATACGTGCAAGCATGTGGCCATTTCAATCTGATCTCATGTTTTATTACTTCATTATAGATGTTCTCATTTAACCCGTGGAAAATCCACGGGTTAATTAATAAACACGATCCTCTGCATAAATAGTTCTAATCTTATTAATGATTGACGGTGGTGTAACTCAACCATTGTCACGTAACTGAGGCCATGCCTGGGAAATGCACGTGCATGTTCTTGAAATGTCGGGAATAATTCGAAGTGAATTGAGGGCGGGGGGGGGGGGGAGGGGGCTGGGGGCCATCCTCAATTTATTACATAAATCCAAAAGAATTTGACATTAGCCGCGAATGTTCAATCGCATCGTCATCCATCAGATATTACGTCAGTAAAAATCGGCCTATGTTAACTCCGTCCATGGAAAACCCGCCCTACAAAAAGCACGTCGACTTGTCCTGCTAGTTAATACTAAAACTTAAATAAAATGTAAAAGGCCCAATTCTCTCTAAAACTCCCAAGATTGTGCTATAAGTGGAAGAGTGGGAGTGTCATATTCTGTAAGAGAAAAGACGCCATCTTGTTCCCTTAGGAGACGATGTTGAGCTTTACAGTGACTACTATTAACCGCACTCCACGTAACGCCCACATCACCATGCTGTTGGCATTAAGAAACAACTGCATAAGTACAGGGGAAATAATCATGAAATGCATGATGCACTGACTGTCAGTACAAAGACAAATGTCTCTGATCATGTTACTCATTTTATCATGGTTATTAATGATGGTCCTCCCCATTTTTAATCGTGACAGTTAACAGTGCACAGTCGAGGTCGATGATATCTGGGGGTTCATCAAATACTGTCTCTCTGTTATTGGGCCATAAGCAAATGATAAAATCTGCTATGCTGTTCACTTCCCATTCCATGAAAAAAGCATATTATTGATTTTCCATGTCTCATTTTATAGAAAAAGCCTTAGGCTAGTCGTGTTATTGGCTTTACGCTGTTAAATCTATTGTAAAGAGATCAAATACCCATGCACCATTAGCTGTCGTGTTCTGTTCCGGAGATTTTTAATATGGAATGAAGAATACTCCAGACGCCATTATCATATATTTAACGTTTGATCGATTTTCAGCAGTTATTTAAGAACACCAACATATGCTTCAGTCTCAGGTTTTGTCGTTGATTGCTTTAATTACAACAGCTTTTCCCTAACTACTACATGTGGTATAAGAAAACCCAGGTCAACGACACGTCTCGACTAGAGATAATTCTACTTCCGCCGTTCGCTTTAACGCTTTGTCTGATTTTAATTTTACTGAAAACTAACGAAACTTTGTTGAATGCAGAGAATATACCCAAGGATCAATCTAAAGGACTCTTAACCATTCCGAGATCAAGTTATTTCTTGATTTTTGTAACAAGCGCCACTTCTTTTCCGAACAGTTGAGCTGACCTGCGATCCAACCATCGAGTCGGTGAACTGTATCGCGGTTTGACTTCATACATTTCCTACACCTAGGTAAAATAAACCAGACGAAGGTATTTTCCGGATGTGGACAGCTATTCACTTGCCTTATTTGTATTATGTGATTTCTGATTATTCCTGACATACTCTACGAACATGTTAATACATGATGGGAATGCTCAGAAATATAATTATAAAAAAAACCCTGTGACAGAGGTAGCAACCTGAATATACTCAAGCCTTGAAAATGTTTATATTCAAACCTTGTCTTAAAAATGTGGTTGAATAACAAGTTATAAATATTATTATACGTTATAACTGAATTTTCATATGATTCATTAAATAATATGTTTGATTAATAAATTACCCACATTTTGATCCACAGATTACTGAAGGGATTATTAATAGTAAAAACTGTCCGTCATTTGCAATACTGTGTGTGTAAATTCACCGATTATCGTTCTTATTACGGCTACAAATATAAAAAGTATTGTTCTTCTCTGTATTTATGGAGGATTCCCCTGCCCTCTTAATATTATGACAGACATTTGAACATCATTCCAGTTAACATTTTTGTCATAGATGAAATTATATGTGTACGTTTGAAACTCTCGTTAGGTTGAGCTGAATACAATATTCTGGAACAGCCCTCGACACATTGCAAATGGCGGCGGTCATGAGCTGCGGGGTGGATCGTTTATTATCGGAATCGTTAGGGCTAGATTTCAGACGTTTTACCCAGCAAATAATTAAATAGACCCAAGGATTCCTAGCAACTTCGTTGGTAGGTTTAGCATTTACGTTTGTTCGGGACCCAAAATGAAGTTCACGGCAAGGATGCTTACCTTTCTACTCTGCATCAAAAAACACAGGTCCCCAGGTTCGGAAAAGGGGGCAGGGTCCAGGCGGCAAATTTTGGTCTGAACCCTGAAAAAAGGGTGTAGTGACTGAAAATGTAGGAACCCCTGGACACCCCCGCGCCCCCCCCCCACCCCCCCCCCCCCCCCCGCCGCCCCCGGATCCGCTTCTACAGTCCTGCTATATTTTAAAAGGTACTGAAGGATTCTCAGAGACAGCATAGCCTGTTCAATGAAAGAGTGCCCAGTTTGGTTGTTCTGAGCATTCGTTCAGTTTGTATGAGCCTGTATACTGTATGAGCCTGTATGACACCTTCCTGCCCATGTGTGTTTATGTTTGTACAGTCCAACCTGTCAGAACGACCACCTATGAAATGCGGGCACCTGCTTATTACGACCACTAGATATCAGTCCCTTTTGAAATTCCGTTGTATTATCTATAGACAAAACCTGGGAAATAGGACCATCTGGCTATTACGGATTACAGGCAGTTTTTTCTGACCAAAGTGACATTTTACTTAATAATTGACCTGCCTAATGCGGGCACTCTATGTGCTACTCACTGACCAGCGCTGACCGGTCGGTTGATTGACCATGCGTTAAGTTGCGGTCACTTTGCGCCCCTCTCTGTTTGTGTTATGGTGTGTGTGTGTACGGAGCACAGACTGGTTATTATTGGGAGCCTGGGCAAGGAGCCCCTGGCGGGCAACGTGCCTGGCTCACACGACCTATTAATCCACATGAATGGAGGTACCCCGAAGTCAATCTTTGACCTATGCCTCTGTGATCTGTCTTTGATCTATTCAGGGCATTACATTAAATTGCACAGATAAGTACATGTACATTTGTGTACACTCACAAAACACATGTTACATCAAGATTGTTCCCTTCTGCAAATATGTTTTTATTTATAGTCATAAAGATGGTCTAATATGTATATTTCCGTCATACATGTCAGCTAGATTTGTGCAGTTCCTAAATGTTCGGAACCTGTCAAATACGACCACCTGTCTATTACAACCACTTTGCCCAGTCCCTTGGGTGGTCGCATTAGACAGGTTCGACTGTATATGTGTGTTGATTTTCTTATTCATCAGGGGCGGAGTAAGGTTGTTGGGCGCCGGGGGGGGGGGGGGGTGTTGAGAAACACCCTCTCCCTGTTCTGAACCTCAAATAGGAAAGATAAAAAAAAATCACGCTTAATACCGAAAAAAGCGCCCAAATTTGCATCTATCGCCGTGTTTTCTTCCCCAATGCTGTGGGAGATAGTAATGTGTAAAGTCTAATGGTATTATCGGCACATTAGACCTAACAACCACAGCCCTTATCCTCCTCTTCGTAGCCTATGATTCCCTAAACGCTCCTACACAGTAGACTTTCCATGCCTATGGTTGCGAGAGCTGTTTAGAAGACCACACTACGACGTCACAAAGGTCGTTCGAGTATGACGTCACCCAAAGACGTCACAAAGATCGTTCGCGTATATATGTATGACGTCGCATTGATTGACGGCAGCAGCTGGAATTGTTATATAATAAATATCTGTTCTCCACTGCAGTGATGAATATATCGCAATCGCTGTGAAGTGTCTTCCCATTTTGAATTAATTGTCTCATATAAATACAGTGCAAGGTAAGACATTATTATTCAATCGGCAGTCGGCGGAATAACTCCTGCAACTTTTGATTTAGAACCTTTCATACTGTGACCTTTGTAAACAAATATCCTGGACAAACATGCTGACACGGGTACTGGTACAGACTACACGTGTTCTTTTGAGAGATTTGCCCAAATTATGCAAATTTCGCTCTTGTCAGATGATTGACTGTTTACATTTCCAACAGTAACTTGATTGGTTGCTCACAATCGCACTGTTCATGATAATTCATTGAATGAATATACGATTAAGGTCACATAGAGTTCCTTGTTAGGTCAATTATTTAGCTGGGCCAGGATGTGCCCCCTATCCCCCCCCCCCCCCCCTTTTTTTTAAAGTCCTCTTCCTGCCCCTGTCCCTCTATTGTTACATACAAATACAAGTTTTGGTTCTATTATCAGAAGAAAACATACTGTCGTGGGATATTTTTGTGATTGTAAACCTAAATGTCCTAAAGAATATTCTTAGTGTATTACAGTGGCGTTAGATGCCAGCAGGGTCAGTTGTTTGTTAAATATTTATATATTTGCATATATTTGCATAAAGAAAACGCTTTCTGTAAGAAATGCATCGGCATGGGCAATTTACATCAGAATTCAGTTGTTGAGTCGTCTCTGTGAGGTCTAAATTTCACAGTTTTACATTTTTACTTGAAAAATAAAAAAATTATATCTGAGCATGCATGAAAGAGACATGAGCGCCAAAATTATCTTAATGAGATATTTTCATGTGTGAGCTATCCAATAAGCGGGTTGGACGTACTAAGTGCCTAAAACAGTGCACATTAAAAAAATGATTTCAAAATTTCAATATATCATACTAAAAATGAATGAAGACTTCATCATTATACATATACTGTTATATATACCAATACCAGGTATAAAATAATATATGCTTGGGTTTGATATGAAACTAAAACAACTTTTGGGTTGACTTTAAGCTAGGACTTTTGTTAGAGATGCTTCTTTTACAGCCGATATATAATAGGTTATGTTTTTCAGTCAAGGGGAACTATACCGGTGTCACGACGGTCCGAGTTATACGTGAACCCCCTGATACCGCACCAACAGCCTTGAAGTCAAATGCGTAATTGCTCAAGATCAGTTGATTGAGCTTATTGAGCTAGTGAGTGCTAGTTCCCCAGTAATGTGACAATCATTAACTCCCCTACGCCATAACTAGACGACAACGCCACGTCTCATGGCAACAAGACGACATATCATCTGGGACATATCATCACGTGACCTGTCGTCTGCGACGTCCGGAAATGAAGTACCAGTGCTTAATAACATATTGACAAAAATATCTTAGGTATCCATGGAAACAATGCCTTATAACAGTGCAGACAATCCACAAGTGAGCTCATATTGTCTTTACTGTCTTTTATGTCAAAGAAAAATATGAAGAATGTCTGACCTATATACACTTAAAGTGGTATGCAGTTAGTACGGTACAGTGAGTGTCATGTAGGGCCACGTCGGAAATATTAATTTTTCTATTGTTCAGTAATCATTTTTTTTTGCTTGTGAATAAATACCTAGTCCTCGGCGTAAATTTTAAGTACTGGTGCTCTTATTTCAAGTAAGAATAGTTCTCATAGCGACTCTATAACGGATGCACGAGCCTATAAGTAGACACGGAACATGCGCCAACGTTTACAAAGAAAAACAGGTAACCTAAATTGGCTGGTTAAATATGGTTGGGAGTTGAAAAGCCATTAGCTGCAAAACAATTTGCAAAACTCTGGTAAGGCTGAATTCCCGCAAGTTGTCCCAGCTGAATGTGTTTGGATTATATATATGCGCTCCTTACCCCCACTTGTTTTAAACATCTGGATATCAACATAACGAACAGAATAGGCGTTTTCTTGACAGTTTATAAAATATTCTTGGGATTACTTTTAGTCAATAGACGCCGTATATCGGAATAATCCCTTAAATAATGCAATTTTCTTAATTGGTTAGGTATAATTTTATGAGGAAAAAGGCCTTTGCTATCAATTATTACAGCATAACGATATGTAAATTTACATAAGATGTGAGAATTTGTATGTTCTTGATACGGGATGTGGTAACTGTTTTTTTCCTAAATTGGGAAATTGTCTTGTAACGGGCAGAAAAAAATTAGCAGAGTTCGGTCAGAAATGACGGGTACACCTATTTAACTTAGAATAAATCACAACCACATGGGTTGTTATGCCACCCAAACGTCTCCAGCATTTAATTATCGACTTTCGGGTGGCAGGCGGCGGGGATAGATCCAGGGGAAACAGGTGGTATACCTCATGCAGCTGTTTGAGTTAGTTACCCATAACGCTACCAATGAATGTCACGGTAGATAACTTTAATAAGTAACTTTAATATTATTATTATTGTTATTAAATAAATATACTTATACAGTATCTAGTTCACTATATATTTATGGAGGGAAGTCATAATGTTCTTATGAGAAAGAGAAAGAGACAGCGAGATACCTTTAAATGCATATGGTCATATACTTATATATGTACATATTAAATATGTCAGAAATATGATGATAATGATGGAAGCATGTATGATGTGGAGCATATAAACTTACAGTATAAAAAAATTTAGTCACTGAGAAACTTGTGTGAATGGAAGAAGGAACTCCTTAGTTAACGTATATTTTATTTAGGTTCAAATAAAATCAATAAAAAGAAAAAAAAATATTAAATACTACATAGAGTACGAAATAAAGATCTTAAACATAAGGATATAGCAAACTGCTTGAAGGTTGCTAAAGACTAAGCTCATCTAAGATCATATGGCGACGAATTCCAATAACAAAGGACTAGTATAAATAAAACATGGCCTAAAACACTCTGTGGTGTGTTCTGAAATCAAATTACACACTGTAGATCTTGTTGAGTTTTCATGAGTTTCTGACAAATGACAATTCATGATTCTCGCATACCATTATAAGTTGTCTGATATAATAATAAATGCATACGAAGGGCCCTAAACTATTCATATCGCTTTGATACAGATATCGATTGTTGGTACTAAATAGTAGAACATTAGCTTATTGTAAGGGCTTTTGCATCTTTTGTATTCTGCCTTTCTCCAGCCTATCTTAGTCTATTCCACCAAACACTTCCAGCATTGCCTGTACGTAGATGAAGGGTCGTGCTATACACCATAGTGTATTCATCTCTAGGTATAAGTATTCAGAACTTAATAACTTAGTACTTATAATAATTAGCAGCAAATCAGTTATATCGTGCTATAATATACATTGAACCCCAGATATTAAATACCATCCGTTGCATAATTATGGATCGTGACCCCCCTTTCAACTTATTTCGCTCACAAGTATCCTCTTTTTTGCTTTTTTTTTCAAGAGAAACCAAGCAACCGCATACATGCACTGGAAACGCCGACTCACACCATGGTCAATAGACAAGTGATGAATTTACACTCACCATAAGTCACCATCATATTCGTCAAGCTTAGTGCTTATTATGATGTCTAGCTCTATTTGTTCACTGATCACCGTAGAACGCATATACCACCCATTATTGTCTAAAGAAATTAGCTTTAAGGCCAACCTTTCGGTTTCATTAATTTAAAATGTTTGCGCCAGCCTTTATCATGGCGGGGACACGATCTGAAACCCGTTTTTCAGATTCACTAATTTACACTTCTAGCGCCAGCCTTTATCGCGGCAAAAATTGTTAAACTGGCGTGGCGCTGCCTATCTGTGCTTCAATTGTGAAGTAATAAATTACCTATTAAGTGGTTAAAATAAAGGATTACGAGAGCACGATTGCGATTAAATTTTCAGCTTAATTCCCCGAGGTCGCAAAGGTGATTAAAATTACAGCAGGTTGAATTGGCGTGAATCGTAATTAAGCGGGACACCCCGAGGAGAGACACACCAAGAGCGCTTCACGCCCAGGTGCAGCGTCACCACGCATCATACTGTGCTTCTCATTAAAAACCTGGCTTAATTAGGAATCTGAGACTAAAGTAAGGCAGGGAGGAGATGCTGGAGAGGTTGCTCAAGTAGAAACTGATAAAACATCTCACGAGCGGAAATTAGTAACGGAGCAACAGAGCTCTTTGTCATGTGACTGCAGCTCCGCAGCAAATTACATTAATGGGTGATCACGCAGTTTCTCGTCTTTCATCACGCTCTTCTCCACGTTGTTGCCGGTTAATAAACTAATGTAACACGCGGATAGTAGGTTAACCTGATGAAAGAATAACTATCCATTCCCTGTTCTCTGGTTAAATCGTCAAGGCCTCTAGGTTTTTGCATCAGGTGATATAGAAAAATATTGTACCTAACGGAACGATCAATTTCACTGACAAACCCTTAATGTTGTGCTAAAATATGAAACTTTTCAGGTTTTAACCATAAATGTAATTACCCTGACTCATTTCCTGCTGATTTCCTTTATTTTCTAAGTACATCAAAGCGGCCATTTTGTTCCTCCAGCGATGACGTCAGACTAAGGTGGTGCCAGAACGGTGGGTGATTGAGAACAATAAGTATCACTGCATGATCACATTGCATTTACATCAACAACAATTCTGAAAACATTTGCATCATGTTACATCAGCAAGTAAGATTGTGCTTAAGTACTAGATCATTGCCTCCACCAGAACTGCGTGCGTTTATTCCCGTTCGTATATGTGTGTGTGTGTGTGTTCATAACATACCTCAGTCAGTTATGAACTGAATCTCATGGAAGTTTCAGGGCATTTCAGGAATGGGCCAAGGAAGGACTGATTAGATTTTGGTGTGGATCTGGCACGTACATGATCCGGATCCAAGAAGGTGACCAAGGAGTAGTCACAAATGTAAAGTAACTTGTACACAAATTAGCCTGGGAATATGGGCCGAACACATGAATGTCCACATGTCGGAGGCTTATGATCATTATAATGCAGATTTTATTTATAAGTACGCGTCACCGATATTAACCATTAAGAGTTTTGGTACAATGTGTGTAATGACCATATTTTCGTTTTGGTTATTTTTGGAAAGAATATTTTAAGCAAACTCATCATTGGCTCTTTTATCTTACAGAGTGTTATTTACTCTCCCTTCCCGGAAAAAAATCCATTTCGGTATATTTGCGTGCCGTGCCGATCACCGCAGGCAGAGGTTTATCCTTTATATTTCTTAGACAAATCTACCCTGTGGGGAATTAAATGTTATCCTTAAAGATAGCAGGTGTTTCACAAACTGGCGTTACCATATCATATTTTTTTTAAAATCCAATTAAGATATAGAAAATTAGATATCTCCGCATGAGGAAAAGTTTGCGTAATAAATGCATATACAGGTACTGGTAAAGATCAAAGTCATTTCATTGCAGGTTAACATCACACGTCACATATCAATGATGCTCACGTGACCTTTGATACGTTAGGCTGTTCGTTACGGAGAGAAAGCACCAGGTCACCACGCCCACCATGCAAAGTGTCATTTATGCACGGCATCGGGGGGGTTCATGCAACGTCTGCGTCATATGTTATGGATGGGTTTGAAACCTGAAGAATTCGCTCGTATTTGGAATACTTATCCTGTTGTTCCTATATGTTACCTATATATTGATACAGCGTTAATAGCTTGAGCTATATAATTTGAGAATATATTGCCACGCTTCAGACATGACTACCTTTGGTGATTTTAGCTATCTTTATTTGCACTTTCACCTTCTCAAATACATCTTGTTTACGTTTTATAATTTAACAGTGTTTACCGCAGGAGAGATGGCCAACGGCGCTCTTTGATATTAGGAAGAACCTATTCTTTTACTGTATATATATACGTACTTGTCGCAGTTACATTGGTAATTTGGGGTAAAAAGACTATTAAAATGTCATAAATATTTAAATACCCTTAAGGTATCTAAATTTCATTAATTAAAGATAAACAATAAATTCCCAACCGATTAATACGAGTTTCAAAATAAAGTGCGTTTTAACCTCGGACATTTCGGTACTAAAGACATGGAAATAGTTGCTGGTTGCTGGTTGTTGGTCCCCGGCTCTCATCAGATTGATTGTGTTACACGAATGCCCTACCCCTGGTATTACCGGGGGGACACCCTATGACGTCATGGCAACCAGGGGAGGTTCCCTTGGTATTAATGCCACCAGATGCAGATCTTTGGGGTTGACCAATGACCACAGAGCTGGCGATGCAGGGCTGGAATGACTGATACATGAGCCATGTACCATGTGCAGATGTGCGGGGGTGTCTGCCCCACCAGGCTCTGAGCCTCACTGGTCCATTTTAGCTTCTTCCGTGCAGAAGCTGAGAATATAGTGACCAGGGAAAACCTGGACAACCAGATTCTGGTTCGTATAGTTACATTTATTTTATGTTATATCAGGGGATGTATCCTTGTGTAATTCTGTAGCTCTTTCTAATAAATTATTGTGGTCATTGTTATTACCTCTCCGTCTTATAGTTTCTGTTGTATGTATGGAGGAGCATCTGCGTATATATATATATATATATATATATATATATATATATATATATATATATATATATATCTGTATACGCATACACATATAATGAAATGCCAAGAACAAAGTTTCTTACTTATGTGTTTGGACGAGCAGTTTTAAAATAGCCAAGAAATCAACCAGGCATATAGCACGCCCCTATATGTATCAGCCAGTGAGAGCTTATTTAGAGCACGCCCCCAAGCTGGACTGAGTGTAAGTGGCTTAAATTGAGCTCTAGTCAAATATATTCTGTGTGTGCGCTGAAACATATCAGGCAGTGAGAGCTTATCTTTATTTCTTTGGTGTCACGCCCTCAGCTGAACTGATACTTCAGCCTTTTTGCTGCCAGGCCAATGTCATCGGGGCGTACTGAATGTTTTCATGCCCCTGACTTAACCATGGCCTCGCAGCATTTACTGAAGAATAACAAAAATAATATAGAGATGCTCACTGTGCAGTTTGACTGCACACTACATGTTGGTAAATTGTTATTCCTGTGTGTTATTGTTTGTTTTTTTTTTTCTTTTTTCTTTAGAATTCGCAATTGTTATATGTGTCTGGTTGAATATCAGGGTTTTCTTGACCTGAAACTCCAGCTGACCCGCATTCAACAATCACATTTGTCTGAGTAACCAAATCACAGATATAAATGGTACGGGTATAGGGAATACGTGTTTCCTGGGGTTTTTTTTTTCAAATACTAGCGGTGTACCCATAATTTTGCCATGCGACCTTTGACCTCCGCATTTTAGGGTGTACGCAAAATGACAGCCATAATCAGCGGTTTCCAGAAATTGGGAAAAACAAACCTAGGTTTCAGGGTTCAATCAAGGTGCCGGCAACAAACATGAAAGTACACAGAGGACAGCGGCCAGGCGAGAATCTGGTGGAAAAGAGGCGTGTATCGGCAATGCTTGGAGTAAAACGGTTTTTCGGACCACGTTCAAATTCTTAAATTACCGTATGATACCCTGCTACTTGACAGGTAAACAAGTTAGGTATACACATTTACACATTCAAATTATAATAAATCATGCCTAAGGCGCTTGCACAATTTTTGTTTGTGTATCTTGACACTGAGCATTATCGGTGACATTCGTGAATTTCATTTGAAGGTTCAACCGGAGCAAAGCCAAGGATACAAAATAGCAATCTTCTTACATGAATAAAAAATGGATATACACATTTCAGTGACACGTATGTCTTTATTAGATCATGCACGTTTTTTTAATGCAAATTTTTAATAATGTTGAAGTAGTTTGATAAATTCCCAAGTTCCCTCTTTTTGTCCGGGTGATTGCTCATCTTTAATGTATTTTTGGGAATCAGGGTCAAATTCGTTCGAGTCAAATTTAACAAAATCCAGAAAAATACTGAAAGAAATTTCCAGATATGTTTTCATTCTTTGCAAGGGGGGGGGGGCAGTATTCCCCCTTCTCCCCGTTTTCATGCAAGTTACATTTATATCTCATGTGATTTGTATTTGGAGATATCAAGGTCAAGTACATGAGGGTCAAGGTTACGGAGTTTGAGGTCACGCGAGAGGTGCTCCTTGTTGCGCTGGCGAAGACATACTTTTGTTAGCCTCGTTCTGGCAGTGATCCTTTGTTGGCCGCGCGCTGACAGCTACTTAGAGTAAGGAGGGGCATCTGTAGACACAGTGGCCGTCTAGATGACCTCATGCCCCAGATACCAAACAGCGAAACGATTCAAGCCGAGATATATGGGAAGTTCACTGCCACTGCGCAGTGGTTATCGTTCCCAGTGCCAGTTTATCTAAAACAACAGATGCCGCATCGATCCCCGCGGTGCTGGAGCGTGGCTGCCAGGCATCTCCAACTAGTTGACTGTGGGTCTCCGAGCTCATTTTTATCCTTCAACATTTATCAGTTAATTTATCATAAGGAATAGAAGGAAATTTGTCTTGCTGTACAGTTGGGCTGAGGATTTAAAATACAATAGTGATATCGGTGGAATAACAATAGCTCAACACTGGGTAATGTTTATAAATGAAGAGTGCTGATTCAAACTGATTTAGCTTTTGTTTAGAAAACACTTATTCTCATTATTAACACTGTTTAGTGTTTAATTAGTTTATGAATCATCTATCAAATAGTCAATATGCATATAATTCTTAAACAGCAAATATTATCAGAAGTAGAATCATTTACACAGGGGTGATGCATTGTCTATCCTGTCAAGTTTTGGCAAGCGACGGGAAAGATGTCGAAACTGATCGCAAATACTAATTAAAAAGATTTTCCGCCACACCTGAAAGATAATTTTTGAACACTTTGTTAATATACCTGAACTCATTGAAGCTTCTTCAATCGAAACCCCAATCAGCTAGCCTTCAAATGTATTTTATTAAAAAAATATGTTACTGTAAATCTTGACTTCAATAAACATATGTGACAGTCCTCTGACTATCTATGAGAGATATTCGACCGTTGGTCTTGCAGTCTGAGACGGAAAACCGTCAAAAAACACTCAGAGACAGCAAATCTACGTCACTGAGTCTGCGGGCTAAATGAAAGGTATGAAAATCAGTGTGAGGACACTGGATAATTCGGCAAGAGGACAGAATCTCCATACAAAAAAAAAATAGACGCCGAACCACAAGAGCCACTGGTCCATCAGAATTTGGAACCACCAGAATCTCCGAGCCAATAGAATCTCTGAATAAACAGAATCTCCATACCACCAGAATCCCCGAAACTTCAGAATCTCCAAATCACCAGAATCTCCAAACCACCAAAATCTCCAAACCACCAGAATCTCCAAACCACCAGAATCTCCAAACCACCAGAATCTCTAGACTTCCAAAATCTCCAAACCACCAAAATCTCCAAACCACCAGAATCTCCAAACCACCAAAATCTCAAAACCACCAGAATCTCAAAACCACCAGAATCTCCAAACCACAAGAATCGCGGAATCATCAGCCATCAGAATTTTCGAACCCAAAATCTCTGAAAGTTCAGAATCTTCGAGTCACGTTCCGGACACTCTGAGCCACCAGAGTCTCATAACCACCAGCATGCCTGAACCACAGAATATTCGAACCTCTTGAATCTCTGAAAATTCAGAATATCCGAAGCACTTTTTTTTCCTAAATCCTGGATCCAACCCTGGAAAATACATCTTACCCCAGAAATATTGAACATGTGACCTGTTCCTTTGTCTAAAGTGGTTCGGAAACGCCCTTTTTTTACAGTTAGAGTAAGAACACATTAATAATCATAATGTTTGGTATACCTAACGTGTAAAACAATTCTCCATTTTTGTGTCTTCAGGGAACCCCACCATCTTTTTTTATGGTTAGTGACAGGGCTTTAGGACTTAAGTATCATTAGGCGTTATATAATCCCTGGTAAACCAAATATGTAGAAAAACATGTCCCTTTGTGGTATAACTTTCTTCAAAACTATACAACGAAAATGTACGCCATTACCCTAAACCTTGATGTATAAAAAATCCCCGTGTTACAGCATTAAAACACACACATATATATATATATATATGTGTGTGTGTGTGTATGTATGTATGTATGTATGCATAATTGAAAGTGTGCACGTCATCTAAATAAATTGTCTTTGTTCTACATTTGAGCCACCATAGCATTTGACACACTGTACATTATAAAAAGAGAAAGTCGTGATCCCCGGTCAGCAAGTCTCGATAAGGTCTGGGTGATGTTAAGAATTATCATGTGTTGCATTACATAGCAACGCAACTTCCAGGCATGGTTGCTAACTATGGATTCCTTGGCATCCTCCTGTACATAATTCCCGATGGTTAAACCGGTGTAGCGATTTCAAATTACCCACTGTTTGTTTACCGGACCACCTCAGATTACCGAATACCCGTCCTCATATAGTTGTTTTTTATTTGTTCATTAACTAATAATTACTACAATTTAATACTTCTGGACTTCTAAAATTAGAGTCACGGTTTGTATACAATTACGTTTATATATATTATAAGGCGGGGTGGGCGAAGTAAATGAGTCAATATAGATATAATTAGCAAAGAATTTCCCATTTTGCGACATTTTTTTACTTCTTTGTACAAGGGGTGCTTGTTGACCTTCTATGCATGCTGACTCTAATAAAACAAGAATCGGGAAAAAATCTAAAAACACTGTATTGCACTTGTATGCTGAACGAATCGAATTTTTCTGTGCACTTATTTTCATAAAATGCAATATATATATATATATATATATATATATATATATATATATATATGAAGGCCTCATGGTTAACAACCTGAATGAGTCGCCTTACGAATTTCTTCATACAAATTCTTCGAATTTCTTCCTTAAAACATTCTTAATAACAAACACACCATTACATTATCTAACATTACATGAAATGTTTAGTTAAAGTTTTATACACATATGTTTCCTTGGTATAATACTGCCATGCTATTTGTTTATATATGAATTTTTTCACTTACTATAAGGGCCTTGTGGAAGAACAGCATATTCTGAAAAAACCGGCATGAATAAAGACAGAGAATTGAATAAATAAATTTCATTTTACATAAATTGATTTCAGCTTTTAAAACGTATATTTTCAACGTCTAATTTGTTAATAATATCATGGGATAGAAGCATTACAAATTTATTACTTATCGGAGTAATCAAAACAGTCGCGACTAAATTAAATGCAACATTTCTTAAGATGGGGCATATGAACAACAAAAATATAATATAGTTTTAATAATACCTTTATAAATGATTTTGTTATTCTTAATGCATGTATTTTTTCTTTGAAGGGGTTGAATAAAAAACAGTCATTCTACTGAGGACTAACGGTACAGGTTCGCAATAAGAAAAGTTTCCCTAAAAATTGCGAAACCAGCCAAACATGACATCTATCCGAGTTTCCTGAAAATGTCTTGTTGTATCATTTTTTTCCGGATCAGGTGGTCTCTTTATATTGATATGAGGTTTACGTGATCCGTTATCCCTGGTCAAGTTGATATGGGCCCAGCGGTCACTATCAGTCCATGGGCCACGTCAAATGGCGAAGTTTCCGACATACGACGCTGCGATAGCCACTCCGCGAAATAAGGTCTTATTTCTCAAGATTTTTTTTGATACTATCGACAATATTCATAGGAGACAGATTGTACAGGTCCCGACACGGGAGATGCATGGCAACGGTTGAGTGTCACCACCGTCAGTTATAATAAAGATTGTAGATAGACATGTTTCCAATATGATTTGATTGTCTTAAAACCGCCCGTGACCACACCTTTAAACCGGGGGCGGTCGGATATATATATATATATATATATATATATATATATATATATATGTATATATATATATATATGTATATATATACATAAATATATATATATATATATTCAAACCTGAGTTCCAATTCGCATGAACCATGATATTCAAAGACAATGTCATTCAAATGTAAAAATTATGATTAAAACAAAGATCGATAAAGAATTGAAAGAAGGCTAATACTGACTACGAATGACACGTGACGTCATCGTGTATATAGTAGCATGACAAGTATGAAACAGAGACGTTAGATTTGTTGTCAGTTTTGAAGATTTGACCAAATACATAACACGTGAACTTTACACACACTCCCGCATGCAAGCACACACATATCGGTTATTGTAACAGGGATTATTACTGCGCTATAACTGGGGTTCTTTCCGCAGAATTTCTGTCACTGAAATAAAGACGTTAGACCACGTAACCCATGCTTGATGATGAATTTCTCTCATGAAAATTCAATAAGAATACCTCTCCCACCTCAATGCATAGTTGTTATAGAATCTATAACGTGGCTCTTTCGTGAATCATGGCACTTCTAATCGGCAGTTTATGATTACGAGGGTTACTTAAAAGTTTGTAGGTTTCATAAATACTTGGAGTTAATAACTTAAGACGTTTGAGAAATAATCGGGCCAGCGACCCGCTCCCCTCCCTTCCTAACATCAAGACCATAAACATTTAGTAATCGTCAATGAGAGGCCATTAAACAAAGCTGGCTCCTAATTTCGTTTTTTCCTCCCTCTTCCTTTGTAAAATGGAATCGATTGCGTGAAACGTTAATCCCTGTTCTATGTGACAACAACCCTTTTACTCCCGTCTTAATTACTAAAGAATGTGATTATACCACTATCTCTTTTTTTTTTCTTTTTTCTCTTTCTTCTTTACTTTCTCTCTCTGTCTCTCTGTCTCTCTGTCTGTCTCTCTCTCTCTCTTGCTTATGTTATTTACTTCTCCATCTCATTTTGGTATATTCATACATAAATATGTATGAATAAGTTCACGTTTTATTTCCTCTCTGAGAGGGAAAAAATCCTTTCATTGGAATTTGATTAGACATCTACATAATCATACTGAGCTTAGAATACTGTAACTGGTTTCATATTCCCGAGGTTATATATCCGACAATTTTTCTTCACATTCACATGTACATAACTTTTTATATCACTAACAAAAAGCTTTACTTTTATGAGGTGCTAAGCAAACATCGAAGGGGTGGAAATTTTCTTACGATAGTAGCAGATATATAAATGTATTAATATTACTTATCATATTAAATTTTTAATTACACGTGACCTAAAATTTATGCTAATATTTACGCTGTTGGCACAATATACGTGATATATCTTTGAAGCTATAGTATAAATTATGTTCACCTGTGCAAAAGTGGTGTTTTCTTCACGAGGGTTTTATTTTCGCGTTAATTACTCCGCGAATATCTCTATTTAGAAACACTCGCGAACAAAAAGTCAACTCGGTATTTTGGTGAAACCTTGAAGCTGGTTAGTATATGAGCAAATCTCTTCAGTATTTAAGATGTTCTGGATGACCATACTATATTCTTAATTCAAAAGATTTAATCACATTCTTTTTACCTGTCCGACCGCCCGGGAGAATCTCCGAGGAGGCGAATGTATTAAGTTTTCCCCATGGTCCGCTGTCTGGGTATGTCTGTTAGCAACTTTAAGGCCGTGTCACACAGCCGTTGACGCATATATTGCGCATAATGTACGCATAAAATATGAGGCATACGCGGAGATACGCCATTCATGCGCGATATACGTAATTCATTAGTTTTTCATGCGCATTTCATTCGTCGCCATGCGCAGCGAGTGGGGGCCGGGGTGGGTATACGCGGACATATGCGAAAACGGTTTTGAGCTGCACAAAATTTTCCTCTTTTTGGATTTACGCGATCTATGCGTAATTTACGTAGTTTATACGCAGTTCTTACGCAAATCATGCGTAATTCATAGGCGCATGTGCGCGATACATACGAGATTGTTACGCAAAATCGGCGATTATCACGACCGTTCTGCGTATGTCCGCGTATGTTTAACGAACCTTTCACGCATATAACACGCATGTATCGCAGATGCATCACTTATATATCGCGTATACCGTTAAGAACTACGCACATTACGTGGGAATTAACTAGAAATTTGGCTTTCCGTGGATATGCGTCTTCTTTGCGCAGTTTATTCGTATTGCATGCGTAGATTATGCGTAGTTTATGCGTCGTTCTCGCGTGATTCATCTGTAATAATTTCACGCATAACCCCCAACTTTTCTAATTTTTTCCACGTATGTCCGCGTATAAATCCAGATTTTTCAATTTTATGCGTAAATTATGCGCAATTTATGCGTCAACGGCTGTGTGACACGGCCTTTATATGAAGGCGGCCTGTTCCACCATTGTAGCTTGCTTTATTGGTTGGATCGCTGGAGTTGTCGCCTTCGACATGGGTTAAAATCTCTGATCGATCCTTTCATATTTTCCCCTTATCAAAATAACCTGATATTTAAGGTATGTGAAGGTGACATCAAAACGCCAAACCATGGGACCCTTTTAAAAGTTGGTTTGAGTAATAATATTACCTCCACCAAAGTGTGAGTCCTGGTATAAATAATTTATAAACCATGTTCTGAGGTTTGAACGATCTTTGGGGGCTGTTATGGGGTACATATGAAGGTGGACCAATCTCGCCACTGAATCTTGCTTTATTAGCGAAGCGATTGGATCCCTAGATTTGTGTGCCATTGATATTGAACCGGGGTCGACCATTCTATACATCCCCATTGTAAAACATAACCTTCCATTTAAGGTTTGTCCACGTGAAATGGGCGAAAACCGCCCATCCATAGGTCTAAGGAGCCATTCACCAAATTAACCCATGTTACTGAATCATGACACTATGCATATGCACGTAAAATTCTGACACGAAGATTCGAATAGAAGTTTGTAGGCCTCGATTTCACAAACTATTTATATTTTTAAGTTACAGGTTTTAACATTATTTGGTAAATTATTACACTATGTGACTGTAATGTTTTTATACAATGATAAAACAGTATAGAGAGGAATATTTTCATATCTTACAGAAGCTGTGCTGAATAATTTATTGAACGTTTCTGAGTATTTTACATTAAGGAATACTACTTTGCTTATTCGATAAACTGATGACAAGCTATGTACATGTACATAATTTTGTTCTTACATAAAACTGGATTCGGTAATGCACGTGCCTAGCCAAGTATAACAACTATATGTCCGGATAGAGTATTACTTGTTTAAACTGTCGGCAAGGAGAATGAGACAAGTGCTGACTCCCTGTGAAAGCATGTCGTTTTTGGTTAAAACCAGCTACAGGGTTCACTGTCGGGGCGAATAAAGGAATTTAGAATGGAGTGGGGGTGATGGCTCAAATATTGAGGCAGATTGGGGCGGGTATGACAGGGAGAAGGGGTGTCTTCCACCCACGGTGTAGACAGTTGGTGCGCTGGGGGTGCGGTTTCTGTGTTCTGTCTTCTCCGATTTTTCAGGCTGAAAAAAGGAGAGGACTAAAGCCGCTGACTATACTCATATACATGTTTATGCAAATCACTGCACGTCAGTAAGATAGTCTCAATACGCTTGCCAAAGGTTCGCGAACTTGACACGGAAGTCGGCCCGCAGTGACAATGGTACTTCTGTAAACCACTGTTATATTATGCTCTCTCAACTAATAATACAAGTCTACCCTCCTACATATAGATTTAACAATATGTTTATCTCTCTACATGCCATCCAACCTTATCATAGATCTATCTATTCATACGCGTTTTTTTATCTGTCTAATTTAGCTTCCATCTTATTATGTGTTTAACTGTTTATCCGTTTGTCTCTCTCCGCTCTGTCTGTCTGTCTGTCTGTCTGTCTGTCTGTCTGTCTCTCTCTCTCTCTCTCTCTCTCTTCGCGTACTTTGTACCTACTTATTTTCTATTTATGTGCCTATATCTGTACATCTATCAATTTCTCTCTCTCTCTTTCTCTCTCTCTCTCTCTCTCTCTCTCTCTCTATATATATATATATATATATATATATATTTATATATATATTTATATATATATAATCTTTCAATATGTGCATCTCTTATATTGTCTATCTTATTGTCTATCTCTGTTTCTCCCGCAGGTCACCTTAGAGTAAACATGTCCATGAGATTAGACCAGACCCCGCCTTATATATTCTCGATCGTATTCTTAGTGGTGACTGTCAGCGGGATTTTGAGGATTTTTATTGGCTCCTTGCGGGAGAGGTCATGACCTGACAGTTGGCCTGCTGCATCCGTTCGGGATCTAAATACTACTTAAATGTCAAGATAATCACGACCCAACTTCCACTAGCGTCAGCGTAATCATGCAGCCCTCACCGGAACCGGATATCGCTTAGTCGTCTGCTGGGAGCGTGACTCAGCGTTTGTAGCGACAGCAATTTAGAGTAGAGAGTAACTGGTTAAATACCAGGATATTTGTAACATTCCGGGCATTTCATGATATTTAAGGTCAAGTAGGCAGTCCACCTTTCACCTTCAGTTTTTAATACACGACACAATTTGTAAAGGTTACATCTCAGGCAGGGTCCCAAGATTCAATAAAACTATATTATTTCCTTTTTTGGTTGATGGGAGACCTATGAATGCATACAATAGTTTAAAGGTAATATAAAAAATGGGAAAAAAGTTCAACTTATAATACCACATAACTGTTATTGTAATAAAAAAAATTCCGTTTTTAAACTGTGGGTGGCCTGGGATGTGTTGTCAGGGGCGGATCTATGACTTAGGAAAAAAGAGGGGGAGGGGTCCAACCCAGGAGGACAAATAAAAACCCTAAAAAAGGTCCCATGGTCCGGAAAGGGGGGGGGGGGTTCTAGGTAAAAATATTTTGTCTGAAACCCTAAAAAAAGGTTGCTTCGGATGTACAGGGGGGTCCGTGCCCCCCCCCCCCCCCCCCGGATCCGCTTCTGGTTGCTGAACCTTGTGTAGACCTATACGGGTCACGATGATCATCTGGCGGGGTACTGGTGTCTACGACAACTTCTTGTTCTTTCTATGGATTATTTCTCCTCGTTCTTATCTTTCAGCAGCAGACCAAGTTCGAGTTTGTTTTCTTGTCTTATGCTATCTTGTCATGCTGTACAGTATCGTGTTGAGCCTAACAAATGGTTATTTCATCTTGAGAAAACTATAAAACACATTATTCAAATGGAAGATTGTAGATTCGGGTTTGTGTTGCTGTTTGATATAACACAACATCGTCCTGAAAAAGTCCTTAATTTAACTGAATCGCCAGTTTAAAAAAAAAATCTCTGTTTGATAGAAATCTATGGAGCCCCTAAAGTGACATACGTGATATTTTTTTTCTGGGTAAATATCGCGTTCCCTCGCGATCTTTTCGCGTTCCCTCGCGATAATTTCGCGTTCCCTCGCGTTCCCTCGCGTTCTATTCGCGTTCCCTCGCGATCTTTTCGCGTTCCCTCGCGATAATTTCGCGTTCCCTCGCGATCTTTTCGCGTTCCCTCGCGATAATTTCGCGTTCCCTCGCGATCTTTTCGCGTTCCCTCGCGATAATTTCGCGTTCCCTGGCGACCTTTTCGCGTTCCCTCGCGATAATTTCGCGGTCCCTCGCGATCTTTTCGCGTTCCCTCGCGATCTTTTCGCGTTCCCTCGCGATCTTTTCGCGTTCCCTCGCGATAATTTCGCGTCCCTCGCGATCTTTTCGCGTTCCCTCGCAATCTTTGCGCGTTCCCTCGCGATCTTTTTAGCGTTCCCTCGCGATCTTTTCGCGTTCCCTCGCGATCTTACAAAAGATCACTAGGCTGGTTCCCTGCTCCCCTATATCTAGCATGCAACATCTAGCATACAGAAAAGTGGACGCAGGAACCAGAACAACAGTTATCTGTGTCTCGTTCTGTGTCTTTAACACCACCATGCTCCACCTCTTAGATATACACTCGATGTCAGGTTAACAAAGCGATACTTGAATAAGAGAGATTAGACTTTTTGCCATGTTTCTGATATATGTTATCTGTTCCCCATTTATTCATTTTTTAGCAGACTTCTTTTTATATTTTTAGCAATTAGATTATCAAATTATTCTTTTCTATCCCTTTTTTTTATTAGCAGTCAGACCATACAACGGATCAACAATGTCAACCTGGAACAGGCCCATATCCCGATGTAATTGACAGAAATTAATAATATTTTTCACGTCAGTTATTGGTTCAGACCCATTTTAAGATGGGTCAGGCCAAATTACCAATCAACAATATCAACTTTGCACATGCCCATCTCCCTATGTTTATTTACTGATATTGGTATTATTTTATACACATCTGTTAGATATAAAATAAGACAAAAAATACAAAAAATATACACGTATTTAAATTCATTTAAATCTATTTAAAAAATAATAATAAAAATCATTTTACAAGGTATAGAACCTTTGCAGGTATATACCTTTCCACCCACCAGCTACTTTCAACACATAATACCATAAAATATACAAATTATAATACTCGTAGATGATTAACTCATATTTATTTAATCTTTTCTTTTCTTTCTTTTAATTCAAAGCGGTAGGAATGCATCGGCAGATCATGATCGCATATTGGACTGGTCCTTCTTAAGATCGGAAGATGGCGCGCGACATTTATATATATATATATATATATATATATATATATATATATATATATATATATATATATATAACAAAGGCACAATTTAAGAACTTTAATTTTAATCATACCCTGTTTGACCCCCCCCCCCCCAGCCTAAATTCTAAAATTTCTGGATCCCCAACTGGTTTAAATTTATCATTATGAAATGTTGATGTCCTAAGTTGTGCTATATAATCATAATACAAGACATGAAAAGTGCGACGCGAAAGAGACCAATTTATGCTTGGACGGACAAGGGGTGATCACTAATGCTCTGATGACCTATGGTCAACTCAGCTAAAAAAATGCATGTATTGTCCAAGAAGCATGCGGGAGGTCCAATTTGGTTTGGTCAGGTTCACTGAAATGTTTTTACTTTACCAATTAATTCTGTTTTACGTTAACGGCTAGTAAAATCTGTTACATTATCGTTTAACTTCGCATTACATTATTGGTTAGTGATAAGTTATCGGTCATTTATTTATTACTTTATCAGTTGGTTTTACATTATCAGTTGTAACAGTCTCATAATTATTTTTGGCTTTAGGCCTCATCTGTTCTTCTTCTGATACTAAACACTAGTATGCAGATATTCCAGTGTTCAGAGGGTTATTTTACCCTAGATCATTAAAATACCAACCTTGTCTCATTAATGTATTTTTTGTAAATGTGATTCTCCATTAAGAAACAGAAATATTTAACTTATTTGCCGACCCCACATCAGTGAATACAAAACCACAAGCGTGCCCTGGGAGGACCAACACATTCTTCAATTGCCCGTCGATAAACATATGAAGCATAGAACCGACCTTTAGAGAATGAGAATAAAAACTGCTTATTTTGATATCTGGGCCCTGGTTCTTGACTTTTAATTAGTACGAGCCAGATGGACATTTTACTGGATTGTTATGCCTCCTTTCCAGTTTGACATTTGCAAACTTTACTTTTGGCATTTACAATTACTCTTTTATTAAAGATTTTTTGTTGGAGGTAACCGTCACCATTTTCTTTATTTTAATCTTAACATCTGCAGAATTCCATTTCGCTTTCGGATTATGTGACACGGCATTATCGCACGCTTCTTCTGATTTTTTTCCTGGCGGTAACCAGGCCCGGTGACCACTGCATTTGCGAGCCCTGGGTGCGTAATCTATCCCATTGCTGGGTCGAACCCCCGAAGCAGGGCCGGCCAGCACGATCTTCCCATTAAGTCTATTTTAGTCTCTTACACCATCTTCAGAGATATATTACTCATTAACATTTTGTTTCATAGAATTATTTCATGCGAATTTTTAATAGAGAATCATTTGTTAACTTTTCCGCAATTTTAACTGAAGAAATCTTAGAAGGAAAGATGATAAATATATGATAAAAATGCCTGAAAATGTATGTATGTACTAAGATGACATTATTGTTATATATATTGTTATTTGTGATATACCGTGTTTCTGTAATAAAAATATAAGACCAACAACGAAGGCGTCATTTCTATATAGCAAATCTAATAATTTAAGACATTCCGATTATTTTTAGTATGTCTTAGGTTGTTTCCAGATAAATTAGATCATCTTAAACACCGGTTTGCACATATCTCCGGGTGGCCGAGGATCCATAATAATAAACAGCAGATATGTGGAGCATGAGGCATATATATATATATATATATAAATATATATATATATATATATGTATATATATATACATATAGTTTTGACAGTGGAAGTATCAATTTTCCAAGATGAACTGTGTCCAGTATCTTTAGTATTTAATAGAATCTGGCCTAATATTAATTTCATGTCAGGTAAAAGAAAAAGATATAAAATATTAATGAAAACATTTATGCCATATATATGATATATATAAATATATATGTGTGTGTTATCAGACCATTTGAGAGGTACTTATAATTACTAACAATCTTAACTCCAACATTGCTGATACACACTTTAATTACTACATTACACCCCTTTCCTAAAATCGAATAAAACTTCCTTTGTTTTTTTCATCATTTAAAAGAAGGTTATGATTGACAACATTTAGTCGGATATAATACCTCTTGCCTATAAGGCAATTCATTGTCATCAGAAATGAGTCCTAGGGTCACCGTGTCATCTGCATATTTAATCATTTACTAATCTAATCTTATACAAGCATCGTTGTGTTGACCTGACATCGAGCGTATATCTTATTGGAGCGTTGTGGTGTTAAAGACACAAGGAACGAGGTAAAGTAAACTGTTGTACTGGTTCCCGCGTCCATTTATTTGCATGTATGCCAGATATAGAGGAGCAGGGAACCAGCCTAGCCGAACAGATCGCGAGGGAACGCGAAAAGATCGCGAGGGAACGCGAAAAAGATCGCGAGGGAACGCGAAAAGATCGCGAGGGAACGCGAAAAGATCGCGAGGGAACGCGATATTATCGCGAGGGAACGCGAAAAGATCGCGAGGGAACGCGATATTATCGCGAGGGAACGCGAAAAGATCGCGAGGGAACGCGAAAAGATCGCGAGGGAACGCGATATTATCGCGAGGGAACGCGAAAAGATCGCGAGGGAACGCGAAAAGATCGCGAGGGAACGCGAAAAGATCGCGAGGAAACGCGATAATAACCCAGAAAAAAATATCACGTATGTCACTTTAGGGGCTCCATAGAAATCTGATGGTTCGGTAATATTGCCAATGGCAGCCACAAAACATGATTATTCCATCGATTTCTGATTCAGCTGGAAAGCCAATAAATTCTATATTATGCAAATTACATAGCCAGATGAAACCCATTAATACAGCAGAAACATTTATTAGAGGAGCGCTGGGTCTACGTGCCGCTCAGGGACTTATAGCTTACCATCAGTAGTCTATAAACTACACTGCTCGGGAACATTCCTGAACTGTAGCCAAATATCCAACTGTATAATGTTCCCGCAAATCATGGTCTTGTTTTGATAAACCTATTGTTGATGACAGCATCAAATGGAGGATATTCTTCCGGCATATATGTCTACTGTCACAATATAACTATGAAAAACGACCTTTTTGTTACCATCTGCAACGCGTCTACAGCCAAGTTTAAGTAACTCATATTGATTTAACCTGTTTTGTGAGTGTGATTTATGGAAGACATAAAATAAACCTTACAAAAATGAGCATTTCCAGTGAATTGCATATTCTGCTTGTATATGAACAATGAATCGATAGATATTTGCTAATAATATATCTGCCTATCCGAAATGCCAAAGAGAGCCATCTATCGCGTTCAAACTTGAAATGTATATATATATATATATATATATATATATATATATATATATATATATATATATATATATAACAATTAACCAGGGCCCTTGACAGTCGAGAGCTGGCGACCTGGGTTCCATTGCTGACGTAGTTATCAGAGTGGATTGTATAGTGGCCCGTCCAAGGACCTTGGTTTCCTCCACCCGTACACATAACCTAACGCCAGTATGCGGTCTTGGATTGTGATTCGTATTAGGTATTATATATATATATATACATGTATATATATAATTTTCCTATAGAGCATCAATATTTCGTATGAGCATCTTCCTCTGTATGCTTTGTTTTACTGAGTGTTCACCAAGTCGGTATAACAGTCAATGGCAATATACTGTTAAAGTACTTATAAATTTGATCAGCCAAATCCAAAAAAAAAAAAAATGTTTTTTTTTCTAATGAAAGACCACTTGTTATTGAAAAAGCTATTATAAAACCATGTAATTTGTACTTTATTACAGAATTTCAAATCCGGGGACCTTGAGGCAGTCAGCAGGGGTTATATTCATTTTTCTTTGTGTACATAATGTCTGTTGAAGAGTAAAAGTGTGAATAGAAAATGCAAGTGCACACATTCGGAAAAACATTCTTGATATAATATATAAAACAAACACATGAATATCAGCCGAAATGAGGACCCAGATACAGGTTTAAGCGATCTGCAAACATGTATTTAAACATTTAAACTGTTTAATTAAGCTTGCCTGCAAGAAATGTTCGATTCTATTTTTAGTAACAAAAGGGGAATTTCGATTAGCCCTAATATCTATGCTCCATGTAGGGATGGTTTATGACGTAATTCATGACGTCACCGGGATTCCTGTCCATCCCCGGTAAAGTGAGTGACCGATGGTCATTACGAGGTGATTTCCCTGGGCAGGTCGAAAACACTCGGTATTTGCGAAACAATACGGGGCCTGTGTTCAAATGTCAATTTTACACTGAATGTGTCTCGGGGGTAGGGCAAAGCCTGATGGTTAATGAGTAACACCTAGAAGCTTGGTCGGCTTCTGTGGCTCAGGGGTAAAGCACGGGGACTCAAAGTCGGGAAGAAGGGAGCTCGAATCTCAGCCGCAGCGGAGAGTTTTTTCACGACCGGCCCCAACCAGAGGTGACAGCTGTGCTGGCTTAATGGGAAGGTTGTGCCCAACGAACGTGTTTCAATCACAAAAAAGTGCAGAATTCGGGGGTTCTCGGTGGCATGACCCAGCTATGCAGACGATTATACACCAAGGGCCCGCAGGTGCAGTGGTCACCGGGCCAGGATATAACATGAGAGGAAGCGCGGGATACTTCCCCGTCACGAGTCCTAAACCGGAATAGACCTCGGCAGTTGATCATATACTTTGTTAAACTAGCATTAAAATATGGAGGCGGTTACCTCCAACAAAAATATTAAAAAACACTTCGTATCTATAATAATAAAATCTCAATAGAACCTGTAGAAAATCGAGTATTATGGCCTCTGAGTTATTTCTAGCACCGTGCATATAAAATTTGTAATCCAGAAGGCTTAAAGGGGCCTATTCCAACATCTGATTTTACTGTTTTTTATACATCTGTCACAGGGGCGTATTAAGATCTGATCCTAAACGGACTTACCTAGTCCGTCAATATATAAGCAGAGTAAGCCAGGAATCAAGTAAATTCTATAGTAAAGGTAAGTGATTATAACATAACATTAATGATAATAAAACATTCTTAATCTGATCGTGTAGATACCTACATCCTCATTCAGTAGACAATGCCACCAACAGGTCATGAACCTATCGTATTTAAAAATAAGTGTTCTCGCATAATATGAGAAGGGGGGGGGACAAGAGTCGGGGAATTCAATGACAGATGAGCCATCCAATAAAAACAATGGAAAAACGTGATGCGTATTAGTATTCTCGCCTATACACTCAGTATTTTGTCATGTACTTACGTGTATCTGCCTACCTTAGCGTACTATGTCATGTGCACTATGAACTTTAGCATTGTTTCTCTTACGGTTCAATATGATCACAACGTGTGTGATTAAAACTGTTGAAGGCATAATATGAGATGAAAAACCTCATGCCAAAAACCAACATTTTATCTTTTACGATCTTCCGGTTCTTAAATCATGTGGCCAAGTGACCTGGCATCAGATATGACGCACCAGCCTCCCTTCCACATTAACAAATTTTAGAATATTTATGACACTATTCGACCAATCATACTAAAATATTAAGCAAGGTATGATTTTTGTTTTATTCTAGTAAATTAGGCATGTGTCTTATTTCTCCATTGCAGCTTACTTTTTGGAACTGATCTGCAAATAAATGAAAATATTCACAAAGTTTAGAACGCAATCTTTTTAAGAGAGTAACTATATAAAGTAATTGTATCCTTATATCAATCATGAGCGCCATCTACCTCCTCCCTCAAGAACCCCCCCCCCTTCGGTACCCATTCTGAAAATTTAATAAAAATACCGTTCACGACTGCGTGAGTTATGTTGTGAATAAACAAACACACACACACACACGCACACACACACAAAACACGAACACGTACCCTCTTGGCTACGGCAAAAAGACTGATACCATCTATGTATTGTTCAGAACAGGAGCGCCTTTTGTCTGTATGTCCGATACGTTAGAATTTAGTTTTAGTAACAAAATGGGAAATTCGACGGTAACTGTTGCTTTTCTATACATGTATTGCGTGGTACTTGAATGTTTTTACGTGTACAGTCCTACACACGCTCTCTCTCCTTACAATTGTCATTTGTCTGAGCGGGACAGCCCAGCGGAAATTAGTCCAAGCAGAAAAAGCAAACATCCCTGGACTTACGAGCAGTCTTAACGATTAAGAGTAAAATCAAATCGGCTGTACAAGGCGGGCAGGATTTGATTTCCATTAACAGCTGAACGGGACAAGCTTAATGTCCCTGGAAACAGATACACGGCCGGAGTAAAGTTTAAAAAAATCACCATTGAGCGGGAGTCGTTTTTTATTTAACAGAAACTGTCTTCGTGGAAGAACGTGATTTTCGCATTTTTTAATGAAACTCAGAATATGACGGATACATTGAATGCTACAATTTTTTTTCTCCTTAAATGTCAAGTTAACTTTTACGAACACCTATGTAAAGCTAAATGGCAGAACAACATGCCTGGGATATCACATGACACTGTAATGTGTTTTTTCATCTCTTTCCTAGAATTCGCATGATACTAACCAGTTACTTGTGTAAAATGGAAGCTTAATGCCTCTCACAAGTTGACTCTGGGATAATGAATTAATACCATCCGTGATTTCTTTACTCTCCTGTAAGTGTAACTAAATATCATTCTGTATTTTTTATCAATTTATCCAAGTATCATTTGAACAGATGTGCCCTTTCAGGTTAATTTTTGTACTGAGTAATGATTAATCTGTGAAATAAATGATTACCTCATTGTAGATTTAACATACTGAAGTGAAGGAGTATCTAATACACCATGTATAGGCCATATCCGCATTTGGTAAACATGTAATCCTGATTTTTTACTTTGCCGGTTTACTTAAGTGAGAAAGAAGACGATTTGCGTCCCCATTTTAGTTCGTTTTTCAAAAGCTTTGTTGAATACAACATAAGCGTCGGCATCTTGACCTAGTTTACACATTGTAAGCTGCGCCATCTTGTCCCCGTATATATTGTAAGCAGAGGCATCATGTCAGGTATGATCGTGCGTTTACTAAACACCCAAAGCTGCAGCTCATTACGGGGTCTGCTTCATGTTGGTCACATGACTTCCACCATAGCATCCGCCATATTATCATAACATAAGCTCCTGGCAAGTAGAAGAATGTAAACATACGATCTATCCTTGTGTCTGCTGGGAAATATCCCAGTGCATAAGATGGCGAAGGTTATAATATGCATACGAGGACAAGATATCAGAATACGCACGATTTTATCATCCTTTTCAAGTATATTTCACCTTGGGTCTGTCTGTCTATCTGTCCCTTCATCTATGGGAACTAATGGCAGTATATGTTACCTTTCGATCTGTAAGCATGAATTGTCCGAAAAGCTGTCTGTTAATATATTGTTTTGTCGGACGGTCTTTTATTCATTGAAGTTTTCACATTAACACAGAAATCGCGATGGGTTTAACCGGTTGTTCTTTCACTTGACACTTGAATCAAATCACAATCACGACTTTATTCGTTTTCGCATGATTCGGATCTGCTAATTCATTCATGATTTTCTTGTATTTTCACTTTTATTCTTTAATAAAGCCCATGCTAAAATAATTACTAACATTAAGCTTAAAGAGTCTGTTAATGGTCAGGCAGCTCTTCCATATTCGTTCAAATGTTTAAATTAATTTATTTAGATTTTCTGTTGCAATATCTATTTTCATCTCTATTTGCTGGTTCATATGCAGGCATTTCATTAAGAACGACTTCCTGCATAAAAGCATAATGTTGCAGAAATGTTTTGAATACCACGAGTCTTTTATCATGTTTCCAGGGATCCGTTCAAAAGATTTCCCTCTAGTTCACATATCCTGCATAGAAGTAAGTCCTCAGGCAGCGAGATCTGTTTTCTATACTGATACTCGTCAATACCCTGGACTATATAATATTTACCGCACATGTCTAAACAGCGTGAATCTTCGCGGCATTTTGTTTCCCACCTGATGTCAAACACGAGAGAAAGGCAGCGGCGGCAGCATCTGGGTACAAACGGCTAGTTCACCTGTTTTTGACCGCGGGAGATAGAGCGTGCCCTTGTGCCGGTTCCCGGTGGCTTTGTGCGTCTATAAATACACAATATTTGCCCTGGGGCCAAGGTGATATCATCTGCTATATCAGCCGCCAGCCATTGCTGAAATATTAGCTCCAGGGTGATGTCTGCGTAACCAACTATGAATCGGCAGGAAGGAATGGTGGAATCAGACAATTTTCTTAACCTCAAGAATATTTAGTACCGTGGTCATACGTAAGGCCATACAGATTGTGACATTTTCATATCTGGATTGTTGCCGGACGACGGCTTGTTTTACAAATTACGATCAATCATAGGAAAAGTAATTCGACTTGAAAAAAATGTACGTCTGTGTGTTTATAAACTCTTCTGCTCTACCCTTTCTTAGCAAAACACAAGACAGAAAGTTTTGTGCATATATATATATATATATAAGTTTATAAAAATGCATCAATGCATAAATGTCACTACCCGCAGGTTTCGTGCGCACTGCGTGGCACTCATCAGGTAACTCTATATATATATATATAATCTTATTTGAATCTTATTACGTACAATATGTCTCCTGCTTTGCAGATTACAAAATGTGACAATAACAGAAATGTTCTAATCATTATTGTCAAACTAAATATCTTAATGACAGGTTATGACTTCTGGATTATTCCTTACCCTGTGCATATAAAACCTGAAATCCAGAAGTATTAATAATAACATGTCAATCTTTTCATATACCGGTAGATGCCCTTATCATCTTCAATACACAGTGCCACCAACAGGTCATGGACCTTTCTTTGATAAAATAAAAAAACATGTCTGTAAGGATTTTGGAAACCTGTGTGAAGCCATCAGCATCTGTAACTCGAAAAAAAAAACGGGGAGTAACCAGGATTTACGGAACAGGGGGTGCAACAAACCCGCTATCCAGGAGCGTATATAATTAGAATCTGGACAGTTATTCCGCAACATTACATAGAAAGTTGGAGTTGCCGGGGGCGGGGAGGGGGGCATGAGAAAAGAATATATTATCACAGCTTATCTCACCTACTGCTTACAGCTGATATCACCTTGCCTGGGGCTTTTTTTTCCTGATACAGAGATAACAGGTGGAACAAGCTGGTTTAAAACAGGAAAACAAGTCTGTACTCACAGCTTTAGAAGTTTTGATTGTTCTCCCAGTCCGTTCACAGCTTCTTCGTGGTTTAACCCCATCTGTTTACTTTACGCATGGTCAACATATTCACTGTTAGATCCTGACGGGACTATATCCCATACCGCCACTCCTCGCCAGTTGGCGCCCAAAATCGACGGTGTGCCATATCACGTGACGTTGCGGCCGACATCGCAGACGATGCAAATACTGGTCTCCAAGCAGAGGTCCATTTTTATTTAGAAACATATAGTCAATATATACTGTTTTATGGCTTGCTAAGGAGACGTTTGCCTGTGAATTATAATGTTGTTTTAAATGTACGGACATCCATGCAGTTTTGACCTTCAAGAATTTAGGGGTGTGAGAGTCAGAGTGAAAGAGCCAGCCATTTTGAAAACAATTCTTCAAAACTCGATGGGGAAACAAATTTTTCTCATTCTTGACTGTGCTTTACTGCTTAAATGTAACATGTCACTTGTAATGAAGAAGACTAACCGTCATATATATGGTTGTCTGTTTGATTTTGGTGTTCTAAAACCATTCCCTTATGAATCGATCAGCATAGTGAGAAATCTACCATCCATTTTTGTTGAGGTTCATTACAGCATACAAGCATGTCCCCTGCTGCTTGTGTGATTGACAGCGAATTCGTGCAAAGTACCATGCAGACAGGACGACTGTAACCGAAGATATGGGATTTAGACCTTGGTTTGCGCATACGAATAGTCCTTTTTGTTAATTTCCCACTCTTACTCAAATGTTAAGAATACCGACTGTGCACGAGATTGTTTCGAGAGTACGAACTTTCATTCATTTCACTACAGCTTTAGGCTGACTACTCTCGCGACTCCTAAATTACCGCTATCGGTCTGATCAGGATTCCTACTACGTCGTCCTTTACAATTTAAGTAAACTCTATCGATCAAACTTTTACATAAATCTGGAGAACGTTTAACATGGGATTGCCCGTCTTGTTCGACGATCGATTATTCATAAATCAGAGGTGAAAATTGGGACAATGTTGGAAAGGGTGATAACTAATATATCGTTATTACTATATCAAATTTTCTTTAAAAAAAGTTATGTTGCTTGGCCGGAAAGTAGTAGCAAAAAATGAAGAAGGAAAATCAAAAGACTACATTTGCCTCAAAAGGCGTCTATTTCGATATCTGTCTGTTAACTTATGATAATCCGTTGAATATTTCATAACAATAGACCAGAAAACGCCGGTCTTACCGCGCACAAGCTGGTCCTTTTGTTTATATTCATGTATTTATATCATGTGGGGGTCCTCCAAAATAATACAAATAAATTCAACAAGTCAGACTTGCCAGAATTCTGAAAAGGCTGTGTTGCACTTAGTGACCCTTCTACTTCCAAATATATACAAATTAACACCTTCAGATACACGGTTTTTCTGTTCGTAAACATTGGTGCATGTACGGTGTTTAAAAACAGCCCAGAACGGATCGGGAGGGGGGGTCCAGGGGCGCCGAACACCCCCCCCCCCCACCGATTTTCACCCGCAGCAACCTTTTTAAGGATTTTAGACGTGATTTTGCGGCCTGGACCCCCCCCCCCTTTCGGAGCTCATGACCTTTTTTTTAGGATTTTCATTAGTCCTCCTGGGTTGGACCCCCCCCCCTTTTTTTTCCTAATTCTGGATCCGCCCCTGCAGCCTGTTGATATACAAGGTCAATCACCCGTCACAGAGGTGACATGTTTTCATCAGAACCTTTCTTCGCACGAATTTTCAAATGTTCATCAATGTGTACGCAGAGAAATCACAAAAGTTAAAAAAAGAACAAGAAATCACAAAAGTTCTACAGATAAGGTAGGTGAAAAACTGTCTTCAGAAAGCCTTGGTAACACTCACAAAATAACTGTACATTCTCCGTTTGCTGTACGAGTGTGTAGTGATTTTTTTTCTTCAACTATCGAGTCTTAATTGAGATATGTATCGATTTTTTTTGTCAGAGCCATCCATAATCTTATATAACTAACACACACACACACACACACCATCACACACACACACACACATATATATATATATATATATATATTATATTACTGAAAGGGTTTAGTTGCCATTCCAGGATCAAAGTGCCCGATACATAAAAGTAAAGCTGCAATAAGTTCATAAAATGCGGCAAACGCATATACAACAACTCTCCCACAACGAAGATTCATTCAACTCAACCGCCTACATCTATATCGATGCGTTGAAAAACTCTGGATACGACGAAAGAATCAGCTAAAACAAAACGCCCCAAAACAAACATAGGAACAAGCGGAGAATGAATATTATATGGTTTACAGTGGCGTCAATTTTTCTTACAGGGTGGAGGTATGATCTTGTATATATATATATATATATATATATATATATATATATATATATATATATATATATATATATATATATACTTTTTTCAGCGTCAGTGAGTGGCATATACAACTATATTTATATATATATACTTAATCAAATTTCAAATAATTATAATGATTTAGAGAATAAGTTATTTTGTTAATTCTAAACAAGGTTTAGATATAACATTTTTTAGTAAATAGATCCAAAGTCTTTAATTCTATTTATTAAAATATTTCGTTTGCAATATTATAATATTATTCTCTGAAAAGTTGGGGGGGGGGATTATTACATTTGCCAAAAAGTGGGGGGGTATATATACCCCTCCCCCTATATTGACGCCCCTGATGGTTTAACCCACCTTTCTGTAAGAGTGTAAAAACAAATGTCAGCAAAATGTTCCTGAACCTGATAGACAAATATTTCCCATCCCGCAGCCTTCTTCACAAACTCTTCAACAGAAATACAATGAAAGTCAGCTACAGCTACCTCGAAAACATGAGCAGGATTGTCAGAATCCACAACCGAAAAGTTCTGCAACAACCATTGAACCCCCCACCCAAGCGAGCTTGCAACTGCAGGTATCAAGGGGAATGTTCACTGAACGGAAACTGCTTGATAGCCAGTGTTGTTTACAAGACCGATATAACAACCAACAACGGGACTGTCTCATACATCGGATATACAGGAAGCACTTTTAAAAGCCCTATATATGGAAACCATAAGAAATCCTTTAAATACGAACAAAATGAGAAAGAAACAGAACTATCAAAATATATTTGGAAACTCAAACGACAAGGCACCTCGCACAATATTACATGGTCCATTATCGCTAAGCCAGTCATGACAGCGATGGCTAACAGATGTACCCTATGCGAACAGGAGAAGCTAAAATCATGACTTACACAAGAACGCCACTCCTTCATAAACGAAGTGAATTCCTTAACACTTGCAGGCACCGTACCGTGAAAAGCAGCCAACCGTAAATAATCTCACACACGCGCCCAAACATGAGCAAACACAAACCAACACACCTCAGTCACCTAATGAGTGCCATGAAGTAAGCGCGAAACCTGCGGGTAGTGACAGTGATGCATTGATGTATTTTATGTATATATATATATATATATATATATATATATATATATATATATATATATATATATAAAACCCAATTAATCAAGCTATCCATTCTCTACATGTATTTATTGTGATAAAGTACAAGCCTTTATATTACCCCAAGCCATCATCTAAAGATTTTCTTTTACGTATGTTTAAAATTCGTTCTCATTTTCCTAGTTTGTGAGTCAGGTTTTAAAAATAAATGTCGGATTTACAACAGTAAATACATGCACAGGTTAGATTTACCTATGGGCAACCCAAGTTTCTAACCGAAATGTTTCTTTTTTTTTAATTCTCTTAAAGATTTTTTTATGGAGGTAGCAGCCTTCAATTTTTTAATGTACGATTCATCTGCAGAGTTCAATTTCGGTTTCGGACTACATGATAGCGGGTTACAAGCGACAGTCAGCGTACCACTCCAGGGTGTGTGTCGTCTACATTGCTGATTCATAACACCGAGGAACCCTCAAAATGCGCACTTGTTTGTGAGGGAATCACGACTATTGGGCACGGTCTCCCCATAAAACCTGCAGAGCACTTATACCCTGCCATGGGTGGGTGAACGATCTCCCGGCTTTGCGTCCTGTATTCAACCCCCAGACCCCGGAGCCGAAAGTTTTCGTTGAGTCAGCTCAGTCATACAACATTTCATTATTAACCTTTGGTCTCTTATATGAAGTAAAACATAAACCACTGTTTTAGTATAAAGCAAGAGCCCCTCCGTCCTATTATAGGGAAACACTAACGTTATATCTTAATGTTTGCTGACATATAATCGATTAGGAATTGTATTTACAGTTTGACAGATTTATAACTGTTAAATGTGAATGGTTTACTGAAGCGGTGTCTGCCTGTGTGTGCTTTATAGACAATAAATATAATATTGACGTTGTTACTATTATATGAAGTGAACAATTGACAAGTAATCGAAATATAGAAAGCAATATATATAGCATAGCTGATCTCTTGACAAATATCTTATGATAAAAGCATTTTGGGAAGATGTACATTATACATAAAGCAGGAGAACGCAGTGCAGGGGCAACTTTGACGAGTCATCCATGAAACTAAACAAGCCGAGCGAACGGGAAAGGCATTTATATCGAACAAACTCCAAAAGAAACCCAGGGGAGAAATTTTCTCGAAAACAAATGAGGCTTTAACTACCTTTGAAACCGCAATGACGGACGCGGAAGAGCGACTTAATGCAAAACCCGCAGTACCCCGAGACGTTAAGGTTGGGTTTTATCTGACGGTTAAACTGATTGCAGACGAACGGCAGTGGCGCTCAGGCAGGCAAGCGAGAATATCCTCTTTGTTATAAAGGCGGAAGAGCTTTGAATTTGCCGTGTTTCCTTCTAATTCTCCGCGGATTGTAATATTGAGTGATAAATGAAAAACATCGCTGCAGGTCTGAGTTTGTTTTCACGTTTTTCTTTGCCTGGTTTGTTTTTTCACCATTTGTTTTTGAGGGGTATATTTCGCTTGTAACTATATACGCCACCAAGTAAAAGAAGACACAAAGAAACTAGACGTCAGGCAATTCCCAAATGCAAAGATTGCACAAACATTAATTTTATAGGGGACCAGGTCGCCTATAGTTTTCCTGCCTCAGTATGGCGACTTTGAATCAAAGGTCACCTTATGGTCAACAGTGCATCAAAATATTTAATGACGGCGGTGGCACGCAATTCCTTTGTGGTCACGCCTAAGAAATGTCCGTTTGTGGTTATGTGGTGTCGAGAACGAAGCCAAGTGTGTTCTAAGGAGGGTCAATTTTCATACTTTACTTTTTTCTCAAACTCCCCCCCCCCCCCCCCCCATTCCTCAAGAATTTGACATTATTTTGGGTAGGGTTTATTGCAGTACCATCGGTCAGAAACCAGGCCAACTGTGTGTATCAAGCGGTTTAATGGTAATATGTCAGTATGTTATGATAACCGGTTTATGAAAAATATTAATGGTGCACAAATATCTTACAAATCTTAAATGACAAAGAAAATGAATAGAATGTTATTATTGTTAGCATACTCAAGCGCTTACCCTCTATTCGCCTATAAGCAACCATACAAAATTTCCATTTTAAAGGGTGCCATTGGGGTTGAGCGTTATAAGAACATGATTTTCCGACTGGGGAAACGTCTCGTTGGTCTGAAATGTAAGGAATCTACTGTGACACTGTAATCATTATGTGGAATCAGGAAAAAAAAAATCTCGTGGGCCTTAAATTTCAATATTTCTTAAAACCTTTATCAGTAATTATAGATATATGCTTGTATGTTTTAGAGTCCACATAAATATAATATTCATGTTTTATCATTCTTAGCCCTGGTATTATGCATGTATTGTATTGATATTTTAGTTGATAACGGTTTTTTTATTTGTAAACAGTAAAGGGCACCAAGGTAGTCAAGCTTGATTTTAGCTAATTGGTTGATTATCTTGTATAAATATGATATCAATAAAACAGTAAAAATTAATAAACTTGTGAACTTGCGCGAGACTCTCCCCAGATGGCAAGCTCATTTGCACTTGTGTACACTCCTGCAAGAGAGGTTCTAGAATGAAATATTGGCGGATACCATTATATTGTTAGAAGAAAACGCTATATGTAATGTATATTTAACGTACATTGCATGTGAATACGTCCCTTTAAGGAGGTCACAGTATGGAGAAACACCAGATTTATGTTCCGTGAATTTGAGTTTGTTTGGTGTTTAAAAAAACCGTATAACTGACTTTAGAGTAACATTCCCTCAAAGCTATTTAGCTTCGTTTTTACCTATTTTAATACTATCAGTTAGGGTGTTATTGTTTTTACTCTATAACTGTTTTGGAACGAAAGCATTGGTACTTGATATATGCGCAATACATATTTTCGGACATTGAGCCTTGTTTTATGTCGATTCGTCTAAAATCAATGCTTTCAACTAATATCTTTCTAAAATTTGTGGAAATGGATTATCAAATATTTCAAAATCTTAACCTTCATGCTCAACTCATGTTAATGAAAACCCACGAATACACCTCAATTAATAATACACTGGCATATTTATATAAAAAAAACACCACGGACATTTTTTAATCTAAAAAGGCTGACATATTAATATACACAATGGAATAGTTATGGATTCAAAATAGACTGGCTTCTACTAATTACCCCAATTATATTCCTGAATTAAAATCTTTCTGGCAAATTAATGGAAGAACCCACAAACAATTCTGAAATAAAAACGGAATTGCATTTTCATAATAAAAACAGGAAAAATTCTGCATTCCAAGGCATATTAATTAAAAGCAACTCTTTAATTAATTTCACCATCTTGCGTGTAATAATTTTTTATCACATCAAACTTGGCATTTTGACTGTGTTGCTAGCTCGGCTGTTGATCTTTTAATGACATATACAATATTTTATTTTTCCAACATTTGATTCTTTATATAATATATTTACTGATGTTGCACAAAATAATACTAGTATTTGTTATTTTACATGGTCGTTTTAGATACAGTACTTCTGATGCAAAATTCAAGGATAGTTTTAATACTACAGCAATGTATCGATTGAATTAACGGAATAGGGTTGCCAACAACTATGGGTAAACAATACCTGTCCATAAAACATACATAGTTTCTTACCAGGCCCATGAACAGGGCCGCGGGTTACATCAAACACGAGCACATGTTACCCTAGACGGCACAAAAGGAGGTTTTGTTAGCAGGACTCCAGTTCAATATCCCTGAGTGAATTTAAAGGAACCTCATTTTACTTTTTCCAGGCATTTCTTTTTCTTTCCATTGTGGATATATTTGATCTGGTGGAATGTAAGACAATGGGAGGTCTGTTTCGCCGCTTTCTGAGTCCTTTTAATCAGATTAAAGTATTTTTGTGTGCTCTTTCCGGGTGAGTTTTGAAAGACGGGGCCTCCAGCTGGATTTCAGTTTCAGTTAACCACGCCATTTGTCTCACATCCCCACAAACTCCAGCACAGGGTTAAGATCTATTGTTGCTTATAAATAGAACCAGCTGAATAAGATGGATTTAAGCATGCTAGACTTTACCCGTGGTCCATTTTCTGGCCCACTTGGATAAGATTTGATCCGCGATTCCTTGGCCCTCACTTGTTTTATCGACACGCGATAATGGACATTCGAGTTATTTAGTCGAGGTTATCCTGTTTCCTAAAGTTGATATGACTCCCAAAAATAGGAGTGTATAATCATATTGGTTTTTTTTCCTCTCGTTAATTGACAACGCAGAATGGCGTTTTTTAGCTGACAGTGTATTTATCATATTTATGGTACTCAGCACTCCAATTATCCAATCAACGCCTGTTACTGTCCCTGTTACATTATTCTTTAGTCAATATATCATGACAAAAATAGACTTTTCTCTCAGATATTAAGTTAATTCTTTCAATCAAAGTCAGTGCAAGGTATAGCGGTTGTTGAGTTATAAATAACTGTCGGAATACCTTTTTTATTTGTTGACAGGTAATTAAAAAATCCACTTTGTAGATAACCATCGCCAGAAACCGATGGCCGCCCCTTGTTGGAACCGACTATTTTGTCATTAACAATTCCTACGCACATTAGCTCGGTTTCGGCGTAAAAGCGTGCAGTGCAATTTCTGCTGGATTACGGGCTGCACACGGGTTCTTATTGTGATAAACGATAACAGCAATTTAATACGATGCACTTTATTCAGCCATGACCCATTTTCCAATAATGCCATAAAGACATGTTAAAGCATGTGAGTGTTTAACATACCATTAGGTGGCAGCACCGTTGAGTACATGTACAAATATAAAGAAATATCACTGCAGTGCATGCGCACTAGATCAAGCAGACGTTTATCCTTGACATCACAAAGTTAAACTGTATGTGTGGAGAAAGACGCCACACAATTATTAAGAATGAAATTCTAGCCGTTCACAAGATCCCGAGAATGCGGCATAAACAAATATAACACGGAAGATGGCTTAACTCCGACCTTGCTTGAAAATCTTAGGACACCATATATCGCAGAGTTCGTTTCCGCAGCCGTAAATCACGTGATATTAGTCGAGTGGAAGATAAAGTTGAAAGAAGCTGTGAGTTACTTCAAGTCAAGAAAACGTATTCAAAACCTTATTATGTTATCATATGACACATTTGCTTAATCAAATTTATTTTTATTGGTTTTCTATAAAATGAAACCATATCCACACAGAAAACCATTTAATCTTTCTATTTTATACCAAAAATAATGAGGTGATGTGATTTATTAGAGAGCTGTCGATACTTATATTAATTCTTTCAACTCGGCGGCGACGCACGGATATGCCCCCCCCCCCCCCCCCCCAATGAAAGTATTCTAGACCTCAAAAACGCTTAGTATCTCTGACACTGACAGCACCAAAGTTTCGGGAAATTATATAAACTAGCCATCAGGTATTGCTAGATTTAAGAAATACGTCGGTGACATCACACTCTGCAGCAGCCAACCACTTGAGCAATTTTCTGTATATATTTATACAGAAAAATGCGGCCCTCGGACAGACTTATAGTTTTAAAACTGGAACTGGACGCTAATATGAGTCCTTTTTTTCATATGGCCGTACAGTGGCTCAGTCTGCACCGCTTGTGTGTCCACAGCAGTTTCGCAAGCCCTTTCCGCGAGGTTATGTTTACCCGAGTAATTTCTTAGTAATTTGGTCATGCGAAAAAAAGCTTTCGTTATTAAAAATATCACAGCATGAATATATGTAAGTTTACCTTAGATGCAAAAATTCCAAGTTCTTGAAACGGGACGTAGTAATGATTTTTTTTTCTTCTCAAAATTTGGAAAATAACAGCTTGCGAGATAACAGAGTACGGTAAGAACTGTGCGTAAATCTGCTTAAATGTTTGGTTGGAATACTGCTGTTAATGTTTGGATGGGTTAAGGTGGTTTGTCTCTTCCAACGAGAAAGGATAAAACACAGGAATTCTCCAAAGTTTGAACATTTTCACAAGAACTACAAAGATTATTTTCAACAGCTGATCATGCCTAGTAAAGGACCCATAAATCCACATTTACACTTTATGGCCCTTTGTCGCATACTATACAATGTTTCCTTGAAACTTAGGTGATGGCGGTTACTGTTTGTATGACCAGTGAATGGCACTGCTCTACCAGGAGGCCGGATTTAGACAGCATATATATGGCGCCAACTTATACGCGCGGAATAATAGACTGGCATGATTTAGCTAGGCCGCACACAAAAATAATTTTTCTACCGATTCACCGCCAGTGAATTATTTTTTCTTTTTTTTTTGTTTGCATATGACATCCAGTTCTTTGGTTATCATGATGTCGCTAGTTGATGCTCATTTCTGGATACTTCAACAGAATTTTTAAAAGTACAGGAAATACAAGTACGGATTAATTCTTACAATGATTTAATGCATCGTTAAAAAAATGTAAACCAAGTTTTAGTATATTTCTTGCAATCTTGCAAAATCCCACTTGTTGTGTTTCGACCCATTAGTAAATTATTTCTTTTTAAATCACATCATGTTTTATGGTCATTAAGTCCGGGAAACAATTATTTTTCATGTGGCCTGATTGATTAGGTATTGTATGTCACTGGGACTCCCGGTAAGCGTGAAGCGTATGCTATCTCATGCATATAATTACATCCAGATCTTCCGTGGGACGGATAACTGACATTGCAGCCGTCCTTTAGATGATTAAGGGAGGCTTACGTTGCGCGACAATATACCACCGGATCAGCATTGTTCTATACCCATTACCTAACCTGACAGACACTGGAAGGCAGCAGTGATAAGGGGATCTTCATGGAAACTGCCACACAAGCTCAGCATTGCTATATATCACCGCATAAAGAATCAGAATAAGGAGACCTGTTTATAAATGTGTTATCTGGAGAGACCTACTGTTTCATATTTCAGAATTAAAAAACAACCGCTCCTGATAGAAAACTAGGCCTCCGTGGTTCCACTGTCTCAGGACTTCCCCTGGACAATCAATGGCTGCCATCTTAAACTGTTCACTATAATGTGTTCAATTGTGTGTCTGTGTGTGTGTGTGTGTGTGTGTGTGTCGACAAATTTGTGCTGTATTTCTACAGGTGTGTGGCACTGTTGATACAAAGGTTCAAATTTAGAAACATAAAGAATATAAATTTATTTTAAATATCTGAAGTATTTCACGGTGAAAATGTTCATGAGAAAGTACACAATACTAAAATATTGCCAAAACACTTTGTATTTACTGTAAATATGAATATGTTCTGCTGTTTCTATATCAAAACCAACCTGTGGATCTCAGGCGTAATTTTTATCTCGTCCAGCCATTTTTTTTTTTTTTTTTTTTTTTATGGAAAATGAGGTCAACATCTTGAAACTACCCGATATGTAATTATTAAATACTATCAAGATACCATAAATGTCGACATCACGGTTTGAGTATAAATGGCGGCCCCCTTGAGCAGTTTTGAGAAACGGGGATAAATAAACCTGGCAGGTTTCGATAAAGGCGCGGGTATACGACACGAAAGTACTCCGAGGACATCGCCCAGGCGAGAATCTGGCAGCGGAGAGAGTACAAAATGTTTAAAATGGCATTACGTCTTTTTGGGCCACGCCAAAGTCTCAAACTAAATAAGATTCCATGCATTTGCCAATAAGTTTTAATATAATAGCATATTATATTCAGATATGCATGTACCAGAATACAAAAATGAAATACTAATAAATAAAGATGGATATTTAAAGGTAAGTATGTAAAATCATTAAATACACTGATACATATGTTTATATGTAATTTATTGCTACTTCTCTATCATGTGAACCTATATTAAATTCTATCTTCTATTCTATTTCTGTAATGCTTTATGAGTAATGCATTTCTTTTGTTTTATACGACTTTCTTCCTTTGATCCACCACCGGTTTTAATACCATCTTGTTTTCGACTAAGCCATATAAACTGTGACAGGGATACTTATTCAGTCATTTTCTTTATTTAGTCTAAATACCCTCAGACAGACGTATCTAAGTAAATACATTCCGTCAAATTTTCCGCAGTCCGGTGGTCGATCCGGGCATTGATTCACCTCTTCAGCTGCTCCCGGGCGACCTCTGGGTCGGCTGGGCTTGTCAATATCACATAAAAGATGCAGTAAAACGATGGTCCATGGGATGAAACGGCTCTCCAAACAATGTTTTATCCCATTTACTTTATTACAATTCTCTGTACTCAATAAACCTGGCAGACACTCGGAAGGAATCCTCTGTTATTTTTCTGCCACCGGGCTCCACTGGCCATGTATAGGTCATTAGATAATGCACCTCTATGTTAATCATCGACCAGGGAACGCTTTGTTGCGCCCTTTAAGCCTTTTAGCAAAATTAAATTTACCCTGTGTTGGTCATGCTTGTTTAACAGTCAATTTGTACACGCTGACGATAAACCGGCGTGTTATATACATAATGGATCATTAATTGAGGTTATCCATGGGGCCGAGATATGATGAAACCATGAGACTGGCTCCATCACGAAGTCATGCCGGATGGTTAAGCGTGTTTATGCTGAATAATCGCTTAACATTACGTGGGAGGGTGAACTCCTCAGGGAAGAAAGGGAGTACACAGCACCATCTGTCGGACAAAAACCAAATCACCAAGCCCACACGCCACTTTAGCCAGATTCACCCAAGTTCAGTGTACTTCTACACACATTATCCCCCAGGTAATCACGGCGCTATAAACCGTATCAAACCGTTGTTGTCAATCAACACACGGTAAAAATAATAATCGGCTACGGCTATAATAATTAGCTTACTCTACGTTGTTTTAAGGTTTCACCACGACTGCATTCAGACAGAGACCAGTAACGGTAAGGACAATTCTACGGAAAAGAGGTCGAAGGCTGTGATACACCGGAAAAGTGCCTCTGGGTACTACGTTAAAAATATCGAGCATCAAGATTTTCTACAGTTTGTCAAGATTGCTGATATGATTCGTCCCATGAAGTTCTAAAGAACACGAAGAAGAAGAAGAAGTACACGAAGAAAGAGAAGAATAAAATTATGGTGATAATGATGATGAAGATGATGATGAAGAACAGGAAGAAGAAGAAAAGAACGGCCATGCACCCTCCTGTCGAAAGAGCAGGCTGACCTGGTTGTTGGAATGAGGTCGGGTCATGCTTGGCTGCCTTCCTGCTTTCCTTAATTTCTTTTGTAGCATTTTGTTGCATCACCGGCATGTTGAAGAGACCTGACAAGCGCATATTGAAACGAAAGAGCCACGGAACTCCATGACGACAGCATCACACCCCTGTCGCTTCCGCCACATCCCCTAATACCTCCGTTATCAGTCCGTCGTGGTCCGTACTGAACTCTCATGAATATTAGTCATTTCGTGAATTTTCACGAGAAAGTTGCGGAGACCCACGAAAGTTTTAATCGTGTAAAACTAACTTGGCAACCTCAGGACCGTCTTGAATAATCCCTATCGATACGGTTTGCCGTGGGACTCGCCTCGATTTCGAGCACTCTAAGCGTTGGACAACTTTATATTTTACTTGGATTAAAAGCATCGCCTAAATCTCCTAATCTTGCTGGAGGTCTTTTCTCTTTTTTTCGGTGGTTGTGGTGGCGCGGGGGGGGGGGGGGGGGGGTGGCAATCTGCAATGATCCCATTCTACCTGCGACGCTTTCCATTTCAAGTTCAAATTTATGTTATAGTTATCTGTTGTCTTTGCCTCGTTCTCAACATGAAATCACATATTGCCCGCCGTCATTGCCTGTCTCTCATTATGTCATCACGTGCAGTCTGCGGTCATTGCCTCTTTAATTCACATCCTGAAGTCACCTGTTGCCGCAGCCACTGCCTCGTTCTCATCATGTCATAACGTGCAGCACGCTTATATTGTCTTGTTTTCATTTGGGTCAGTTTCTTCAATCTTCTTCAAAGGTAGTGTGGGAATGGGGGGGGGGGGGGGGAAGGGGGGGGGGGGGGGGGGCTAGGAGAGATTTCACAGTAGGGACAGCCTTTTATGAACACACAGACACACACACCCAGCCACACAAGCCCACACACACACGCATAAATATATATGACACATTTTATTTATATAAAAATTAAGTGTAAGGTTTTTGAAAATAGGGCTTTTCTTTTAGAAAATAACTCGGTTTCGAAATACATGTTTCATAGTAAACTCATTAATGGAACCAAAGTCTATAATATTAACTATTAATATATTTCTTTTCCAATATATAAGTTTTATTAGGTGATTACATTGCCCCCCCCCCCCCCCTCCTTAATGTAGCCCGCTGCCTTTGCCTCGTTCTCAAAATTTAATCACGCGTAGCCAGCGGGCATTGCCTCGTTCTCATCATGAAAATCACACGTGACCATGTAGCCACGAATAAACCAAATGTGCCAACTTTAATATTCAAAATTCACGATTGATATGCATACAAAGAGTAAACATAACCTAGAGAAAAGAAAATATTTACAGTTCGAAAAGTTGAATAGCACAGTTTCTTAAATCCAAAACAAAGAATCCATAAAATGTAGCATTAATGCTAGACTCAAAACAGATAGCATCACCATTCGTCTGTAACCCATAGATCAAATAACACCGGAAAAGGGACAGTCAGATTGATAATTCTTAAATAAAGGACACAAACTATCGGCTTTGGCTTCCGACGATCCTAACAGTTCTTTCCGCCGGGAATTCAAATGAGAAACATGAGCCAACGAATAGCAGTGATCCTAGACTGATAAGGTAGTGTAATAAATGGATTTGTCAGATATATTTTCTGTATCAGTCTTATTTCATTTTCTCGCTAGCGATTTGTCAAGGTCTCCCCATTCACTTCATAGCAGCAGATCACGTAGTTTATAAATGAGTCTGACATACTGCACTTGATAATATGTTAAGGTTGCAATCTTTTATATATATATATATTTTTTTATATATGTATATATATATATATATATATATATATATATATATATATATATATATACAGAAAGGCAACTCATATCCAGATCATACGACCATATGACTGTATCCTTCATCACTCGTTCTCTAAAATGCTTAAAAAAATAAAATTATGCGTAAAATTACATAGTTTATTCTATGCTGTGAAAGAAATTTTATTACGCCATTCTTTGTTACTGTTTTTCCAAAATTTTAATTTCTTTTCTTTCGACAAAATTTGAAAAATGCATCAGACCAAGACACCAGTCAGCCAAGGAAATAAATGTTTCAAATGAGCCGACGTGATTGTAATAAAGTTAACGTCAAGTAAACATTTACTGCACTGCTGTCTGCTGCAAATACACTGTCAGAGACATTTATCAGTCTTAGTAGTCGAAGAAGATACCGACTTCGGGTCTCGCTATCGTCTGCTTATAAAACCGTAAATTACCCTTAAAATCACCGGAGAATACCGTTTTCGGGTCTCACTATCATCTGCTTATAAAACCGTAAATTAACCTTAAAATCATCGGAGAAGATACTGTTTTCGGGTTTCACTATCGTCTGCCTATATTACCGTAAATCTTCCTAAAAATCTCGCTGCAACTGAACTTTACCTTAATGTCCTTATAATGTATACCAATATATTATTTGAACTGTCATACTATTTCATATTAGATCTTATGTAACTGTATGGAGTCGTGTTTGCTCCTCTCAAGGGTTTAAAGTGTAAACTCGTGCTACATATCCGGATACATATATTAGTCTCGGTTCTAGGAGAACATACTCTCACTATCGTCTGCCATAATAACCATAAATAACCCTTAAAATCTCCTGGGATCACATCGTCTTCTTCTCTTACTACCGTCTGCTTATTTTACAGTAAATTATACTCATAATCTCATTGTAACTTACCTGTTGCCCTTATGTTCTAAAATGTATATACAGTTAGAATTGTCTTAATATTCTTTATCAAATATGATGTAATTGTATGAAATTTGTAATTGTATTAAAGACTTGTGAAGTGCAGTAAAATCTAGTTCTCGAGAACTAAGTTAAAGGCGTGGGCATCATACTGGCCCAGCCAACATGATTTAACAATTCTAAGCCAGAGAACTGATTATATAGTTTGGAACAAGATTAGAAAAAAAACTTATGTACGTCATGATTTCAATACATGGATGCTAGCATACCGACTGGTTTATTTGGCAGCGAGGCAGTAGCCAACTGTCGGGACTTAGCTCGGGGGTGTTTTCCCGTGACTTAGCAATATCGGGGGCGTTTCACTGGATTTCACTGCAGATATAAAGATTAATTCAATCATCGCTATTCTAGATCAAAACCGTGACGTACTAATGTGCAAATTAAAGGTCACGCCATGCCTTGCAACCACCTTGTGACGTACAGATATGCAAATATCAGGGATTAACCACATTCACTGGAGAGACTGTTAACATGATCAACTTATTAAGTTCCTGCCTTAATGATGTCCATTCTACGCTACCCACGCAGCGGTTTTATTGCAGTCGTCCCGTGTCTTCTTTTCCTGTGATAGGAATTACACTGGGACACCAACTCTTGTTTTTTCTGATTCTTGGGCACGTGTAAAACCGGTGATATAAGACCAACGAGAGCCACTATGGGTGTTGCATATTCAAAGTTTAGAGCTGGATGCACAATGCGATACCACAGTCTTATTGGTCTGATTACACTTCTTTGCTCTGTGCTCATCCTGGTGGTCGAACACAGAGAATCTTGCTATTCAATGCAGCGGTTACAGGAAAGGAGGTCTGGCACGGCGGCAGTGGGGAACAAGCGTCCATCAAGGCGTTAGGTTTGGTCCTTCTTTGCATATTTTAGTGACAAAGTAATCACTTGAGGCCTGTAGCAGGTCTAGGTGTGCATCTTCGAAATCACATCGGCACATGTTAGGTGAGGACCGAAGGAACTGTTCGCTGTAGCTTAATGTTCGACTGACAAGAGTTTACATTGCCTGTGGCAGCCCGGTTGCCTATGCTCATCAGATTTAAAACAAAATTATCTTTAAGCATGCACAGACGCATCGGTTAACCCACACAGAGCATAAAAGATGGCACGTTAAACTTAAATAAATGCTCATATAAGCAAATTATACACTCAACAGCGCTAGAGTTTTTCATATACATATATATTCTCGTGGGATATGCAATGCCTATATACATCAATATTTTACTCTTTCTGAATAACCTATGCCTGGTTTCATATGTAATTGTTACAGTCAAAGTGTAATATCAGTCAATTTGTAAAAATGACTGAAAATTTTACAAATTGGCTGAAAAATCAGTCGGTTAATTTGAAACATGGAATGAAATGTAAAAAGAACAGAGATATTATTGTAAAAAATTAAAATGATTTTTTTCTTTTATTTGACTTATCTAACTATCACAACTAAAAGAATGTAGACGCCAAACTCATTAAAACTAACAAACGCATTTGTAAATCAACCAAGGATAATAATTGTACTTGGTATTTAACGGTGGTTCTCCGGCACAGCTCTTCATCATGCATTTCCCAGTTTATTAAAATCTAAATGTGCAAAAAAGTACATTTAACAACATTTTCTTTTCTAAAATAATTATAGATGTAGACATATCAGATAAAACACAGTGTGCATATTTTATAATGTTATAACCGTATGGATATTTTAACTATTTGACTGTGGTTACACCTCCTCAGTCTTATTATGTAATCTCCTACATAAATAGCTTAAGACAGAAGAAACAGGCATAAAGTTAACTCAGAAGAATCAGTTCATCACAAACGCAGTTACATGGAAGCCTGAATCTCTCAAAAGTTCCAGCTGCCGAGGGACATAACAAAAACTGTTTACCGAGATTGTGTTGTAAGCCAATCAATGCTACTGATTTTTTTCTTCGTAGATATATACATGATATATTAAACTTTCAGGAAATTGGGAAAAAAAATCGTCCCTGTTCTGATATTAAATACATGTATGACTATGATCGACGTCACCTGATGCTTGCTTATGCTCGACGACTGTACACTTATAACTAAACAAAGCCTACACCGACGAATCCATTATGATACCAGTATTCAGGCAACCTAGTTCTAATGATATGAAAAGAACGCTGATAGATAAACACTGGCAAAATTACACTCTCTAATAATAAAAATGGAAATTGTCAGATATTCAATTATATATATATTATATATATATATATATATATATATATATACACGGTTACAAAATACCCACAATGACTGTCAAGGGTTGAACCTGGAGGGTAGGCTCCTCGCTGTTTAATGTATAGATATAATGCACTTTTTCATGTGTGGTGTTAAAAATTAGCATTTTTACATATCAAAAGATGAATTCTGGTTTCCTTCTTATAACTCTAATATACACTAACGATTTAGATGTCTTCTGTGGAGAATTCTTTGCATGTAACAGCCATAATATCTTAACAACATTCACCATGGTGAATTTAACTCCTGATAAGAAACAAGCAATAGAGGACAGACGTCCAAGAGATTTCCAATATAATGCTCTGAGAGTCATAATTACCCCATTCAGTTGCAAATATTTAAAGGTATAGAGCAATATCATAGCAGCAAGCCGTCAATGAATGAGGAATATAATTATTTCTGGTGCCCTTAATGCAGCTATACGCCCGTCTGTTAGGTGGTATTTATTGTTGACCCTCGTCAACTAGGTGCGACGCTCGTCATCTAGGTGCTGACACTCGTCATCTAGGTGCTGACACTCATCATTTAGATGCTGACACTTGTCAACTAGGTGCTGACACTCGTCATCTCGGTGCTGACACTCGCCATCTCGGTGCTGACACGCGTCATCTAGGTGCTGATGATCGTCATCTCGGTGCTGACACTCGTCATTTAGATGCTGACACTATTCATCTAGGTGCTGACACTCGTCATCTAGGTGCTGACGGTCGTCATTTAGGTGCTGACACTCGTCAAACAGGTTCTGACACTCGTCATCTAGGTGCTGACACTCATCATTTAGATGCTGACACTCGTCATCTAGGTGTTGACACTCGCCATCTCGGTGCTGACACTCGCCATCTAGGTGCTGACACGCGTCATCTCGGTGCTGACACTCGTCATCTAGGTGCTGACGCTCGTCATCTAGGTGCTGACGCTCGTCATCTAGCTGCTGACACTCATCATTTAGATGCTGACACTCGTCATCTAGGTGTTGACACTCGTCATCTAGGTGCTGACACTCGTCATCTAGGTGCTGACCCGCGTCAAATAGATGTCAACACTCGTCATATAGGTGCATACACGCGTCAACTACGTGCTGATTTAATACCGCTGCAAACCTTTGCCGAATGTCTACGACGCATCAAAAGCCGCATATATATATATATATATTCCTTTTTCTATACACCCTTTTGTCCATTCTTTCTGTCAAGTACGCCATTCAACATATGTTGCACATATACCATTATCTGAATAAAGTTGGTCTCGCACAAAAAAATGTTCTACGGGGACGTTGCTCTCGTTTTTCGTCGATTTTTGTTTTGGCAAATGATGACCATGTTCTGGATAATGTTGGTAATTTGTGCTCTTTCTTTAAAAAAAAATAATTAAAGGTATGGAATGAATTAATCTTATGTCGATTAATGCATCATTTCAAGAATTTCTTCTTGTACCTACCTATTAAGTTAATTTGCACAAATCCGCGTGCTGTATCTCGACCATTATGAATAATACAAAAAATTAAAATCGATTTGTCGCACCATATTTTTTCTTCTTGAATCTTCTTTCACTTTTTTTTTTGGTGGTCTTGCAAAATGTGACGAAGATTTCTTCTGTTAAAAACATTTTTCTGTGAGCAGACGGCAGTATGCATCGTAAAATACCTTGTTTTCCCAAGCATAAATAAAATAGTTTAATGCTGATTTGGATAGGCACCAGTTGTACACAATTGGTTCAGCGAAATTCAAAACAGACTGTTCTATAGAGTGATTGTACATGGTAACCATAAGAACAATCGGCGGTAACCAAGCAACTGCCAGTGTCAGCCATAATAGGGCTGAGGTTTTAAAAGCCCGGATGTCCGATCTGGAGATACCGGAAGAACACCGCGCAGTCAAAGTCAGGACTTTTAACTGGCTCGTTTGCTTGTGAATACCCTTTGCGACATAACAATATAATACAGAAACGACAATAACAAATACCCAGTATTCTGTCGCTAATAAGACAAGCATATCAGTTGGGTTTTGGGTATATATCTTCAGAACACTCTGTATAACACAGATAGGTATTAAAATACACACAAGCAAGTAAAAGGCTCGTGACAACAGTTTCTTGTATCTTAGTGGATGTATAAAGTAAAAATACCTCTCTACACCAGAGGCAACGTGAGCAACAAAAGAGGTCTGGTATGTCAGAAGACAAAGGCACTCTGTTATCATCTCAAGTTCCTTATTCCTCGTCGCCACTTGTTCAAGGATAGTGTGCGTCATGGAGAGCAGACCAACTGATATGTCCACACAAGCAATGGCTGCAAAAGGTAGATTGGTCTGTTTTCTGAGCGATGGAAATTTCAAAATGGCAGCCACAGTCAGCCCATTCGCCAGGAAGATGACAGGCCAAAGTGCAGAGCGTAGCGTGTAGTCAAGTATCTGCGAGGCATAGCTCTCCATATTAAAACTTCCTCTGTCTATCAAATTATCAGAAAATAGATAATCTGTGTTATAATTGAGGGTGGTCCCACTTCACCTTTGTCACGGAACTCCTCTGTGGCCACTGGCCACTCGTTTATGCATGTAACACTAAACTGGTATCCAAGTGCAAAATAATGAACGGGTAATAAGCTAGTTTATTTATAAAGGACGATTGCCTTCAACGTTCATGCTTCATATTTCACCGAAACTACTCATAAATGCGTCATTTGGATTTCTCGGCATTTAAGTGTATATACCTGATCCGCCGTAATTCCTGGTAAAATGGCTGTTACATATCGCCAAAAATATAGTCATCTGATTTCAACAGCCGAGCTGTACAGTAGAGTCTAATGGTTTATGGTTTCAATTTTATCATTATAAATCACATCATGTTACAGTATTACTAAGTCTATGTATTCCTAAAAACGCTATATATCTACGCTAACATCAGTAATTACTGAAGAATACATGCAGATGGATCGGGGTGATGATACACTTTAAAAATCCCCGTCAGTTCGATTTTACATTAGGGGTACACAATGATTAATGTTAATGCTTTCCCATTTGTTGACCGTCTTTCAACCATGTCTCCCGAGTGCTAATTGACAGCCCAGAAAAAAGTTTGCTTGATGTATACTGTTCCACGGAGTGAACAGTCCTTTTTACTATACATGTAATTGCTTCCAGCTGTTACCTCGCTCAGTTAGAAAAGTTTTAATTAGTCGAGCAAAGTGCATTAATGTATCAGATTTCGCAATCTTTATAAAGAGTGAGGACTCGGTGCGCTTTCGGAGTTCACCAAGCTGAATGCCAATTGATCGTTATCCAGGAATGACGTCATAACGGGTTAGCTCACGTGCTCCTGTTAATTGAGAATGCATTACAGCTGAATAGCCCTGTGTTTTAGACCGTGTTCATACAAACTAAAAAATGAACTTCTCCTATGAAATATTTCCAATTTGGTGTGTGTAATTATACACGACACTTGTACAGTGTCATGCTGCATTTTCACCAGGTCTGTTGCTAAACATACGCTGGTCCTAATACCTATGAATGGAGTAGCCTCTACCCAGAACTGTCCTGTGTCAAAATGGGATAAACCTCTTTGAACTGAAAATTTATAATGGTAATCCAAATTAACGACAAAATATTACGGATTATTCTAAGGCTGATATCCTTACACAATTTCATGTAAATTCTCACATATTCTTTTGCGTGAAGTTGATAACAAAAAGTCAAACAAACGACTCAAGGAAAAAAATTAAAACCACCCCGGTGGATGTAAAATGAAAGTTTAACACAATTAAAAAAGAGGACTATGACAAAAATTCTTGAGAGGTTTCCTATGAGGTTCTCAAAATACCATGTTAGGTCACATGAAAACGCCAGACAGACTATACACTGGGACGCCTTGTCTAGGATTGCACCTAAGCTGACTCCAAATTCATATTTCAGAGTTTTATTTGCTCAGACATCTAAAGCAGGTAAATGTTTCACTGCGGGAGACCACTTTCATATACAACATATAAACAGTAGCAGGTTCAGGAGGGTAATTCTTAGAAAAGGGCACTAAGCACCCTGGTCTAGTAAACGAATCACTTGTCAATGGGCAGGTAATGTTAGTACAGGCTTTATATATAACTCTCATTTAGAAGTATAGGTGAGAAGAGTGCTTTTCGGTATTAAGCTGCGTTTATCGGACCCACGATATGCGGTAATTAAGCGATATGCGGTTTGCAAAATAGATTGTTTTGCCCTTAGTTATTTTATTATAAACCGTTTACCCGGCCCACGGTATGTAGTATACATAACGCGTCCTGCTGATTCAACCCGCATACCGCGCGCCCGGTAAACACAGCTTTTATATGCGTGTATTTACATTTAATGGGGACGGACGTCAATCGCCAAACTGACGCTAGACGGACGGACGCCGCATCGCCACGACATATGCCCTTCGGGATTAATCAAGAATATTTCTCCTTGTGCTGAAAACACATGTGAATGTTAGTAAGTAAATAAGTAAATTTTATTTCAAGTCAGATACATTACAGGTCAACAAGGCAACATGAACTAACCCGACTACATAAATACTTGCATATCATTGCAATACAGATACGAGTTACTGTATCATGCACACTAAAACAGTGAAACATAAAGAACAACATTGAAAACAAACACTATTATAGTTTTAAGCATCACTAAAAGCGTATACAGTTGTCGTGCATAATTCAAGATAATAAAACTATTCCAAGTTAAGGTTGACCTATCTTATTGAGAAAAAAAAGATAAATAGTGTACAGTTTGGCTATATATAAGCTAAATAAGGGCCCATATAACAATACAAGAGACCAGAGGAAAAGGTCTTACACACGGAGCAAAGAGCCTAACAGTTAAGGGTCCAGCGGTTAAGCTCCCATATTTGGAGGAATTTTGCACAAAAAAAAATGAAAGAAGCATGAAAGTTGGCAAAAGTATTCTTTGGAGCTTACTAATGAATTTCAGATATGGGGCCGAACTGAAAATAAATTATCTCGGCAAATTCCAAGATGGCGGCTAAGATGGCCGCCAGATTAGAAAATATCAATAACTTGAATCATAATGTCCCGAGCAAGAATTTGGTATTATTCAAAATGGTCCAGCGGTTAAGCTGCATATTGAGAGGAATTGTGCAAAAGGTGAAAGGAAGAATGAAACTTATCATAATAATTGTCCACACCATACTCTTTATGTTAAGATCTGAAATGGGGCCTAGTGGAATTCACTATATCTTGGTCAAAATCCAAGATGGCGCCATCTTAAAAATACCAATACATTCGGTTATATTTGTCCTAGAATGCATTGCAAGAGCACTGTTTCTATTTTATTGGGGGCCAGAAATTCATTTATAAGGGTTTCAAGTCTGTAAAATAAATCTGTGAATGAAATCTGGTTTTGTTGATATAAAATTGTGCTAAAATTGCCCTTTCCCAGACCATCGAACAGTAAAACGTACTTGTTCATTACCGTGCTGAAATTTAATATATATGTGATTTTTAGTATTTGAACACTAGTCTCTTTCAAAGTAATGAAAAGGACAGTCAATTGGTAAAATACTTGGCTCTCTTCACTGGCGACCAAGTTTCTATCCCTGACGTTGCTATGAGATTGGGTTGTAGTGGTACGTACAGGGTCGGTGGTTTTCTCCATGTCCCCTGATTCCATCAACCACCACGTCATCCGAGCAATGGAAATTATAATTAAGTGCCTTGTTGTAGTTAATTATAAGCAGTTGTTGTACAATCCATGTAGAAGAAATTTTATTTATATATAAGTTAATGGTTCGTTTGCCTTGAGGTGATGGTGCCGCTTCCAGATTCTTTGCTTGCATGAGGACAGAATCCGCACATAGAGTCTCACAACATTATGCTGTATGCTACGCATTCTTTTGAAAGGATATATTTCGGCCTGTTGATATCACTTTCTCTTGAGTGAGAATGAGGTTATCCATATGATAAAGATGGTATGTCATTAGAAAGAAGTCATAACCTATCATTAAGACATTAGAGTAAATATCTTGGTTTGTGGCGAGATTTCACCATTATGCCGTTTAGACATCGACGGGGTTCGAACCCGGGACCTAAAACTCCGACGTCCCATGCCTTAACCCCGAGGAGATGATCTCACCACGTATATCTTATCTTTGAACCATGATGATCGATGTTGCATGGCAGAATCTGGACACTTGTGCAGTTTGTCGTTTACCTGCTACTTTGGTAATATGGTTGATGATCCCTACTAATAAACTAGCATTGATTTGCATTTCCCGTTGTTGTCTAAAAATACTTCATTTTCTAACATGATGCACAGTTTTTTAACTGTATTAATTAGTAGAAATAATGCTTCTTTATTGAAATAATTGATCACTATGTGCACAGGATGTAGGTCTCAAATATTCTAATACTTAGTGTTTTACGGACATATCAAGTTCAATCATAATTTTATTCCATATTTAAACAGATACACTTCTTGCACCGATCACCTCTTGTTAGCATGCAAATAAAGGGTAATTAAACGGAAGAAAGGAAGAAATATTGCAATAAAAACTTCTACAATTCAAGCATCCAAATGCATGACAAAACAGACAAACCTAAACCAGCAATGACACTTTCAATCAGAGAGTCATAAAACAGACGTTAAAACCTTGTAAATGAATTTTTGGACCCCACAAACATAAAAAATAGTGCATTTGCAAAGCATTCTAGTACAAATATAACCGGATGTATTGATATTTCATAATCCGGCAGCCATCTTGGCCGCCATCTTGGATTTTGACCAAGATAGGGTGAATTCCGCTTTGTTCCATATCTGAAAATATTGAGTATGCCTGGTCTGGACAAGACAACTATTATGCCAAGTTTCATGCTTCTTTCACTTTTTGCACAATTATTCTCTTTACAACTGGACTAAAAGGAAAAACTTCTCCATGAGGATAATGTGTATACACAAGAGTATGCTGCAACGAAGGAATGTAGAGAGGAAACAATTTTAGCTCTGAGATGGATCAGTCGGAATTCGGCATGCGCTACAGCCCACTTGAGCCCACTACACCAGTTATTAACATAGTTTTTAAACTGGTTAAATATGTCATAGCTCTTGTCTCAATAGGAGGTGAGTCTCATACCTGAGCTGCCCCATATCTGAAACATTTTTTACCGAATGTTGTAGTTCTATAGGTCCAGGTACGTTAGCAGTATTTACATATCAGAAATGATATATGTGTTGTGTTTAATTTCAACCAGATCTGCTATAAACACCGGACTCATTTTATCATAAATTTTTCAAGGTCTCAACGGCAATTGTGCGCATTCTTTGTGTTTTTAGAGATGGCAGTTTTGATTTTTCCAGGGGATATTCATGAGAACTTTGATAATCATCATAAATAAAACGAAGTGCACGTTCTTGAATTTTCTCATTTTTGTGTGTGTTTTGTTCTCTACAAAAATGCCATGTCAAATTTAAGGGCAATAACTTAAGTTTGTCATAATAAAAGAATAATAAATTTTCGGAGTCTGCTTAAACGTCTGCCAATTATTTTCAAAACATTTTACCGAATATCTTGCAGCCTTCTTACACATGTTTGGAAAATGTCTGTTAAAATTAATTTAAAATCAATGGTCACTCCCAACACCTTAATTTCATCTTCATATAATTAAGATACGCCATTTAAATTGAAATTACATTTTATTTGGCTTAAAGAATATATGAGCTTGTCCGTGTGGGTAGGAATCATTTTTTCCCGCATATGTGGTTTATTCGTATTTGGTCATGGGGGTTGAAAATTATTTTTTCGTATTTGAGCGAGAGGAGACAATTAAGACCAAGCTTGTGTGTCTTTGACCGAAGAAATATATGTTTGTGTGTCCGTATTTTGCTTGAATTTCATGTGGGTTTGTCCACGTTTGGCTAAAAGAGCATGTGGGTTTGTCCGTGATTAGCTGAAAGAACATGTGACTTTTCCAAAATTTACCAAAAAACGCCTGTTTTGTATTTTGCTGATATTGCAGATAAGTGTGTCCGTATTTGGCTGCAACAACAGGTGAGTATGTCCGTAATTGGCTGGGAATACATGTGAGTGTCCGTATATAAGTCTGAACGATATATGTACGATGTGAGTTTCCGTTTTGGTTGTATTCAAATGTTAGTTTGTCCGCATTCGTATGTGGCTGTGGGGGGTTTGTATTTTTGTCACCTGTAGGAGATGTGGGTTTATTCGTATTTGGCCGTAGGGGTTTGTATCTTTATTTCCTATTTTAGCGACAGTAGACGTTACCATCTTGGACAGCTTTGGCCGAAAGAATATGCGAGTTTTCCCAATTAGACACGGGCAATCCTTAAAGTGTTTTATAAAGGGGGTGTTAAAAAGTTCCTTGGTTGGATTTTGTATATTTTTTAGTAGAATGCAATGAGCCTTGTCGCCTGTTCGAATTTTACATAATTATTGAGATAATTTGCATTTTTGATGTATGTTGCATATTAATGAGCTCAATAAATCTTTGCTCAATATCACAGATTATTTTGTATTATTTTTTTATTAATGATAAGGTATCTTGAAGTATATCAATGTTAAACAATTAAAAAAAATCTTACATAAAAAAAATACCAAACTACTTATATTTACCTAATTTGCATATTTAATTAACCGATTCTGTATGTAATATCAAGTAGCTTTAGACCAGGTAAATACTAAAAGTATTGAATGGTGTGTGTGGGGGGGGGAGTATCAAAGGTCTTTTGATTGAGTCGTATGTCATAAATACCCTATAGAATATAATAAGCCCAGGCATTTTTCGTGTTTTGCATATATAATGTGATAAATTGCATATCATCCATGATTATATATAAGGTAAACCAATCTTTCAGATTTTCTTTAGTGTTCAAAAATGAAATTAAATTTTTAGTCGGAAAGAAACAAATAAGTTGTTTGCTTAAAATCGTGTATCATTTAACATTTTAAGATAAAAAAAAGTCGAAATATTATATGAAAATGAATGTGAATTCTATTTACATCTAGTATGAGAAAAAAACTCTTTAACAGGTTGCAAATGAAATATAGGCCCACAACATTTTGATCTGACTTTAGGGCTTTCTGCCAGGGATGCCACCGGTAACTCAGTCTTACTGGACGCCTTTACCGCGTAATCTTCATCTGACACCGTGTATTAGTAGTACATAGGATTGACTTATACGTCCATAAACGTTACCAAAACGTACGCATGCACGTGTATTAAAATCGCGTAGCTGATATAACAAGCTTTTAAGTATGACAAGGATTTTCCGTGTTGTCTTGTGGCGACAGCTGGTAGCAGCGGGGGTTATTATATGGCTCAGTCGTTTCACACTTCTCCTGCAGATGGCATTCCATCCAGTTCTCACTGTAGACTGGTACCCCGCTCTATTTACCGCTGATCATAATAGAGCAGGGTACCAGTCTAATGGTACATCACCTGATCACAAGCACAAATATTAAACCATAAGTATATGTATATAAATATAAATATATATATATATATATATATATATATATATATATATATATATATACATACAAATGTTATTGTGGTCTATAGTAATTTGGCTGATATCTTGGCCTGTATCTATATATATGTCATTTATTATCCCCTAAAACTATAGGCCTAACAAAAATTGCCAAAGAGCGAATGTCACAACATAAAATATATTCGGCAAATGATAATAGATAATGTTCCAGCCACGTGACATTATTTACCTGTCAAACATGGATATGGGTAGTTTACACGAGATATACAGTTACATTTATTATTATTATTTATGTTTAGTTCTTATATATAACGTACAAGACATGCATTCAATGACATAATAATAATAATAATAATAATAATAATTATAATAATAATAATAATAATAATAATAATGATAATAATAATAATAATAATAATAATAATAATAATAATAATTATTATTATTATTATTATTATTATTATTATTATTATTATTATTATTATTATTATTATTATTATTATGATAAATAGTAATGATATACTCTTCGATTTATAATGGTATATAATGATATATAAGTGTGTCTAGAATTGAATTTCGGGGAAACAAATTTTCGGAAAAAAGAGATCTGGTAAATCGAGGGTCTATTGTAATATAAAAAAAGGTAATAATAATATTCATAATAATAATAATAATAATAACAGTAAGCATAAGAAGAAGAAAAAGAAAGCAAGAACAAGAACATACGTATATCTAGATATGATAAACATAGATCTCTAAATGTAGGCAAGTTTTGTTATCACCAAGTGCATGTGTATACACAATATTAAATATACACGTGCCATAAATATTAATCTTTTTTATATCATATTACTATATTGTAAAAGGTGTCTAGGTATGTATTTTTTTCAAATGGAAATCAAGTTTTAGGTTGCTTTTTTGTGCTCTTGTCTCGATTTCTTACAATAATCCTTAAATTTATATAAAAAATTGGACAGAATTTGTGTTAACTGATTATAATACATTTGAAGCATTGAATAGATTTTTTTTGGTCAAGCTTGCATAATTCTTCGCATTAGATTTCGATCTGTTTATTAAAAAATAAAATATAAAAAAAAATAAATAAATAAATCGCCCGTTTGTAATTTATTTTATTTTATGACCGTAGGAAAATTTGCTTTTTGTTATGCCTAAGCTTCGTTTATCAAGCATTTTTTCTTTTAGAAATCAGTCCTGTAAAGCGATTTTTTTCATAATTTATATCACAAATTTTCGAATAACATGACAATTAATAACAGATTTGTTTTGATAACTGGATAAAAGTACACCATACCAAAATGATTTTTATGTTCTTATTATTCTTTTTATTAAAGAAATTTCCTCGCGGGCTCAAGCTCAAAAGCGGTATATTTGATTAAATATGCAGGGCCATAAACATAATTTCATTATAATACAAAGATCCATAACTAGACTTTATATGCGGCAACAAAAAAGTTTACTTAAAATAGGTAACCCACTTTATCACTGAATATGACACGAGTCACATTGTGAGTATATAAATCAGATAAAGATCAATTCCAAGCAGTCACTCGATAGTACACACCTGGTTGACCTTAAATGTTTACAGTGCTAGCGGTAGCTGTCCTCGCGTGACACTTCACAAACGTTCGTGAACGCACCTTGACTGATCTTGAAACGTTTCACTTAATATCAGTTATTTTTTCCAAACGCAATGGAAGAAGCAATTTAGAGGCATTGTAAAATGCCATAAAGGGATCATCATTTTATAAAAGCACTACTGCGATTTGAGCAAATAAATTAATAACATTTTTTTCTGCAGCCATGTGAGTTATAAATTACACCCGAGTAGTAGTGAATTGAATCAGAGCGGAAGTTATTGACACTGGTTGTGCACAGAAATCCATGACGTCACAACAAGTTCTCCTGTGGTCGTGAGTGGACCAATACTTGTAAGTTACAAAGTTCCCAAAACAATTCCTAGCAGGCTTGTAGGATGTTAACAACTACCCGGGACGCAGGGTACCATCACTTATATATGACAGTTAATTTTTCTACAGGGTAAACCCTGAGCGTCCTGTTACAACCCCACAAATTGCTGACCTACTTTCCGCTTTGCCTTAGAATTAGGCCCCTGTCAGAGTCAAGACGGCAGTGATACCCCGTCTGTGACCGTAAAAATTTGGGGTGGCAATTTGGTTTATCTTTAAGTAAAAAAATTATAGAATTATTTATCGTTATTTATATTGGTGCTTCATGCACTAATCAGTGTCTAAACTGTTTATAACAACTGTTGTCTTGGTCCATGGCTTCTGCATTGTGGCTTGTTACTGCCTACATTCCCATTAATTTTCCAAGAAAAGTTGATATATACCAATTACCAATACCATGTACAGTGATGTAATCTTGACCAGTAACAAAATTATTTATCATTGCACCTGTCATTACCTGTATTGATGTTATACCCTTAATTCTGTGAGCTAATGACTGACCAGATATATGCATAACCTGGGATAGTCTTACTCAATTTACCTCATTTTTCAGCTGGATCATTTAAAGGTATTTATCCATTTTTCCATAGCAGTGCCGAAAAATGACAGAATTCACATATTTTGAAATGAGCCGTTCTGATTTTGGGCCACATTTTTTCAACAAGAGCGAGGATAATTATGTATCTGTTACACATCCAGAGGATAAAAGTCACGGGTTATGACTTCTCGCCTGGACCAGGGGCTCAGCTGGGCTTTAGATCAAAGACGCTCAAAATGCTTCTGTATGGCAAATTATGCATTAAGTCATTGCCCAAAATGATTTACAATAACACACCCGGATGATCACTGTCACAGGTCATGACCCCTTTCCTGGGCCGAGAGCCAGTCCTTGATCCTATAACATTTGCATCACGGAAATGAGTCCTTCCTACCAGTCATGAGGCACATATGATATCATACATTTATTTATAACGTTTGCTTATGATCGCATAGGTTTTTAATCAGAACTTGAACAAGATGTAAGAAAATAATTCATTCCATAAGTGTTTCTTTCCCTGTATATCTCTGCTGGATGGACATTATGAATGTAAATTCATTGAAGAACCTGTCACAACAGATTTGTAAGATATGTCCAGGGGCCTCGGTGTAAATGACACAGGTAGCACAGTCTGACCTCATGTATTGGGTCCCAGGCCTAAGCCACCGCAACATTTGATGTTTCAACCAGCTGGAACATGTATTACATTTTTTGTGGCCAAGTCAGCCAGGGCATCTCATGATTGACAGGTGTTGTGGACCAGGTGATCCACAGGGTCCTTTGTGCTGTGTTTATGTCAACACCTTTAATTGCACTCGGTCAAGGACAATGTTTTAACACTCATGTACATTTGTAAATCAACAGCTTCAGGGCAATATATTTGCTGGAACTTATTTATTTCAAAGAGAAGACGCTATTTTTTGTATACATTCTAAAAGCTCTATAGGTGATTATGCCCCTTTAAGAAGTAATTGATTGTCCCAATTTAAGTTCATGAATAACCAATCCTTTATCTTCATGAAATAAGGGATTTTAGCTTAGTTTAGCTACACTGAACACTATTGGGTAGCAAGTTTCAACCCAGAATTTCAAATTCTAAAACACCTATATAACAGATATGAGTATGCTGTTTTTAACATCATTAACTTAACTTTCAATTCCTTGTTGACAAACCTAGGTAAGGCCAGACTTTTTTAATTCTTTGGTTTACGAACATGATTGACAAAAGTGAAAGGTAGGAGGTAGGAAAAAAAAAAAAAAAATTGGAACAAACCTGGATACTGGTGTTCGTGAATCCTGTATTGTACAGTTGGGTTATAAAATTCATATTTAAATGGCACTATATAAACCTATATAAAATATATAAAATAATATATAAAAATTAAAATATTATCATCATCCTCTTGAGTTTTCCACATGAATCTTGTGTGTGCCATGTTATTTCAAGCCATTCAAATGTCATTGAAGGTTAATTAATGACAAATAAAAGTTTAAACAGTAAAACTTTTGATTTCATACACACCTGAAATAAAAATTCAGTCACTGTCCCTGCCAAGTGAACTGCCTATTTTATAAAGTTTTACAAATTAAAGACCAGTCAAACACTTAGGCCTATACAAATATAAAATATATTATTTGTCAGATATGCAAGGAGAAAACTAAATATTCACTGCTAGCTTGATATACTGCAGTTATTATTTTTCAGTTGTGAATGACAATAACAATGACAATATGTGACTTGCAGCTATTCGCCTATTGTGTATCAAATGTCAACAACATGGAACTCGAGTTGTTTGATTCATGACCATGACCTTTCCTTTTTGGTGTTGCGCATGTTTGACAGTCCTTTGAATATACAACAACTGCTAATAAAGTGAGGTTTCCATTGGAGATCACATTGAATTATTCAACTATTCTAAAATTTTAAAAAGTATTAATAATCTTTAATTATTCATCTGCATTTCCTACCATGGCCCTGACAGTACGTACTGTACTCGTTTTAATATGCCGTCACTTGGCCACTGTCAGTCGGGAATTGCTTTTCGGCATCAATACACATCAAAGCTTCCATCACATCCGTTTGAAACAATTAAATTAATCCTTTCAAAATTTCTGCATTTTAAATGGCTTTCATTTTAGCTTAGCTTGCTTTTGTTTTGACTATAAAAATATCCGCAAAGCCAACGCGCTGCAACGCTTCACGTAAAACCGCGCCACTAAGACTACAGATAGTCAGAAATACTGCAGAAACCCTAAGAATTCCTGGAGTTTTCAAAGAGTACATGACGACCTCATGCAGTATATAATTTCATCTGTTCAGTAATTTTCTTTTAAGCATAACAGGACTACATTTTAAGTTTTCACAAGTTATAATATTTTTAAGAGTAAACTTGTGAAACTTAGCCAATTCGCAGTAATTAATAGCGTCTGACTTTGAGTGCAATAATTAGTCTTAAGAAGTAAATTTGTGTGTATATCCTGCAAGTTATTAACAGTGGCAAGTTGGTAAAGCCGCTATGCAACTAAACTAATTTTCTTTTCTAATTCACATCTATCTATAACAAATATGTTTAACAAATATGACCTAAACGCTGGTTTGAAAATGTACTGTAGTGCAGAAAACGAACTTTGAAAACTCTCCCAGAATTCTCAATTTCCCTGCTGAATCTTTTGACTACTTGATGGTCAATCAGTTGCATTTATGGCCCAAGGATGACCTATTTTGATTGGCTTCAACCCTCCATCTGTCATTAAGAAAGTGACCTTATTAGCCAATCATAAGAGTTCTAACGTTTGAGGTGAGCTAATACACATGGTCACTAAACTATTCATTTGTCAACAACCGTGCTGGATTCGGCGACGTAATATAAAAGGAAAAAAAGTCAAAATGCCAATTTTATTTTTTTTCTGAAATGAGGAAATCGGAGGTCGGCGGGTTTGTAAACCGAAAAATTAAAAAAGTCTGGCCTAACCATGTGACCAAAGATGCCCAAAAGATTTGAAAGTTTAATTGCAGGGTTGTGTATTGCCAGGCAACTCATATGACAAACAGACAAACAGATGCTTGATATGACATGGCAATTCACAAATCAGTTTAAGAACCTTTGTTCCTTTTTTAGCTCAGCTGACTGTAAGTCATCTGAGCTTTAGCAATCTCTCTGTGTCCGTTGTCCGTCTGTTAGTATGTCTGATAATGAAAAATTTGATACAAAAGCTCAAGTATCTGAACAACTTATGCATTGATCACCATGATTCTTTGCAAGGATATTGACCATGGAGTGTTCCATCAGATTCTGCGGCCACCTGTATTTTTTTATTTTTTACGATTTTTTTTTTCTTTTTTTTAGCCAAAGCAGGGCGCAAATCATAACCATTGGACCTGCAATCTCCTTACTTTAAATAAATGAAGGTCCATGAGAAGTCTCCTTGGAAACATGAAATTAGGTCTCTGTTACCTATATTTTTATAGCTATGGTGCTTCTAAGCATTCCTCAGAATGATTGAAAATTTGATACCAAAGTAGGGCAAAAATCATAATAATTTTTTCCCAGAAACTTCTTACTTGACATCCTGAGAGTTCCTCAAAATTTCTCCCCAGAAACTGAAATTCGGTCACTGTGACTTATATTCCTAGATTTTTGAGATATGTTTTAGCACCCCAGAAATAATGCAAAATACACACAAATTGCCTGATTACTGTAAAAGTCTTTGCAGAAGTCGCGACTTGTACTAGGAAATCAAATTCTAAAAACTAGAATTTTCTAGCAAAGTCGAGTTGCGACTTGTGATACGTATGTATCCTGTTTCAGTCAGTTTTCCCGGTACATGGAACGATGTCAGTTGAGCGATAATATGCGATATCTTTAACCAGTGTTTTGTGAAAAGTCTTTCCCCAATAATTTACACTTTTAACCATCTCTTATGGCTTATATTTTGTGAACTGACAGAATTTTCATTTAATTAACATTAAATGCAAATTTTACATTTGCCCAGTTCAAGGCCTACCCGTTGTGACAAGTTGCAATTCAAGTGACACTTCCTAATCTGCGTTACTGTTATATCATGAGTCAATTTGATGCATATGCCAGACTGCCGCTCTTTGATGTACATTTTCTATCCGTTTAACTATATGGATATGCTTGTCGTTATGAAAAACTCGCGGTTCCATATCCGTTTATGCTTGTAAAGTTGCGTGTCATTCAAGCTTGATCCACTACAGACACATCATGAATTCTTTTGCCTGCCCGGTTGATCGCTGAATACCAGCTGACCTTTGAAGCCGTGTTGCGGAAGTTCAAGCCCAAGGTCACCCGTGCAATGACCTTTACATCCCCATGTCAACTAAGCCTTCCGTGACTGATATCCACAGTTAAAACTCTCATATTAAGAACCATTACTTCACTGTCACCATCTCGTGGTTTTGAAGCGTTTTGGATATCAATGTTATAACGTTTCATTTGAGCTGCAAATATACGATTTGCTTAGTGTGTTACCCGTGTCTCTTTCAGGAAGATCATATGCCTGGTCAACAATATGGCGGCACGCATGCTTTACGGTCAATTGTGCGTTGAGGCATTTGTGATTTTTTTTTTTAAATGAAGACAAATTAATCAATACAATGAAATAACAAACAGCATACAGGTATATATGTTATTTACTTAAAACGCCACATAAGTACCTAAATTCCACGGGAACCGGCATCGTTTGGTGTCATGACGGATCTAGTTCAACACGGCTGAGTTTGCCATACATCCAAGCAATTTGAATATAATCACTGATAACGATGGAAATAGGGTTTTCAAGATTAAAAAAATCATTAGTCTCAGTAAACATAATACCTGTAAATTCAATTATGTGTATTTTAAATTAACTGACCGGTCAATAAAGCGTTCATTATCCCCTTGTTGACTGACATATGATCAGTGATTTCAGTAATACCAGTATGTGCCGCGTCTAGATGGTAAGTTGGAACAATTAATTCAAGGGTTACTAAATTCAGTTTTAGAGCCCATTTCAGAAATTAGGAGAAAAAAATTCAAACTCAATTATTCTTTCCATCTTTCAGTCGCTTAAGTCAGTTAAAATCATGCCCAATGCGACGGATTGGGACTCGTCACGCGTATGCAAACTAATCAGTGTAATGAATCCATCCTACATTTGACGATCTTTAACGATTTAAAAAGTTGCTCGATTGTGATAGTATTTTGACTCGGACTCTTTTAGATTATTAATACAGTCATTTAACTTGATATTTGCTTTTAATGTTACTTAACCTAGTAAGAAACGGCAACAATGACATCGTTTCACAGCACAAAATGTTATCTGACGCAGCTGCCTTTGGCACTTTACAAATCTTGCCTGACAATTGAACCTCGACTTTATATGTTAAGATTCTGTTGTTATTCCTTAAATATAAGCATTGTTTTAAAGCTGTCCAATTATTTTTATGTTTAAATGGTTTATCTAGTTTATAAACCACATAAGTACTACAGGGACCTTGGTTGTAGTCTTGCATCGCAAGGAATGATACTCAAATTCCAAATGTATCAGGTGGTTGGGACGCCTCTGAAGTCTGGGTGCGACCTATATAATGGATTTTTCCTGAAACTAAACTTGAACGGCTATTCCCCAGGGGGTTCCTAAAAGTCAGGGTGCGACTTGTAATAAGGATGTGACTTCTGCAACAACTTTTACGGTACTCAGGAAAGGCTGGACATTATCTTAATTAGTTGCCTGTGCAAGGACATATTGTAAACATGTCAGTTGGCTGAGCGTCATGACCCATGGGTCACTTGTTAATTCATTGGAAGAGATTACCAAATGACCCTACTACCTGTTGATTAATGTATCTACATAATATTTTGCTTTAAATTGGTTCAGTGTCATTATATATATACAGCTTAATTTTACCCAGTACTAATGAGATCATAGCCAAAATGGATTTTGCGAAAGTTTAATACAATTATCTGTTAATACTATGATAAGTATTATGTGTAGAGATGCCAGATTTCATAATCTATGTTACCTGTATTTCATTTTGTAGATACTTTAAACTGAGGAAATGTGTTCTCCGTAGCCTGGTTGCATAAGGTGAGTAGTCTTTTTTTAATATACGCCACAAGGGTTGATCAAGGAGTTTGGGAAGGGAGGGCAGGGGGTGTTCCAACCCAAGAAAGTTAAAGAGATTGCCTGAGAACAGTCTTCACTCCTTAGGTCCAGAAAATTGGAGGGTCCAGGCCTGCAAAATTGATTTGAATCCCTTGAAAAAGGTTGCAGAAGGTGGACAGGGCTAGCTTCACTTCTCTTAAATATTCTCTTTGAGGGATCCCATTAAATGATTAATTTACATACATTTGTATGCATATGCAGCATGTTTCCATCATTCAGTTTAGCAATTAAAAACACATACGCATGGAAACAAAACAGTATTCCCGATTTTGATGAAATTGATGTCAGTGATACTGGTAGGGTATTCTTCTTGCAGACGATTTCTCAACCTGTACCCCCAATTTTGCTGTCCATATGAATCACTTGACACTCATCTTACATCATGATAAGGGGCATTTCCTATTGTGTATCGCCCACTTTGTTAAGGCACCACTACTTAGATACCTGTAAATATTTGTGATCATCAGGTACAGGTCAAGGTACAGGTACCAGACTTCCATAGGGTACCTAGGTTCAGGCACAGATGCTTTGTCAACTATCTAGGTGCAGGTACAGAAAACTTAGGTTCAGTTCAAAGAGAGTTGAATTAATGATAATTGCGTAAATTTTGTAAATTATATGTATGTCATACATGAACCTGGAACTGAAAGACACTGTGTCAGGTACATATAATTAGGTCTCAGGTACCTCAAACTCCTGAGATCCAGGTACAGGTTCTTTGATAAGTTACCTAGGTACAGGTACAGGTTTTTTTATTAGTTACCTAGGTACAGGTACAGGTTCTTTGATAAGTTACCAAGGTACAGGTACAGGTTCTTTGATTAGTTACCTAGGTACAGGTACAGGTTCTTTGATAAGTTACCTAGGTACAGGTACAGGTTCTTTGATTAGTTACCTAGGTACAGGTACAGGTTCTTTGATAAGTTACCTAGGTACAGGTACAGGTTCTTTGATTAGTTACCTAGGTACAGGTACAGGTTCTTTGATTAGTTACCTAGGTACAGGTTCTTTGATTAGTTACCTAGGTACAGGTACAAGTACCTGACCCAAACCCTGACAAAAAGAATTGGAAGGTACAATATTAAGGCAAGGGATGTAATATGCCTTTCTACTTGTCTTAGACAGGCAAACCTGTGCACAGAAAGACATTTTTGCACCAATCTGTTGGAAAGGTGAACACTGAGATGTTTTCCACATTAATAGCTGATAAGTAGAGACAAACATGACACAAAAAAAACTGGAATATTTTCATGTGGTCTTCCACCAACTCCCTATATTTCCTATATTTATCAATAAAAATGGTCTATAATTTCTTTTACTCTCCAGCATTTAGGCCCTCAACTTCTACACAATTGTGTTTTCTGATGTAATATTGTTACAATTGAAAAAATTGTTTTTTTTTGCATGCAGTGTATGGATGCAGGGTGGCAGAATCAGGTTTATTCTTGAGTGTGTGACTGAACTTTAGATATATGATGGTAGGTATTAAGTTCTCTGTCAGGGATGGATATACACTCTGAACACAGCATGTGACCTCCTGGAGACCTTTTTCAGGTTTAGCAATGCAGCCAACTGGCACTGGGTAAAAAAAATCTGATTGGCTGAGTGTGTAAACAAAGATGGGTGCACCCATGCTGAGCTCTTAAAATGAAATCTGATTGGCTCAGTGTGTAAACAAAGATGACTGTCCCCATGCAGAGCTCGTGCAGCACTGCAAGAGAGGACATTTGCAAACAGTGGGGGATAATAAACTGACCTTAGAGCACACCAGCAAGTTAGTATGAACACTGTCCTGAAAGGTTACTATTGCATCCTGTGTATTCCAAGGGGGGGGGAAGATTAAATATTATGCAGCAAGGAATTCCACAGAGACAGCACCGCTTGGTGGCCAACCCAGATTGACAGCTGTGGTTTTGTGAAGTGGGTATGGTAGAGGGAATAGTTAAGCATAGTGTAACCACTGCTTATTTAGTGTAGGGTGGAAACCGGATTTGAGAACAAGTGGTTGCAGAGAGGGAGAGTAAGGGACAGTTTTCTCCTCACATTGTGTAGTATCTTTTGGTTAAATAAACATGATAATCTGGACACGGCACACAGATATTCAAGTCGTCAGTCTGTCAGTCAATAGATCAGAACTTTTAGCAAAAAGTAATGAATTATATTGAATCTAAGATCAGGTATGGTTTGTCACTTGAATAAATCATTTGCAAATTAAACAATGAGAAAAGCATCCAATATGGGAACATTTGTTTTTCTTGACTATAAACATAACAAACAACAACCGTGCCCCCTAACATAGTGGGGTGACTCAAAGATGGGCATAGTGTCACATGCAACATCCTTGTGTAAACATTATGTGCAGTAAACCCCATAAAGCACTCATTCTGTAGTTATTCACCCTTGGGTTTATACCAAAATTGAACTTCTTGGACATTTTCATAATACCAACCTATATTCATGATAACTTTGAATAACACCTGTGATACCATCTCCAGACTCCAGATACCATGCAGACAAACACAGAGAATCGAGCGAAACAATGACCTTCACATTGTGCAGGTTGATAAGCATTGGACCATATATTAGATGTTTCATGCATCATATGATTGCATGACATGTTAGTGTGTCTTTTAATGGGATGGGTTTTTCAATGAGGAAGTTAGAGTTTGAAAGAAGGGTACTGTTACTAGCCACAGAACAGGATGTTATCAATTCCTATTCTTTTATAAATCATTGTATGTACCAAGTATGTGTTGAAATTAGGACAATATAAGGATACAGTATTATTAAGTGGTTACTTATGTGGAACAACAAAACATAAACTCATGGTAGTCCCGGCAGGAATAACCATAGAAATGGATGCACAACTCAGTTTGCAATCATATTGAACTGGTAGGCCTGTTACAAGAAAAACACACTGCAGTGGTCATCCGTCCTATTATGTATGCTCCCTAGGCAGTGGAAATCATGCACTTCTAAAGAAGCAACTTATTTTCACGCTGCCAGCTTTGACCGTTTATGATATATTTAGACACCAGATGGTGGTTCTTTGTCTGCTGAAAAAAAGCATGCGTATGATGTGACAAGCAGCCAACCAGATGCCAATAAACAAACACTCGACAGGCATCCTGGCTCCGCCCATAGCTGCACTTCAAGCGCCGCTTGATGACTTTACGGTCAAATTTTAATTGCTCCCTCACTCCCTCTGCATTCTCGCATCATCGACCAGTTGGATTATGACATTATGACTGTGTTAGCGTAGCCATGTATCTGTTGTCTGCAGAACTGAAACCAGCCAGTGAGGTGTGCACGCAGCCTTTGTTGTTAGGTTTCGTTTGAAATAAAGCTCACTGGCCGGGCATCCTATGTGCCCAAGGCCCTAAGCAAACCACGTCTGGGGTTAATCTCTCTGAGCCTGTTACGGTTACCGGGGCAATGAGCTGTCAATCAAAATGAAATGAACATCATTGGCTCCGTGTATTCCTCGCTTGGCATTGTCTTCCAGCACAAGGTCTCACCTGATTGGACAAAAATACAGTGCTCCCCTTATGTGTAGCAATTCAGGATATGAGGTCATAAAAAACAGCGCTTACAATATAGGTGTTAGGCCTATAGGTAAAGCGCTACAAGAAATTGGCATTTTTTACCCTTATGTACCACACTACTCTGAGCGATCAGAGGGCACTACAAGCCATGCTAAAGGCTGCTAAAAATCTGGATGAGGTAATCATTTATATCTTTTAATTTTGTCAGTGGCTGACATTGTATAATGTCACTTAAAACAATCCAGACCAAATGGTGAATATATACACTCGGCATGTGCACAAATAAATATCCCTGATTTTTTGTTGAGTTTCTGACTGCCATACTGGAATGTCTTCCACTGGAATATGAAGTCCAGCAAGGGGCATGAAATGGCAGCAGTTGCCATAGTAATGAGATTAAAGCTTTGATTTCTATATTTTTATATTATATAATTCACTAATGAAAAAAATTATCGCTAGTGGAATAATAAATTTTGTTTTATAGAGAATAATAAGCACTCTAAGCTAACTTAAGTATGAGTTTGAGAATTAACAGAGAGTTTTTGGCAATGATTATCTTGCGAAATATTGACAATTTATGGTTGAAATACTAAAAAAAACTAGCTCCACAGATAATGTAAAACTTAACAGAACTGATTATTAATCAACCCTTTTTCAGTTATGATTTTAAGATAGGAACCATCTCCCACCAGTTCTTAGCTTTTGGTGAAGAGGTTTGCTCTATGTGATTTATATTTTTGTAATTACTGTCTTTCCTTTACAGGGTCCTGATTACTGACAGCGTAAGAGAGACAGCAATATTCAAGCAGGACTTACTATGTGAGGATACAGGTGTTATAGGATGTTGAGGATCACCGATTAAACAAGTCCGATGCTGGACAGCTTCCTAACAGAGATGGGTGAGTTGACCACCACGTTACCTTTATTTTACCATTAAAATCTATCACTTGTCCTGTTGATATTCTCCTACCATGGTTGTGACACTATGATATGTAAATGTTTTTCTCTTGGAAGATTTGCTGGATAATATGGATACCCAGATTAACCTTGGTGATCATTGTGACCTCCATTGTGTGTAGATTTTAACAGAATAATGTACAGTTAAACTCAATTGACCACTACACTGCTTTGATGACCACCCCAACTAAAACAGCCTTTTATTTTGATCTAGGACTTAAGTAAATCATCATAAAAAAACCTGCTTACATGAACACCCTGCTAACATAACCACTCTGCTAACACAACCACCCTGCTAACATGACCACCCCACAAACAGGACCACCCCACTTTGGGTTTGTCTGTCTGTCCTTCTGTCTGTTCATCCATCAGGTTTTTATTTCTGTACAATAACTTTCTTAAATATTATTCAATTTCATTCACATTTGGGTCAGTGATTGCTCTCATGAATACCTTGGTTGGGATTGGTTTTGGAGTGTCCGTCTGATAATTTACGAACAAAACGAACAAAAAAATTTGCTTTTGTTCCGAATCACAAAAAAAAATGACATGTGGAGACATCTTCTGGGGAAAATAAAAACTAAAACACAGGCACTGACATGTGGAGACATCTTCAGGGGAAAATAAAAACTTTAACATATTGAGAAGGCAAACATGAAGATCACAGGAAGCTAAAATAACAAGAGGCGGAAGCCATAAATTCCACAAATTTGCTTGTTCATTTAAATGTAGTTATCTCATAGGGTTTGCATAAATATCTGAAGGGGTTCAGAGAACAGACCCTGCTTTTGTTCCCAATCACAAAAAAAATTATGACATGCAGAGACATCTTCAGGGGAAAATAAAAACTAAAACATATTGAGAAGGCAAGCATGAAGATGACAGGAAGCTAAAATAACAAGAGGCAGAAGCCATAAATTCCAAGAATTTGCTTGTTCATTTAAATGTAGTGATCTCATCGGGTTTGCATAAATATCTGAAGAAGTTCAGAGAACAGACCCCCCCCCCCCCCCCCCCTAAGATTTATGGTGGCACACATCTAGGACTTGTGCATTGTAATCCCTATCAGTGAACACAAGGTTTCCAAAAGGTCTTACATTTTTGGCAAATTTTAACTCAGCTGACTTTCAGTCAAACTGAGCTAATCTAAAAAGTGATTGGATCTTCATTCTTTGCCTGCCGTCCAACTGCCCAGTCATCTGGTGGTCTGTCAGTGGGGTACACATTGTTACTGTTGGACCTAGAAAGCACTTTTAAAGACCTTCTAGGGCTACAGGGCAAAAGATCCTTTTGAGCACTGTTTGAAGTGGTTAAGACAAAAATTAACCATGGGATCACAAAAATTGAAATGTTCATGTACACATGCATCACATATTTTGTATGATCTTGCAGTGCAATAATGGATTACATGTTTGGCTTTGTGATAAGGAAATGTATGCAATCATTTAACTCAGGCAAGCAACCTGCAGAAATGTTTATATTTACTAATATTATAAGAAATCATACAGCATGTAACTTCTTTTTCCTTTCATTGAAACAATGATAAAGCATGCCAGATATACCACATACCGTATTTACGCAACAAAATAAATTGTATTATTGTTTTGATGAGTACACCTAGCTATCGCAGGGTGCAGTCTTGAGTGAAGAGCACTCATGTCTCTTGTTGTAAAATAACATATTATGCAGTAAACATCACAATCTGGTAGGAAGACCAACTTAAACCCTGATATTTATAAGTCCTAAATAATTTTACAGTAAACTTAAAATCTGTAGAACAATATAATATTTGTCACCTAGCTGTAGATGTCTGTATGATGCTGAACATAACAGTTGTGGTGTTATCTCATTTTTGGTAACATTGAAACCATGTAAGTTCTGCTCATGTATATAGTATGTGACACTTGTACATGGATCCCTTATTATAACTAACCATACCTTGGACAGGTGTATGTCACTGACTGTCAGTCTTCAGTGGGTAGACTGAATGAGACCAGTCGATCAAAAGCACTGTAGTGACTGGAAAGAAAGTGGCTTTGAAACAGAACAGTATATACAACTTAGAAGCAGGGTTGGGGCCAGATACTTGTATCTGTACCTGTACCTGTACCTAGGTACACATTTCAGAGTACCTGTACCTGGAACTGAAGTACCTGTACATGGTACAAGGTACTCCAGGTACATTTTCATATTTTCAGTTTTTTTTAAAGTTTTTTTCCCTTTCATATTAAATTTGGTTACCTGTAGTCTAAAATTATCAGCAAGCCATCAGTGTGATAATATACTTATACTTATATACTTATATACAGAATATACTTTAGCAAATGATTTCAATATTGTTAAATTAGAAAAAAAGCATGTTAACTTGCATATACCTGATTTATGCTGCTATTATTATCCGTAAAAATGTCTTTGAAGTGAACCTAAAATAAATGTACCTGTACCTAGGTACTTTCCAAAGTACCTGTACATCTACCTAGGTACTTTGTGAAAATCAAGTACCTGTACCTGTATCTGGCCAATTCACAAGTACCTGTACCTAGGTACTTTCACTTGTATCTGGCCCCAACCCTGCTTAGAAGACTCGATTTGTCATACCTTTATGGTTTATCTTTACTCATGGTAAGGTTGACGATGAAGCATATTTATAGCCAAACTAACTTTTTTCACACTTAGTCATTTTCCGCATCAGTGATATTTTTTGTCCATTGTCTCGCTTATCATCCTCAAGGTTCTTTCTTCTTCAGCAGGTCAAAAGTCATTAAAAGGAGATATGAAAACAATTAATTCTAATTGATCAATCAAAATTCATATCACTGAAAGAACATAAGCCACATCTTAACAGATTTTGCCGCGCGGGTGGGGGAGGGGGGGACTTTGTGATATTTTCGGTTTGTCATTTTGAATTGATGTTTGTGTTGTGTTATAATTTGGGCTAAAGAATGATGTGAGAAGGCTGTATAGTTCATCACAAGATCAGGCTATGCCAAAAAATACAGAAATAGAAAAAAAATTAATAAGTGCAGAAGTCTGCTTCCTCTTAAACTGATCTTCCTGAATTTGGAGAAATGGTTTTGACTTCTTTATTATACTCAAAATGGTATAAAGGTAAATCTTTAATTGTTTTAATTAGACTTTATAGGTGTAACCACAAAGGTAAGAAGTATGCAAGTTGGAAACCCTTGACTCTCATTTTAAGCTGAGTAGGCAGGCAGTCTCACATAAACATGTATACTTCCCTGAGCCATATTCATGGCAGCAGTTTGTTTTGGAATTCACAAGGTCTGTATATATGTGATCGTTAAAGGGCAAGGATCACTGTTAAATTCATGCAAAGTTCACCTGTGGAGTGGAAATGAATTGAAGAAATACTAAGTTTGTACAACCATTTACATAAAGCACAATGTGCAAATATATGCATCATGTGATCTCTGTTCATCCATAGATACACTTCACAATACATCACTACCACTTGTAAATATTCAGCATGGATTGATCCCCACATTCTGTGGCAGGCTTCTTTTATGGTGCCAGTGTAGAAGTTTCTTGTTAAAAAATTAAATTTAAATTTTTCATTGAATAAAAATAAAAAAATGGTTTTAAGTCACAAAGAACCAAAATACAGGCAAAAAATATAGAAATACAATTTTAAGATATTTTCATGTAGTTTCTATACATGCAAGAGAAAAGCGGTCATTAACATTAGGAAGTCACTTGATTCAGGGGATATGTCTCATAAACAATATGTGTATATTATAAAGTAACATAGACCTGTGAATCTATTAATAAACACAGATTGTTCGAAAATATGTTAGAATAAATTTGATAAAAGTGCACCTCCTACCATCATAAAACCTTACCTTTATAAAAAAACTGTAATCTTTAATCGTTTGTTGTAATGTATAATCGATTATCAGACCGTCTGCATCAGCTGATCTGTCATTGATTATAATCGATCATTGTTCCCAACACTAAATATTGGTGACCTTTTATGAAAAAAAAATTATTTGATTATGGAAGAAAATGACCAGTCATTGATTAAATAAATTTGCATGCCACTAATTTATATAGATATATAGATATATAAGTTGAGTTATGGGTTGCCCTGTATCCAGTACAGTGTGATGAATTATTAATCCCCGGTCCTAGTAAATTTAGCTGACAATAACATAAATCAATGAATTACGTCGTGCCACGATTCTGAGTCGTTCTGGTTTTTAATGGCCATGCATGTCACCATGGAAACTGGGCCATCTAGGTTTATTAATCTAGTTTCAGACCATCTTGTCATGTAGAGAAAATAGAAAATCAGCAGGATTATTAAATTACCTGATTTTCTATTTATAAATATAAATTTAGGGGTTCTGTTATACATTTTATGTTATTTGCATTTAGGTACTTAAAAATAATAATACTGCAGGTGACAGTGCAGTTTCATTTAATTTATTACTCTCAATTGTATATTCTTGAGTAAAAAAATATTAAATTTCAATGCAAATTTTATTTTATTTAACTGAATTTATTTAAATCTGAATTATAAATTTAATTATAGCTTAAAATAGATAACATTTTAAAATTAAATTCCTGCCATTCATGGAATGAAATAAAATGTTGCAAATGAATATTGTTTTATACTTTATGCAAACAACATCTGTCCATTAAGTTATAAAAAGAATTCAGAATTCTAACACAGGTAGAAGCACCAGCTTCCCATGATAAATCTTTAGGTCATCAAGAATTGTCCAGGTAAAACCTGAGGTTTTATATTTGACCTTTGACCAGGGTAAGGTAAAGTGCTAGTGATAACTGCTATAATTTTTACAGTCATCTCATTTTAGGAGCTAATGACCAGGCTTTTAGTGGGAAGTGTGATAGTAGGTCTTAAAGATCACGGCCCGGTGGCTCAGATGGTGGCTCTCCTGAGCGGGCTCCTTTGATCTGCGTCACAGTGACCGGTGTTTATCTACCAAACATCGCTACAACAAAGCAACCAATGACACACTGGCTCCCCATCAGAAGGGTCAGATGCTCTTTCTTGTTCTGTTTCTCGAACATGACGGCCTGGAAAGATTTATTGTTCAGTGCCGGCACCTGACATCAGTCATCTCATAGAAAGGCCTGACATAATGATCTGTATGAAATATTGCAGCGTTCAAATATGCCTAGACTTTTGTGGCAGGAATTTTGAGGGAGAGAATTGGTTACAACAGTGATACTGTGTTGTACTGGCATCTTTTACTGGTGTGCAATGTTTTACACAAGGATAAAGAAGCACAATAATAAGGAATTAGAACTTTCATTCAATTTGGTTTTTATAATATGAAAGTTTAAATAAGAAAGGTTTGTATTTTGTTAAGCCATTAAATCAGAATTATTTAGAATTTAATTAAACTTTGAAACTTATGATGTCAGTGATGTAGTTAAAAAATTAATTAAATTTCAACTCAAAATAAAATTGACACAAGCAGCTAAAAATTAATTATAAATTTAATTTGTGAATTTTTTATGCCCCTGCCACAAAGTGTCGGGGATATATAGTTTTACCCTTGTCCGTCATTCCGTCCTTCGGTCATTCCGAAATCAAACAGTTGTACAGACTTTTTTTCCCAATGCCTGCAGATATTGGCCTGATTTTTGGTTTGTAAGCAGATAATGACCAGTTACAGATCGAGTTCGCATTTCATCCAGTTGACCTAATTTTGACCGTTTTACAGCTCCTAAAGTTAGAAAATTTTATGAAAAATAGACATTTTCGTGAAAAATACACATACATGTTCAGACTTTTTTCGCAATGCCTGCAGATATTGGCCTGATTTTTGGTGTATGGGCAATTAATGACCAGTTACAGATTGAGTTTGTGTTTCGTCCCGGTTGACCTTCTTTTGACTGTTTTACGGCTCCTAAATTTAGAAAATTTCATGAAAAATAGAAATTTTCATGACAAATACACATATACGGACTTTTTTTCGCAATGCCTGCAGATATTGGCCTGATCTTTGTTGTGTGGGCAGATATTGACCAGTTACAGATCAAGTTCGAGTTTCGTCCCAGTTGACCTTCTTTTGACCGTTTTACATCTCCTAAACCTAGAAAATTTCATGAAAAATAGAAATTTTCATGACAAATACACATGTACAGACTTTTTTTTCGCAATGCTTGCAGATATTGGCCTGATTTTTGGTGTGTGGGCAGATAATGACCAGTTACAGATCGAGTTTGCGTTACGTCCCAGTTGACATACTTTTGACCGTTTGACGGTGCCCTAACATAGAAAATTTCATAAAAAATATAATTTTCATGACAAATGTACATGTACAGCCGTTTATAGCCCTCAGCTCATAGGCTGATGGGCTATTGTCATCACCCAAGCTGTCTGTCTGTCCGTCTGTCTGTCCGTCCGGAGTCTGTCCGTCATGCGTCTGTTAACTTCTTTGTGAGCAGGATATCTCTAAAACGATTCACAGTTGGAATTTTATTTCATTAGTGAAGATGTATATCAATAAAATCTCGGTCAAGTTCGAAGATGGGTGACCTTGACCCATTTTTCTACATTTAAAAGCTGATTATGGAAAAACACTCAGAAGCTTATATCTCAGGAACCATTGTGTGACTCACACTTTTTACATTTGCATATCTATAAATCTAATATGAGGGCCTGAAAATGCCTTTTGATTGTAATTGTTTTGGACATTCATTACTGTAACATCCTTTGGAGAATTTACTACAAGTTTGGTCTCTTATTGGAGGATGTGTGATATCAAATGTCAGACTTGTCAGAAATCCATTATGTCTGCCAGTTAGCCACCTTAGAAATCCTTTTTTCAGTGCAGTTTCATTGATTTTTTAGCTCAGCTGACTTTTAGTCATGCTGTGCTATAGCGATGGGTTTTTGTCTGTCGTCCTTCCGTCTGTCCGTCCGGCCAGCCATCCGGCCGTTAGCAGGGTACAAATTGTAACTGTAAGGGCTAGATACATGAACCCTATGCAGTCTTAGAGGTTCTAAAAAGATCTCCTTGCAGATCTGAAATTAGGTCACTGTGACCTATATTCTCTGAGTTACGGGGTGTGTTTGCACCTCCCAGAATTAATTCTTATCGCCAAAATAATCATCCCAAACCTTACATGTCAATAGAGGAACAAACCTTTTGATATTAAGGTCTTAGGGTCAAAGGTCAGTGTCACAGGACCAGCTTGTTGTGGATGCATTTCAAGTCAGACTTTTCATCCCAAACCTTCCATCTTCCAAGTATGGTGGGATACCATATGGTATACCATCAGGCTTTAAATACAGGTCATGCTTGTCAGCTGAGCGTCATGACCCATGGGTCACTTGTTCTTGGTTTTGGAACTGATTATACAAAAACACTCAGAAGCTTATATCTCAGGAACCATTTTGTGGATTGTTATGAAACATGGTACATACCTCTCCAATTTAAATTTATAACTAATTATCAGCTTTTGCTAATATTCTAGTTTCCAAATGCAGTGATTACAGATACTGGCCTAATGTTTGGTCTGTGGGCGCATAATGACCACTTACAGGTCGAGTTCACGTTTCGCCCCAGTTGACCTATTTTTGACCATATGACAGATCCTGAACATAGAAAATTTCATGAAAGACAGAAATTTGTATGAAAAATGCACATGTTTGGACTTTTTTCACAATGCCTGCAGATACTGGCCTGATTTTTGGTGTGTTGCTTGATAATGACCTGTTACAGATCGAGTTTGTATTTTGCCCTTGTTGACCTGCTTTTGACCATACGACTACTCCTGAACTTAAAAAGTTTTACAAAATTTAACAAATGTTTCTAATATGCCCCAGGCAGGGGCATTCGTGTCGTTCCGACACATTTAGTTTTATTTTTGTTTTAAACCTCAGTTATTTTAATAACATGTTACTGTGTCCTGGTATACAAGTGGAAACTTTTTTTTTATCATATTTTAGTTCAACCCATATCTTTGTCTAAAGTTGTCAGCATCTGTATATTGACAAGTGGAAACACACTTTTACTTGTCAAACCATGTTCTATTAATAAACAAGAATGGTGAAAGGTAACAACTTGTATTACACTGTCGCATGACATTGTTTCTAAGTATGGGGTTCTCTTCCCTATAAGAGATACTGGTAGATGTCATCTCAGCCTTGTAATGTCCAGATTTGTTTCATTTGGCTGACAAGCATCTGGATGATGTTCAAAAGGATGATGTTCAAATGAATGCTATTAATATTGGAATATAAATGGGCAATAATCAGATAATATAATTCATTCCATCTTTTTAATAAATGTTAAGAGATGGGATATGGTCATAGCACTTGTGAATAATTTGATGATATCATGATCAGAGTGAAAACTGACTGAATGATGTTAATGTCTTATTCATATTTCAAAAGCTTTTGTGGGAAATGCATCTGCTAACAAAACAGACTGACTGACCCATGCCAGTCTACTGGCGAAATTACTTTGGTAATATTGTAAGTTTCATAAATACTATCAGAATATGGTGATCAGATAGTGTAAGTTAAATTATCCTCTAAATTAATTTCAATCCAAGTAATCATCATCATGGTGTTTGAAAATCATCCATCTGAAATCATCTATTTTACATGTAATACCATCTTCTATGGTCAAGGGGTAGAACATAGGACTCAAAGCCGGGAGTGTGTGAGTTCAAATCTCAGCCCAGGAGTGGTGAGATTTTTCACATTCGACCCCCATCCAAGGTGAGCCTTCTGCAGGCTCAATGAGAAGGCTATTCCCCAGTGCCATATATATCACTCATAATTGAGTATATCTTTGGGGGGGGGGTTATTCAGTGTTATAACCCAGAAATGGGAATAATTACATACCCAGGGCCCGCAGGTGCAGTAGACACATGGCAAAGGTGACTCCAGGATACAAAATAACATGGTAAGAAGTGAGTGGTGCTTCCTATGAAATGGAACTCTGCCTGATGTACATACTTCTATAGTTAAGAAGTAGACAGGTCATTAACCTCCTAAGGAACAATTATTCTGATAGGATTGATACAAAATGAGCTTTGTTTATGGTTCAGAGTGACACTGGAGACAACAACACTGCATTGAGACAGAGAGTACATCAAACCTGGAATTCACAAACATGTCAGTTTGCATGTGACTGAAATTAACTATGTTGCACTTGACCTGTCGGTCTCTTAAACAGTACTGACTTGTGATTTGCTAAGCATAGGTGGTCAGACGGACAAGCTGCATCTCTAAACAAATAGTTAGAATCATCAGAGCATGAAGAAAAATGCACAGTTAGCCCGTGCCATCTTATCTATAATTTACATAAATATCATTATATGTCAGTGTACAGGGGTCAGTATAACCTGTACAATACTGTACAGGGTTCTCATTTACTCGCAGAGATCCAGCTGGCTCTGATATTTTGCATATTTTCCAATGAAAAAATTGTCTCCTGTATTTTTCAGCATAAGATCATTAACTGTGTTTTTCTGTTTTTTTCTGAATAATCGTATTTCTGATCTATAACTGTTAATACTGGATAAATATAGTTATCAGTAGATAAACTTTTTATTAAAAACATGGAACTGTTTTGTTGAACTGAATCACTAGTTCCTTGGCCCATGACCCATGCTTCCATAGTATTAGAGTTATCATTGGAATTTATTTCCAATTCTAGGCAGGCTTTCAGCTGTATAGCAACATATTTCATGTCGAAGGCTTTTGACAGTGTGATAGTATAAATATCCAGAGAGAACATAAATAAATCCTAAAGTAACAAGATAAGCTTTATCAGTGGCTGGTACACTGTGCCTGGAGGTCATTAACAACCACTTTGGTAAATTTGTTTCTCTTTACAAACATAGAAAAAGTAAGACAAAATGATAAAATGCTATCTTTCTGGAAAAAAAAACCTCATGTTTAGACAGTAGAGCGTCCAGCATTCCTGGGCGGTGCGTAGGTGGTTTTGTTGACTGAATTATTTTTATCGCCACAGATCGGGGTCATTGGAGGGACCTTTGACCATGACTCTCTTTATATCCATGTTGACATTAACCTCTGTGTATTAATTTATAGGTTCAAGTTCTCCCAACTCAAGGGCCTGGGAAACCTAGTTTAACATTGATGTAAATCTCTTGTATACTGTATATATAAATATATATATATATATATATATATATATATATATATCCATTTCCCACTTTTCACTAGCTTTAATTGGTTGTATTTAAGGGGGGAAGTGTGATATGATAACTTTAATAATAAAATAGATCATAAATTTGGCCTAATATACAAAATTATGTATCACATTAACACAGCTTGGCCATGATGAAAAAACTTGCAAACTTGCATAACTGGGAAACTGGTTAAAACGGTCCAAATGACCAAAATCGCAAGTAAAAGGGCATTGCCTCCTCGAAGTAAAGTTGCTCACAAGGATCGAGTTCGGCTCTCGATTGACATGGCTGGGTCTTCGCTGCTGGGATCGGTGGAGGGAATGCGGGTTGCTTCGGGCTTTGTGGCTGTGGGTGCTGTAGCTTTCTAAAAAGGACTTCAACCAAGGAGAGAAGAGGGCGCCCCCTATGGCTCCTTGCTTGGCTTGGCGTGGCACTGCGACTGTCGGCTCTGAGAACATGCTTAAGGAGCGCACAGGGCTGAGGTCTTGACCGCAGCAACCTGTAGCTGCTCGATGAGCGTATACTTCTTTTGGCTTGGCTTGGATTAACACAGCTAGAAAAAACAGTTTTGAAAGAACAATAAATCCCTGTTAATTTGTTTTTATTTAATACCATATAACTTTATTTTGGTACATTTAGTTTAGACATAAATCTGATGTGGTGGGCCACCACAAATTTTGGGCTGTCATGATTTGCTGATTCACCAATACATTGTGATACAAAGAAAAAATATTGTATCTGTATCTATTTATGGCCCCTTATCCCCTGTTGATGATATTTAAAGGTGCCTATTCACATACCTGAAAAAGAGTTCATCTGATTTCTGGCTTCCTCTGTGTAAAAGTGTGTATATATTAATGATCTAATGGTAATTTTGGTAGTGAAAAGTTCTTACAACACCTCCGTAAAGGTATATGAACTTGTTTATCAACAACATGTTTGCAAACAAAGCAATGTTGAAAAAAGGAAAAACATGTATCTAAGAAGGTAGGTTACATATATGCAAGGTAGAAAGGTCACTTGTTGCAAAACACCTTTTGCAAAGCTCCGGCTAATCTGTTGAATTTGTTTCCATTATTTTGGCAGGCCCAAACATATTTTAAACATGTTGATATAACAAATCAAGGTAAGATAAATAAAGGTCAGATAGGTGATTGAGCCCCTCAAATCGTCCAAGAGAAAATCTTACATATAACTTGCATTAAGGTTCAGTCAGCATCAAGGCTTGTTAGGCAAAAGTATCATTGGCCTGAAATCAGTAAACTGGCGTGTGATTGGCTAACTACCAGAAAATTAATGTACTGAAGGTGCTGTTTCATTATTCATTATTTCTGATGTCTGGTATAAAGTAATTGAAACATTTCAACTGTGAGTACAAAGAATAGCAATATCTTAAAATCTGAACTCAACTACTGGAGTACCTATCTGTGTATCATATTACATTTAACACATTATAATACTCATCATATTTGGAGATTATGTATCTTTAAAGTCCTTTAAGTAAAACTTATTAAAATTCTTAACAGTTCATGGCTTTTAGGCAAGACAGATTACAGATTCCTCTATCACAAAATCTGTCTTGTGTATTGGTCAGTCTCACTCTGAGGCCTAATTTTCAGGTTTTAGCCAAGAGAGTACACTTTATATTTAGTCAGGTAACAGTTAAGGCTAACCCAAACCCTGATCAAACTTGAGATTCCATATGCAAGATTAATGTCCCAATGCAGGGCCGTATCTGTGTGTTTAAAATCCAGTTACATTTAATTACACATATATATGTCAAGGCCCAGATCCCGATCTGGACCAATTGCCGATTGGTCCGGACCAATTCCTGATTGGTCCAGATCAAATCCCACTCAGCATTCTGACTAGACCAAACACCAAATGATAAATCTTATGAATAATTTTTTTTTTCTGGTGTGTACTCCCTTAATAAATACATGATGTATGTATGAATTAAAATAATTAAATTCTGTATCTAAAATTAACAAAATCATTTGATAAATATTAACAATCTCACATTGATTTGATAATTAAGCAAGTAGGTACAGTTATGAGGATGATTCAGGGTAAGTGTAGCAAAAACCTTCAGCTGATTAAACAGGAAGTCATTCTCTTTGTTATTAATTTAAGGTCAGGATTAAGGCCAGACTGAATCCTAGATTCTTTTGTCTTTCAAGTCTGAAGCTAACATTCAGTCATTCTTATTCAGATACATGTGTCCTTACATTCATACTTTTGAAAACAAAGATATGTTTTTCCTCTTTCTCATTTTATAGTGTACTTAAAAACCTGTAATTCGTATTTTTGCTTCATTAAATAGTCAAGTACAAATCAACATCTTATGGGACAAACATTGTTTTTAAACTTTGGTCTTTGTGACTCACTGTATCTGTATTTAAACATTGCATCATACAGTATCACACTGTCAGCAATAATATGGGATAGTTTACAACATTCCTGCAGGGCAGTTAAATATACAAGACAATTTTTTATGGGGGCTTGAATAAATGTAAACTAATTCAATGTAAGGTTTTCCATTTAATATTCATTTAAATTGAAAACAAGACATAGCAACCAGCAAGTGTCCTGATGTACTGGATAAATTAGTTAAACTAATACACAGGTGCCAATTTGAGTATAGTTACACATTTATTATAATGCTTTTTGGATGATTTGTCTATAATTACACCAGTATCATGCTGTTTTTGGGATGTGACATTTCAATAGTCTGTTTGATTTCCGTTGTCGCTTCCTCAGGAGTGGATCTTTTGTGGGAGGAGTGGGTGGCTACACATGCAAGTATTTGGTTTCTGACCTCCGGTGTATGGTACACTCTGTTTAGCTTGATAAGGACATATATAACTGTGTGGGCGTTATCACTAGGCCAGTTACCAAGGACTACTACTTTATAATAATTATCTTATATGCTTCTCCTTTATCTTATATGAAAAACAATTAATCGTATCAAATGCTAGGTCAGAATTCTGATAAAGACCTGCAACAATTTATTATATGCCAGGATTACCTGCGCATTGATACTAAAAGACCTGTAAACACAAATCTATATGGTTTAAAGACAGGGTAATAGTGTAGTTTAGCAGGTTTATTTCTTAGTTTTTTTTTCACATAAATGAACCCATAGATTATTCATTATAATTGCTCCATATAACTGAGGAGGTATTTGCACGGAGAAAAGAAAAGATTGTATATTTATATTGAATGAATATAATTGTATAGTTTAGTGGTGGTGGAAATATGTTTGAATTGCCACGAAATTGATGGCCATCATAGTATTATGACTGTTGTTGATGTCACATGTAAACTTGTTACAAAAGTTAGATGGAAGGGGCTATGATTTAAATGGTCACAAATTCTTGCTCTGATAAACCAGTATTATATGTATATATATATATATATATATATATATATATATATATATATATATATATATATATATATATATTTATATATATATATATATATATATATAAATATATATATATATATATATACTAGGAAGTCATCAAGTCATATATAAGGAAGTCATGGTGATCCATAAATGAATATTTTTGCAAGATACAAGTAATAATTTTGTTTGTCTCTGAGATAGTCATGAAATAGCCAAAAAAAAAAACACTATATATATTGTGGTGACATCTAGTGGGTATTTTCTAACTTTAAGAAATGATTGTGCTTCACTCAGTGCACAGTTTGAATCCTCATGTTTTAGGGGAATATATAAACAACTGGAAATTTATTGTAAAAAGATATGTTAAAAAGGGAAACATGAGGAATGAACTTAGGGGAAATAACAAGGGGCTGAAATACCTTCCTTCTTCAGTATTTAGAAAAATCAAATAAATTAAAATCTTAGAAAACTCAGGTAGCACAACAGTTCAGACCAACATTTAGCAGAACATCTTTTCAGTATATATATATATATATTTATGACATGTAATATGTGTACATGTTGTGACAATCCTAAAAGTTTGATGGGAGGGGCATATTTGGACAACCCTTGACTTTACGGCCAACTGTATATTCCGTCTTCAGACTGTTTATCAGTACATGTATTTTCATTTCCACTGAAATAATATATAATCACCAGGTTCATAGACAGATATCAACACAGCTGTCTATGACAGGGCCCCAGATAATTTTAAATCATCCCCTGCCCCCCCCCCCCCCCACTCAATATAACATGACCCATAATCACTGAATCCTAAGCTGTTAAATTTGTTAAATCTGCAAGTAATTCTGAAGTCTCACCAGCAGACATTCCCACACTCCCACCTATATTGCTTCCAGTTCACCAGATTTTCTTCCAACTTTTCAGACCACTTTTGGTTTCATCTTATGGATTTTACAGACAGTTTTCCAGCCAGATTTGAAAGAAAAGCTTGAAAAATAGGAAGATGGAACACCAGCTTTAATTCCAAGTCTGAATCCATGTTTTATAACCATGGTTTGTTCTTGTTAAAATGATTTATCCATTTATTTGAAGCATGTCTGTCTTAGATATGGATCACCGTCATTTTAATTATACACACAGTTGAATAAGTGTGGGAGGTTTTAAAGAAAAGTATAAACCCCTCTGTGCTCTGTGATAGAACTATAGATGACTTACATATATTGATAAAGAGTCCTGTTAAAATGTGTTCATATGTGCATACATAAGAAAATACATGTTTATATATTATAAATATATTTATATATAGACATTCTTTTGTGAATGCAGTTGGCAGGGTTAATTATTTGAGTATATATTTTATATAATGGCTGTCCTGAATGTGTTTCAGGGCACAGATTTAACAGCCCATCAAGCATCTGACAGATCCACTCAGCAGGGTAAATTAGTTATGTTAATGTAAGAGTGTCAGTGAGTGTAGTAACAAGGTTAATTACTTATATACAAGGATGTCAGTAAGTGTGATCTCCCTGTTGCTGAGCTTGTTAGAAGGGCTTTGTTTTCATCATTATCAGCTCCTTGACAGCTTGCCAGATGGACCAGGATTAACATATGATTGATGTTGTCATTTTTTGTATAATATTAATACAGACCAGTCAGACCATCAGATTAATAGCCCTATACCAGAACTGGATCAGTAAGCTTTACCTCTAGGTCAACTCATAACTGTCTCCTCATATGAATACCACTGCACAGAAGGATACATGGCTGTATTTATTTTCCCTATGTAACATTTATTTAAAACACCTTAGGTTTGGGCCTCTTTTAAATAATGTTATTCTGATATTAAATGTTTTTTTACCTGGGAATTTGTTGTTCCTACAGTTAAACAAGGCCAAGAAACTCATGGCCTGTGTATCTCACTGTATCCCCAGACAAAGTCAGGATACTATGGTTTAAGCACGGTTGCGCTGCCACCGCTGCCACCACCACCACAGAGATTTTGTTTGGACCCGATAACTCAGAAAAAAATTTCAAGGAATCTTTATCAAACTTGACATGTGCATAGATATGGGTGAGCAGACGAAGCCTATTTAAATTGGGGTCATGACCTTTACTAGGAGAGTGACCTTGACCTTGAATAGGTCTATTTTGGGGGAAAATCACACAAATTCTTAAATATCTCAAGAAATCTTGCATGAATTGATCCAAAATCAAGTTGACCAGATCTTGGATAGTGATTTCACATACCAGGAACTGGTTGCGCCACCTGTTATCCTTTTCTTGTTTTTGTGCCGTTTAATACCCCCATCATTGCCACTAAACAGTACTGTGAGCATTATAAGTAAAAAAATACAGATTTCTTTCATATTATGCATATACATAGACATGGGTTATGGGATGATGTATATTTAAATTGGGGTAATGACCTTTCCTATGAGAGTGGCCTTGACCTTGAATATTGCCATATATGGTGAAAAGCACACAAAATCATAAATATCTCAATAAGGGATGCATTGATTGGTCCAAATATCAAATTGACTGAAGATCTTGGATACCTTTGTCTTCTATTGAAGACAGGTGGCGCCATCTTCTGTTCTTTTCTTGTTTTTGCACCTTTTAATACCCCATCATTGCCACTTGACAGTACTGTGAGCATAATAAGTCAAAAACTAATGGAGAGATTGGGCTGAAATTGTGCATGCCCATTGATCTTGGATACCCCCATCTTGTATTCTAGACTGGTGACCCTATCTGCAATCGTAATTGTGTGGCGTCCATCCGTACATTTGCTTTCAGTGAAAATTGCTTATGTCTCCCAAGTGGTTCAAGGTCTGAAATTTGGTATGTCCATCCATCTTGAAGTGTTTTCTCATAAACCAGACAGGTGGTGCCACCTACCTTCCCGTTTTCGTAGAATAAATTAATGCCCTTTTCTGAGGAGTGATTTGCCTTATTGGCCTAAAATTGTGCATATCCATAGATCATGGACTGCTCATTTTGTACTCAAGATTTGTGACGCCATCTGCAATCGTTTTTGGTGTGGCTATCATTTAAAATTGCTCATATCTCCGGAGTGGTTCAAGGTATTTGTCTTAAATTTGGCATGTCTATCCATCTTGGAAAATTTTCTCTTAAACCTGACAGGTGGCGCCCCCACCTTTCCATTTCCGTAAAATAATGCTCTTTTCTCAAGAGAGATTCAACATATTGGCCCCCATATTTGGTGAAAAATATTGTTTCTCAAGTTGATAGATGGAAGAAACCATAGTCGCTTGCCAAGTGTCAGTACGTGTTGCTGAAGATGGGGGGCCTATTTTTAAAGAGGGGGGGGGGGTTAATTGTCTGAGGATACTATGGCACCAGTGGTGCAAAGAAATATCAAGTTTTGTCACAGTTCAGGTCTGAACGCAGTGAAGCCAAAATTACCCCTCCAAGCAGTCCCAAACAAGCATTTGGACAACATGTCTTTGATTGGCAATACCATCAATTTGCTTTGAGATTATGCTAAACATACCTTAAAATCAAACAAAAGGTCTTTTGAAAGGCCTCCTGGCATAAGGGCCAGAGCCAATCAGAGCAGACCAAACCATTCACTGCTCTCTTCAGGTCATGTAAACAAATAGGACCATGTGACCAGAATCCTACTGTCAAGAGTACAACTCTGGTTAGGGATTGTGGGTAAAGAAATCCTTTTCCTACAATACACTGAGGCTTTTAAACACACCAGCAGCATAGCCCTCTTTGTTATGAAAAGGTTATGTAATCTGTTAAAATATGTTAGATAGATAACAATTGTTTCATAGGTAAATTATAAGTAATATTTTGTAAAGATGCACATATGCAATGTAAACAGTTGTTTCCTTGAACTTTAAAAATGCTTATTTTGCAGTTTTAAAGTTGAGATAAGAAGTTCGGGCCATCCCCCAATTCTTAACTGGAAGGGGTTCATTTTAAGTAAAAAACGACCTCTGGCTGAAGGGTATCTTTTACCATAAATCACATTCTCATTACTGCCACCTGTTGGTGACTTTTTCAAGTTTTTATGGCATGTTGTTGCAGAAATCTGTGACCATTTGCCAATCCTGCTGACTTTAGATTAGTGATCAGTCACAGATTCTCATTCTCAGAGGTTTCCACAATTTCTATAAGATGACAAAGTTGACAAGGTCTTAGCTGCAGCACCTCACAATTTTAATCTTAAATTACAAAAAACAAAAAAAACATCCAATATGTTGACGCAAACCGTGTGCCAAAGATAGTGTCCAAAGTTGGTGCCCATGGCCAGGAATGTTAATAAAACCTTTTTTAATCCTGTGAACTTTTACATTGAAATAATTGAAAAAACTCTTTGACATCATGGTATTGCTGCCCTTGACTATAAACTCAACAAACTACAAACATGACTTCCCATGCTGAATGCTGATTGACTGACACCTTTCAGGAAAACAGCACGTACATGTGGAATGACGTCATTTTCCCCTGTGATGTCACTACCTGCACTCCAGAGATGGCCATATTGTCACATTCTGCATCCCAATTAAAAAAACATGCTACAAAATCCCATAAAACACTCATTCTGGGGTAATTTACTCTTGGATTTACACTGGCACAATTATTGAACTTCAAGGAGATGTTCACAGTACCAACTTGTATACCCATATACCCTTCTGATCAAAAAGTTTCAATAAGCTTAAGACAGAACACCTGATTTTACTAAACCTGCAATTCATGGTGTTACATTAGAATATTAAGGTGCAGTTATTAAGGAGTGGTCCTGACAGGAAACCTTTGTACTTGAGCGAGGTTTTCTCCTAAAATTAATGTGCACATCACCAGTTTCATCAGAGTACACATATAGACCCAAGTATAGTGAACACACCAGGATTTCCTGGGCTCTTGCGAGACACAAGCATCAAAGTACAGGTGCACCAAGAATCTAATTATTATGTCTATTTTTATTTCATAATAAAAAGCCATAGTCTGACAGAAACAATGCACAATATGAGCAAGGCAGTGCTTATCATACTGGTAGTTAAGCCAGGCAGTGTTGATCGTACCGGTAGTTATACCATTCAGGTGATATACCTGTTTATATAACCATGTGGCCACCAATACGATTATGCCTACATGTGCGCTATGACAACTGCTTCTTTGTGTATATATCACTAAGACAGACAATATATGGAATGCCGAGCCCTTACACCTGAGGGGTCGCTCAGTGCATTGTACTTGTCTGTCTCAGGTGTGTAGTGGACTATCATGCCTAATCTACAAAAGCTATACATTGGGATTTTTGTGGGTATAAATATGACTGGATCTTTTCTTCCAACTCCTTGAATTAATTGTCTTGCATTTTTACACACCAAATATTTAAAAGCACCAGTGTTTGCAACAAAGTATTGTAACTTAAGTAAGGCATAATTTATAAAGGTTTATTTTTTCAGGCTAGTAAGTCGTTCTGACCTGTGTATAAAAAAAAATTATTTTGATTGTCATTGGATGTTAACTGATTTTGAGCTCCTGGAGATTGGACATTTCTTTCATAAAACAGAATTATAAAATTTTGCTCTGTTATGACGTCCTTTTACCTGTTTAGCAAAACAATTCTGTTATTATCATGTTGTGCCCTGATCATATGAAAGTTTAATTGAAAATTAAAATGGTAAAATTTCTACTAGGAGAAACTATCAGACTTTCTAGTAGGATTGGCGATTCTACTAGGACCAACTAGATTGTAGTATGTATTCTTAAAACTCAAAAAATTTACATAGGATAACCTACTCAAAACCTTGGACTAAGTGTAATGATTTCATTCTAGTATTAAAATTGATTTGTCTACATACATAAGACAGCTGTACTTGATGTGGCCCCGTTCATAAAATAATAATCAGGTCACACAGGGACAGATGTTTCATATTTTAAGCTACACACAGGACATTGCACTGTCTAATACAAAAGACTAGGTTCAGGTCATTTGGTTTTCTGTATATTTTATTTCTACCTATACATAAAATCTATGTCACGAGTTCATTATTTTCATCTTATTATTAATTATATTTATTATATTTGTGTGTGGTATGAAGGGTTGAATGTAGTACTACAGGTAGTATAGTGTCAGAAGTTCAGGTGTCATGAGTTGTGTATCCTGTTCCCATTAATTTGATCAATAATGTAAGACTTACATGGGTCTGCTTTGTAAAGCTGTGTTTCCGATTGACTGAAAATCTGGTTCACGTACATAGTCACTGCAATAGTGTGCAAAAAAATCTGATCTCTCTGTTTAAAATGGAATTGTTTCCATGTGAACATGCATGTGCACTTCATATGCACATCAGCAAAAAACAGACTGCAACCGGCTTCTCTGGTCCAGGAGTAGAACAAGCTGGGAGGTCATGATTCCGAACACCCAGGGTGACAATCTGCAAGCTTAATGGGTATGTCTTGCCCCAAGGCTGTGTTTTGTCACTCACACACAAGTGCACCTTTAAGGGGTTCTTCTGTAGCATGACCCAGCTGTGGGGATGATTATACTCAAAGGGCCCACAAGCTCAGTATGGTCACTGGGTCTGGTTGAGAAAAGGATATAAAATGAGAGGAAGTGCTTGATACTGCCTTGTCACATAGTCCCAAACCAGAATGTATATATACCTAGTTAAACTAACAAAAAACAAGAGGGGCTACCTCCAGCAGTAAAATATTAAAAAGAAAGGACAGCATCGAAATGGATCGATACGATTCAGTTGATTTGCTGAAAGAAAAAAGTAATCATGTTTCTTTGAAGAGTTCTGGCTATTCTGACTGATATCCTTTTATATCAAAAGAAGCAAGCAGGGGTCACTCTTAGAGTTTAGTCATTGATTCCTAATCCATGACACACAACTCATGAAGGTGGTGTTTCAATGACTCATTGATTTGTTGGTCTTGTAATGATGAAAAAAAAAATAATTCTGCATCATTATTTGTATTCTAATCCTCAGCACTGGTCTTTCTATAAAGTTTTATTGTGAACGACCCAAATATCTCTGTGTTATCTAGAACACAGAAAAACAAACAGGTTTTACAGACAATCAGAAATGTGTGAAATGTGCTCCTTCAGAAAGTGTGTTTACTTAATCATGTGAACTTTTTGCCATTGACAGCTGAATGTTCGTTTTGAATTTGGACACACCTTGTTCAGGTATTTCCATATCTGGTGAGTTTTTGTTACACGACTGGACTTGTTAGACCACTCCCAGGTGGATTCACTTACATTTACAACATTAATATTTATATTTATTCCACAAAAAAATAGATGTGTGTGGGCGTAGAGTACCAGAATAACCCAACCCAGGATACTCTGATCAAGCTTTCAGGTGTTATAGTACTGCAGTGTCATGCTTCAATAACACCGGTTCAATTGGTCAGTTGTAGAACAAATGCTGTCCATAATACCTATGAAATGGGCAGTCTGTATCCGGGGACAAAGGAGTAGTCATGTATATGTCACAGTTGTGTTTAATCATTTGAATAAAAATATATTATGGTGACCCAGATTTCCTCAAGATATTTTATGTATGGATTGTTCCTTGAGGTGTTTTCCTAACCCTCCACAAAAATTTATGAAAATTTTGTTCATAACAGTATGTGGAATGTTACAAACAGAAAGTCCAACCAACAAACCAAGTGAGAAACATAATATCTTCTTGGCAGAAAATAATCAATGGAGGCCATGATGTTTATTTCTGTCACCAGGTGGTGTGCCAGGCAGGATTATTCTGTGGATACACAACATTTTTCTTCAGTATTCATAAAAACAAGCTGCTGTTTTAATTGGATTAATTATTCTGTTCTGGTTATTACCTCCATCTATGTTATGGGATCAATTTTTTTTACCAGCATAAGTTTTGACTGTCCAGAAGTTCCTACTGAATTTTAAAAGAAATTTTCAAGAAAGGTTGACCCTTGACAAAGGAAAAAAAAATGACAAATGTTGGCATGGAACAGTTAAATTCCAGTTTATCCCCTCTGACTTATAAGAATTTAGAGTTATCAGAGTAGATGAACTTGTAATATCCAAAATCATTCTAAACATTTAGATCAGGAATGAAATTTTATTATTACTCTTAACAATGCCTTATGGGCGGCAGATGCCTTTCGCTTAAAATAAAACAAACCAACTGTTAAATAGGTTTCATAGTGTAGAACAACACCACCATATATATATATATATATATATATATATATATTTGTATATATGAAAAAGAGATTGTTATAACTCAACCTATCAGTTAATTTCCTTGCATAATATTATCTTTATGTTATTAAAAGAGCATCTTAAACATATGGTGCATATGGTAAAATGCTAAGTTTGACTATTTGGTTTGCTGTGTATTGCATCTGGTGTTTTTTTTGCAAAGATTAGTTGACAACCTGAAGTAGAGAGTATAGAAATTAAAAACAAATTTGGTCAAATATAACATTGTGGTGAGAGTCATCAGTTTGAACAAACCTAATAATGATGGATTAATAATTGGTGCAGGTTTATGTGCCATTCTTTGTAATACTGGAATATTGTGAGGGAGCTCTTTTATGATGCATTGTCAGTATTTTAATGTTCACCTTAAACGCTGCTAAATTGTTTAGCTCGTTCTCAAGTTAATTGCATGCACAGATTTTTCAGAGAAATGTCAAAACATTCTTATGATTATATCAAGAACCATACCAGTGGGTTCTGAAAACTGTACTACAATTTAATACATGTGAGGGGAGGTGTGCTATCAAATTTCAAACCCATGAGAAATTCCAATATGGCCGCCATGATACAATCTTTAAATTTCTGTGGCACACATGTCAAGAGTTTTACAAACAATAGAGCTCTGTGCAAAATCCAGTTTAATGTTCATGAGGCATAGCAGACATTTATTTTCCCATTAACCTCTAGTTACATTATATTATAGTAATAGTTATCCTGGCCATAAAATCTGTTATTGGATGTGTTTGTGTTGTTAATGAGCTGACTTCATTACCTGTCATTGTTACCAGTTACCTTCCATGATTATATCACCCAACTTTTTTGTCACTAAATGTGTCATTCCCTGAATGAATAGAGTGAACATTTTAAGAGTGATAAATAATATAACAGTGTATACTACACTAAAGTTTTTTTTCTGTGCTGGCTGAGGGAAAATGTGATGTGAATTAATAGTACATAAAATATGTAAATAAGGAAGTGCCTTAAATACCTGACCAGGTTTAAGGCTGACCTTGTTAAGTAGGTAACTGGTATGAACAATGTTATACAGGGACCATACAAACCAACCATGTATTGAAACATTATAAAAAAGGATAAGGCATATAATATAGTGAAAAACAGAGGTTATATATATGTGTCTGTTGTACATCTATACTAACTTTATTTATGTTTTAACAAAATTGGTGTGGAAAGATATGTTGTCTCACAGCTCTCTGTGTTGATTATGTTGGTAGATATGTGAGCTCGCAGAATGTTCTCTGTGTAAGTAGAGGTATGAACTATCTGAATGGTCTGTGTTAGTAGGAGTATGAAGTCTCTGAATGCTTTCTCTCTGTTGGTAGGAGAATGAGCTCTCTGAATGCTCTCCCTCTCTGTTGGTAGAGATATGAGCTTTCTGAGTCAGAATGCTCTCTCTCTCTCTGTTGGTAGAGGTATGAGCTCTCTGAATGCTCTCTCTGTGTTGGTAGAGGTATGAGCTCTCTGAATGCTCTCTCTGTGTTGGTAGAGATATGAGCTATCTGAATGCTCTCTCTGTGTTGGTAGAAGTATGAGCTCTCTGAATGCTCTCCCTCTCTGTGTTGGTAGAGGTATGAGCTCTCTGAATGCTCTCTCTGTGTTGGTAGAGGTATGAGCTCTCTGAATGCTCTCTCTGTGTTGGTAGAAGTATGAGCTCTCTGAATGCTCTCCCTCTCTGTGTTGGTAGAAGTATGAGCTCTCTGAATGCTCTCCCTCTCTGTGTTGGTAGAGGCATGAGCTCTCTGAATGCTCTCCCTCTCTGCTGGTAGAGGCATGAGCTCTCTGAATGCTCTCCCTCTCTGCTGGTAGAGGTATGAGCTCTCTGAATGCTCTCCCTCTCTGCTGGTGGAGGTATGAGCTCTCTGAATGCTCTCCCTCTCTGCTGGTAGAGGTATGAGCTCTCTGAATGCTCTCCCTCTCTGCTGGTAGAGGTATGAGCTCTCTGAATGCTCTCCCTCTCTGCTGGTAGAGGTATGAGCTCTCTGAATGCTCTCCCTCTCTGCTGGTAGAGGTATGAGCTCTCTGAATGCTCTCCCTCTCTGCTGGTAGAGGTATGAGCTCTCTGAATGCTCTCCCTCTCTGCTGGTAGAGGTACGAGCTCTCTGAATGCTCTCCCTCTCTGCTGGTAGAGGTACGAGCTCTCTGAATGCTCTCCCTCTCTGCTGGTAGAGGTACGAGCTCTCTGAATGCTCTCCCTCTCTGCTGGTAGAGGTACGAGCTCTCTGAATGCTCTCCCTCTCTGCTGGTAGAGGTACGAGCTCTCTGAATGCTCTCCCTCTCTGCTGGTAGAGGTACGAGCTCTCTGAATGCTCTCCCTCTCTGCTGGTAGAGGTACGAGCTCTCTGAATGCTCTCCCTCTCTGCTGGTAGAGGTACGAGCTCTCTGAATGCTCTCCCTCTCTGCTGGTAGAGGTACGAGCTCTCTGAATGCTCTCCCTCTCTGCTGGTAGAGGTACGAGCTCTCTGAATGCTCTCCCTCTCTGCTGGTAGAGGTACGAGCTCTCTGAATGCTCTCCCTCTCTGCTGGTAGAGGTACGAGCTCTCTGAATGCTCTCCCTCTCTGCTGGTAGAGGTACGAGCTCTCTGAATGCTCTCCCTCTCTGCTGGTAGAGGTACGAGCTCTCTGAATGCTCTCCCTCTCTGCTGGTAGAGGTACGAGCTCTCTGAATGCTCTCCCTCTCTGCTGGTAGAGGTACGAGCTCTCTGAATGCTCTCCCTCTCTGCTGGTAGAGGTACGAGCTCTCTGAATGCTCTCCCTCTCTGCTGGTAGAGGTATGAGCTCTCTGAATGCTCTCCCTCTCTGCTGGTAGAGGTACGAGCTCTCTGAATGCTCTCCCTCTCTGCTGGTAGAGGTACGAGCTCTCTGAATGCTCTCCCTCTCTGCTGGTAGAGGTATGAGCTCTCTGAATGCTCTCCCTCTCTGCTGGTAGAGGTACGAGCTCTCTGAATGCTCTCCCTCTCTGCTGGTAGAGGTACGAGCTCTCTGAATGCTCTCCCTCTCTGCTGGTAGAGGTACGAGCTCTCTGAATGCTCTCCCTCTCTGCTGGTAGAGGTACGAGCTCTCTGAATGCTCTCCCTCTCTGCTGGTAGAGGTACGAGCTCTCTGAATGCTCTCCCTCTCTGCTGGTAGAGGTACGAGCTCTCTGAATGCTCTCCCTCTCTGCTGGTAGAGGTACGAGCTCTCTGAATGCTCTCCCTCTCTGCTGGTAGAGGTACGAGCTCTCTGAATGCTCTCCCTCTCTGCTGGTAGAGGTACGAGCTCTCTGAATGCTCTCCCTCTCTGCTGGTAGAGGTACGAGCTCTCTGAATGCTCTCCCTCCCTGCTGGTAGAGGTACGAGCTCTCTGAATGCTCTCCCTCCCTGCTGGTAGAGGTAAGAGCTCTCTGAATGCTCTCCCCCTCCCTGCTGGTAGAGGTACGAGCTCTCTGAATGCTCCCCCCCCTCCCTGCTGGTAGAGGTACGAGCTCTCTGAATGCTCCCCCCCCCCCCCCTCCCCGCTGGTAGAGGTACGAGCTCTCTGAATACTCCCCCCCCTCCCCGCTGGTAGAGGTATGAGCTCTCTGAATGCTCCCCCCCCCCCCCCCGCTGGTAGAGGTATGAGCTCTCTGAATACTCCCCCCCCTGCTGGTAGAGGTATGAGCTCTCTGAATGCTCCCGCCCCCCTCCCTGCTGGTAGAGGTATGAGCTCTCTGAATGCTCCCCCCCCCCCCCTGCTGGTAGAGGTATGAGCTCTCTGAATGCTCCCCCCTCCCTGCTGGTAGAGGTATGAGCTCTCTGAATGCTCCCCCCTCCTGCTGGTAGAGGTATGAGCTCTCTGAATGCTCCCCCCCCCCTCCCTGCTGGTAGAGGTATGAGCTCTCTGAATGCTCCCCCCCCTCCCTGCTGGTAGAGGTATGAGCTCTCTGAATGCTCCCCCCCCCCCCCCCCGCACTGGTAGAGGTATGAGCTCTCTGAATGCTCCCCCCCCCGCGCTGGTAGAGGTATGAGCTCTCTGAATGCTCCCCCCTCTCCCTGCTGGTAGAGGTACGAGCTCTCTGAATGCTCTCCCTCTGCTGGTAGAGGTATGAGCTCTCTGAATGCTCTCTCCCTCTCTGTTGGTAAAGGTATGAGCTCTCTGAATGCTCTCCCTCTCTGCTGGTAGAGGCATGAGCTCTCTGAATGCTCTCTACTTTCTAATTCTAGAAATACTTTTGACACTGAGTAATATGATGAGTAATAGTTAGTATACACCTGCATATTTTTAATCCTGTATTGGTTGTATCTTTACATGCATAAGATGATTGGAATGACATGACATATACCTTGACTTACCTGTACTTATAATGTATCATAGTGAAAGTAAAAAGAGACCTAGCTAATATAAATGAAGCCACTACACTTCCTCCTGTTATCCAACCACTATATTTATCTGTGTTGGCACATGCTATTTTGACACAGTCTCCTGCACAGCAGGTTAATGAAAATGAAAAAAAAAAATAATAGGTTGGATGAGTCATATAGGTCGTTCAGCACAAACAACAAGTATATCATACATAGCAGGGCTTCAAATGTTTGGGAAAAGATCTGGCCCAGCTGATGTTGCCACAGAAATTAAAAAGTCCTTTAAAGTCACTTGCAAGAGTTAACTGTTTGGCCGTTCAAACCCAGGACTCCCAGCTTTTGTTACTTCTTATGTAACTCTTATTGGATCTTGGGTTTACACTGTACAAACAGTCACGATGAATCCCATGGATTGCATGGTCATACTGCATTAAAATCTTGTGTTAAAATGCAGCCCCTCAGAAACAGTTTATGATCCCACATTTGAGCTCAGATGACATTCAGTCATGCTGAGCTAACTGCAGGTCATCTTGTTGTGCCTTGCAGGATGCAAATCTTAACTGTTACTTTAGAAAAGTTTTGCCTAATATCCAAACAGGTTCTGGTAAAACATCTTTGGAAAATTGAAGTTAGGTTACAAAGACCTTTTTCCTGCAAGCTTCAAAGAAGAATATGCTTTTGAGCACCATGAAACTTGGACTATCCTCTTTGAAGCTTCTTTTCTCAAATTTAACACACAAAATGTTAAACCACTAACTTGAGAAAGTTTGAAAATTATTGACCTTGTCCTTCAAGGCTTCTGTAGTCTTGGGCTCGAAGCCAGGTGATCATGAGTTTGTATCTCAGCTGAGGTGGTCAGTCTCCACCGAGGATGAAGGCTCTACAGGCTTATTGGGGAGACTGTGTCCAACAGTGTATCACTTATGAACGAATCTGCCTTTTTGGAGTTCCTCAGTGCTATGAGGTGCTGCAGGTGTGGTACACCAAGCCTGGTTGACACCAGGATAATCAAGTGCAAACCCCTGTCACATAGTCTGAAACCGGAATGGAATTCCGCAGGTACCCATAGTGCTTATTTAAGCAAGCATTAAAAAAATGGAATCAATTACCTCCACCAAAAAATTATAAAAGAAAAACAATCCTTGTGGACATCTGTCTGTGTGTAAAGGCAGCTGTGGTTTGAAAGTTTTCAATCCCTGTACAGGCTGAGTCAGTCAGGTATGCATGTACTATATCATCCTAGAGCTATTGTAAAGAAGGGCCTGGTACTCACTGATGGTGGATACAGCTTTACAGGATGTTCCTCAGCATCCTGGGTGGACCTGCTTCTCTAGGATACAACTCATCTTGATTATCCTCCCAGTGATTATATAATGCCAAAGGATGTGATCAAACTCAGTGTGGATATCAATTATCAAGTACACTATACAGCACTTTTTAATGCATTAATTATTACCAAGTTGCGTTGCTACTTGAGTTGGTTTCAGAAAAGGAAGTACAGGTCACTAGTGAAACCTTAATTACTTTTGATATTCACATCCCATGTGATATTTTTATACCTAAACTGACATAACCAAGTTGTAATAATGTTAGTTAAGTAATTTTGTTGTTGGTTCATGGAAGCATTTTAAGCCAAAGCATTTGAACAAAACCGCTGTCAAGAGACAAGGCCCCTTTTGTCTGTGAGATCAAAGGTCAAGGACATACTGTACCATGATACTGATTTTCACTCATACCTGGCCAACAGTTTGATATATATGCAGTCAAGTAACATTCCCAGTACCTGTTGTGAAGGAATGCTTTTATTTTACGGTACCCTTTAATGCATGGTGCCTCCAGAATGCACAAGTTGGTAAAGAGAAAACTAGATTTGGAAAAGACACTTGACACAACATGTTTATATTTTGGCATTGCACATCCAAACTTCAGTCATAAGATGATACAATCATGGTTAGGTAAAGGCTTCATGATTAAGTCAAAGTTAGTTTATGAAATAGTAGTTGTTTAAGTTATAATTACTGATTCTTTAAGATGGTTATTTGTCTTCTATTAAGGTCATAATTAGCTGTTAATTACAACGTGGTAAATTGTCCTCTATTAAGGTCTAATTAGCTGTTCAACATAACATGGTACACTGAGTGAGGTCATTTTTCAAAAGGAATAAAAATCTATTCAAACTGAAGTAGCAACCTTTAAGTAGATAATTCATTAATCAATAAGATGACAATTTATTCATAACCATAGTGCGTGATGTACATGGTTGACCACAGCTGGCCTTGAACAAGTTCAATGCACTAACAACATGCATGTAACCATGTGGACCCGAAGTTGTTTGACCTGAACTGTGTCACGCCGGGTCAGGTTCAAGGAGTTCTCAGAAAGTATGTTCGAGGGTTCTGGAGCAGGGGACTATGGCTTTTTATACAATAATTGTATGACCCGTGCATACCTGGTGAAGACGTACACGCTCCAGTAAACAGGGCAGCTTGCCTATACCAAGTGTGTACACAAGTAGTCTGAAAACTGCTCAGTGGGCTATAGGTATGTACTTGTGTGGAACTAGCGAAGTTGTGCCGTTTGTTTCTTTTACAGTCTTTTCATAACTCCGCAGTTGCTTTTAAGCTTGGATAATTAGATCTGTACCCGGATTTCAAGGAATTGGCTTTGGATGGTGGCATGTGGCACATATGATGTAACCCATCTAACACGTTTGTTAGCATGGAAGTTACTGTTTATTTGTTGGTTACATAGAAGATACATACAACAGCAGGAACAAGATTTGGTGAGGGAATATCAAATACTTGCAAAGTTGTCTCTGTTGTCGATGGCTGATGTTTTGACAATGCTCAAGCCAAGCATCACACGCTCTGCATTACTAGACACGGCAGAGTACAGTCCTTTTATAAATACTGTAAAGAGCAGGAAATCATCACGTTTGGAAGAGGCTCAGGCTCACCTGTGGAATGTATCTCGATACTTGGGCTATTGTACACTGAATCAGTGAATGTCTGTGTATCAGAGGCAGAGCTTGTAGTGTGGATGACACCAACAGCTGAGTCATCCACTGACTCTTTTACATCATCTTTGGGATGAATGACTACCTTAATCAGCAGATCTGTGGTAGTTAATTAACGTTATCATATCATTGAAATTTGTAGTCACTACAAAGCAGTTGTGATAACTGTCCTTGTAGCTTTGTATACGTAGGATTTGTGGTTATTGTGATTCAGTATACAAACAAACTGTAAATTTTTTTGCTGAATTTTATTTTCATAGTTTGCTGAGTCCTACCTTTTTGGTACATTAACTTCATTATTTTGTCAGATCCTACTTCTTTCACTTTTATCTGATGAGGAAGTCCATTTGTTTGGTTTAGAATATTTCTCTACATGAGAGAAGTAAATAAAGACTTAAAATTTAATGAAACATTGATATTATCATTAATCCATCAATTGATATTGCTGGATTGAAAATAAAATAAGAAAACCTACATCAGACTGTACCAGTTGTAAAAGTGCCACTGTTTTTAGGTGGCTTTATGAAAAATTGAGCACTTAAATTGTGCAATTGAAAGTTTCCTCATTTCATTCATGTAAAAATTTCTGGCTGCCAGAGTATTTAAGTCCTGATGTTTCATGTATAGAGTATCAGGGAATTGATTTGACAATAAGATGTTACATTTTTTGTTGCAGAGATTAAAAAAAAATACTTTGAAGGTTGAAAATGAAAGCTTCCAGCTCAATGACAGTGAAAGGGTTAAACCACAAAGGAGCTTCCATCAGACAATACAAGGATTGTAAGGAATTATTTGATCAAATTGTGATTTTGATAAATGAAATTTCTGCAAGGAGAGTATTTGACATTCTTCAACCTAATTAGAGTATATTTACTGAGTTTCAAGAAACTGCAATTGACATATATCTGACATTGTTCATCAGGGAAGGACTTGACTATGCCTTTTCCAAATACACATACTTTGTATGATGCATGTCCTATTTAGGCAAATAGGGATAGAGTCTTACCATTCTGTAGTAGGTAAACACAGGATTGCTGATAACCATCTAAATCTACGGAGCGTACTGTCTTTTGTTGTCTGGTGAATGTCCACAAGAGACAGGTTCCATCAGTAGCATGTACTGTATACGGTGAACCTGTATTTTTCAGTAACCACTCTATATTTAAGCTCAGGTTCAGGAGTGAAGAATACAGCCTTTGTGTGTAGGACCAATTTGCTCCCTGTGAAATAATAAGCAGAGAGAAACTGAAGGACAAACTATTGAGAGTACACAGCACATGCCTGTGTAGTACGTAGCAATGCTTACAAAAAAGACTGGAATATAGACCTTTGTGATGCAGCAGCCTACAGGAGAATAAAAAAGTATGGGATGAAAAATGAGGATGGAAAAAAGTGCATGGAGCTTTGAATTGAATGAAACCAGAATTATTGATAAAAAAAGGTAGAAATCTCAAATTTACAAAATATATATAAATCTATCTGGTTTAAAGGAAGGCCAGAAGGTACATAGACTTTGATAAATAGTCATGTTCAAGGGAAATTGAATATACAATTGGTGGATTTAACTTCTTTACAATTTAAAATTTCAATTGCAATCTGAATATATTCAGGAATTTTTGCTTCTGCATGAAAGAAGAAGAGTGGTTTTGAACGTTATTGTGGTACATTTATTGGTAAATGTCCCACATGTTTATTGGAAATGGGAATATGAAGTGATTGAAGTGTAGTGTTTTTGACACACACACATATATGAAAATAACAAAATAGAAAAACGAACCAGCGAGTAGTTGTTGGTGTTGAAGATAAGATCTTTATAACAGGATGAGACTTCATTACTATGCAGACTGGATGGTTGTATAGCCCAAGTTGAAACAAAAGGAGAACTGAAGTTTCAAGCATATATTGATGATTATGATAGATCTGTGTTGATTTTCTTCTGCCTGAATCCATGAGTTCCAAAAAGAAGAAATCTGCGGGCAAAGGCTCTGGAAAAGGTATGGATGTGTTCGTAAAACACCTTAAGTGTGAATTTGGTTAAATTTAAAAAAAAAAAAACATGTTTTAAGCATTGAGGGATATAGAACTAACTGGGGTGTTTTAGTACAATCCTTGCATTGGGATAATTAATATTCCCAAGTATTTACTTTAACCCTTTACTGTTTACAAGCCACTAAAGAGCACTCTAAATGGGAAACTAGAATGCCATGATATGTATAGATTCTTTCAGGACAAAAATATTGCATATTATTTCTCAGTTTCAATGATTTTCAATAATCTTCAGCAAACCCTTTTAGTAAGAACTGTTGAAAATTTGATAAAGATACAAAAAAGCTTGAAAAGATATGGCTGTTAGTGTAAATATAAATAGTGTCTGAATTTGTCGGAAATCTAAAATAAATGTAAACAGTAAAGGGTTAAAGGCTGTAGCTATTATAATATTATCTCCAGGTTAAAGCTGTGATGTTTAAAAAAAAATTGCAAAAATTATTGTACACCTTGAATTCCTGACTTCTGTGTATATACATTTAGTGTATATTCTAAATCTTTTGCAGAAAAACAGGTGACAGAAAAAAGAGCTGCATTCATTTCCACCAGAAAGTGCTCATTGAAATTTGGTGAATATTCTGTCATACTAAGATATGATCACATGTACAGTTTGACAATAAAGTCATAGGAACTCAAGGTCAAATATGATTTGTGAAAAGTCACAACAAAAACATAAATTTATTTTTCCACAACCTTCTGGTCTTCTTCTAATCTTTGTGGTAAAGTGAAATCACCGGCTGTCATGGCTTCTTCCATGGGGTACCAAGCAGCCTCTCTTTGATAATTACATTTCTTAGAATAGTTAGGAACTAAAGGTCAAATATGATTTGTGAAAAGTCACAACAAAAACGTAAATTTATTTTTTCACTGATCCGGTCTTCTTCTAATCTTTATCAAAAGTGAAATCACCGGCTGTCATGGCTTCTTCCATGGGGTACCAAGCAGCCTGTCTTTGATAATTACATTTCTTAGAATAGTTAGGAACTAAAGGTCAAATATGATTTGTGAAAAGTCACAACAAAAACATAAATTTATTTTTTCACAACCTTCTGGTCTTCTTCTAATCTTTGTGGTAAAGTGAAATCACCGGCTGTCATGGCTTCTTCCATGGGGTACCAAGCAGCCTCTCTTTGATAATTACATTTCTTAGAATAGTTAGGAACTAAAGGTCAAATATGATTTGTGAAAAGTCACAACAAAAACGTAAATTTATTTTTTCACTGATCCGGTCTTCTTCTAATCTTTATCAAAAGTGAAATCACCGGCTGTCATGGCTTCTTCCATGGGGTACCAAGCAGCCTGTCTTTGATAATTACATTTCTTAGAATAGTTAGGAACTAAAGGTCAAATATGATTTGTGAAAAGTCACAACAAAAACATAAATTTATTTTTTCACAACCTTCTGGTCTTCTTCTAATCTTTGTGGTAAAGTGAAATCACCGGCTGTCATGGCTTCTTCCATGGGGTACCAAGCAGCCTGTCTTTGATAATTACATTTCTTAGAATAGTTAGGAACTAAAGGTCAAATATGATTTGTGAAAAGTCACAACAAAAACATAAATTTATTTTTTCACAACCTTCTGGTCTTCTTCTAATCTTTGTGGTAAAGTGAAATCACCGGCTGTCATGGCTTCTTCCATGGGGTACCAAGCAGCCTCTCTTTGATAATTACATTTCTTAGAATAGTTAGGAACTAAAGGTCAAATATGATTTGTGAAAAGTCACAACAAAAACGTAAATTTATTTTTTCACAACCTTCTGGTCTTCTTCTAATCTTTGTGGTAAAGTGAAATCACCGGCTGTCATGGCTTCTTCCATGGGGTACCAAGCAGCCTCTCTTTGATAATTACATTTCTTAGAATAGTTAGGAACTAAAGGTCAAATATGATTTGTGAAAAGTCACAACAAAAACATAAATTTATTTTTTCACTGATCCGGTCTTCTTCTAATCTTTATCAAAAGTGAAATCACCGGCTGTCATGGCTTCTTCCATGGGGTACCAAGCAGCCTCTCTTTGATAATTACATTTCTTAGAATAGTTAGGAACTAAAGGTCAAATATGATTTGTGAAAAGTCACAACAAAAACATAAATTTATTTTTCCACAACCTTCCGGTCTTCTTCTAATCTTTATGGTAAAGTGAAATCACCGGCTGTCATGGCTTCTTCCATGGGGTACCAAGCAGCCTGTCTTTGATAATTACATTTCTTAGAATAGTTAGGAACTAAAGGTCAAATATGATTTGTGAAAAGTCACAACAAAAACATAAATTTATTTTTCCACAACCTTCCGGTCTTCTTCTAATCTTTATGGTAAAGTGAAATCACCGGCTGTCATGGCTTCTTCCATGGGGTACCAAGCAGCCTCTCTTTGATAATTACATTTCTTAGAATAGTTAGGAACTAAAGGTCAAATATGATTTGTGAAAAGTCACAACAAAAACATAAATTTATTTTTCCACAACCTTCCGGTCTTCTTCTAATCTTTGTGGTAAAGTGAAATCACCGGCTGTCATGGCTTCTTCCATGGGGTACCAAGCAGCCTCTCTTTGATAATTACATTTCTTAGAATAGTTAGGAACTAAAGGTCAAATATGATTTGTGAAAAGTCACAACAAAAACGTAAATTTATTTTTTCACTGATCCGGTCTTCTTCTAATCTTTATCAAAAGTGAAATCACCGGCTGTCATGGCTTCTTCCATGGGGTACCAAGCAGCCTCTCTTTGATAATTACATTTCTTAGAATAGTTAGGAACTAAAGGTCAAATATGATTTGTGAAAAGTCACAACAAAAACATAAATTTATTTTTTCACAACCTTCTGGTCTTCTTCTAATCTTTGTGGTAAAGTGAAATCACCGGCTGTCATGGCTTCTTCCATGGGGTACCAAGCAGCCTGTCTTTGATAATTACATTTCTTAGAATAGTTAGGAACTAAAGGTCAAATATGATTTGTGAAAAGTCACAACAAAAACATAAATTTATTTTTTCACAACCTTCTGGTCTTCTTCTAATCTTTGTGGTAAAGTGAAATCACCGGCTGTCATGGCTTCTTCCATGGGGTACCAAGCAGCCTGTCTTTGATAATTACATTTCTTAGAATAGTTAGGAACTAAAGGTCAAATATGATTTGTGAAAAGTCACAACAAAAACATAAATTTATTTTTTCACAACCTTCCGGTCTTCTTCTAATCTTTGTGGTAAAGTGAAATCACCGGCTGTCATGGCTTCTTCCATGGGGTACCAAGCAGCCTGTCTTTGATAATTACATTTCTTAGAATAGTTAGGAACTAAAGGTCAAATATGATTTGTGAAAAGTCACAACAAAAACATAAATTTATTTTTTCACAACCTTCCGGTCTTCTTCTAATCTTTGTGGTAAAGTGAAATCACCGGCTGTCATGGCTTCTTCCATGGGGTACCAAGCAGCCTGTCTTTGATAATTACATTTCTTAGAATAGTTAGGAACTAAAGGTCAAATATGATTTGTGAAAAGTCACAACAAAAACATAAATTTATTTTTTCACAACCTTCCGGTCTTCTTCTAATCTTTGTGGTAAAGTGAAATCACCGGCTGTCATGGCTTCTTCCATGGGGTACCAAGCAGCCTGTCTTTGATAATTACATTTCTTAGAATAGTTAGGAACTAAAGGTCAAATATGATTTGTGAAAAGTCACAACAAAAACATAAATTTATTTTTTCACAACCTTCTGGTCTTCTTCTAATCTTTGTGGTAAAGTGAAATCACCGGCTGTCATGGCTTCTTCCATGGGGTACCAAGCAGCCTGTCTTTGATAATTACATTTCTTAGAATAGTTAGGAACTAAAGGTCAAATATGATTTGTGAAAAGTCACAACAAAAACGTAAATTTATTTTTTCACTGATCCGGTCTTCTTCTAATCTTTATCAAAAGTGAAATCACCGGCTGTCATGGCTTCTTCCATGGGGTACCAAGCAGCCTGTCTTTGATAATTACATTTCTTAGAATAGTTAGGAACTAAAGGTCAAATATGATTTGTGAAAAGTCACAACAAAAACGTAAATTTATTTTTCCACAACCTTCCGGTCTTCTTCTAATCTTTATGGTAAAGTGAAATCACCGGCTGTCATGGCTTCTACCATGGGGTACCAAGCAGCCTGTCTTTGATAATTACATTTCTTAGAATAGTTAGGAACTAAAGGTCAAATATGATTTGTGAAAAGTCACAACAAAAACATAAATTTATTTTTCCACAACCTTCCGGTCTTCTTCTAATCTTTATGGTAAAGTGAAATCACCGGCTGTCATGGCTTCTTCCATGGGGTACCAAGCAGCCTCTCTTTGATAATTACATTTCTTAGAATAGTTAGGAACTAAAGGTCAAATATGATTTGTGAAAAGTCACAACAAAAACGTAAATTTATTTTTTCACTGATCCGGTCTTCTTCTAATCTTTATCAAAAGTGAAATCACCGGCTGTCATGGCTTCTTCCATGGGGTACCAAGCAGCCTCTCTTTGATAATTACATTTCTTAGAATAGTTAGGAACTAAAGGTCAAATATGATTTGTGAAAAGTCACAACAAAAACATAAATTTATTTTTCCACAACCTTCCGGTCTTCTTCTAATCTTTATGGTAAAGTGAAATCACCGGCTGTCATGGCTTCTTCCATGGGGTACCAAGCAGCCTCTCTTTGATAATTACATTTCTTAGAATAGTTAGGAACTAAAGGTCAAATATGATTTGTGAAAAGTCACAACAAAAACATAAATTTATTTTTCCACAACCTTCCGGTCTTCTTCTAATCTTTATGGTAAAGTGAAATCACCGGCTGTCATGGCTTCTTCCATGGGGTACCAAGCAGCCTCTCTTTGATAATTACATTTCTTAGAATAGTTAGGAACTAAAGGTCAAATATGATTTGTGAAAAGTCACAACAAAAACGTAAATTTATTTTTTCACTGATCCGGTCTTCTTCTAATCTTTATCAAAAGTGAAATCACCGGCTGTCATGGCTTCTTCCATGGGGTACCAAGCAGCCTCTCTTTGATAATTACATTTCTTAGAATAGTTAGGAACTAAAGGTCAAATATGATTTGTGAAAAGTCACAACAAAAACATAAATTTATTTTTTCACTGATCCGGTCTTCTTCTAATCTTTATCAAAAGTGAAATCACCGGCTGTCATGGCTTCTTCCATGGGGTACCAAGCAGCCTCTCTTTGATAATTACATTTCTTAGAATAGTTAGGAACTAAAGGTCAAATATGATTTGTGAAAAGTCACAACAAAAACATAAATTTATTTTTCCACAACCTTCCGGTCTTCTTCTAATCTTTATGGTAAAGTGAAATCACCGGCTGTCATGGCTTCTTCCATGGGGTACCAAGCAGCCTCTCTTTGATAATTACATTTCTTAGAATAGTTAGGAACTAAAGGTCAAATATGATTTGTGAAAAGTCACAACAAAAACGTAAATTTATTTTTTCACTGATCCGGTCTTCTTCTAATCTTTATCAAAAGTGAAATCACCGGCTGTCATGGCTTCTTCCATGGGGTACCAAGCAGCCTCTCTTTGATAATTACATTTCTTAGAATAGTTAGGAACTAAAGGTCAAATATGATTTGTGAAAAGTCACAACAAAAACATAAATTTATTTTTTCACTGATCCGGTCTTCTTCTAATCTTTATCAAAAGTGAAATCACCGGCTGTCATGGCTTCTTCCATGGGGTACCAAGCAGCCTCTCTTTGATAATTACATTTCTTAGAATAGTTAGGAACTAAAGGTCAAATATGATTTGTGAAAAGTCACAACAAAAACGTAAATTTATTTTTTCACTGATCCGGTCTTCTTCTAATCTTTATCAAAAGTGAAATCACCGGCTGTCATGGCTTCTTCCATGGGGTACCAAGCAGCCTCTCTTTGATAATTACATTTCTTAGAATAGTTAGGAACTAAAGGTCAAATATGATTTGTGAAAAGTCACAACAAAAACATAAATTTATTTTTTCACTGATCCGGTCTTCTTCTAATCTTTATCAAAAGTGAAATCACCGGCTGTCATGGCTTCTTCCATGGGGTACCAAGCAGCCTCTCTTTGATAATTACATTTCTTAGAATAGTTAGGAACTAAAGGTCAAATATGATTTGTGAAAAGTCACAACAAAAACGTAAATTTATTTTTTCACTGATCCGGTCTTCTTCTAATCTTTATCAAAAGTGAAATCACCGGCTGTCATGGCTTCTTCCATGGGGTACCAAGCAGCCTCTCTTTGATAATTACATTTCTTAGAATAGTTAGGAACTAAAGGTCAAATATGATTTGTGAAAAGTCACAACAAAAACGTAAATTTATTTTTTCACTGATCCGGTCTTCTTCTAATCTTTATCAAAAGTGAAATCACCGGCTGTCATGGCTTCTTCCATGGGGTACCAAGCAGCCTCTCTTTGATAATTACATTTCTTAGAATAGTTAGGAACTAAAGGTCAAATATGATTTGTGAAAAGTCACAACAAAAACGTAAATTTATTTTTTCACTGATCCGGTCTTCTTCTAATCTTTATCAAAAGTGAAATCACCGGCTGTCATGGCTTCTTCCATGGGGTACCAAGCAGCCTCTCTTTGATAATTACATTTCTTAGAATAGTTAGGAACTAAAGGTCAAATATGATTTGTGAAAAGTCACAACAAAAACGTAAATTTATTTTTCCACAACCTTCCGGTCTTCTTCTAATCTTTATGGTAAAGTGAAATCACCGGCTGTCATGGCTTCTTCCATGGGGTACCAAGCAGCCTCTCTTTGATAATTACATTTCTTAGAATAGTTAGGAACTAAAGGTCAAATATGATTTGTGAAAAGTCACAACAAAAACATAAATTTATTTTTCCACAACCTTCCGGTCTTCTTCTAATCTTTATGGTAAAGTGAAATCACCGGCTGTCATGGCTTCTTCCATGGGGTACCAAGCAGCCTCTCTTTGATAATTACATTTCTTAGAATAGTTAGGAACTAAAGGTCAAATATGATTTGTGAAAAGTCACAACAAAAACATAAATTTATTTTTCCACAACCTTCCGGTCTTCTTCTAATCTTTATGGTAAAGTGAAATCACCGGCTGTCATGGCTTCTTCCATGGGGTACCAAGCAGCCTCTCTTTGATAATTACATTTCTTAGAATAGTTAGGAACTAAAGGTCAAATATGATTTGTGAAAAGTCACAACAAAAACATAAATTTATTTTTCCACAACCTTCCGGTCTTCTTCTAATCTTTATGGTAAAGTGAAATCACCGGCTGTCATGGCTTCTTCCATGGGGTACCAAGCAGCCTCTCTTTGATAATTACATTTCTTAGAATAGTTAGGAACTAAAGGTCAAATATGATTTGTGAAAAGTCACAACAAAAACGTAAATTTATTTTTTCACTGATCCGGTCTTCTTCTAATCTTTATCAAAAGTGAAATCACCGGCTGTCATGGCTTCTTCCATGGGGTACCAAGCAGCCTCTCTTTGATAATTACATTTCTTAGAATAGTTAGGAACTAAAGGTCAAATATGATTTGTGAAAAGTCACAACAAAAACATAAATTTATTTTTCCACAACCTTCCGGTCTTCTTCTAATCTTTATGGTAAAGTGAAATCACCGGCTGTCATGGCTTCTTCCATGGGGTACCAAGCAGCCTCTCTTTGATAATTACATTTCTTAGAATAGTTAGGAACTAAAGGTCAAATATGATTTGTGAAAAGTCACAACAAAAACATAAATTTATTTTTCCACAACCTTCCGGTCTTCTTCTAATCTTTATGGTAAAGTGAAATCACCGGCTGTCATGGCTTCTTCCATGGGGTACCAAGCAGCCTCTCTTTGATAATTACATTTCTTAGAATAGTTAGGAACTAAAGGTCAAATATGATTTGTGAAAAGTCACAACAAAAACGTAAATTTATTTTTTCACTGATCCGGTCTTCTTCTAATCTTTATCAAAAGTGAAATCACCGGCTGTCATGGCTTCTTCCATGGGGTACCAAGCAGCCTCTCTTTGATAATTACATTTCTTAGAATAGTTAGGAACTAAAGGTCAAATATGATTTGTGAAAAGTCACAACAAAAACGTAAATTTATTTTTCCACAACCTTCCGGTCTTCTTCTAATCTTTATGGTAAAGTGAAATCACCGGCTGTCATGGCTTCTTCCATGGGGTACCAAGCAGCCTCTCTTTGATAATTACATTTCTTAGAATAGTTAGGAACTAAAGGTCAAATATGATTTGTGAAAAGTCACAACAAAAACATAAATTTATTTTTCCACAACCTTCCGGTCTTCTTCTAATCTTTATGGTAAAGTGAAATCACCGGCTGTCATGGCTTCTTCCATGGGGTACCAAGCAGCCTCTCTTTGATAATTACATTTCTTAGAATAGTTAGGAACTAAAGGTCAAATATGATTTGTGAAAAGTCACAACAAAAACGTAAATTTATTTTTTCACTGATCCGGTCTTCTTCTAATCTTTATCAAAAGTGAAATCACCGGCTGTCATGGCTTCTTCCATGGGGTACCAAGCAGCCTGTCTTTGATAATTACATTTCTTAGAATAGTTAGGAACTAAAGGTCAAATATGATTTGTGAAAAGTCACAACAAAAACGTAAATTTATTTTTTCACTGATCCGGTCTTCTTCTAATCTTTATCAAAAGTGAAATCACCGGCTGTCATGGCTTCTTCCATGGGGTACCAAGCAGCCTCTCTTTGATAATTACATTTCTTAGAATAGTTAGGAACTAAAGGTCAAATATGATTTGTGAAAAGTCACAACAAAAACGTAAATTTATTTTTCCACAACCTTCCGGTCTTCTTCTAATCTTTATCAAAAGTGAAATCACCGGCTGTCATGGCTTCTTCCATGGGGTACCAAGCAGCCTGTCTTTGATAATTACATTTCTTAGAATAGTTAGGAACTAAAGGTCAAATATGATTTGTGAAAAGTCACAACAAAAACGTAAATTTATTTTTTCACTGATCCGGTCTTCTTCTAATCTTTATCAAAAGTGAAATCACCGGCTGTCATGGCTTCTTCCATGGGGTACCAAGCAGCCTCTCTTTGATAATTACATTTCTTAGAATAGTTAGGAACTAAAGGTCAAATATGATTTGTGAAAAGTCACAACAAAAACATAAATTTATTTTTCCACAACCTTCCGGTCTTCTTCTAATCTTTATGGTAAAGTGAAATCACCGGCTGTCATGGCTTCTTCCATGGGGTACCAAGCAGCCTCTCTTTGATAATTACATTTCTTAGAATAGTTAGGAACTAAAGGTCAAATATGATTTGTGAAAAGTCACAACAAAAACATAAATTTATTTTTCCACAACCTTCCGGTCTTCTTCTAATCTTTATGGTAAAGTGAAATCACCGGCTGTCATGGCTTCTACCATGGGGTACCAAGCAGCCTGTCTTTGATAATTACATTTCTTAGAATATTTAAGACACTAAACACCCAATCAGCAGATTTAAAATGTATTACATTTTTAGGTTCTGTTGATTTAATTTACCTTTATTTAGCAAATATCTTCTATTGAATTCATTTATTTTACATAACTTACACATCATCCATGAAAATTTGGTTATCTTTAAAAAAAAAAAAATGGATCACTTTATCATGAAATATTGTGGTTGTCTTTTTGTTCTTGTGGGTTTCAAATTCCCATCATGGAAGCTAATGAACAACCTAATAAACAATAATTTCAGCTCCTTCGTCTTTCCTTGTTTCCTCTTTCAATTTTTAAGATTTCCACGCACATTATTTGATTTAGTTCATATGGGTGAGATCACAAAAATTGAACCCTCATTAAACACTGAAAAGTCAGGAATTGCAAAATTTTAACCCCCAAAATATGAAGCCTACCACAGTAATTATACTTTTCTGGTAAATTCCAAAAAACGAGGGAATACTTTTCATGAAAGCAATTCAATGAAGTGTTACAGTCCTGTAATCATTGAGCCGTGAAACAAAATTGTCATGCAACAGTACATCAAACACTATTTCATGGAGCCTTTTTGGACTATTCAAGTAGGCTTTTGTACACAGGACAGATATATGCACTGTCTTGCAGTGTACTTTGTTCCGGTAGTGGCCTATATATATGCATCATTATACATATGTGTGTATATGTATCTCACCAGCAGCCTGAAGTAGTAACTACTAGTATTCTGTCCCATCAAGAGAAAAGTATCATTTGCAGAAGGGCTTATAATTTTCTATATTCAACAAATGTACCAACCTTTTTTGATACCAGACCAATGGTAAAAACTTGATAAACATCAAAGCATATTTTGTAATAATATCATCAACCTCATGTTCAGAGTAGTAAAATATTAATACTTACTTAACCAATGATGTCATTAATATCTTGTTTTGTATAGTAAAACATAAATTATTTCGATTTGAATGAAAAATGAATTGTGTCTATTTATGACAAGAAAAAAAAATGTAAAGGAAAATCAAATAGTAAAATTGTTAATGTCTTGTAATGATAAAGTTTGAATCATTTATGCACAAATTCTCTTGGACCATATTAATATTTTGTAATAAATGCCATTTTAAGGCTCTTTCTCATGCTTCTGGGATATTTTTTTTAGTGACATGCCCTGAATGACTTGAAAGATAAAAATACAAATTCTTATCTTGTTCATGATAGTTTCATTAAACTTGAGTGTTTATGTCAAACCCTGACAAATATCAAATGCTGGTATATGTTTGTGATGCTGTATTTTGACAAGTTAAGTGTAGAAGATTTCAAAATAAATGGTGAAACTGCAATTTTTTGCACTGAAAGCACATGACATAAGGCTATTTTTAGACCCTAAGTTTAGGCTGCAGTTATATTTGGTCTTTCATTTGGCCAACAATGGAGATTTTAGGTTGTCAAATGGAAAATTTAACAGAAATTATGTGATCCACATGCAGTGTGTAGGACTTTGGATGACAGTGACTTTAAACAACAGTATCATTACACTAAAAATTGATGTCTGAGGGTCTATGCTCAATCTACATAGAACTTTTGATGACAGAAATTCTTGCCGCTCTGTCAGTTGAAAACAGGGATATATGTGCCTTTCTGTGACTTGGTTTTGAAATACTAAATAGATTTTTTTTATGGACAGGTTTTAATTTAGATTTGTCAGATTTGATTGTTGAAAAGTTTCCTCTCAGTATTTTACTCTGTGTGTGTACAAAAAGTCATGCATGGAAACTTAAAATTCAATTCCTTTGAAGTGCCTGATATTTCTTTTTGCCCCTCATTCCATTGAAAGTCTTGGAAATTTTTGTCTGCACAGTCAATTTTGACATGATTACCCTGCTGATTACCGGTGAAGGAAAGCAAATTTTTATCTACAAATTTCAAGTATGCTTAACTTGGCCCTCTTACTGCAAAATGATAATTGCAATCTCTGTTTAAGTCATTTGATGGACAGAGTAAACTTTGGATTGGAATGTACGCTTTTGTTAATTATTTGTATATCTACAATGCCAGAATGTAAAAAAAAAATTACATTGATCATTGAGTCATTATGTCTAAAACAAAGTTTTACTCACAAGTTAACAAATACTTACAATCTCAGTTTACATGTTTTCTCGTTTGTCAAAATTGCTGTGTTTACAAACATGTTATTGATAAACAAGTTCATACATCCTTCACGGAGGCTTAATAATAACTTTTCATAACCAGAATTACCCTTAGACTATTAATATATGCACAGAGGAAACCAAATCACACAAATTCTTAATTAAAATGTAAGTGAATGGGCACCTTTACAATCTGGCCAGCAGGCAAATTTTACCCTGCTATATTTTCTGCATTAGGAAAAATACATTAAAAAAAAAAAACCACAGAATATTTTGTAAAAATAATGCTGATGCTTCGTTCCACAGTACCCATGCTTAAGTTGTGGCAGGTGTAAGTTCCATGTTACAGATTTGAATGAATGAACTTTTAGGGGTAAAGTCACATACCCCAGACTCGGCGTGTATTTATTTATGGCTGTGGTCAGTCTCTGTATCAACATTAACACTTCATTACTACATTTAAATAGTCACAAACTGGTCAAGGGTCACAAATAGTATTCAGTAGTCTCTCTAGCTTGATATTTTTATATTTCTTCTGTCACTTTTCAGCAACATCATTGTCACAACCTAGGCGCATTCCTCCTATTATTTATGTGGTAGGTCTCCACAAACCCTTTTGTTCTGTGTGAATAGTGCCTACATACTTGTACTTAAGTTGTGCATTCTTCGAATATTTTGAAGATGTAATATGTATATTTTTAATGGGGATTTTTAGCTCAGCTGACTTTCAGTCATGCTGGGCTATAGCGATGGGTCTTTGTCCGGCGTCCTTCCGTCTGTCCGTCCGGCCGGCCGTCCGTCCGGCCGGCCGTCCATCCGTTAGCAGGGCACAAATCGTAACCGTAGGGGCTAGGGCCATGAACCCTATGCAGTCTTAGAGGTTATAAAAAGATCTCCTTGCAAACCTGAAATTAGGTCACTGTGACCTATATTCTCGAAGTTATGGGGTGTGTTTGCACCCCCCAGAAATAACTCTTTGAGACTAAATTTTCATCCCAAACCTTCCATCTTTCACATACAGCTCACCTACCAACAGGGGAAGAACCATAATTTTTTTTAGGTCAAAAGGTCAAAGGTCAGGGTCACAGGATCCACTTCTTTGAAAAGGCAGTGGACACATTTCAAGCTAGACTTTTCATTCCAAACCTTCCAGCACTGATATCGCTTCTCTGCCAACAGGGGAAAAGACCTGTTGATTTTGAGGTCAAAGGTCAAGTTCACAGCACCCACTTCTTGCGTGGAGTCATTTTCAGGCAAACTTTTCAATCTGTACCTTCCATCTGTCATATATGGCTTACCTACCAGTACGGGAAGAAGCCTGTTGATGTTGAGGTCAAAAAGTCAAAGGTCAAGGTCACAATATTTAATTGTTCTAAATGCTTGTGAGCATATTTCAAGTGTAACTGTTCAACCCAAACCTTCAGTCTTTCACATATGCCACATCTATGCATCACTCAGTTTGACTCAAACTTCATATTTATGGGTCTTTTTGCTTGAATAAATAACTTATTGATTTTGGGGTCAGCTGGTCAGCAGGTTAAAGGTTGCAGGTCAAAGGTATTCACCCATTGGTTGCCAAGTAATTACACCAGATTTAAGTGGTCAGTAGTTACCCATCATTTAGAAAGAATCCAGTTGATATATGGGCAAAAGGCCAAGGTCATAGGTCAGGGATGTTCACAATTACTTATTTTATAGACCATCTCTATTTTTCTTGTATATATAACCATCCCACTCCAGCTGGTACATCTCCCTGTGTGGCTGTAATTGTGAGTGACACTGGTGACATATGACTCCCTTTTGTATCAGCCTATTAAGTAAAAGGGTCAGTGATAAGTACCTCGTTACTTCATAACAAAAACACTGTTGTCAGAATGCTTCAGCCAGGCATTAAGACTATGAGAGTATAGTATTAAGGTTTAGCTACTGATTTATAAGATGATGGGAAAATTTTGCAGTTTATTTTATGGAATCCTAGCAATAAACTTAGTTTCCTAGATATCTGAATATTTTAATATATATCACCACATATAAAAGCAAGTGTTTGTTCTCATAATATGTGGGTGTGTACCTTGATTTAGGATGGCTTTTTGTTTTATTTCAAGACTCTTAGTCATGCTTTCTGCATTTCTTTTCTTTCAGGTTTGGCAGTTTACCTACCCTGCTGACCCCATTGAAAAGCAGAGTGATAATAAAAAATATTGGACTTACACTTTTTACAATTGCATATCTATAAATCTGATATGAGGGCCTGGACATGCCTTTTGAATTATTTTGGGCATCCATTACTGGATAATTTGCCCCAAGTTTGGTCTCTTATTGGAGAATGTGGGATATCAAATGTCATACTTGTCAGAAATCCATTATGTCTGCCAGTTAGCCACCTTAGAAATTCTTTCTTCAGGGCAGTTTCAGTAATTTTTCTTTAATGTTTGGTCCGATTTAGAGAATGTTTGTTGTCTGATTTCAGACTTGTCAGAAGTCCAATATGGCCACCAGGCTACCATCTTTTAATTCCTTTTGATCATATTATCTCAAAAACAGTTAAAGTGAATGCAGTTGGATGTATATTTATGTAATCTTGTAAAGGATTGGGTCAAATATTTCTGAATAAATATTACCATCATTTATAAAAGTGCAGTACAGTTGGCCTGTATTGAATAAAAATTCATACAGAAGCACCTGTTTCTCAATAATTCTTGCATGTATTTCCTTGATTTTTGCTATATATTTTGATCTTATATTTGCCCTTTGTGGTGTTCCTTTTGAGACTGACAGGTTTCAAGCAAGCTGTTGGAATAGTTCCTGATAGCTTAACAATCATGCATTTTCCTCAGACCATCAATTCACTGTGTTTTAACCAGACATAGGTGATATATATTTCTGTTGTCATAGAAAATTTTCAACAAATTGGCAAATTGGTTCTTCAAAATTTGACTGAAAGTTGTGAATCTCAGTCCATGATGTCACAGGTCATGCTTGTTTTAGAATTTTTACGCATTTTTTACTCTATTTTTGAGACCTTCAGTGGTGTAGCCATCCATTAACAGGGCACAAATCATAACCATTCCACCTACAATCTTCTAACTTGACATCCAGGGAGGTCCATGAAAAATCTCCTTTGAAACCTGAAATCAGGTCTCTGTTACCCATATCCTCGGAGCTGTGCTTCAGTTGAAATGGGATGCAATCTACAAAATTTGGCATTCAGATGATAAAATTCCTTTTGTGAATGTCTTCCTAGTCGGCTGAGCGTCATGACCCCTGGGTCACTTGTTTAAAATTTTAATTTGGCTCTTCATTAATTTAAAAATCTGAAAATTTTGTTATAAAACAAAAATAAAAGTGGAAAATTTTTAACAAACTAAAATTAAAATTTACTTCGCCATGCAAATGATTTGTACAGTTTCCATTTCAATTTAAATTTAGCATTTCAGAAAATACTGCGAACTTGGTGTTGTTAATTTTTAATTATGAATGAATGTGAGGTATATACAGGTTGTCTTTATGGTTCATAGTCTGATCATGAAAAAGTGTATCATTTATTGGTAGAGTAAGCTTATACCTTATAACTGGTCAGGTGTTCTCCAGAATGACCTATTTGTGGAGAATACAGTGCAATATGATTGCAGGATAATTCTATGGGATTTTGAGTGTACTTTTGTGTACTACACACAGACAGGTTTAATATAGGCTGATCTAATTGTGGCCGATTTTAAAACTTAAAATAGTCACACCCTGTGCTACTCACTGTGGATAACTAGCTAATATGACCATTGGTGTAAAGGCCTTTTTTGCCTTGTATGGACCTGGCAGCCTTATGAATGGTGATGTCTGCAGTTCCCGAAATAAAATGTAAATGCCCATTGACATGTCATGATGATGATAATGATGATGATATCATGAATTGATGTCAGTGTACTTTGGGTTTTAGTGCATGGTATTTGTCATGGGGTTTGCAATTTCGAGCAATTTCACACCAATTTTCAGCCCAGATTTGGTTATCAATTATTGATAAAGTATTAGTGTTTTTATGGCTCAGAAAATCCACAAAGTTTGTTTTACTAACCAGGTCTGTATTGCAATGGTTACCATGTAATTCAGAGAAGCCTGTGTTATGAGACCACCCATGAGACTGGACAGTAGTGGTCTTAATTCAGGGGGTGGTCTCATAAGACAGTTCAATTATAACAAGTGTAAATGCTTTAGGTTAAATCAAGGGTGATCTTAATAGACAGGTGGTCTTGTAAGACAGGTGGTCTTTCAGACAGATTCCACTGTACAAATAAAAAGATGTTCTCTGTATGAAGGAAGCAGTTGACAAAAAAAGTACAATATTACACCACTGTCATTGACATTGATAGCTGTCATGGTTCATGGGTATATAACGACTCATACTCAGTTTTGTAACAATGAATCTGTGACAAATAAATGAGGATACATGTAACATAATGAGTGATCCTGTGATACTAACACACTGGGTATAAATGATATTAATAGTTAAACCCTTGTCTAAAGTCAAGACCATAAAGGTGACTTAGTATTATTATTGGTGGCTCATTGAGTCATATATTAATATGAATAATGATATTGCAATAAATTTTAAATAATTATCATGATATTAAAAAAACTCATATCTTTCCTAACTACCTGTGCCATCTATGTATGGAGAAGCCATGGTGCATCGTGGGGGAGTCCTTCACTTGTGAGTGGAGTTATGCACAGTGTGATTTTATTCATATGGGCAAGTTTGTGTCAGAGTCCAGCTGTCTGTTAAGACCTACCTTGGGTGAACCAAAAGCATTCACATTGAATATATCTGACCTGTCTTTTAAGACCACCTCAAAATTAAGACAACTTTTGTCCAGTCCCGTGAGTGGTCTCCTAACACAGGTTTTACTGTAACAGAATGGTACACAAAAGTCCACATGCTCATGCCCCTGTGTGTAGTTACATCTAGTGGTGGGATGCGGTTCCTTTTTCATAATTGATCATCGATTTGGGCAAACCGATCAATGATTGATTATTAATCGGTTCAGACAAATATAAAGAAATGTGCAATTATCTGTGAAACTGTACTCTCTTAACCCAGCCCGCATGTCTTAGTAATTCTACCTGACGAAAAGAAGTTTTTGCCTTTTTTTATATTTTTCTTATATCACTAAGATATACTATTCAAAGTTTCATTTTAGATAATTATAGTAATCAAGAATAATTTTTGCCTATAACATAAAGTCATTCTGGTAAAAACAATCATGAGTATGATGTAATTGATAGTTGCCTTTGGTAATCGAGCGTTTGAAAGTGGCAGCAAACCGACTGACTTTAAAAAAAAATTGATGATCGGCCCACCACTAGTTACATCCCATGGTCCATGTTATGTTCACTTCCATATGACAAACCCTCAAGTGTAAAAGTGTAGCTCCATCAACTCTCAAGCGCAAGAGGGAAAACCCAGGTCATGTAATAAAGAGTTTATACTGTATACAACATATTAAAATGCCACTAACACATCCACAGTCAGGGACATCATAACACCAGTCATGTCATTATATATAGTGGTGAAGTGTTTGTTAAAGGGGCTTATTCACCTACAAGGCATGTTAAATATTCTTAAAATATAGGGTTTCCTCCTCAAAATATAACAGTATCTGCCAAAATTACCATCAAAAATTGTTTCTTATTAGTGAACTGTATGAGATCCGGTGTGATCAGTCAGATTCAAAACATCAACATAGCTAGCATACCACCTGATGAATCAAGATGTGGTCTGTGTTTATTCAGGCCTGATGGGACATAAACCAATAATTACACCATCATCATTAATGTGTCTATTTTTATTTAAGATATGTTTTCTGTTTATTCAGGCTTGATGGGACATAAAGCAATATTAACACCATCATCATCAATGTCTCCATTTTTATTTAAGATTTGTTTACTTTTCATTTTCAGAGCATGACCCGGAGTATGCTGATGCTGTCCAGACGATTCAACTTGGCCTCGCTGCCGGCCTGAAAAGCAGCGTTCACAAGACAGTCATATCACAGGTTAGTACTTGGGTTCTCAACCCTCGCTGCTGGCCTGAAAAGCAGCGTTCACAAGACAGTCATATCACAGGTTAGTACTTGGGTTCTCAACCCTCGCTGCTGGCCTGAAAAGCAGCGTTCACAAGACAGTCATATCACAGGTTAGTACTTGGGTTCTCAACCCTCGCTGCTGGCCTGAAAAGCAGCGTTCACAAGACAGTCATATCACAGGTTAGTACTTGGGTTCTCAACCCTCGCTGCTGGCCTGAAAAGCAGCGTTCACAAGACAGTCATATCACAGGTTAGTACTTGGGTTCTCAACCAGTTGTTCAATCAAGTTTGAAGATGTAGGACAAAAGCAACCAATGATTGATCATAAATAAGTTATTTCATGTACCTGTTCTTTTTGTCTAATGTTTAATACACCTGTCCATATGATGGGACATTATGGTATACCTATAGTCCGTCCATCCATTAACTTTTAGTGTTGCCATGACATTTACCAGAGCTGATGGACTTTCCCAACACAACTTCTAACCAATAGGCTCTCTCACCTGAGTCCCACTATATGCAAAATCAATGCATATTTAATGAGGTAAGAGGTCATGAGGCTACTTTGTGGTGTCACCTCGGTGACTCATGAGGGATATGATGGATTTTGATGAAGCTCAGTAGAAATATTAACCAATATAATATCTTGCTTAAGTTTGATTCCTGGCAAAATCCATGCATATTTAATGAGTTCAGAAGCCACCTGACTTTGGTGGGGCCAGGATGACTTGCCAAAAACCTGTTGGATTTTCATGCAGCTCATCATGAATATTAACCAATAGAGTTTCAATCTGGTATTACATTTTCAGCAAAATTCACACATATATAATGAGGTCAGAGGTCACAAGATTTACGACAGGAATATAATGCATGTTTGCAGTGCTCTAGATAAAAATATGAAGAACCTGTCACCATTCTGATGGCACCGACACATTTTCCTATTTCACAATCCTATAGCTCTCTGCCAGTAATGCTCCTCATGCTGAGGTTATACTCTACAAACACCCTAGACATTGTTTCGTGTAACCGCTGCTATCTATGGCTAGGTTCTCTGGGCAGGAACACCAGGGTTCACACAGAGCAAAGAATTGTAATCAGACCACTGATATTGCATTGTGTATCCAGGACAAATTTTGCACATATGTCTCCCGCTCTCATTGGTTTGATTACATCGGGACACAAGCTCTTATTGGTCTGATTCTTGGCCCTATGCCAGAACAGGGGTTATCAGGTTTAGTTTCAGCTCTTCAGGTTGGCAGTAGATAATGTAAGTAATTGTGATGGAAATTAGCCATATCACTGGGTGAAGAGACCTGGAAAATCAGCGCTGCTCAGGTATTTATGGTGGTTTTCTGCGTAATCTTTAATAAATAAACATTTTAAAACATCGATAGCATTTTGAAGAAATTTAACAAAAATTGAGGACATTTAGAGCCAGATGCTGTCAAATAATACAGGACAAGCTAATTCTAGAACACCTTGACATCAATCTTGTTCAGTGTGACACTAAACTTAACAACATATGGACCTGGGTAAAGTTCATTGAATGTCCCCAGTGATGCACCCCACATTGTTAATATGTGAAAAACCCTGCACACACTGGCAGGACCTCAGATTCCAAATTGTAGGTCAATCTAATCTTCTTCTTTTTGAGTATTTGGACAATTACTGAGATTCTATTCACCAAGAGGTTTATATATCAAACATTATGAGTCTTGTACCTTGCTTCAATGCACCTGTTGACCCCAATCAGGCTAAGGTGAGGGGAATGTCCTCATTCTAAACATGACAAAACTGAATCCGAGGACCATTGTATGCTTTCACAATGGATTGAGATAATAAAAGGGTGAAGGGGCCTTTGTGGACATACTTAGACCCCATGCCCCCTGAGGGTATGACTATTACACGGCCGGTGGCGTCCTGTTTCAATATCAGAGTCATAATATTGGTATGTCCTTACTAGGTCACTACATAGGTCCTACAAGATTAAAAAAAAAAATATTTGAAAATGCTTGAAGATTTATAGGTTCTTCCAAGCCATTGAAAGTGCTCAAATTTAGGCAGATTTGGCAATTTTTTTTAAAAGACTTTGTATTTCACACTTGAAGATGGCTGTAGAAGACCCTAGAAGAGCAGGGCTTGTTTAAATTTGCTTACAAAGATTTTATTAATTTTTAGGGTTATCACACCCTTAAAAAGTCATAATTTTTTAAATTTAATATTTCAGTACTTTTTGCAAAGGTATCTGAGAAGCACAATCTTACAAAGCTAGGAACTCTGGATCAAAACCAATGCTGTGCTTAATGAAATAGTTATCTGTGTTATTCATTAAAATACAGTAATTTGTAAAATAAAAAAAAGTTCTTTTAAGGATGATATTATTTGCAAGGTTCAAATAGTTTCTTCTCAAAGTTGTTTTTAAAAGGTTATTAATTTTCATAATTGTCATTTATTGACTGATCTTCAGTTCCCTTTACATAGAGGGAGCTTAGTACATGTAACGACAAATGATTAACAAAATACAATCTTTTTAACATCCAAACAATAACCAGGTGTGCACTATCACATATTTTTCATCATTTGTGATGGGAGACACATGGGAGACATCACTTCGACAGCTGTCTGAGCTATCCCACATGGGAAACACCTCATTAACAGCTGTCTTTACTATCTCACATAGGAGACATCACCTCAACAGCTGTCTGAACTATCCCACATGGGAGACATCACATCTACAGCTGTCTAAACTATCAAAATGGGTGACATCAGCTCAACAGCTGTCTAAACTCTCTCATATGGGAGACATCATCTCAACAGCTGCCTGAACTATCCCAGACGGGAGACACTACATCTACAGCTGTCTAAACTATCCAAAATGGGTGACAGCAGCTCAACAGCTGTCTAAGCTGTCTCATATGGGAGACATCACCTCAACAGCTGCCTGAACTATCCCACATGGGAGACGCCACATCAACAGCTGTCTAAACTATCTCACATGGGAGACAACACATCAACAGCTGTCTAAACTATCCTACATGGGAGACACCACATCAACAGCTGTCTGAACTGTCCCACATGCACTCTAGCTGTAGATCTCTTTGATAACCCACTTGGAAGACGCCAAAACATTTTTAGCTCAGCTGACTATAAGTCATCTGAGCTATAGTCGTGGTCCATTGTCCGTCGTCCGTCCGTCTGTCCGTCCGTCCGTCCGTCCGTCCGTAGATGTGGCACGTTTTGAAACCGTAAGACCTAGGAATAAAAAATTTAGCATAATGTTAGATGTCCCCAAGATCTCCTACCAAGCCGAAAACTGGGTCTTTGCGACTTCGTTCCTTTGAGAAATTAAGGAAAAACCTCAATTTTTTTATTAAAATCCTATTTTCACACTTCAGGACTGCCTAATATCAAAACCACTCATCTGTTTTTCCTCATATTTACCATAAATATTCCTCTATATAGTTCCTATGTACATGCCAGAAAATAAGTCTGTAAAGTATAAATTCTTTAAGTTATGGGCCAAAACATAATGGACTTTGAAAAAAATCAGGAAAAATAATAACTCACTTAACATTAAAAATTTTGAAAGTAGAGTCTATTTTCTCAAGTATATTACTATGTTTAATTAAGATTCAATTGTTTACCCAAAATTAGATCTGAATTTTGTAAATTTTTTAAGTTATTAGCATAAAAAAAAATCAGTACCTTAAATTTTGCCCAAATTTGACCATGGCACGTTTTTTTCCTGTAAGCACCATTGATTTAATTTTCACAGCATGTAAACATAAATATTTAGTTTGTCTGAATCTGAAATTTGAATATAAAAGCTTGAAAATTAAGCTAGTTATTGATTTTTTTTCTGTAGTCACTTGCTTTGATTACAGATGCAGGGTCCCACTCTAGGTCACTGGAAGTCAGCTATGCCAGGGTTTCTGATTTGTTACAGTCACTGGGGGAGATCCCCTGCTGTGACAGGTGTACAGTTATTCTCATCATAACACCATCCCAATCACCCCCCCCCCCCCTCCCCGCAAACCCAACCCACCAAGTGTTATGCAGTAATTGTTATTGTTTTCACTGTATCTCCTTAATTGTAATGCTGTTTCCACTCCGATATGCAAAAACTTTCCTTGAAAAAATAATTCAAGGTGTAATCCAGAAGATGCAATGTTGTGTAATGTAGCAATTTTAAAGAAATCAATTTTCTTTTAAATGATTTTAACAGATATAAATGAACCCATCAGTATGCTTAAATTATTATAAAAATTATGAAGCACATTATGGATAAATAAAGACACAATTAAAAATTGTGAAATCTAAATCAGGTATTATTTTTAGATATTTATTGTTTTGCAGATTTAAAAGATATATTTTTGTGGTAAAAAATAAATAAACATTTGTATGCATGATGTGGTGTTATCTGACAAGATTGAGATTTATGATGATGCAATTGAGAATTATGAATCAACTTTTATATTCAGATATATATGTTAAATTGGAAATGTATAGAAATATAAACTTAAATTAGAAAATAATTGATGTGATAAAAAAATCAGGATTTAATACAAACATTTGTTCATTATTTTCCTGCCTCAGCAGAATTTGAGATCAGGCTTTGTTTGCCCTGTTTTATGTTGTCAATTAGCTATATTTCAACTGTATACATTTCATAAAAAAATACATATATATTTAATAATATATATTATACAAAAAAATAGATGCAATTGAACAAATGTGTAAACTACTGAAATGTCAACAGTTAATCGAAAAACCAACTAATGATCATGGTAATAGTACAGATCATTTGTTCATAAACTGCTCACTTGCTTTAGTTTCAACATTAGGAAACACATGGTCAGGTCACAAAATATTTTTTGCAACAATTTCTTGCTCATTAATACAAACCAATCATATAAACCAACCATGGCCTTTATTACCTCTTCCTCTAACACTTTATCTCCATTTGATATTATTTTAGATTTTTACCTTCAAGGTTAACGTCAGCTGAGCACAGTGACCCATAGGTCCCTTGTTTTTACTTTTAGTATTATCATGAGAGAATTTGTATAATGACAGAAATAACCTTAAGTATTTGCATTCACTGTATTATATGTATAGGTATTGTCATAAAAAAATCTCATGTTTTGAGGTAACTAGTAAATAACGATGGTAAAAATGTTTTATTGTGTCGTAAAACAAGAATAACATTAATGTAGTTTGAACAAACAACTCAGGGCTTTTGTGATACCCTTCACAGTGTACATTGGTTTCTATTTTGGCACATTACAACGTGGGAAAGCTGTCGAAGATAGATATCCACCATGTTTTATTGACATACACTGTTGAATATAACAGAGTGTTAATTGTTTACTGCCTGGTTTTGCCTGACCCTGAACTTTCTCTGACCTGCCGTCGTCCTGGTATATGGTACCAAGAGCGATCCTCGTAAACAACTGGTGCAGCGTGTACAGATCACACCACAGTCAGTATAGCGTGATATTGTTTACACGTCTGATCTTGTCTTTCTTCTTGTGTTTGTAGACTGATCTGAGGGTGAAATGCGACTACCAAGGGGAGAAGAGGTGAGTGCATTATGGGTAATCCCTACACACATTACTTCAGGTGGATACGGAGCATATACTCTACACTTGGTTTACTGAGACTATAGGTCCTACTTGTGTGGAGAAATGAAGGCTATTTAAGTGATCCCCTGTAGTTACTTGAACTGGAAACTTGGCACCACAGTGTCATGTGTGGTCTGTGCACATGTTTGCCCAGCTGGAAGAAAATCTATTCAATGGCCAATGATTCCTTCCAACTTTTAGAAGATTAGGAGTTAATTCAGTCACAGAGCAGGGGATTTGGTGTGTGTAACTGTAACATGTGAATTTGTATACACAACATATGTAAACGCAACATATGTGTTTTGTGTTGGCATACATACACACATGCAGTTTATAATTAATACATACCATACATTCTGAATTCATTCAAATAGAATTAAATAAATTTTTCTTGGAAATTCAAATTCAATGTACCTCATCAGTGTACTTTTTTCATGTATTTATGAATAAAACTTTGTGGTCCTTCTAAAGATGCACCAATAAAAAAGTGAGGAACTAATCATTTTATACAGGAGTGGTCCATGTTTCAATTATTTGTTATGTCTGCCATATTTACTTATGGGCTCTCAACTTTAATAAGCTGTGTAGGTCACTTGGAACAAGTTAATATCATATTTCAGATGCTTTTATAATATTTTAAATGTTTTTATAATACTTAGATTTTTTCTTCCCGGTATTTTCTACCTGTTATTAGCATTTGGTCTACCTTCCACTGAAGTTATTGTGTCTAAAAGTCCAAAGGTCTTTTTTTATTAGTTTAGGACCCCACACTATAACAGCATCCTGCTCTCAGCCAATCATGCATGAATATAGTGTGGGGCACCAGTCCAAAGGCCTTTTCTATTCAGTTCCATCCTATCTTAACAAGCCAAAGAAAGATGCTGACCTCAAGTAAAATTGCATTGGTGCAGATGAATGCTGTTTCACAAAATTAATAAATTTTTCTTCAGTGACTGAAATTTTATTTAATCAATTTGTCATTGTAATTACTAGTAATTACTTTATAAACCTGTCATATGATGGGAGTAATATATCCACTGTCTGTCCATCCCTTAACTTAAAGTGTTGCCGCTATATCTTAACAGGGCTTGGATGGATTTTCACAGAACTCACCATAAAGACTAACCAACAGATTATCTCACCTGAGCACGATTATGGGCAACATCCACACATATTTAATAAGGTCATGGGTCACTAGGCTTCTTTGGAGGTGTTGTTGCCATAACTTAAGAAGAATATGAAGGATTTAAATCTAACTCATCAGAAATGTTAAAAAATAAAATACCTCGTGGCTTCTCACCTATGTTTGATTTCCTGCAAAATCAATGCATATTTTATGAGGTCAGAGGTCATCACACTTTGGAGGCACCTTGGTGACTTACCAAAAAAGGTTTTTGGTGCACATTGCAAACAGGGAGATGTTTTAACATAAGGTTCTATGCATAAGAAAAGTAATCTCATTAATGAAAGTGAATGCACTATTACTCTTAATCCAAAATTTTGTTATTTCTGTGCCCAAATAAGTTCATGTGGCTGGAAAAACTGTACTTATAATATTATAAACCTACCATGATGGCACAAATGATTTTTATTTGAAATCAGAACACTTAACACTGGTGAACACACCAACTTTGCACATTTGTGAACGTGATTTGCATTGCCTGAATGGAAGGCAGCATTAATGTGTATCCATTGTTAAACCTTTTCCAAAATAAGTCCATTGATATATTACCTTAACCTTGTTATTAATCAAACTTGAATTGTTTTTTATTTTCAGGATTTTCCAGACAAAACGACCAGTAACCCTCTCAGATCTTCGACGGAAGATCAAAGAATTTTATGGCCAGGAACTATTAATGAGCATAGCTCTACCCAATGGAGAGGTAAGACTGGATATCTGCTTAGTATTAGTATAGGTAGGAGTGACATCACCTTATAAGATACTAAGGTAAACTTATAAGATGAACTAATACTTTTAGTTTTACAGATTGAAATTTTTCATCAGAGTTCATGTTTCAAGTTCATGCTCCATTCGTGCTAATTTCTGGATATAGCACCTTGAAGCAGTCAATGACCATTATGGGGTGTCTCAACCGAACCCATCAGTTGTCTAAACGCTGCATTGATAACTGAGGCTTTCAGCAAATATCCATATAATGATATGATTAATTACATAAAATATGTAAAAGATTCAATTTACATAACCCTTCAAAGTTGGACACCTTTATCATCTCTGCTTGGAACGCTCTAAACTGAAATGGGACTCGCAAAATTTTTGCCTGAGCCTATTCTTCAAATTTTCTTCCTGTTGAAAGCCCTTATATATATATATATATATATGTGTGTGTGTGTGTGTGTGTGTGTGTGTGTGTGTGTATATATATATATATATATATATATATATATATTTGGCACCACATAACATGTGGATATAAAGAAATTGCAGTGCTTTTTTCAGATGAAACAAAAGTGAGAATGATTACAGATGAGTGGCCTGTTATATATTTTATTAGGTATTTAAACATCCAGGAACAAAGATGAATGTTTATTTCCTATATACGTGCATGACCCATTGGTATAGCTTCAAACTGATGTAGTTGTCTGTTACTTGAACATTGTAAGGATACTGCACATAAAGCTGTTGTCCAAGATCCTGGTTCCTGGTCCGATATGTCAGTACACGAGGACCCAGAACGAGGATACTTTGGACACTGGGAAATAAGTGGAAACAGTTGAGACACATATAACTGGGTATCTTGGACAAATGAGTGCTTCTTTTGGGGGTACCTAATTGTCAACTTGGGTTATTACACCCAGGACCTGCAGGTGCAGTAGTCACTGGGCCTGGGAGATGCCAGGATATAAAATGAAAAAACATGGAATGCTACCATAGCCCTGCTCAAATGAAATGGTACTGTACATGTACATACTTTAAGATTTACATATGTCTGCATCAACAAGTGGAGGCGGTGGTCTCGAGTGAAGAAAAAAATATCATTTTGTTAATTTCTGATGAAAAAATAGATTTTGCCTTGGTAGCCATGTTGCTTAGGTTGTTTCCACCGTACAACCACTTCCTAAGCATTTCTGCCTCAAGGGTCAACATGAAATGTCCATCCACTGAAACATACCCATTGAAAATGATAATGCACTTCAGATGCTATTGAAACGCTTTGGTCAGTCTATTATGGAAAGGTGTGAAACTAGCACACCTTATAAAAGGAACCAACACCTTTTGACACAACAAGCACGGAAAATTATAAGGGACAGCATTTGCCAGACACCTCCCACAAAAGACTCAGCGTATTTTCAGATGATCTTAAATGACAGGTTACGTGTGTGATAATAATGGGGCAGCCACAGTGGTCCTCTCTGTCACTGGGTTTATCAAGTTTACTTTATACTCACTTGTCTTTAATGAGTCCAGCTCTAGTCAGAATTGAAAGCTCCTATGACATGCTATGCTTTCTAGGTCAAACAGTAGCCTTCAGAAACTTCAGAGGTTCACTCAGATAGCTTGCTGACAGCCAACAGTACCTGTACTTTTCTTATTGATGGACACTTCAACTTTTGAAAGATTCCTTGCCCATTGCATAGAAAATCTGGGTATAACCAGTATTGCAGCATATTTAGAATAATCATATTTATATCCTTGTTTAACAGGTAGTGCCATGGACAGCCAGTGAATGTCTCCTTTTAAAATATTGTATTTTTTCTTTATTTCATTAGGGGTAGGATGTAGCCTGGTAGTTAAGGCTTTGGACTTTAAGCCCCCCCCCCCCCCCCCCTGTTGCTTCAATGGCATAACGGAGTAATCTAGTTGAACCTCAGAGATTCGCTTGAATGTCTTAACGACAGGTTATGACTTCTGGATTATTACTAACCCTGTGCATATAAAACCTGAAATTCCAGAAGGTTTAATAATAACACATCAGTCTTTTGGTATAGATATCTTTATCCTCATTCAATAGACAGTGCCACAAACAGACAATGGACCTATCCTTCAAAAAAATGAAGAAGAATAAAAAATAAGTATATTTTATTTTAATCATTTTCCAAATGTATTGTTTTAGCTGTTCCATGCCCTTGAAACCCAGAGTCAACTGGACCAAGCAGTTGCGCTCATTGACCAAAATGAACGCATGCGGAGTCTACGATTATGTCTCTCAGTACCAATGCCACCCGGCAAACTGGGAGAGATCTTCAGTGACAGCGGCAGTGTAAGTAGCGGTAGGAAAGCCTACATGAGGAAATCTTGTTATTACTACCACCTTTCTGATGCAGTCACTTGAAGTGGTCTCTTGAAATTTCCTATTTATTATCATGAGCATTATCAGTATTATAAGTGTCCCTTTTTTTATACTCTAACAGGATCAGAATATTTTTTTCTGGATGATATGACTATTTTGCATATGCAGACATAATCATTTGTGATTGGTTATTCAAAAGTGCAGATTTAATTGATTATAAAAGAAAACAACCAATCATCAATATAATTGATTAATTGGAACACCACTAATAAATAATAAAAATGTATGACATGTGACATGATGTCCAGATATGACTGAAGAAGGGTTTGCTCTGCTGAATATTCAGGTACCATAACACATATCTCTACATAAATGTTATGTAACTGGACTTAGTTTAGAACTCTTCTCAATTTTAGACCCGCAGCAAGGACTCGGGGTACAGCGATCACAGCAGTAAACATGACAGGTATTCACCGCCCCCTGGTGCCATAACCAAAGAACAACAGCACACGTTCCAGCAGCAGATGTCAGCGCTCCCTGCTGTCGGAGAAGGAAAGTTCATTCCCGCATCAGAAGTAGAGCAGGTAATTGCGTTCTTTATGATTGGTCCATACAGCCAAGAAAGGATTAGAGTTTAAAGCTGCAGGATTGAAGTATACAAGTACCTCACAACATTGAGAAATAGAAATCTGTATTCTAAGGAATGCAAGCCTCTATCATGTCGGGGTAGGGGTGGAGGGGGGGGGGGGGGGAGCTGGTCCCTATAGTTGGATGCTGTCAAACCTGTTTGCATTCACCTATTCAGCCCTTATTACCAGGTCCACTCATGCATAGGTGGATGTACATTTGTGAATATTCCTTGATGATGTTCCTGAAACCAGATCCTTTGCTGGATCCACACCAAAACCTAATTGATTCTTCATGGGCCCATTCCTGAAATACCTTGAAAATTTTCATGAGATGAACAAATACACACACACAAAAGGATATGAATGCATTCAAAGGGAAAAATAACCAGAAGTCAATAAAAGTCCTTTAAGCCTTTTTTTTTGTGCATTTCTGTCAACTTTATTGCTGGTAATGCTAATTATAAAGTAATAAAGTCTGTGTGGTGGAGTCACAGTCCATATATTTTTCTCTCAAATTATCTGCTCTCCCAGTCCTTAAGTTTCTCTCTGATTTTCTCTCCATCCCTGTCTCAAGTGATCTCATTTATTTTGTGAATTTCGCAGTGAGGTATGGAGCATCAGTAATCTGCATCAGCACATTTTCTTTTGCAGTTATCAGGATTGATCAGTAATATTTAAGATTAATGATTAATATGGAGATTGGTTTATGAAATATAGTTTGTCTGGTCCTTAAAGGTCCTTAAATTTGTATCAAGGTTTATTTAATTTGAACCCTGGATAGGAAAAAAACAGTGGATGATTAATCAGATGGTCTCGGTTCCTTCAAAACTATATTCAAATACCAGCAAAACATAAATTATGATCATAAATAAAAACAAATTGCTTTAATAAAAATCAAATATAAAATTAAATTAAAAGTTGGCTCTTGATAAGGATGAACTGAGCTGAGCCAATTTAGCAGAACACACAGCACAGTTATTTAATTGATAATTATTGATAGCCATTTTTGCCTGCCAGAATCCTTCCAATCAGTGTCAGATAACTGTTTTAAAATGTCCTCCCTATATAAAACTCCCTGAAACCCGCTCATACTCATCTGTACATTCCTATCAATCTGATCAAATTCTTCATATTTTGAGATGTTGGAATAATTGTCATGAACTTTTAAAAATTATTTGTGATTTCAGTTTTAACTACTATTTCTTGTTGGGCTTACTATGCATATTTGTATATTGTACAATCAGTAAAATGTTTTGTTTACATAATCCTTTTGTAAAGATGTGTCAGCTGCCTGCATCCTGTGTATAAACACCTGGATATTCCTGCGGCATCATAAAAGTCAGTAAACATTTCCTGAAGGCAAGAACTTATGTGACACTCATCAAGGACAACCATCAAATTCACGGTCTGGTTGATCCCTAATGTACTGGAATCGAGCGCTTACTGGATGACTGGCAAGTGGCCAGAGTTAGTTCTTATGAGTGAAAGACCTGGAACATGTTTGAAGATGCAACAGGTTTTGCGTAGACAGCAACAGAAATTAATATAGCATCCATTCACTCAGTTTGTGATTTTACATAAGATTAATGATAAAAACTGTCACCTGTCACATCTACGATTTGGTCCACTAAGACTCTGTGGCATAGTTATGTCATAATCAAGCAATTTATTAACACCTTTCTTGATATATCATTGAGCTGTTCAGTACAGCACCATTTCTGATTCTGACAACATCAGTTTATAGTTGCCATTGTAATAGATATTGTTTGCCGTGGCAGCATTCATATGTATGGAAACACCATGGTGACATGCTTATATTGACAGTACTAGGCAACATAGTTCAACGTACCTGTTGCTATGTAGGTTTTGAATATATAATACTAATGTCAGTGGGGAGGCTGTGCCCAAGGCCATGTTTCACTCACAAACAAGTGTGCCATTTGGGAATTCTGTTGTATGACCCAGCTATGGGGGTGATTACACAACCAGGACACAAAGGTGGGGTTCTCACTGGGCCTGGTTAACACCACACATTTCAAGCAGTGATGAATGATATTGTTGCTTTCTTAATCCAGAATTACCACTTTAAATGAATAATATAAACTAATGAGTAATACCAGGTACTCAATTCTTAAAATAGATGATAGAAACTAATGATGATATTACAGTGTTAAAGGGCCTCAAGGTTATTTTTTGTCTTTTCTTCATACAGCATGAAGATGTGTTTGATGCTCGACAACGTGGGAACAGCATCTCTCGCTCAAGCAGCAGGTCTTCCATTGATAGTAGCTATCACAGTCAGTAAGTACCCACTCCCCAGTATATCACAGTCAGTAGGTACCCACTCCCCTCATTATATCACAGTCAGTAAGTACCCACTCCCCTCAGTATATCACAGTCAGTAAGAACCCACTCCCCTCAGTATATCACAGTCAATAAGAACCCACTCCCCTCAGTATATCACAGTCAGTAAGTACCCACTCCCCTCATTATATCACAGTCAGTAAGTACCCACTCCCCAGTATATCACAGTCAGTAAGAACCCACTCCCCTCAGTATATCACAGTCAATAAGAAACCACTCCCCTCAGTATATCACAGTCAGTAAGTACCCACTCCCCACAGTATATCACAGTCATTGTTTATCCACTTCCCTAAGTATATCACAGTCAGTAAGTACCCACTTCCTTCAGTTTATCACAGTCAGTCAGTATGTAATCCTCAGTATATCACAGTCAGCAAGTACCCACTCCCCTCATTGTATCACAGTCAGTAAGTACCCACTCCTCTCAGTTTATCACAGTCAGTAAGTACCCACTCCCCAGTATATCACAGTTAGTAAGTACTCACTCCTAACAGTATATCACAGTCATTGTTCATCCACTTTCCTAAGTATATCACAGTCAGTAAGTACCCACTTCCTTCAGTTTATCACAGTCAGTAAGTATGTAATCCCCAGTATATCACAGTCAGTAAGTACCCACTCCCCAGTATATCACAGTCAGTAAGTACCCACTCCCCACAGTATATCACAGTCATTGTTCATCCACTTTCCTAAGTATATCACAGTCAGTAAGTACCCACTTCCTTCAGTTTATCACAGTCAGTAAGTATGTAATCCCCAGTTTATCACAGTCAGTAAGTATCCACTCCCCTCAGTGTATCACAGTCAGTAAGTACCCACTACTCTCAGTATATCACAGTCAGTAAGTACCCACTCCCCAGTATATCACAGTCAGTAAGTACCCACTCCCCAAAGTATATCACAGTCATTGTTTATCCACTTCCCTAAGTATATCACAGTCAGTAAGTACCCACTCCTCTCAGTATATCACAGTCAGTAAGAACCCACTCCCCTCAGTCTATCACAGTCAGTAAGAACCCACTTCCCTCAGTCTATCACAGTCAGTAAGCCCCCTTCCCTAGCAAGCTGATATCCTACCACGTATCACACTGAGTCAGTAAGATCACCCACTCTCTCTCAAAGCCAGATACCAGCCAGATATAACAACCAGTAAAAAGCCTCCTCTTATCCTCAGATCATAGTCAATAAGTATACTCCCAAAGTACAGTGCTAGATAAAGAAAAAAAGTTGTCTTTATATCTATATTAAGTACTTGTGAAATTTTTCATTGTACATAAGTGATCACATGATTTTTAGCTCAGCTGACTTTAAGTCATCTGAGCTATAGTCGTGGTCCTTTGTCCGTCGTCCGGCCGTCTGTCCGTTAACAGGGCACGTTTTAAAACTGTTGGACCTACGAATCCAAAATTCTGCATACTATGAGATGTCCCAAAAATCTCCTACCATACCAAAAATTGGGTCATTAGGACTTCGTTCCTTCGAGATATTAAGGAAAAACCTCCGTTTTCCGTTTTCCATAAAAAAGCCATTGTTACACTTCAAGGCTGCCTAATATCAAAACCACTGATCTGTTTTTGATCATATTTAGTATTCATATTTTTCCATACATTTTCTGTGCACATACCAAAAATAAGGTCAGTATTTGGTATTATATTGAAGTTATGGGCCCAAATATAATGCAATTTTTAAAAAAAATCAGGAAATGTATTTGCTCACTTAACATGAGAATTGCTGAAGCTGTAGACTTTTTTTCAGGAATATAACTTTATTTAATCAAGATTCAATTGTTTACCCAAAATTAGATCTGAATTTTGCAAATTTTTCAAGTTATTAGCATAAATAAAAAATCAGTACCTTAAATTTTGTACAACTTTGGCAATGGCAGGTTTTTCCCTGTAAGCACGGTTGATTTTATTTTCACAGCATATATACATAAGGATTTAATCTTTTAAAATCTGAAATTTCAAAGGAATTGTTTGTAAAGAGTAGCTTTAATTCAAGTTTTCATACACCATGTCAAGTGTTGTTTACATCTAACCCACCTAGTAGTACAGCCTTCACTTGCATTATGTAACCCACCCCAGGCAGCTTGCCTTGGCTTAGCTTGGCCACTACTAGCAGGCTTCCCATCTGCCCTGAACTCCCCCCCCCCCCCCTTCCCTCCCAGCTGGTGCATTAACTAGATGAATGTTATAATTTTCTGTATTATATTTTATTCTTGGCTATGCTACATTTTAGATTTTTGTATTGCACCACCAGGGTTACAATGATTAAAGTGCACATTTAATTGTGTCCACAAAATGATGTATTGCTTTGAAAGTGTGGATGTTCATCAGATAAGTAATGCTTTACTTCAGAAGAGTAAAACTTCACCAGGTGTGAAATTGAATATTAATTCCAGTAATTAATTATACCTGAGATTGTAATTAGCATAATGATATTGTTTGTCCCTCATTCAACCAACAGTGTGTATACTTTATTTGAAAAGATGTTTTTATTTTATCAAATTTACTGAATCTTTTATTTTATTTCCGTGAATAAAATTAAGCATGTACTGAAAACTCCTATGTGCATAACTTTTTAATAGGGATTCAAGGAATAATCTTGTAGATGCCATGTTGTGGCATTATTTTCTTTTAAATTCAGTTTAAACATTTGATTTAAAAAAAATTAAATATATGTGTATGCATAATATGACCCAATATGAGATACAATCTGGATATATAATGACTTAGAATTATAATATTTTAACTTATATTTTCAGTTTTTTATTACAAATTTATAACACTTGTAAATAAAAAAATGAATCAGATCAAAACTATTAATGGAAAAAGTGGATATGCTAAAAAAATAGGCTTATATATAAACTTAAATGCATTATTCCCTTGAAAGTGAAATAAAGGTATTAGTCCATTCTGTCCACTTGCCTGTCCATCTGTAAATTTTTCATATGCATCACAGTATCTCAAAACTTTTACTGTTTTTCTTCATGACAGTCTTGTCAGAGTATTAGTTTGTAATCACATATTTAGAACTTAACTATAACCAAGTAGGAGGGCCCCTTTCCTCTTAGCTTCTCATATGCTTATATAAATGAAAAACATTACAATAGAATATTTTTCATATTTTGCATTTGCAAAAATTTCAAACTTAAGCTGGGGCCGTGACCCATGGGTCCTTTGTTTATATTCTGGATTCTCAACATCATTGTTTGGCTAAAACTGAATAAATACCAGACATGGTGCAAATGCTTTGCAAATGTATTTGAATACAAATATGAATATGTACTCCATTATAAAATTTTTTGCATAAGAATGGGAATTCAGGTAAAAATGAAAGTATTTGAATACCAGTGCAAATACTTTCAAAATTTATTCATGAATGCATTCATGAATATATTCTACAATGTTATTTTAATAATCATTTCAGTTATATTTTATTTAAAAAAGTCATGATTTTCTTATTATTTTTAATAAAAATTATATTTGCCACAATATTTGTTATTAAATTTTAATAAATAGTTAAACTCTTATCTTATATGTGCTGCTTATCAGTTATATGGCCAAGTCAAAATCTGTATGACACTAGCACTCCATTTGTTAATAAAATAAATGAAATCAGTCTCTTCCCTGTCTCCAAAGAAACTATCAAAATCATACATAAGCTAAACACCAACAACTCATAATACAGCTTATATTTATTTCCACACAAAACCAGCGTGTGCCTCATTTCAAAATCATATTTTTTTATCATATATAACAGCTGAGCGCCGTGACCCATGGGTCCCTTGTTTTTTTTCAGGGGAAACACATATCCACGGGGGAAAGGGTCAACACGAAGCATCCTGTCAGATACTGCCTACGAATATGGTGAGTGCCTTACAGAGAACCCCCAACGCCAGAATACAGACTTCAGCTCTACTGGACTTCATAATCTTCAAATATTCTCTAGATAACCTCCTTTGAGAGAGAACAAAGTCCTCACAGAAAATCATAATTTTCTTCCATCACCTTGTATTCTTGAAGACTTATTTTAGTTAAACAAAAGTTATTTGCTTTGTTTTTCAACAATTTATTCTTTTGTTCTGTTTTCAACATTTTATTTCTTAACTTAAATTGAATCAAACTTGCCTCAATATGGAATAACGCTAATACCGACACTCTCGAGTGTGGAGGTAGTAAATGACTGAATGCCTGAAAAACTGCAGACAAACAACTAGTGCCCCCTAGAGTCCAGCCTTGCCAGCCCATTCATTTAGCATGGTTGTTTGTGCACTTAGCATAGTATTTTTAATTGACAGTCATCCTGATATTTATTATTTATTATGTTTATTATATGCTGTGTCAGAATTTTACAGGAGCATGAAAAGACATTAGAATTTGCTGCATTCGGCAATGTTTGCATTAGAACATGACCTTGAATCAACTGCCTCACAGGATCATATATAATAGGGGAAGTTACACAGGATCTTTTATCTATTGATAAATGTCAATTTTTATTTGAATTTGTCAAATATTCTGGTACGCAACAGTTGTGAACTAGTATTTATTCCATAATCATATAAATTAAATAGAGTTCATAGCGTTTATAAGCTAACAGAGTTGGGGTAGTCAGTTTTCCCCCCTGCTAATGAGTGGCTGGCTGAATCACACTTGCCTGCACAAACTGGCTTCTGACTTCCATCGGTGATATCCCATATTTACAAACATTTAAGAGCATATGTTGAAATTGTGGAGTTGTATTCTTTAGGTGCCCCTGTTCAGATTGTGATGTTTTACTCAGTAGGTTCCCCTGTTCAGGTTTTGGTGTTTTATTCTTTAGGTGCTCCTGGTGGTCCAAAGGAAAAGGTTGCCACGTATCCAAGGTCCAAAATGCCAAATCATCAACAATCCCAGGAATCTGGTAAACAAGCACACACGCACACACAAACCAAAAACAAGACACACTCATTGCATAAACTGTATATTCACAAAAGTGAAAAGGTGTATAAGGTATACTTTAATCCAGTACCCCCCCCCCCCCCCCCGTGCTTGTTTTGATAGCTTCTGCAAATTAGCTGTTATTATGAGAGGTAATGTAGTGATTTATGATAATTTAAATAAGTATGAAATAAATAGATTTACTTTTGAATGCCAGGATGTGGTTAACCTGATTAGAAGAATACAAAAATTGATGGCGACATTTCAAAGGGATGTATCTGTTTATCCATATTCAGGAGACGTGGGGCGTAACAAAATTGTGATGTAACAAATACCAAGATATTCATTTCTATGAATCTTCAGATGGATGTAGTTTAAGATTGCCCACCTAGGCCATCAAGGTTTGTAATCTTTTTTTTTTGCTGTTGCATTTGTCTAATTTGCCTCTTATGGTGAATAAAGTTTGCCTTAATGCATTGTACAAAAATTAATGGGTAAAAACAGGTGAACAGGGGTGGTGGAATGAAGTAAAGAACATTATAACATGTACAGAGAGACCAAAGAGAGAGAGAACTGCATACACTCACACTTACACATCAACAAAATATAATCAGGGTTCAACATGAATACTTGCCCACTCACCCATGGCAAATAAAAATCCTGTATAGACAATGTGTGTAATTAATTCCACATATAAGATTTCTTTCCTGAAACTACATGTAGCCTGTATAAGAATTTGTTAGAACAGATATAATAATAAAATTTCAATGATTACTTGTGTTCCTGTAAGGAACAGTGGTCCTCTTAGCAGGTGCTTCTTTTGGGCTAATGTCAAACCCTGAGTATGGACATACACAATAAAAGCATTGTATACAGAAAAGATTATATGAAAGTGCTAAGGAACAGAGAATTATTATTAAAGAAAAATATAAAATGAAACTCAGAATATAAAAGTAGCCTATGTTTGCAGAACAGTTTGGGATAATAAAGTTTTATTTTTCCAGGGCGACAAACTTACCCTCGAGCAAGTGGTAAGCGGCCAGAATTCCAGTCTAATTCTTTACGAGATAACTATGAGCGATCATTGTCTAATAGCAGTAGTAGTAGCGGACTGGCCGTGGACATGGACTCCCCGAATCTGCTCTCATTGGCTGAGATGCAGCAGTCATCCACAGCCAGATGTGAGTATACATGTTTTTAGCAGTGGTGTTTTTTATTAGAGTAATGTCAAGCTGTGCCAGAAAGATTGGCACACTGAACAGAATTGGAATAACAGGATTAGGACGGTTACCGTTATCCAGTATTATCACAATATCTGACAGCTATAGTAATCGTTTCATCAACTTTCCATTTTTGCGATATCATGGTATGCATTTTTGTCCACAAGTTTGGTTCACAAGCAAGCCCTTGAAGTTTAATTCTTTGCCAATGGTATCATTTGGGTCTGACCATGTTCAGAATAACATATATTATCAAGAATAAATTTATTTCAATAAACCACATGAATTTGAACAACTGTGTGCGGGTGGAACTATTTGGCTGCTGACTTTGGGATTAGTCAGAAATGTCCATAAGTAGCAGGATGAATCAGAGAAGAAAAAAGCTGGAGAACACCAGGAGAAAATCACACTTTTCCAGAAAGAGCAATAAATAAACATATTTATCCTTTTATTACATGGAACTTAAATGTCAACATCCAAATGTCACCTGGTCCCACATTCCTGATAGTTTGCATAATTTGCTATGTAAAAAGGGCTGATGGAATATTTAGACATGATGGTTATGACATATTTAAGCTATAATCCAGATAAAATCACACACTGTCCAATCACACAAACTGCCAGTAATCTCCTGAAAGAAGTTAATTTTAATTAGAAATGACCTCTGTCAGAAGGGTGAATGGTCAGTTTGAATGGGAAGGATATGGATACTATACTGCCCTCTGGTGGTTATGTGGTGAACAAACCTGGACTGTAAACACTTACCCTGGAGTAATTTTGTTAATACAAAATATGGTTGCAACTATGAACTTCCTTATCAGAGCTGTTAGAATATTTGTGAAAACTGTCAAAACCCTCTTCATGTAGCGTACAGACAGATCCACCTAACACAATGAGTAAAGAAATACTACTTCATTTAGGGGATTATTAATCAAATTCATTTTACTGATTTCTTCATCCAACAGGTATCACAAGGTTCTAAACTTTTGTTTTGCTCTATAAGTAATGATGAATGATGTTTGATATTTTCATAACTTGTTTTCTCATAATTAATTGAGTTATTAAGTTTTCTGTTTTCTCAACATAACATCATCCACTTTCCAAATTATCATTTAGCTCCAAAAGCACCAGTAAACTGGAAGAAAGGGAGGCGGCTTGGGGCCGGTGCATTTGGTGAGGTGTACCTGTGTTATGACGTGGATACAGGCCGGGAGTTAGCCCTCAAACAAGTACGCTACGCACGTGACCAGGAAACGTCGAAGGAAGTACGAGCGTTACAAGCAGAGATTCAGCTGCTCAAATCGATACGTCATGAACGAATTGTGCAATATTTTGGTGCCCAGGAAGACGTCAGCATACTGTCTATATTTGTTGAATTTATGCCCGGGGTAAATTTTCTTTATTATTAGTGTATCATCAGAGTGTATGAATTCACTCAGTGGTGTTCACACTTATCCTGTTGAAACATTTTTAACTAATTATTGACACCAAGATGCTTAGATCCCACAGCATACACATAATTCAGTAATTTATATGCAGAACTTTTTAATCTTGTAAAAAAAGAAAAGTTTTATCTTTTGGTTCAGTCTAAGGAAAATAGGAATACACACCAGTGATTTTCTAAAATGTGAACTATATATTTTTAAGAATATCAAGCAGAGCTTTTGTCTATATATATCAGTAATTTTCTTGTATTTTTTCTGTCAGCTTTGTTATTTTGGCAAAAAAGATTTTCACTGTATTAGCCATTAGCAGAGAAGTTCATATGAAATCATTTCAGTTATCATGCTATTTCCACACTCATTCAGGAGTCATTATAAAGAATCCTAAAATGAATTGTTTGTTTATTTGTTTAAGGGTTCTGTGAAGGATGAGATAAAAATGTATGGCGCGCTGTCTGAAAACGTAACAAGAAAGTACACCAAACAGGTGCTGGAGGGAATCACGTTTCTTCACAAACACATGATTGTACACAGAGATATCAAAGGTAAGACATGATTGTAGACAGAGATATCAAAGGTAAGACATGATTGCACTCAGAGATAACAAAGGTGAGACATGATTGTACAGAGTTATCTAAGGTAAGACATGATTGTACAAAGAGATAACAAACGTGAGACATGATTGTTCAGAGATATCAAAGGTGAGACATGATTGTACTCAGAGATAACAAAGGTGAGACATGATTGTACAGAGTTATCTAAGGTGAGACATGATTGTACAGAGATATCAAAGGTAAGACATGATTGTACAAAGAGATAACAAAGGTGAGACATGATTGTACAGAGATATCAAAGGTGAGACATGATTGTACAGAGATATCAAAGGTAAGACATGATTGTACAAAGAGATAACAAAGGTGAGACATGATTGTACAGAGATATCAAAGGTGAGACATGATTGTACAGAGATATCAAATGTAAGACATGATTGTGAACAGAGATAACAAAGGTGAGACATGATTGTGCTCAGAGATATCAAAGGTGAGACATGATTGTGCTCAGAGATATCAAAGGTAAGACATGATTGTACAAAGAGATAACAAAGGTGAGACATGATTGTACAGAGATATCAAAGGTAAGACATGACAGTACAAAGAGATAACAAAGGTGAGACATGATTGTACAGAGATATCAAAGGTGAGACATGATTGTACAGAGATATCAAATGTTAAGACATGATTGTACAAAGAGATAACAAAGGTGAGACATATTGTACAGAGATATCAAAGGTGAGACATGATTGTACAGAGATATTAAAGGTAAGACATTATTGTACAAAGAGATAACAAAGGTGAGACATGATTGTACAGAGATATCAAAGGTGAGACATGATTGAACAGAGATATCAAATGTAAGACATGATTGTGCTCAGAGATAACAAAGGTGAGACATGATTGTGCTCAGAGATATCAAAGGTGAGACATGATTGTGCTCAGAGATATCAAAGGTAAGACATGATTGTACAAAGAGATAACAAAGGTGAGACATGATTGTACAGAGATATCAAAGGTAAGACATGATTGTACAAAGAGATAACAAAGGTGAGACATGATTGTACAGAGATATCAAAGGTGAGACATGATTGTACAGAGATAACAAAGGTGAGACATGATTGTGCTCAGAGATAACAAAGGTAAGACATGATTGTACAGAGATATCAAAGGTGAGACATGATTGTACAGAGATATCACATGTGAGACATGATTGTACAAAGAGATAACAAAGGTAAGACATGATTGTACAAAGAGATATCAAAGGTAAGACATGATTGTACAAAGCGATAATAAAGGTGAGACATGATTGTACAGAGATATCAAAGGTGAGACATGATTGTACAGAGATATCAAAGGTAAGACATGATTGTACAAAGAGATAACAAAGGTGAGACATGATTGTACAAAGAGATAACAAAGGTGAGACATGATTGTACAGAGTTATCTAAGGTGAGACATGATTGTACAGAGATATCAAAGGTAAGACATGATTGTACAGAGATATCAAAGGTAAGACATGATTGTACAAAGAGATAACAAAGGTAAGACATGATTGTACAGAGATATCAAAGATGAGACATGATTGTACAGAGATATCAAAGGTAAGACATGATTGTACAAAGAGATAACAAAGGTAAGACATGATTGTACAGAGATATCAAAGGTGAGACATGATTGTACAGAGATATCAAAGGTAAGACATGATTGTACAAAGAGATAACAAAGGTAAGACATGATTGTACAGAGATATCAAAGGTGAGACATGATTGTACAGAGATATCAAAGGTAAGACATGATTGTACAAAGAGATAACAAAGGTGAGACATGATTGTACAGAGATATCAAAGGTAAGACATGATTGTACAGAGATATCAAAGGTGAGACATGATTGTACAGAGATATCAAAGGTAAGACATGATTGTACAAAGAGATAACAAAGGTGAGACATGATTGTACAGAGATATCAAAGTTGAGACATGATTGTACAGAGATATCAAAGGTAAGACATGATTGTGCTCAGAGATAACAAAGGTGAGACATGATTGTGCTCAGAGATATCAAAGGTAAGACATGATTGTACAAAGAGATATCAAAGGTAAGACATGATTGTGCTCAGAGATATCAAAGGTAAGACATGATTGTACAGAGATATCAAAGGTAAGACATGATTGTGCTCAGAGATAACAAAGGTGAGACATGATTGTACAGAGATATCAAAGGTGAGACATGATTGTACAGAGATAACAAAGGTGAGACATGATTGTGCTCAGAGATAACAAAGGTAAGACATGATTGTACAGAGATATCAAAGGTGAGACATGATTGTACAGAGATATCACATGTGAGACATGATTGTACAAAGAGATAACAAAGGTAAGACATGATTGTACAAAGAGATATCAAAGGTAAGACATGATTGTACAAAGCGATAATAAAGGTGAGACATGATTGTACAGAGATATCAAAGGTGAGACATGATTGTACAGAGATATCAAAGGTAAGACATGATTGTACAAAGAGATAACAAAGGTGAGACATGATTGTACAAAGAGATAACAAAGGTGAGACATGATTGTACAGAGTTATCTAAGGTGAGACATGATTGTACAGAGATATCAAAGGTAAGACATGATTGTACAGAGATATCAAAGGTAAGACATGATTGTACAAAGAGATAACAAAGGTAAGACATGATTGTACAGAGATATCAAAGATGAGACATGATTGTACAGAGATATCAAAGGTAAGACATGATTGTACAAAGAGATAACAAAGGTAAGACATGATTGTACAGAGATATCAAAGGTGAGACATGATTGTACAGAGATATCAAAGGTAAGACATGATTGTACAAAGAGATAACAAAGGTAAGACATGATTGTACAGAGATATCAAAGGTGAGACATGATTGTACAGAGATATCAAAGGTAAGACATGATTGTACAAAGAGATAACAAAGGTGAGACATGATTGTACAGAGATATCAAAGGTAAGACATGATTGTACAGAGATATCAAAGGTGAGACATGATTGTACAGAGATATCAAAGGTAAGACATGATTGTACAAAGAGATAACAAAGGTGAGACATGATTGTACAGAGATATCAAAGTTGAGACATGATTGTACAGAGATATCAAAGGTAAGACATGATTGTGCTCAGAGATAACAAAGGTGAGACATGATTGTGCTCAGAGATATCAAAGGTAAGACATGATTGTACAAAGAGATATCAAAGGTAAGACATGATTGTGCTCAGAGATATCAAAGGTAAGACATGATTGTACAGAGATATCAAAGGTAAGACATGATTGTACAAAGAGATAACAGAGGTGAGACATGATTGTACAGAGATATCAAAGGTGAGACATGATTGTACAGAGATATCAAATGTAAGACATGATTGTGCTCAGAGATAACAAAGGTGAGACATGATTGTGCTCAGAGATATCAAAGGTGAGACATGATTGTGCTCAGAGATATCAAAGGTAAGACATGATTGTACAAAGAGATAACAAAGGTGAGACATGATTGTACAGAGATATCAAAGGTAAGACATGACAGTACAAAGAGATAACAAAGGTGAGACATGATTGTACAGAGATATCAAAGGTGAGACATGATTGTACAGAGATATCAAAGGTAAGACATGATTGTACAAAGAGATAACAAAGGTGAGACATGATTGTACAGAGATATCAAAGGTGAGACATGATTGTACAGAGATATTAAAGGTAAGACATGATTGTACAAAGAGATAACAAAGGTGAGACATGATTGTACAGAGATATCAAAGGTGAGACATGATTGTACAGAGATATCAAATGTAAGACATGATTGTGCTCAGAGATAACAAAGGTGAGACATGATTGTGCTCAGAGATATCAAAGGTGAGACATGATTGTGCTCAGAGATATCAAAGGTAAGACATGATTGTACAAAGAGATAACAAAGGTGAGACATGATTGTACAGAGATATCAAAGGTAAGACATGATTGTACAAAGAGATAACAAATGTGAGACATGATTGTACAGAGATATCAAAGGTGAGACATGATTGTACAGAGATATCAAAGGTAAGACATAATTGTGCTCAGAGATAACAAAGGTGAGACATGATTGTGCTCAGAGATATCAAAGGTAAGACATGATTGTACAAAGAGATATCAAAGGTAAGACATGATTGTACAAAGAGATAACAAAGGTGAGACATGATTGTACAAAGAGATAACAAAGGTGAGACATGATTGTACAGAGATATCAAAGGTAATTCATGATTGTGCTCAGAGATATCAAAGGTAAGACATGATTGTACAAAGAGATAACAAAGGTGAGACATGATTGTACAGAGATATCAAAGGTGAGACATGATTGTACATAGATATCAAAGGTAAGACATGATTGTACAGAGATATCAAAGGTGAGACATGATTGTACAGCGATATCAAAGGTAAGACATGATTGTACAGAGATAACAAAGGTGAGACATGATTGTACAAAGAGATAACAAAGGTAAGACATGATTGTACAGAGATAACAAAGGTGAGACATTATTGTACACAGAGATATCAAAGGTAAGACATGATTGTGCTCAGAGATATCAAAGGTAAGACATGATTGTGCTCAGAGATAACAAAGGTGAGACATGATTGTACAGAGTTATCTAAGGTGAGACATGATTGTACAGAGATATCAAAGGTGAGACATGATTGTACAGAGATACCAAAGGTAAGACATGATTGTACAAAGAGATAACAAAGGTGAGACATGATTGTACAGAGTTATCTAAGGTGAGACATGATTGTACAGAGATATCAAAGGTAAGACATGATTGTACAAAGAGATATCAAAGGTAAGACATGATTGTACACAGTTATCAAAGGTGAGCCATGATTTTACACAGACATAGCAAAAGTGAGACATGATTTTACATAGACCTACCAAAAGTGAAACTTGATTTTACTAAGAAAGCAAAGGTGAGACATGAGATATAAAAAGTAAAAAGTGAAACATGATTGTACACAGAGACATCAAAGGTGAGCCATGATTGTACATATATGCCAAAGGTGAAACATTTTACACAGAATAAGCAAAGGTGAGACATGATTTTACACAGAGATAGCAAAGGTTAGACATTATTTTACCAAGAGATATCAAAGTAGAGACATGATTGTACAAAGAGATTTCGAAGACAAGACGTTAATACACAGAGATATCAAAGACAAAACTGTACACAAAGATATTAAAAGTGAGAAATTATTGAACACAAAGAATTCTAATTATGAGACATGATTTAATATAGATCGATTCAGATATCTTTGATACTTTCAAACCTTAACCTTTGTACATGTATGTGACCAAGCAAGAGACTTTGAACCAAGAACTAAATTTCAAGCAGTTTATCTTATACCCCATTCCCTAGAAGTATAGTTACTGTATATCAGCATCATATAATCATATCAGCATAATTCATGAGCATAATCTATTGACTCCCTGGTTCTGCTGTTAATGTAGATTCTCTTGATTTTGCAGGTGCCAATATATTACGAGACTCCTCAGGCAATGTGAAAATCAGTGACTTTGGTGCCTCAAAACGTCTTCAGACAATATGTGCCCGAACAGGTACGGGCATGGCCAAGTCGGTGATAGGTACGCCATACTGGATGGCACCAGAGGTCATAAATGGCGAAGGTTATGGCAGAAAAGCTGACATATGGTAGGTCAAAGTTTCTTCTCTCACGTGTGCTTGATGTACCTTGTGATAATTTTGTCTAAAGCTTGGTGCATGTTACAGGCACTTGATCTACAAAATTGTTTGGTTTGTTGGGAAGATATGTTTCAGACAAATTTTACCCTGTCCTATGGCACAATTGGTGACAAACATTTCTTTGTCATGTCAATGAATTTCCACAAAATTGTACTAAAATTAATTTGATGTTGGAATAGTATAATTAAAGAAAAGACATTTTTCAGGTTCTTATGGCAGACTAAGAGCTTAGTAATTGTGTTAGTTTGGATCATTGTACGCTGAAGAATAAAGAAATTTGAGTCAATTTGCATAAGACATCAGGACAGTATAAGATCCTTCTACTAGATTAATACCATGTCTCTAACATGTTCCAGTACCATTAATTGTTGCATAAGAAAGGATGGCAAAGTTTGTGCCTGACTTAATGTTATGTAGTACTGGAGATTTGTAGTTAGACCAGCTTCACCCAGTATCTAACATATTTGAATTTCCAATTTTGTATGTCTCATATATAAATTCAGCAAAACTTGTATCATTAACAATAAATTCGTTTTCTTTTTCTCTTAACAGGAGTATTGGGTGTACTGTGGTTGAAATGCTCACAAGCAATCCACCTTGGCATGAACTCGAAACCATGGCAGCCATCTTTAAAATTGCCACAATGGACAAGCCAAGTTACACGCTCCCGAAGAAGTCACGAGTGGTGGACGAGTTTTTGTCAAACTGTTTTGCTAAAGATCCGACACAAAGACACCCTGCAGAAGTTCTGCTGGCTCACAAATTTTGTAAAGGTTACTCATAGTAGCTGTAACCGTAACAAATAGTAACCGTAACAAATACAGTAGTAAATATTGCGTGTGGTGGTCATAATGCATACATCCCATGGGTCATGCTGATCCCTGTCACATGATTAGAACACTAAGCTTACGTGTTCGGAAGACTATTTCTGGGTCTGTGTGTCAGTTAGGCCCTAACTGTGTTCTGTGGAAAGCCTCAACTCGCTATGGTTTAGATTCTTCTCGCTCTGTTCTTGTTCCATGCTCAGATATTTACGTTTTTAATTTTAATGAAAGCCACGTTCAGGTGCTGCCTTGATGTATAAATGAGGGTGACCTACAGGTGCACGGCTGTATTTTAATTGATCAGGACATTGAGCAGTGGATCATGGCCTAGCAGATCACACAATAAAAGGCTTCAAGGAACACCTAGCTATCTGCAGGATTTCACCCCATGGACAACCATAGGTATGGGGTAAAAATATGTTTGTGTAAAAAATCAGGGTACATCTGTGGGAAACTGGTTCAGTGTTGAAACCAGGTAGGATAAAATCCAACTTGGAAAGTGGAAGATTTGTCCAAAAAGTCAAGCTCACTGCTGTTTCACATAGGAGACATTGGAGAAGAGAGAAAACGCAAATATGAAAATGAATAAGATCATGACCTTTCAACTTAAACTCATGAGCTGGCTCAGGGTCAAGGTCAGGGTCAGAAGGATGCAAGTTAGGTCAGAGGTCATGAAAGGAAATGTAGATTACAATGACCTCTGTAGTAACATTGAAGTTCATATTGTTTCATTGCCCTGACCTTATTAATATGTGACCCTGAGACAAAAATGGACCACAGCCGCTACAGAACCGGGGCAGATCCTTTGTTATGAGGTGTACAAGTGACATTACCAATGTAAATCCTGTGTATGTTTTGTAACTGTGATAAAATGACTCCACGTCCTCCAATGTTTGACCAATAGGGCTGTCTCAGAATCAATGTTATGCTCAACTGTGGAGATTCCATGACACAGAGACCCACATCGGCAAAATACATGATGTATTAGGAAACCAATTGTGATTAATGTATGACAAAGTGTACTCAGTACTTCTGCAGACAAAAATATAATACCCCTTTCTCACACAAATCATCGTTGAAATGTATTGGGCAATACATATATTAAAGTGCCTTCTGACACCAATGTACTGCATCAGGTACCCATATGTCATAGAGTACCAAAAGAGAAACTCGCATAGTTTGCATGTGTAGCAGTCAATTAAGGCACACAATTGTAATGCTTCTCATGGGTGATGAGAAACCATGAACATGTGCCAAAATATGTTGTTACATTCACACAGACAGGTACATATATGGTTTCAATTTGTTTCAAATTTCATGGAAAGGAAACGTTTTGAAAATTCTGCATGAGCAGGTTTCAAAGTGGTTTATTTAGACAGTGAATGTCTTGATTTTACTCTAGGAATGTTTTTTTGGCATGGAAACTGTTCCTAAACATTTTACCTTTGTTGTTATAAAGGGGTATCAATCAAAGGGTGACCAGAAAATTAATGACAGGCTTCATTGTAATCTGCTTTGCTTGCGTTTGTATGTTTCTTCTTCATTAATATGTATAATTTAACATATGTTGTACTGTATGCCAGTTGATGCAGCATTTTTGTGTAATATTTGTAAAAATAATTCAGGCTTCACTTTTTTAAAACATGTATACTCATACCGAGGTTTAAATAGTAAAGCTTGCTTTGAAAATCCATGAACGATTATGATATTTAGATTGATTAAGTACTTAATAAAAAGACATGAAATATTCGAAGAACAAAAATTTACTAATGTTTCATATTCCCTTTTGAGTAATCCCTTATCATCATGAATTCAGACCATGAATTTAGAAATAAACTTTGCATGGAAGCTCATTTGATATATGCATGCACTTTAATCTTAGTAAAAATAGTTCATGATGAATACTTCGGCACAAAACAGTATACATTACACGGATGTTGATATATTACATAACTCTCAGGAATTTTGTTTAATCTTTCACAATTGTTAATGATTTTGGTTTAATAGAAGCACGATATCAAGGAGACCGGAACTGGAAACGTGAACTTTTGATCAGTATGAACCCTGATATACTAGCAGTATAAAAAGGTTTGGGTTATGACTTTATCAAAAGCTTCAAGGTGACTATGATGAAAATATCATATATGAGACCTGGAAAAACGTATATGAGTCCCATACTGGTTTAGTCCAGATAACTTTGTATGAAATATGAAATCCGGATAAAACTACAAATAATGATTTAGATCACTCATATTTACCTCACGTGGTTACATTTTCAAAGTAATCCCTTCGGGCTAATATATGCTTTCTTAAATAATAAAAATATATATAAAAAAATAAGCTTAAAACTATGAAAAAGATATCCGTATTTAGAAAATCTGTCTAATGTTACTATTGTTCCATTGGTCTGTTAATTTGTTTCATGTTTATCTTATGACATTAAAAATACCCAATTAAATTTAAAGCCAGTAGCAGCACGCCTTATTTTTTACAAAACGATAAAAAAAACAGGACCGACTGTCGAAAAAAAAATGTTCAGAGAAATTAACATACAGCAAGCACAGCTGTCTATGTACGTCAATATGTGAAAGCCAGTCACAGCAGGCCAAAACTGGTTTAAAAAGAAAACAATGATTTTGATTCCTTATTGTGACCTGTGACCTTTAGTGACCAAATTGTGGACGAGGCTTATTCCGATTTCTTTTAATCTTGAACGACCAGAGGTAGAACCTTGACATAAATATTAAGGAATCGTTTTGTACAGTTAAAATGGGCTTCCGTGGCTTGTTTGAATATAAAACAGATGTACTTTTGCAGAATATCCGGACCGTATGGCGTCGCTGATGTACAAGTATGTATTTGCATCATGTGACTTGTTACAATAATGAGCATGTTGCGACTCAAGATGTGTTGCCTCATTTGATTGGTTAAAAAATGAGGTTAATGTTAACATGAATCAATCAAATGATGTGACCCAAAATTAATAGTTTATTTAAAAGTCACAAAGATTGTTAAATTATATCGTTGTTTTTATTAGCTCAGATGTTGTTTAATCATGTCTTTTGGCAGGAAAATGGTTAATGTTATTTTTTAGATATGACAAGTTTCTGTTGGTTAGATGAAGTTACTGTCATGGTTGAATTTATTGTTAGTAAAAGTCAGTATATGTGTACTGACTATATTGGAATGAGAATTGCTACCATTTAAGCAGATGAGTCTTTCAAATAATGTTAAAGGAAGTGATATTCCGCTCTAGTCTTATTCAGGACCAGCTATAAGGTCTTTATCTCTCTGCAGCCATATATGTGTGTGTATATGTATATATATATATATATATATATATATATATATATAATATACAGTGGAACCGGATAACACAAAATTTTGGAGGGTTAAACAGGTAGTAAACCACGGGATTACATACGTCTAAGATCAATAATAATAAATTGTTCGGAAGAAAGGTTTGCGTCTATATGTCAGAAGTCTTCGTATGTGTTCTTCATCAATTTACTGTTAAGTAGTCTACAATCTTTTACAGGTTCACCACATTTGATTCGTAGCCCCACCTGTCATTCGTCTAGTGAAACAAAGTATCCACTAACAAAATGTATGAAATAAAATAAGTAGATATGTTAAATGTGATTCAAGCTCCAGTTTATTATTGACAAGAAAAAATAATAATAAAGGAAATTACTTTAAATATAAAAATGGTTTTTGGTAAGGATCATAGTTCGGTTGTGGTGTAAAATGGCTAGGAATGGTTATTTTGGTGTTTCTTGGTTAACATTTACAACATATTAAATGCATGTTATAATGCAGGCTTATCACAAACACCAATAAGATATACTCCAGAGCGTTTTCCCTCAGCATGTATTTTTATGCATTTAACAGTTCCCGCGATACTGCATCAACTAGCCAAATCACAGCAGACGACAACTCAAAAACTTGCAACACGCCAGAAAAGGTCTGCCGATTAAATGTTTCTTGGCATAGGTTATATGTTTTATTATTCCGACACCTAGAGTCATTTTCAGACTTTTAATGTCGATGTGCAAGTATGTTTGTACTTTTTTAATGGTTAAAAATAACAAGAATGAATACTAAAACAATTTTATAACACAAGGCACAGCAATAGATATCAAAATGTATAGCAATTTACCTGATGTATAGTAATATTAATTCTGGCGTGTGTTATCTAAGCATTTGCATGGGCAAATTGAATACTTGGGGTCGTCAGGTTGGAGGAAACAACAATGTAGAATATCTTCATATTATAAATCATTTTAAAGGGGAAGTAAGAATTGTTGTCATAACATGGCGTAGGATCACGTGGTCTCCCATAATGCATTGGGCATATCAGAAATGAAAGGCCCGCCCTGTTTGTATGTGATATAATATATAGATGTACATTGCTTTCAGCCGTTTAATAAATGTCAAAATGTAATAGTTTAGCAAATGTACATAAACGTATACTAATGGCAACAATTGCTTTGTATATATAAATATATGAACTACATTTGATTTTGATGGATTACAGTATGAAGTATGTCACATTAATTTGCTGATGTTTGTGTCGGCGCCTATGCAGGGTCCATGCCTTGAATTTTGTACATATATCTATATATTAAGTTCTCATTTGTATACTACAAACCAAATGTATAAACATAGATAGCTTCCCCTATGCAGTATGGACGTTCAAACACGTGTTATGTTATATACTTAGACAAGTTATGTTCTTTTATTTTTATAGTCTTTTAATTATTCTCTCTTCGTGAGCAAGATCGTTGCTGGGAACCACATGCTTTTAATTTTAAATTTGATTTGCAATGATATTGCTGTTGGCAGGTTCAACATTTACTGGTATTTATAGTACATAGACTGTTGTTGCCAACTATTTTATTTTCTACTGTAAGCGTGTCATGTTCTTATACAAAAGCTCACTTTCAGAGTATCAGCCTATGCTCATTTGAATTCTATTGTCCATAAGTGCCATCGTAATACGTGTAATTTGAATCGTCCATCAAAAGGATCAGGTGTAACATTTAATTATTTTTTTTACAGTCAGGCAGAAGAGATTTCATACACGTTTAGATGTGCGCCTATGTGTATGGGTAATTTAGAGTATTTAATTGAGTGACCTTGACCTAACAACTATGACCTTGCACAGCAGTGACCTTAACGTAATTCTTTGCATTATGCACCTTTTATATAATTTCCAGCACGGCCGGGGCCTTAGAGAAGAATTTGGTCTAACTTAACTTCTGGGAAACACGTCGGATTCTTTGCAAATTAGATATTATAATATGAGTGTTATGGTAGCATCTGTTTGGTTACAGGGTTTTCGTTAAGGTGTCAAATCTGTCTCCTGAGTCTTTTAAAATCTTGTTTCAGTCTTTCCTTGGTATAACCTGTTGCTCTCGGACCACTTTATATGTAGATTTTATGAAAGGTGAAAATATCCTGTACATTGCGGTGTATTAAAACTGGATAATTTAAAAAATAGGGTTTGTATATTTTAAACTCAAATTGATATTTCGCAACCATTTATGCTGCAAAACAAAGTGGAGTATATATGTTTCTGTAAATCAACATGTAGAGCACATTAGCTCTCATAATATATGTACTATAGTCCGTTTCATCCCTTCATGTCCACCTGTTTTTTGCTATGAAAATTTTTATTAGGTATATTTCATGGGAAACAATTATAGTGTAGAGGAGAGGATTACAGAACCTAATTTTCAACTGGGTAACTAAATTCCTACCTTATGCCATATTTGAGTAACAGAATTTTCTGAAAATATGAGAAATCAGTCTATATTTTACAACATATAAGACCCACTTATGGCGGTCAAGGTCATTGGTCACATGCAAAAACAGCCTCAGCTGACAGCTGCTGATTGGATGATCTCATGTAAACACTCTAAAAAATATAACCAGCTAAAACAAAGATGGCTACTTATGGAGGGACACACAATATCTGCCAGATCATGGTAAAGAGACTAAAATGTTGTAAAACATGAACAAGGGATTTATTGTAAAATTCTTAACTGCCATATTAGGTTGTCACTTCCATATGTCGTTTACTTGGAAAATATTGAAAAATATAAACTTTTAAGTAAATCATCTACAAAAAACAGGTGGACAGCAGGTGGTGAAATGGACTATTATAGTCAAATAGTCACATAGCATTAGTTTTTAAAAAATTAGGTAAGGAAACACTGAAACAAATCTCTCACATGCTCATGAGTTAGGTATGGGACCTTAACCTATTTCCAGTGAGCAACTGGTGGCCAAGTAGTTTTGAAACCCACTGACACTTGCAAGTTACTCAAGAAGCCTGCATTGTTACTGTTGTGTAAAGGGATGATTGATTGTTAGGTCGGGTTAGTACTGTTTGCCTGCAGAATAAAAATGACGTCACGCAGAATAAAAATGACGTCACTGAGGGAGCAGGTTCGATACGTCGCCTGCTTCTCTTCCTCCGCCACGTGGTTTGTCATGACATTTTGAACTTCTCGTCCGGGTCCTCGAACCAGATATTTGAGGATAAGACTTTGTACTGCCGGGGGTTCGATAATAAATTTCATACTGTGAACTGAATATTTTGTTCAGTCATTTATCTGTGTTATTGTGTGATTATTGTAACATAATTACTGATCTCAATACATCTGCATGCAGTTTGTCCCGCGTAAACGGAAGCGTTCAGGAAATTGAAATGTCTTCATATATTCTCCTGTCCTTTATATGCTGCGGACCCTTATTTCAATATTTTATTTATTAAATTGCGGTGTCAAAGTTTTTAGCTCAGCTGACTTTCAGTCATGCTGGGCTATAGCGATGGGTCTTTGTCCGTCGTCCTTCTGTCTGTCCGTCCGGCCAGCCGTCCGGCCGTTAGCAAGGCACAAATTGTAACTGTAATGGCTAGATACATGAACCCTATGCAGTCTTAGAGGTTCTAAAAAGATCTCTTTGCAGATCTGAAATTAGGTCACTGTGACCTATCTTCTCTGAGTTACGGGGTGTGTTTGCACCTTTCAGAATTAATTCTTATAGCCAAAATAATCATCCCAAACCTTACATGTCAATAAAGGAACAAACCTTTCGATATTTAGGTCTTAGGGTCAAAGGTCAATGTCACAGGACCAGCTTCTTGAAAAAAGTTGTGGATGCATTTCAAGTCAGACTTTTCATCCCAAACCTTCCATCTTCCAAGTATGGTCAGATACCATATGGTATACCATCAGGCTTTAAATACAGGTCATGCTTGTCAGCTGAGCGTCATGACCCATGGGTCACTTGTTCTTTTGTGCATCATTTTCGGTGAAGAACTATTTAATATTGTGGATCAACACTTACACCTATACCTTTGACCTTGTATGAATCATTATTATCAGTTTCTATAGCGATCACTGTTCGTCCGTCTGGTCGTCTTTCCGTTAACAGGGCACAAACTGTATCTGCTGGACCTGCAATCTTCTAACTTAACATCGAGGGAGGTCAATGAAAAATCATGGACACCTGAAATTAGGTCCCTGTAACCCATATCCTACGAGCTATGGGGCTCATAAATACCCCCCCCCCCCCCCAGAATAATAATTAAAAAATTATACAAAAGCTCCAGTATCTGAATAACTGACGCATTGATCGCCATGATTCTTTGCATGCATATTGATCATGGAGTGTTTCATCAGTTTCCGCAAACTGGTGGCACCACCGGTATATTTCCGAGGTTTTACGCATTTTTTGTCTATTTTTGAGACCTTCAAATGAAGTGGTCTGGCTGTAAATGGGGCACAAACCGTACTTATTAGACCTAGAAATTCTAACTGTATATCCAGGGAGGCAAATCTCCATTGAAACTTGAAATTAGGTCATGGTGACCTATATTTTACGAATTATTTATTAAAATATGATTTTTAGGCACCCCGTGAGTCTGATGGAGCGGAAATTGTATCCATTTGGCTTAGAATCTTCTAACATGACTTTTTAGGGAGGTACATTTAAAATCTCCTTTGAAACCTGAAATGTCACTGTGACCTATTTTCTGCAAGCTGTGTGAAAGAACATAATTTTAACACAATTAGTCAGATGGGCACAAATGGCTGGATGTAGAATAAGGTCACTGTAACCTATATCTAAGGTCTTTTGGCTAAAAGCATGATTTTGGAGCACTCTGGGAGTCATTTTACCCATTGTTCAAATCTCCTTGAATTCAGCTGAGCGTCCTGGCCCATGGGCCACTTGTTCCAATACTGGTCAACCGGGGCGATCAACCCTTATTGTTATAACGTTCATTAATAAAATAACCGCTCTGCATATACTAAATTTATGTGTTCATAACATTCTTTTAATGTATTGCATACGACCGCCCATATGCGTTAAAATATAGATAATCGGCCTTAATTACTTCTATGCAATAGATTTAACCTTTTCTCTAATCCACTGCACGTGTATTACTAACTTTAGGAAACCTTTTGTAAATATATATGGCAATGGGAACATTACTCTTCCTAGTTTACCTATTAGCCGGGTTAACAACTGATCAACTTGTCGAGAGATGGGGTCCTGCAAGAAAGGCAGGATAAAGTTTGGTGTTGATCATGAAAAAGAAGGGGATGCAGTAGTAGTATGCGGTCTACTTAGTGTCATACTAGTTTGTGCTGTATAGTCAGAACCAAAAGTAACTAAACGTTAAATGAACTACCGTTAAGTATTAGACAGTAGAGGGTCGGTGCTTTAATTTAAAATAATGTATTTCGCAGAACGGTGGGACCACGACTTATGTCATCTTCGTTCATGGCAAGCTGTAGGTTTGTGAATATCAACCCAAAAAAGATCCAGGAAATCATAGGGATTAAATATGGATAATCGTGTTTGAAGAGCCGAGCCAGAAGTTATCTAGATGGGTAAATTAAATATTTTTCTGTTTCTTCAATAATATTGATTCAGGAAGATACTGATTTTTCTTCAAATACAATATAAATTCAGCCTATTGAAAAAGGTTTACATTAACAGTGCTCTGGTTTGCACGTGGATTGTGGTCGGTCAGTTATGCATGGTGTATTATACAGGGTTCATAATACATTGAAATTTTCACCATTCTATCGGGAAGGCAATATAACAGGTTTGCCTTTCGGCAGAAAAAAATTGCCTTTCCACAAAAGATGCATCCTATCATCATATCAAGCTTTCAGTCACACTTAGCCAGTGTAAACCCGATTTTGAATTTTACATGCCATCCTACATACACATGTAAAAAGAACTGAATGTTTTCAATAGTAGCACTGTTATATCAGAAACACGATTGTGCAGTAAAAATACAAGAAAAATATGATATGAGGGTCTAAATGACGGAGGGTATAAGAAATTATAGGGAAATATATGGAGTCAGTGGAGCACCACCTGAAAATATTTCATTTTTGTGTCATGTGTGTTATTTCGTATCAGCTACTGATGTGGAAAACATCTGTGTTCACCTTACCAACGGATTGGTGGAAACTGCCTTTCCGTGCACGTGGTCGCCCGTCTCAGACAGGCGGAAAGATGTTATTTCGAGCCCTGATTATATGCGGAGGTTTATCCCTTTCATATCTATAACTTGCTACTCTCAGCATCCATCATGTCAGGAATCAATCTTGGACCAGCATATCAGATGTAGTATACATAAATCATCCCGTGTATCTAATAACAAGGATACTATCTCACCACCACTCTAAATTATCCGGTTTAACTTTATCTGTTGTTTTAAATAAATGTAAGGGACATGTTCAAGTTGACTTTTTAGTAACACACTGCACTGGCTGTTCTCATGAAATCTTTCTAAAGGTTACAGTGTATTATTTCAAATTTTATATGGGTCTGTCGAACTAGGACTGCTTGCCATTGCCTTTATATTAACTGGCCTTATGAATTAACAAGCGTGTTTCATCTGAAGGATACCAAAAAAAATCTATTCCTATAAATAGAACAGGAATGAAAATCGTTGTGTATATACTTATTACACTATGAGTGCGCCCCAGAAAACTTGTCACCAATATTTGATTCGGCAAAGATGAACCAAATCAAGGGTTCATTAGGTAAAAAATGTAAAAGATATGGTTCTCAGGCACCGCCCGCGTCAACTTTAACCCCACGCATGAGAAAAATGATTTTGATTTTTATTTTTCAAGAAGAATAAAATAATACAATTTTGATCAGATTTCCTTTGTTATTTAGTGCTATAACCCGTTCAGCCAATAATTCTGTTATTTTCATGCTTTTCCTCGATCATATGATATTTTGGCCTACCAATAAGCTAAAAACATATAATATCGCCCGCCCGCACTGATAAAAAAAAAGTGCCTGAGAACCACTCCTTTGTTCTTTTTGGCCTTATATGTCTCATTTATTTGTTTCAAAGCGGCATCTAGTATTGAAATTGGAAACCATTGTACTGTTTTAAACTTTCCTCGTTTTTGGCAAACGATAGCTCGAATAATATTCTATTTTCTATCAGTGCAAATGCCCTTTTAAATCCCCACGTCTATAATTGATCTTATGTCGTTAGCACATTCAAAGAAACTATCCAGTATGAATTCCCGTCTGTCATTTTATGGCTTTAAATGAACGTTAACAAGATGAAGCCGAAATGTAGGAACCGGTATTACCGAAATTCATAATAAAAACATTCTAAGTACCCCACATGTAGAGCCAGATATTCCTACTGAATGAACAAAAGGGAAGTGAACTATTGTATTCGCTGTACGCACGTGTTCCTTATCGATTTAGGTAACTTGATATATACTGGAAGGATATACACTGCTGAAGATTACTATCTAAATACGTAAAACAACCATCCAAATAATAACCACACTATGTTTAGACAGACTATATTTTCCGTCCAATCAAGGCATCATCTATTTACACACAGATGATTCTTTTAATACCGGGACAGACTATGATCATGGGACTTATTAAGACTGTGGCCGCCTATTTACGGCTATTCTCACAGTTCCGTACTGACTGATGAACATCTGTTGCACTCTGCGAGCTCTCGTACTCAGCACTGTTCGAAAGCAGATACAATGGGCCATTATATTACGGTACAATGTTTATTTCTTTGAGGCTTTGAACGAAACAAGTGCGCGCTTCAAGCCAGAACGGAAAAATCACCTCTAATGTTAAAAGCCGGGTAATAGGGACAGGACAGAATTGTTATGTAGAGGCAAGCGGGATTGATGGGGTGGGAATCACCATACAGCAAGATGGACGAACGGATATGTACGCCAGTATTGAACGTCCAGACAAATGTCCGTGTAGAATGGAGTCCTACAAGAATCACGTCAGAGGTTCTGTCACGGTAAACACATCATATCAATAAACCAGATCAGGTGCATCTGGCCAAACACAACATATCTCGTTTTATCAGGAACACAAATAAAGGAAATGAAAAAATGGCTGCCACAGTTACTACATCTCCACATGTACAAGAACTTCAAACTTCACAAGATAGAAGAAGGAGCATTTATCGGCCTGGAAACCTCGATAGGTTGGTGATGAGCAATTTGCACCCCAGGATTTTCATGCCTCTGCACTTGTTGAAGCCTTTGAGGCGTCTAGAGCACCTGTTCTAGGAGAACTGGTACCATTTCAACCAAACTGCACTTGAATTTCAAGTGCTTTGTGGACTAAAGCATTCATCAATCAATGCGTTAATTTTGTAAAAGGTCTGTAAACTCGGTATGACTGGGGTATTCTGGGACCTGAAACCAGCCGGTCTGCGTGGAACTAACACTACTACACTGAATCTTGCAAATAATCAAATCATTGCATTACGAAAAGGAGTTCTCGTCTATTTCGTAAAATTAAAAATACTGGATCTATCATACAATATGTTATTCGGATTAGATATATTTGGCGTGTTGCCAGAAATAAATCAGATGCATTCACTTGAGCGTTTTAGCATCGAGAGCAAGATTTCTCACATAAAAGGAGGGAGGAAACCCCAAATATAGGTTTTTCCATCTGCCAGAACTAACAGTATAGTCTTCGTGAGACACTTGTATGTGAATATTACGTTGTTTTTCCTCCTAATCTGATGCGGATTAGGGCATCCTATGTTCCAATCATACCAATATATTTGGCAATACCAAAGATCCGATTCTCTCTGAATAACACGTTAAAATACTTAGATGTGTTCAACAATTCATTTCGAAATGACATGAAGTCAGATATATTAACAAATTTCACCCAACTCGTCTATTTGAACTTACATCATTGTCACATTACTGATGCGAGCTTCAGAGTCGGCGGTCTCAAGCATCTAAAAACGTTGGACCTTAGTTATAATAAAATTGTTACCCTTAATGAATCGGTTATAAGCGATGGAACAAATTTAGTAGAGAGGAGAACGTGACAATACGCATGACCGGAAACCCCCTGCAGTGTCCATGCAGTGACCTGGACAAGGTCAGAAGAATACAAAGCTTGCCAGTGCGATTTATTGGATTTAAGTGCCGTTTTACACAGGTTTCAAACCCTTGGATATTTACTCCTTTAATGTAGGCCAAATGTATGCTGAATGTGACGATGGCTTTGATGACAAGTTGGTATTTAAGCTGTTTTTGACATATACAATTACACTGATAATTATATTGGTAGTCTGTTTGATCTACCGCTACAGGTGGCGCTTGCTATACATCTGGTATTTTGCGAGAGAACTGACGAGATTTAAAGCAGCTAAAGGAGATCAACAAAATTATATCTTTGACGCATTTCTGTGTTACAATACAAATGATTATTGGTTTATTGAGTTAGCTATGCAGAACCTTGAAGAACGGCATAGGTACACTTTTTGTGTTCATGAGAGAAATTTAGCTCCAGGGATAAGCGTTGATGAAAACATCTCGGACGCTTTTCGCTCTAGCAAGAATGCTGTGTTTGTCATATCTAGAAATGCACTGAAGGGCAGGTATTTTTAAACCGAGATACACTTTGCTAAAGAACAGCACAGTTTACGACACGCCAAAGTTATTCGGTCATACTAGACGACCTGAAAAAACTAAAAGCTGGCAGATCGGCCAGTCTTGACTACCTATTGGAATCTAACACTTATCTTCCGTGGCCTAAAACACACACTGAACAAAAACTGGTCTGGTTCCGTCTTCGTGACGCGCTTGGACCTCCTCTTCCTGAGTATAAAGATGGTAAACAGATCAGAACGAACCTCTTTAACCACAGAGCAATGTGAAATACGTGAAAAGTCTGTCTTTATTACCGTGGTAATAAGTTTTTAACAGTGTGGAATATATTTAAGGTTTGGCCCTATTCCTGGTAAATGTCATTTGACAACTGAAAAATTGCATGAGAGATAATAATATAGTTATGTAATATTATTTTTTATTTCATATATATAATTAAACAGAAACGGTCGTTTTCAAGATGATCTTGCCATACCAGGAAAAAAAGTCCGGAGAGTCCATGGCGAGGTCTCAGACCTCTTAAAATAAATCGCCCGAGCACCTATTCTGTTTTCTTAAGTCAGATCACTTTTATGGTTTCATTATTTTTTGTAATTACTAATCGTATTTAAGTTCTTTTTCTATGATTTCCAGTCCTGGATACTAACAGGGTTCTGGTGTCTGTCACCCTATGTGTATATTCCATGTAAAATCTTTGTATCTTATACATCATTATTGTAACTATATATATCTAGAATATGAATGATGATATATGTTGTTTGTATTTAGTGATTATTGTTTGTTGAAAAGTTCATCTTTTAGTCCTGAGCGATGTTTGCAGTGTAAGGATTCTGCCTTTCAAATTCGAAATAGCAAAAAAAACGTAAAGATACAGGATCTGCTGTTGTTGTATCTTATCATTATTTATCACGTATTATGATTACAAAATGTTATAATTATACGATAAAGATACATATCGCCCCACCGCTACACAACATTTAACGCGTTTCCCTACCACTTGCACTGAAAACACATATATAATCACAAAGCGCCGTCATTTCTGCACTGAAAACACACCTATATCATCAGAAAGCGCCTTCTGCCCTGCACTGGAAACACACATATATAATCACAAAGCGCCCTCTGCCCTGCACAGAAGACACGCATATATCACTACAGAGCGCCCTCTGCTCTGCACTGAAAACACATATAAATAATCACAAAGCGCCCTCTGCCCTGCACTGAAAACACACATATATCATCACAAAGCGCCCTCTGCCCTGCACTGAAAACACACATATATCGCTACAAAGCGCCATCTTTTCCGCATTAAAAACACACCTAGATCATCAAAAAGCGCCCTCTGCCCTGCACTGAAAGCACATATTTATCTCTACAAAGCGCCCTCTGATCTGCACTAAAACACATATATCATCACTACAAAGTGCCCTCTGCTCTGCACTGAAAACGCACATATATCAAAACAAAGCGCCCTATGCCTTTCATTAAAAACACACATGTAACAAAACAAAGCACCCTCAGCCCTGCATTGAAAACACACATATATCATCACTACAAAACGCTCTCTGCCCTGCACTGAAAACACACATAAATCACTACAAAGCGCCCTCTGCCCTGACTGAAAACACATTTATCATCATTAAAAAGCGCCGTCTGCCCTGCACTGAAAACACACATATATCATCACAAAGCGCCCTCTGCCCTGCAATGAAAACACACATATATCATCACAAAGCGCCCTCTGCCCTGCAACGAAAACTTACATTAAATCACACAAAGCACCCTCTGCCCTGTATTGAAAACACACATATATCACTACAAAGCGCCCTCTGCCCTGCACTGAAAACACACATATATCATCACAAAGCGCCCTCTGCCCTGCAATGAAAACTTACATAAATCACTACAAAGCACCCTCTGCCCTGTATTGAAAACACACATATATCACTTCAAAGCGCCCTCTGCCCTGCACTGAAAACACACATTTGTCATCACAAAGCGCCCTCTGCCCTCCACTGAAAACTTACATGGATCACTACAGAGCGCCCTCTGTCCTGCACTGAAAACACACATAAATCACTACAAAGCGGCCTCTGCCCTGAACTGAAAACACACATAAATCACTACAATGCGCCCTCTGCCCCGCACTGAAAACACATATATCATCACTTAAAGGTGCCCTCTGCCCTGCAATGAAAACACACTTATATTGCTAAAAAGCGCGTTCTGCCCTGCACTGAAAAAAAAACACATATATCACTACAAATGCCCTCTGCCTTGCACGGAAAACACATTTATCATCACTAAAAAACACACATACGTCACTATAAAGCGCCCTCTGCCCTCCACTGAAACCTCACATGAATCGCTACAAAGCGCCCTCCTCCCTGCACTAAAAACACTCATATATCGCTATAAAGCGCCCTCTGCCCTGGTCTTTGAAATGAAGGAGCTATGCGAAACTGAGATCTTTCAGTTCTATCATTTATGTTCCTCTTATAAAACGAGAAATGTTGTGTTTGGCATCACCTGATGTATAGATGTGATTTGTTTGTTGTCAGAAAATGCGTAAATACGACCCTTCATTTAACACGTAGATTAACTCTGACGTTTTAATCTGCGGTACATTGCAATTCGTCCAGCCTGTTGTTCGGCCGTGTCTCCTCCTCTTTTCCTCTTGGATCTCGGTGTGGCGGCATCTGTCGGAGATACTAGTACCATAATAATACTATAATACTAATACACAGTTATAAAATAAGGATAACATTAGATAAATTTATATATTTTTATATATAGTGATCATTTTCACTTAGATCATGAACATCTGGTGCTGACATCTTGTTGAAATTTATCATTATTTTCCACTCCCCTATAGAAGATTATACAGATTTTGTAATCCTGCCAAGCTGTATGTCTGTCTACAGTTTGTGAGGTTCTGTAACTAAAAAAATACAAATCTTGTTAATACCCCATATTCCTAGTCGCAATTTTTTTTATAAAGAGACTGACGGATAATGTCCTTTTCTAAATAAAAGATTCTTTGCGGGAATAATGTGTACTGTCGGCGATTTGAAAATGTTGTTCACTGGCAAACACCAGATGCTGCAGGAAGGAATCTGGTCTTTGAGGGAACTGATAGGGTCATAATATGAAATTCCCAATTATCTCGAATATGTAAAATTAATGCAATAGAAATAATTTTGTGAAGACATGCGAATATATATATATATATATATATATATATATATATATATATTTATATATGTACATAGAATGAAAAGCCCTGTACGTTTTGTTTAACAAAGGAGCACCCTGGTGTGCTTAAAAGAATTTCTTGGAGGACATGAAGACATGAACTCTATATGACCTCAATCGCATATTCATTCAATGAACAACTATAAGCATTGGACTAACGAGCAACACTCAGGTGACCTTAAACATTGTGAAGCGTCAATCATCCGACAAAAACAAAATTTTGCATAATTTGACAGAGCTCTGTCAAACAGAACACGTGTAGTCTGTACCAGTGGGCAGTACCCAGGTCGGCATGTTTTCCGGGATATTTTTTTATACAAAGGAGAGAGTATAAAAAATTCTAGGCTATAGGCTGCAGGGCAATTCCTCACTACCGAGTAAATAATACTGTCCTACTTTGCATGTAATTCGTATGAGACAAATAATCCAAAATATTGCAAAACTGTTCACAGTGACTGCGATATGAGGACAGCGATAAACGTTGATGACGTCAATCAATACGTCGTTATGCGTTATCGACCTTAGTGACGTCATTATTATATTGTAAGTAGCTCTCACTACCATGGGCATGGAAGACCTTCTGTGTAGGAGTGTATTGGGGCTTATTGTAATAATTAGGTTAAAAGGGCGGAGCATTTTGGCTCTGGTGGATAGGTCAAATGATAAGAAATCAGATTACCACTGAGTGAAGATATGTATTATAAAACTGACCCTCAAGTTTGTATTGTCAGATTTCCTTTATGATTGAATTTACAAGCTAATACTACGAATGTGTGCACTGTTTAACTTTTAGCAACGAATATGGTTCCTGTTGATGAATTTTCTTGGAGCCACAGTGTCTCATTAGATGAAACCCAAAAGTGAATCCATGAGAAACAAACTGAAATAGTGAGCTGAAATATGTTATGCGTACTGTGTGTCAAGGTCATCTGAAAAACCAAACCTAGATAAGTAATATATTTCTGCGGTTTCATCAAAGTCCAAAGTTTTCCTGCGATTTCTTAAATTTGTGTTTGGCAGACTTTATATATTTTTACGAGATTTCATAAGAGAACTAATTGAATATATGTGGAAATAATATTTCTTCATGTTTACTGTAGTTATAGTGCACCCATATAAGCAACTGCTTTCTTGTCACCAATAACATTTATTCGACAAAGATGAACAAAACCAAGGGGTTATTTATGGCAATTTCCCTATTGTTTTTGAGCAAAAACTAGTTATCAAACGTTGTAATGATATTATGTTTCAAATAATTTTATTTTACAGAAACCGACAGCTGCATTAAATGTTAAGTTCAGTGTAATTCTCCTGACTACCTTTGTATACGATCTAATTTCATGGAGACATCCAAAGAAATTATTCAGTAGAACTCCCGCCTGTCATTTTATGCTCCTCAAAAGTTTACACAAGACGGCGCTGACATGCAAAAGTGGTATTACCGTAATTAATAATAAGGGTAATTAGAGTAAATGATAATGTTTACTAAAAGGAACTGAAGTACTTTATTTGATGCAGACATTTTATTTCCTTTTCTTCTTTTTGATCTTGGTCACGTGACATATCAGTCAGAAAATACACTGCTGAATATTTTTATTGTACTGCGTAAATCCACCGGCCAAACAATAAATTCTCTATTTGTACAACGCTACTCCAGATATACATTCATGTTTGTAGACAAAATGTTTATTATTCATTATATTTTCCATCCAATCAATACATTAACTCTTTGACACTGATCTTTGTACCGCGCCTAATGATAATGGTTTTAAGAACTACAAAAATATCTATTGTAATACCCACACACACATATATATTAAAAAAAAATAATTTCACAAAGCTCAATCCCCGAGATTTATCTCTCATTTATGGACAACAGATGGCTTTCTAAACTGCATCCCTTATTTTCTTTTATTATAAAATAACCAAGCTTACACCACCTATTGTTTATGTTTAGTTTAGTAACCCATTCCCGAAATTACAATGAAAACATATTTTGCAATGGTTACACTGTCCTATTTAACTTTAACCTAAATTGTTCAAATCATTTCTTCGACGTATGTTAAAACACTGGCATTTCCGGATAACATTCACATTTCACTGTGATTGATCAGGTTTGTTCTCTTATATCTTATTATCTGGGATAGGAGGTCAGAGTGCACTACGAAATCGAAACCAGAATAATTGTTGTCCAGCGGGTGTTTTAGGTCACGAAATATATGCCTTAGATTTCAAAAGGTAGTCAAGAGTGGCCGATTTACCTGACGGAAGTTTTCCGTGAAATAGAGTAATACACACATCACCTTTGCGTGTCGAACACTTTGCTGTTCCTTTGCAAAAGAGAGCTCGGTTTGAAAGTACGTACCCATCAGAGCGATCCTTGATATTACCAACACAGATCTCCTGCTGCAGCGAAAATGCGTCCGAGATGTTTTCATCAACAACATATATCGACCGCACAAATTCTCTCGTGCACACAAAAATGATGTCCATGTCGTTTTTCAAGAATCTGTTTAACTAAATCAATAAACCAATGATCATTTGTATTGTAACACAAAAAAGTAAAAAATATAATATTTTTCATTTTTCTGATCCGCCAGAAGTCTCGTCAGCTGTCTTGCAAAGTACCAGATATATAACGAACGCCATCAGTAGCAAAATATATCAATGAATTAACAGTCAGGGCAATTAAATATGTTATAAACACTTTGAAAACTACGTTTTCGTCAAAGCCACCTGCGCATTCAGAATAAATTTTGCCAGCATATATGGTGTATGTATCCCTCGGTTCTGAAGATTCTGTGATGCGAAATTTAAAGCCCATAAGTCGAACCAGCAAGTTTTTTTTTATTCTTCTGACCTTGTCAATATCACTACTTGGACATTGGAGGGCATCCCTGTCAGGTTTATTATTAGGTTATTGATTCGGCTATATTAATTCCAGTCTCTTATAACAGAATCCTCACGGGTAACAATACTGTTATGACTTAGTTCCAGCAATTAAAGATGTTAAAGATTACCGACAGTAACGTTCATAGATTTAAAGCTTGAACCAAACAAGCTAAGAAACAGGAGTCCAGTAATTTATGAGTATGTCCCATTTTATTCCAGGTATTTCTAGAAATCTAAATATTTAAGTCTGTTTGTTGGAGAACTAGAGAGATGGTAACATCATGTAATTTGGTATAATTGGAACATTAGACGGCCATAGTTCTGTCTGGTTTGGAAGAAAACGTATATAATGTTTACCTGTAGCATAAATATCGGGGGAACTATGCTGTTAAAATTTAACAATTTTATTAATGGATTTTTTCCTCCGTCTGTGACAAAATTTCTGATGTATTCAAAAGAAAGCATTATGTGTATTTCCTTTAACACCCCAAATACGTCAAGTACAAATAAAATATTGTAGGGTAGGTTCAGTTTTTTACTGCAAAAAGTTTATGAGAACTTCCCGTTGTAGGTCAATGATTTGGTTATTTGCAAGATTGAGTGCCGTAATGTTTGTTCCCTGCAGACACTGAAATAGAGGTTTTTCCTGTCCCAGAATATCCCAGTCATTCCGAGGCTACAGACATTTTCCAAATTTAGTTCTGTAATGGATGAACCATTCGGTCCACAAAGCACTTGATATTTAAGCGCATTGTCGTTGAAAAAGGTACCAATTTGTTAAATAGAAATGCTTCAGCCGCATTAAAATCTTATATAAGCTTAGTGGCGAGATCATGTTTGGATTAAAATTGTTTATAAGTATCAAAGTCAATTTTTCCAGACCGATAAATGCGTTTTCTTCTAAGTGCGAAGCTTTCCATTGCTGTACATATTAAGACGCTGCAAATGTGGGAGCAACTGCGATTTCTCAGTTCTCTTATGAAGTCAATGCTAGATGAAGATACGTTGCATTTTGCCAGATGCATATTACCTGATTTAATGATGTAATATATTTGTTCTTGCAAAATGCGTGAACATTTTGAAATTCATATCCCACTGTTTTACCCAATACACAGATTGCTGGATTTGCAGCCAGGCAAACTCTGTAATTATTCCACTTCATTTTCATGCATTTCATGAAATGACTGATTATACGGATTGACTGAAATATAAATTAACCCAATCACATCAAATAAGCGTGTTAAGATAATTTAGTTATTTCTAATGTTAATGCTATATTAGCCTCAAGCTGACTCCAAAATTCTACGAACCACTGTTCTTACCATATCTTACTCCAAATATATCTTTTATTTATTGCATAAAAGCTATACAGAAGAGCATATATAAAATGAAAAAAATATATATTTATAAATATATATATATATATATATATATATATATATATCAAATCATACAAGCATTATACTGTGCATGTACATATACAAACGCATTACTTCATATATAGCTAATATATCCAAATATATCTAGCAAAATATTTAAAATTGTATAAAAAGAACACATGAATAAATATCATATTTACCACCTGTTCAATGGACTTATATAGCTTTTATAAAAACTACTACTTTCTTATCACAAATACCTTATGCGACAAAGATGAACCACACAGGTGATCATCAGGTACATTTTAAACACCTTTCTACTTTTTTAATATTATTGTTACAAATAATCCTCTTTTGCAGGAAATGGTTAATCGAAGCATACCTTTAGTTCCTTTCAGTGTAAATACTGGTGACAACAAGCAAATGTATTAATTTATCTGATACATCATCGAGAACATGAGTTTACTCATGTAAATTTCTGATGTAAATAATAACCATTGTTATGCCTAATTTCATTGCTTCCTGGTGTCAAGTGTGGATATTTTATCTTCATTAACGTGTAGGCAGTTATAGTAAAGAAAACTTGATAAGCCCCACATTGCATCGATACATTGTACGTACTATAGCACCTTTATGACACAGAAACGCCAGTTCACTACATTCGACACCCGGTGTTTCTAGCTAATCACGGTATAGCTTGACCACATTCCAATTGGTTATATTCTACAGCACAAAATCCATAGCATGTGTACCTTACTATGTCCACGCCGCCTCCAATGGAAAGAACATAATAGCACCATACCCTATTACATATACGAGAGTCAATTAAATATATATATATAAATATATATATATATATATATATATATATATATATATATATATAACTCTGAAGAAAAACAACACTGTTAATTCACAACAGTCTGTTTCACGGGATGCGACCCGATCATCAGGTGAATGTGGTTAGAATGAAGCTAACGGCGTGGTTTGAAAAGCCGAGACTTTACGAGATCACGAGATTATGCTTTGTGCGATTCGGGGGGGGGGGGGGGCATGTGAAAGACGGACACTGATCCTATTGTCCTCGGGTGCACAATAGGATTGGTCGGGGTACACGTGCGATACTGGAACATAACAGGGCGGGGCAAAGAGGTTGTTATTGTTGTATATTTTATATATAATACAAAGATATATACCAGGATGCTCAATAGCATATTGAACTGATTTCTAATAGGGTCTTGGAAGTAGTGAACATATCAGTGTTATACATATGATAAAAATACACATATACTATGAAAATACACAATATACAAGGAAAATATACAATATAAAAGGCAAATATACTATATTTTACTCATACCAAATGCAATCCACTCGGTAAACTCACCATGATGTAGTGGTAACGCCATGTCCCTCATCACTGCAAAGCAGTGAGAGAACAACTACCTGAACAGGTAAGTCTGCCCAGCGGATCCTCGTTGGGGGGGGGGGGGGGGTTAAGGGGGAACGCTGAATATAGTACGAATGCTAGGTTTTAAAATATTTCAGGGTGAATTTGTTTTGATGGCGGCACTTAGAGAGAATTTCAGCTCTTGAGTTCAACAATGATCCAGGAGGGGCCGTAGCTATAAGTAGCTTTTCAGACAAGCAGAGATCACACTTCCTAGTCCCACAGTAGTAAGGTGCTGCCTTGGCAGATATTTCCCAGGAGAGCTTGTAATTGATATTGTTGTCTTTTAGTGACCAAATGTGTTTAGACAGTTAAGTATTTTTAGCGTGGGATCTGTTCCGAAAGGATTGCTTGTGTTTTTGTATCTTGTCTTGAAATCACCTTCAGTACACCCTATGTTGTGTTTCACGTCATTGTCTGTTCTAACTGTTGCCTTATAGACAATGCATTTCAGCTGACACTGACCATTCATAGGACATTCGTCTTTTTTACGGCAGTTACATTGTTTTTGAGGTACATTTACAGCATTGTCGGTATTTAAAACCTTCATATTATGTTTGCTGATCAGGTTAGACATGTTGGGTAGACAGCTATAGCTAATTTTCAAATTGTTTCTGTTGAATAACCTGTGGTACCTGTGATGTTGAGGAAAGTGTTTTTCAACTAGTTTCATGAATTGTCTGCCAATGTTGGTTTTTACATGACGGCTGTAGGGTGGATTAAACCATATTATTTTCCTTTTCCTGTTTCTTTTGCTTTCCACTGTGGGTCAACATATTTTAAACTTTCTGAGAACCCGCTTTTCGCTAAAGCTTTGTCATACATGGGTTTGGCTTTCATAAATAGCTCTTTATTGCAGGAGATGTCAGATACACGTTTGCTGATATATATATATATATATATATATATATATATATATATATATATATATATATATTGTAATTTGGTACGCCTCATGGTCTACAGGTACGCCAGCAAGCTGTCTTTAGATGTTGTGTGCTATCTAATAACATCTAACGCGTGCAAGGAAAACCCATTGAAACCCAGCACATTGGTAAATGCATGCTTGTTGAAGTTAACATCGTTTAAATGTAAGATTGTCTCATAAGTTGTACTGGACGACAGCGCAAACTTGTACGCAACCAAGGAAAGAACTCATTGCCGTAGACCTGGATTTTCATTTTTCTTAATTAATCTCTCGTAGCCTTATGTTATGGTTTTTGGTTGTCACCACGATATCGATACAATGGGAAGGATGGTGGTTTCGATACGTTTATCCGTATTACGTGTGCCACAACTCAAGTAGGTTTACCAGTCCGATATGAATCTTACGGAGTCTTGTATTCACGGGCAGGGACACGGGCGATGCAAGGAGGATGGAACGCTGCCAAAAGACATCCTGTAGGTAAAACTAATCACTGGCATCAGACACGTCAGTCGCCCCTTATTCCATTTTATGGACATTTTCAAGAAAAATATAAAAACCTGCACTAAAAACCTGCACCATCTCCCCAGAGAGCTGGGAAAAAATCAGCTGAATTATCGTGTCACCTGGCGTTAAGTCGTCCTCAAGGCATCACAGATGCAGAAAAAGGAAGGGTGAGAATGCAGCAGAGAAGAGAATTAGGAAAAAGCGAGCCTAAATAACCACTTCAATGTTGATTTCTGAGTATGTATACTAATGATTCCCTAGTGAAAAGTCTAGTTGGCAAAATGTAAAGGTGAAAAAGCCCTTTCCTCAAGTGTAAGGATGACATGTTAAAATGACGAAGTATATATTGTTCTTTTAATATATCATTGGACCTAGTCTCAAAATATTATCATGGTTTCATTTTTGAGAATTTCGTAAAATATACAAATATCTATGCAAGAAATTCATTGTTAAGAATTCGTGAATATAAATAAGATATATTTATATTCCTTTTCACAATAATGGGATTATTCCAATTTTAATATATCAGCTTATTCAAGTGTTAATAAGAAAACCAAGACCAAAGGATTCTATCAGGTCTCTTTCACCTTAATGACCATGGAAACATGACCTTATAGCTATCATTTATAATCTTGCATTGCATGTGCCTTGATCCTTACCTACGAACAAAACACGACTATGTGCGCAGGAATCCTTCGCATTTTTTCAGACAATAGTTTTATCTCTGCTGTACGTTTAACCAGTAGATAAAGTTGTTTACTTCCTTTTTTAGTGGGAGCTTTTGGCCCTATAGTTACTCAAAATATCTTAAAAATATCTAAGTTCTTCCCAACAACAAAGAAAAGTATGATTTTTTTCCTCTTGGATTTGAATTTAAATAATTATTTGTAAATTAGCACAACCTTAGCAGCAAATTGTTTAAATGTTTACCCAATATCCGTAAAACTGCATTCCTTGTTCCTTCAATGATGTAATGTTTAATAATTGGCTTGTTCCTGGTATCCTATTTCCCAATACAGTAAATGTATGATTAAAAGGTATATTATACAGTAAAAGTGGTTTTAATCACAATAACATTAATACAACTGCATTTTCATTCAGACCCTTTTTGCTATGAACGGTGCATGTAATTACCACAAACATTTTTTTTTTGGTTGTAAGTAAACAGTGCCTCATAAATATACTGCTTTGAAAAACAGTTGTCAATGAAATGGCTTTAACTGAAACTCGGTCGGAACTAAGATTTTATTTAATAAATGTGCTTAGCGTTCGCCGTATCTCTGACATGAAAACATCACAACCTCAAAAGGTATGCATCTGAAAAAGCACTTGCTCCTGATAATTGCCTCTTATCCTACATTGAACACTATGATTCAATAAAATATAATCATCTGAGTTCACCATTTGTTGCAATCGTATCAGTATTCAGGATATTCAGGTTTACATTCACCAAATCAATCAAACATAGTAACTTTTATTATTGATTAAAAGGATGACTTACATTGAAGACCTGATAACTTCCCTATTTTCATAATATGAGCATGTACAGACCTAAATAATCTCTAGCACTCAACCCCGATTCACGGTATAACCGTTTTAGTCTTCCAGTGGTCAAAATATTTCCTCATATTCAACATCCTAGATCAGATTAAAACAAAACTTACGATGCAGATTGCAGTACTAACACTTCTTCACGCACTACGCATTTTTTCTGTGGTTATACAGGTTAGTTTTGGTCTGCCTACCATCCTTATATTCCGGAAGGGGAGGTCCAAGTGCATCACGAAGACGAAACCAGAATATTTGTTGTTCAGCAGGGTTTTTAGGCCACAAAAGGTAAGTGTTAGATTTCAAAAGGTAGTCCAGAGTGGCCGATCTCTTGGTTGGAAGGTTTTCCGGGTCTTCCAATAAGATACAAATCACCTTAGCTAATCGTAAACTGTGTTGTTCTTTAGCAAAATGAAGCTCTGTTTGGAAGTATTTGCCCTTAAGTGCATGACTGGATATAACTAACACAGAACTTTTGCTTGAGCGAAAAGCGTCAAATATGTTTTCATCAACACTTATTCCAACTGCGAAATTCCTCTCATGAACACAAACATTGTAACCATGTCGTTCTTCAAGGTTCTGTATAGCTAACTCTATAAACCAGTAATCATTTATATTGTAACATAGGAACGTGTCAAATATATAATTCGGTTGGTCGCCTTGACCAACTTGAAATCTTTTCAGCTCTCTTGCAAAATACCACATGTATAACAAACGCCACCTATAACGGTAGATCAAACAGATGCCCAATAAAGATATCAGCAGAACTGAATAAGTTAAAAACAGCTTTAAAACAAACTTTTCATCAAAGCCACCGGTGCATTCTGAATACAGTCCTTCTATATTAGATTTGTTAATATCCACTGGGTCAGAAGTCTGTGTCACACGACACTGAAATCCAACAACTCGCACAGGCAACCTTTGTATTTTTCTGACCTTGTCAAGGTCACTGCAGGGACACTGTAGAGGGTTACCCGTCATGTATATTGTCACGTTTCCTTCTCTGTTGAATCGTTTCCAATCGCTTATGACGGACTCGTTGAGAGTGACCAATTTATTATGGCTAAAATCAATCACTTTAAGATGTTTTAGACTGCAGAATGTGAAGGGTATAACACTTAAGCCACACCAGCTTAAGTTTAAATGGACGAGTTGGGTTAAATTTGTGAATATATCCGACATCATTCGATTTATTATTGAATTGTTTGACACGTCCAAAACCTTTAGTTTGTTGACCTGTGAAAATCTGTATAAAGGTAAAGCTTCGTAATTCGATACAAGCGGACCATGGGACCACCAAATTTGTTTCAGATTTGGAGGTAATTTTACCTGAATACTAAACATAAAATTCTTGTCGATTGATGATTGTTTTTTCAAAGATCTCTTCCTCCTTCCAATACAGTAAATTTGGTTGTGCATGTACATATACTCCAAGGCATTCAATTTGTTTAGATCCGTTAACATGCCAGAGCCATCAATGTTCGTTAACATATTGTTCGACAGATCAATTTTCTTTAAATGTGTAAATTGAAGCAGAATTCCATATTTTATTGCAATTATGTTGTTTTTCGCAAGATTGAGCATCTCAATGTTCATTCCGCGTAGACAATAAAACATTGGCGGTTTCAGATACCAGAATATTCCAGCCGCACCTTGCCAACAAACATTCTCCAGTATTAGAGCAGTAACGGGTGAACTCTTCAATCCACAAAGCACTTTAAGCTTAAGAGCAGTTTCATCATCAAGGTTCCATTCTCCTAAGGAAAAATATGTTAGTCTTTTTAAAGGCCGAAACACATGCAATGGAAAGCGCAGATGTCGACCTAGACCTTTAATAACTAAGCCAGTCAAGTTTTCAAGGCCACTGAATGCGCCATCTTCTACCTGGTAAATATAAAAGTTGTCGTACATATACAGATATTTCAATCGAGACAGAAAAGCGAAACTTAAATTTTCTAGTTTGTACAAAAGTCCGTTCGCTACAATTAGATAAGTAGTGTTAAGCCAGGCGCAGTTTATATCGTCCATCCTCAGGATCCCCATACAAATCGCTCTTACTTGATTCCTGTAATTATCCATTTCACAACGGCATTTATCTCCGCGGGTGATGCTGGCGTTCTGATCATGTCGTCCATCTTGTTGTACGGTCGTATTGATCTCCTTCGGCCTCACTAATTGTCTCTGACTTTTCATGTACATATCACTGATCTGACCTTTAACATTCACCAGCTGTCTCTCCCTTTTGCCCTTGAGCACAGAAGCGTTTGGTTCCAAGAGTAACATATATATATAGAATATCGATATAAGAAGACCCATGTCTTAGTTGCCTTGGCGTTGTGACCAATTACCCTACTTTATCACAGGAATGTCAGCCGGGCATTAAAGTACTGTGCGCAGTGGTTTCGCATTCCCCTTCGAGATGGTTATATAAAACACATTTAATAATCTCTTTATTATCTTATATAATAGTCATTTAATGAAAATGTTGTTACATACGCGGAAAATCAATAAGCTATTCCCTGCGAAACACCACGGATTATCTTATTATTGCTTATCTCATTATGGTGTATATGTATATATTTGTATATATATGAGATAAAACCAGGAAGATGTCTAATAATTCAGTATAACCACAACGTGCAAGCAGTAAATTTTAACATTGCTGACCTATGAAAAAGTCTTCACTAATATACTTGTCTAGTTTGTCAACCACAGTCAACCCTACTGTGTTTATTTTCACGTCAATCAAAAATGGATTCTATAAGCGAAATATACCTATGGGCGATATTTGCTACCTACAGTTATAAAGATTATATACTTGAAACACTTTCGTAGAAATAATGAAAATAGATAATCGCTGTACAATTTACATCAATAATAGTATACAAAATGATAATATCTGACTAATCACATTCAACTTTGTTCATTTATTTGTATCCGTAAATGTAATTATGGGTAACCATATATCAGGTAATTAGGAGATGTTAATTTATTTGACAAGGTCAGAACAATACAAAACTTGCTTGTATTACTTATTGGCTACAAGTGACGTTTCACAGATGATATTACAACAGAGAAATAGTAGCAGCTAGGCAATACAACCAAAGGGCTTTAGACAAGCGTTTGTGCCGCTCGAGGTATCTTTGGATCATTCCTGTCAAGGGCACCAAGCTTCCGATTGGATGCATGAATCTCCTGAACTTTCAAAGTCGAGCTTTATACAGAAGATGGCCTGTGTTTGTTCCATGGAATCCAGTTGACTGTGTAAACACAGAAAACACGGGAGGATGCTTGGATGTAACTTACTTACTTAAAGTTAGTGGTGGGCCGATCATCAAGTTTTATCGAAAGTCAGTCGGTTTGCTGCCACTTTCAAACGCTCGATTACCAAAGGCAACTATCGATTACATCATAATAATGATTGTTTTCTTTCCAGAATGCCTTTTTGTTAAACTATTCTTCTATTTTTTACCGCATTCCACGCTTCATATAATGAGTCTGTTCCCAAATAACTTCCGTATGTAACCGAGTATGACACGGTAGATGCGAGAACGGAGGACTTATTGAACTTATTATCCGTGAACTTTCAGGGAGCTGCAGAATTAGCGTAGAGTTTTCAAACGAGATTTTCATTGCAAAATATGAGCGGTAAGGCGTTTTAATACTCGTTAATTCTCCAGGTTTATTACTATTTTGCGAGATTCTCATAGAAATAATCTATTCAACCGATGTTTAGGTCGTCCTTAAAAAATTCTTTGTTTGGGCTAACCCGGCCGGTCGAGTATTTCGATTTCAGCTGGAATTGTTTTTGGACTAGCCTGCATATTTTTGGTATGATCTGCCCCAAGCGCACCTCGGCCCGAAAATCTAAAAAAAATTAATCCTTAAAATTAGTCTTTATACGCGGAAGGATCGTTACATTCGTGCACGAGAGGAGAATACCTGCCGGGGAAGCGCATGTACAGTTTCACAGATAATTGCATATTTTTTCGATAATTGCATATATTTGTCTGAACCGATTAATAATCGATCATCAGACGGTTTGCTCAAACCGATGATCGATTATGAAAAAGGAACTGACTCCCACCAGTACTTAAAGTGTCATCATTGATATTGAAAGAATTCCAGAACTTTCGGATCATATTATATTCGACTTATTCTGAAGATCCAAACAGACATTCGTATAAAATTTCAGAATATTCAGGATTTGGAAAATATAAAGTTTCTGTATGAAATTCACATATTCCTAGCTGGAGAAGATAGTGAGCATGACCTAGCATACCTGAAGAGAGATCGCTGCCTACATGTTTTAGATAAAGTGCACAGTATTTCAGCTGTATTGATTATAATACCAGCGCTTTGCTCGATAGCTATCTAGCTGGATATTGTGACATTTAACTCTAACATCCATCTTTTGACTGTTTTCTCAGGTCTTTCACTAAAATCCTGCAAATCTTTCAATACCCATACTTAGCCATATTTTTTTTTATTTCTTATCAAGCCTGGATACTTTTAGAGCAATGTTCTTGCATTCAATATTTATCATGTCTAATCCTCGGGTCTCTTTTAATAATATAACATTTGTCTCCTTACTATAGTTATGCCCACCTCATAAACAAACTTATGACGCTTTATAAAAGCCCATATTTTGTAAAATTGTTTCGTTGGGCCGAGATGGACTAACATAATATAACTGTGATAATGTCTGTGATTTTGTCAATGTTATTTTCCCTTTAGGTATTAATATACGATTTGATCATTGTTTTATTGTTCAATGAAGTTTTTCCAACTGCTTGTTATAATTCATTTTTTTGTCAGCATGTAGTTATGATTATACCTAAAACTGATACAGCCTCCTCTGTCCTTTCGTCTTAGCTGGTTAGTTTTATCTTTTTCACTTAGACAACACTTGTTTTGAGAGGGTTTTAATTAAAGTTTATTCTGTATTTATCTTTAACCCGGATATGTCCTGAAATTCTTCAAAATTCTGTATTGCTGCTCTGAGGTGTCCCCATCGTATAAGAATAAACACGTCATCGGCGTATTGTGTGATTTTATACTCCTAACCAAAGTATCTAAACCCTTTTATATTTTCATTATTTTTCTTATTTTCTTAGCTTATAATTCAGTTGCAATAATAAAAAGGTAGGGCGACAAGGGATAAGTTTGTCGAGCCTCTTGATAATTTGAAGAAAGTTGAAAAGAAGCCATTATTTTTAACACACGAACTTAGTTCTGAAAATAATGTCTTTATCCAACTGATTTATACGGGCCAAAAAAGCAAAGCGTTAAAGTTCGTTTGATGTACCTTATGTCTAAACAATCAAAAGCCTATTAAAGTCAACAGTCATTAAGTTTACGGTTTTACTGTTTGTTTGAGCGAGGTGCATTCCGTACGTCAAGTATTTGTCAAACTTCCATATAGCTTGTTACAATAAACCCTGAAACGGCACTTTTACGATCTTTGTTTTTGAACGTTAATGCTTAATTTATGGATTATTCACATTCAACGAATGCCAAGCTGTATTCTGGTCATTAAAACAAGCTTAAAGTCTCCTCAACACTATAAGAATAATCAAGTCGTTTGTTTCAAATGTTCCATATTCCTCAATGAAAAAATAAAAGGCTTCTTATATTCATCCACAATTTCTTTTAAAAAGGTTCATTTAAGCCGTCCTGCCATCTGCCGATTTTTACCGGCCAATCTTGCGAAAAAATATCCGCCGGAAAATTCGGTAGTTGTGATGACGGAACCGAAAAAAACCGGCCTTCTTTTTATCATTTCTGAATCCAATAATAATCCTGAAGACGAAATCAGAAGTAACCAAATGACGAGAGAAATCTGGTGATCTGACGGAAAAATTGGTAGGTGTGCGGGCACTCACCGGCCAGCGATACTCGTAGCTTTTTCAGGCTGGCTGTAAGAACGCACTCTCATTGAAAGGTTTCTCCCTGGATAGGATGTCTGCCTAATCGATTAAATGCATTGAACATATCTATAAACAAAATTTGCTGGGATTTGCAATTCATACATTGTGAGTAAAATACAAGTGTTTTCCAAACGTAAACTCTTTATATGTAAATTGGTGAAGTATTTCGTCAAATTCGGCACGTGCATGATCTGGAATAATTATTTACCTCTTTTATGAGTCAAAGATAATTGACAAGATTTTGGTCTCCCTCCTGGGCCCCAGGCATAGCTATCCCTTATGAATATTATCTCATATAGCTCTATATAAAAGTTCCGTTAGCAATTATATCATCCATCGTTCAAACAACCCAGAATTGGGTCGGAGAAACTTCATTAACAATACCAAATTGCAGGCCAACTATTTACAGTAATAATAGATTATTACTAGAACCTATTTCTCCGGTATAAAGCTGTGCCGTACTTAACCGGACACAGATCCAGATATTGACATGTGCCAGGATACGGTTGAAACTAAAATATGCCAAAATGGCAAACGTCAAGCTTTCAAGTACATACAACTAAGTTAATTTATCAAGGTATTAAAAATATCAAACATCAGGGCTTTTTCGTATGTCCAAATGTTTCTCATATACTTATATGACAAGTCAGGCGTATTTGTAAGTTTGGTATTTAATATATAAAAAAAATGGTTAAGGACTTGAAATCAAAATTTTTATTTTTTTACTATGGTCCACATAAATATGGTGAAACTATGATTTTAACTGTACGAAAGCCACACGGCAAACGTTTGAGTGAAAAAAAAACACTAAGTGTATTCGTATCCAGGGCCATATCCGTACCCGCATACATATCCGGACGGCATACGATTTCCTACCTGTCCGGACACCGACACGGATACGAATATATGATGAATAGAATTAACATTACCGATTTATCAAGAATCAAGAGAGATTAAAATTTCTTTGTAACATGCTGCCATCTGAAAAAAAATATGTAAAACATGCAAGATTTCACATATTTTTAACGAAATAGCATACACGCAGTTAAAAAAAATACAAACTATTCTACGATACCGGATCCGTAAACTTGCACATAAATTAACAATTTTTTTTATATACAAAAGCTAAACATTTCAGTCTGACCTGAAGGTTTTTTTGTTTAACCTTCAACAATTGTGTGCTTATTTACAATTCACACAAAAAAATGGACACATAACAATAAACTTCACGGGTAACCCTCACAGTGTGACTTCTTCAACATGAAATAATAGAGTGTCTCAATTAATTGCTGGATCTAGCCATCCTTGAAGACTTGCGTCATTTAGGGGATATTATATAAATAGCTATATACAGTATATCTGTGAAAATCCCATGTTCCCTTTAATCAATTGAACGTAAAGGAACCGAACAATGTCCGTATCTTCTGAATATCTGGCTGAAAATATATGCGTTGATTACCCTAGCATACAATAATATTATAGAGTTCTCATCTTTTTATGAATTGAAAGTTTTCTGGGTAACTCTTTCATTTCATAGGATATGTTAAGAGGAGAATAAATTTATCATATTGCTTTCCAATGAGCTCCACAAGAGTTAATCTTGATCTAGATACTTCAAACTACGTCTATAACTTTCTTATGAATCTTTAAAAAGGAACAAATGATAACCGCCGAGAGGAACATTATTTGAAGATTCCACATTGATTGCAGATCCTTAGGCATATTTTACATGGTAAGGAAACTGAGCACCGCTTAAAGGCAGGTTATTTGGTTACTCTATTTCTCCTCTGTCCTGTGGAAAATTCCTCAGTGCTTGTATGTACTAAAGGGGTTAGAGAAACTCGGAGATAAATATAAAACATGAGATAGGCACAACATATCAACAAGATGAACGAGTGGATATGCAGGCCAGCTTAAACATCCAGTGTGAAATTGGCACTACATGGGTTTTCTAGCAGTAAACACGAAACCGTAAATTATAAAAACTTCTAAACTAAAATCCATCATTTGTGTCTTTCTTTAAGATTCCGGGAACCGGAGCTTTCAATGGCTGTCTCTATAGCAAGATCAATAACATGAAACAAAAATAACTTAGACAGGGGTGGTGCATTAATCCTTGTTATTCCGTTTGGGTTAATCTGTAAATTATGAAACCATAGGTGCTCTTGTGACCCATTAATTGGGTTTGAAAATCATTACACAAAAGAATGATGATTTTAATTTTGTTATTTGGGTATCTTGGTACCTTTGGCCCAAAGCCGTTGTCAACAATCCCATTTCACAGTTCACTGTTGTATGCAACTGCTATGCTGTATTGTGTCTAAATCAAGCTACTACTTTCTTCAATATATTTGGCCGTGTTCCTTCTTGATATGCCTTTATAAGCCTCAGAATTCATTATAACAAATAGTATTTGCAGATATAGTTATCTTGAGTTTATAAATATGCCCATAGGAATGAGACCATCTACAGTGATACAATATTGATATTTAATGTTATTATGAAAATAATATATTCAAAAATACACATTAAAACCTCATATTATTTTACATGGAAATACAGAAAAGAAAATAATCTAAAATGTCACTTTAATATAAGAGGGGAACCCCACAATTACAACCACCCTGGGAATGGAGCAAAGTGGTCGTAATGGGGGTGGTGGTATTCGTGACATTATTACCTTTGTTGAATTTCCTGGCTTGCATACAACAAGCCGATGTTCAAAGTGAACCAGTGTGTATCAATTGCATATCTTTAATGTGTATCACAACCAAATATTTTCTTTGCGTAGGATCCTAATTATTAATGTTTGTGGTGTTTGTATTTGAATAAAAAACAAAGCTCTTCAAGACAAAAATAAATATACATGTACATGTACAAAGACACAATGCCTGATAACATACAGATAATAACACTAGAGACAATACCAAAACAATCTACTGAATATATATTGATAATAACACTGAGCCTGTTAGCGTTGATTGCAGCTTGGTGTTTTTCTATAAAAGGCATGGTCACCCAATAACAAGCAGTGTAAACATAAAATGGTTTTTACGGACTGCTCTATGCAGTGTAAGGTATGCACACAATATGAGTCAACCAGGTCGTTTATTGGACTCACCCCCGCACTTAAGGTAGTAGTAATGAAACGTAGAAAAATCAAGAGTCATATGGAAACTGGGACAATATTAGGAATGTCAATAAGAAATAAAAAGGACTAAACAAATTCATTCCCTTTTCCTGTTTGTTGATTTAGAACCATTTTAACACCTCTGTAAATATTGTAATTAATATCTAAATATGCATCCTGAATTTGCACAAATATGGGACATAGAAACATACATGATGTCTTTTTCCGTTTTTGTATATGTAAAAGTCTAGAAAAATATAGGGGACCAGATTGACACTCGGGTTTGAAAACCGTGTTGCCTTCTTTGATCTATCAGTAAAGGCGTCTCTGACAAGGGACACAGACTCGTGACAAATGTTAACACAGTACTTTTCAAAGGTGGTCGCATAAGCGAGGTCGCATTAGCGCCTGGGCCACGAAATCTGCCGGTAATTCTGAATTCATGGTGTTCGTAATTTTGAGTTATTTATAAAAATAAATAAAACGGAGTTCCACTATATATATATCGAAAAAGTCATGTAAATTTCCATTCCAGTTTCTTCAGATGACCCAGTTAAACAGAAAATAAAACAGAAACCGTAAAAAGTGTTCAGAGCGATGTATTAGAGTGCATATTTAAATATATGTAATTCAATAGGGAGCCATTGACTAGTGCCAATCTAATACTTATGAAAGGAATTCGGTCCACCTTTCTTCGCCATGTTCTCTGAAACCGCGTTGCGTTTTACACTGTGCAATGACTCATTTTAAAGGTAATTGTACCAGCGGTGACCTCGTCGATATGAAAATTAATAACTTTTAATGTACACATCATTTTGAGTGTTTTTTGCGTGTTTTATTATTTCCGTAGAGGTTACTACCGAAAACAGATGAACTGCCTTCGGTAAAGACCTGATTGTCTTTGCGGTCACCTCCAAGGATTAAGGACTATTGAGCAAATGAATAACCTTGCTTTCTGTGATGGATTACAGCCTATCTGGCCCGACATTTCACCTTGGCTCTGCGCGGTCAGTCAATATAAAAAACACATCACTATATCTATATGAAAAGGAAGGGTTGAATCCGAGGATTAATGACAAAACCTTATTCAAGGTCTCCATTTCCGGAAAATGGGTAGGGATGGGGTACGGGCGTGGGTTCCAAAACTCAAAATTGGACTGATACGATTAAAAAAAAAAGGCTCCGGTTCTGCTACTAACGAGGTATGCATATTTCCGTCTCTTACTCCAGGAACAATTTCCTTGTCTTAAAACGTACATTTAATTTATCGTTCATGTCTTCCTCGCATCAACCTATTCTTTAAACGTCCAACAATAGTAACCTGTCAAAAAACATCGAAAACCTAAATTCCCCAGCCTCCCATTCCATTTCGACAATGTAAACATCACTTACAATATGTTCAAGGTTATCATACCGGTGTATGAATTTTTTTGCCAGAAGCACACAAAATAAATGTAAAATAAAAAAAGGTTGTACAGTTTTATTGAGACAGAAAGCCACTGAAATTGTATATTTTCTTGTAATTTTTTAATAAAAACAAATGAGCCAACATTCCTTATCTCAGTTAATACATCTCCCCAACCCCAGTTAAAAGCCCGAAATACAAGCTAGTACACACACACACACATATATACATATATATAAAGGGAGCAACCGCAATAACGCTAACATATATAAGCCTCAAATAGCAGTTAGGTGATTTATGAGAGCTCCGTACAACCACAAATAAATACACTAAGCGCTTATACAAATTTAAACTACTATATACATATAATGATTTTTATTTCTACACCACATCCTAAAACTTGCATACAGTGAACGGTAAGCACATTTATTTCATAATATGTTGGCTCCCATGGAGTTTAAATAATAGACATTTCATTGAGAATTTTATTCATAGCAGTATATTTATGAGACACTGTTTATTTGCCTCAAAATGAAATGTTTGTGGTAATTACATGCACCGTTCATAAGAAAAAGGGTCTGAATGAAAATGCAATGGTAGTAATGTTTATTTTAATTTATCAAATATAGACATTTATTGAAACCACTTTTAATGTAAAATAAAACATTTAATGTTACCTTAGCTTAATGCACAAAATAAGATACCAAGAAAAAAATTTATATTAAACATTAAACAACCTCTCGCATATGTACAACGGTTTTTTTTTGTGCAACTATAAACATAATATCAAATAAAGTAAAATAACATCATTGGATGACACAATGAATGCAGTTTAAAGGATATTGGATGAACATTTAAACAACTTGCTGCTAGAGTAATTGTGTTTGTTTACAAATAATTATTTAAGTTCATATCTAAGAGGAAAATTAATCATATTTTCTTTGTTTTATTTCTTTATTTTGGGGAAGTACTGTTTTGTTTGCATTCAATACATACTTATCAAACATGGTCACTTTTATCATTGATTGAATTACATTGAAGTCCTGTATACTTTCCTATGTTCAAAACCTGAGTATGTAAAAACCTAAATAATTTTAGAAGTCAAACTTGACTCTAAGTACAACCGCTTTTATGTTCCAGTAGTCCAAATAGTTCCTTCCATTTCATACCCTAGATCTGATTAAAACAAGAGTTTCGATGCAGATTTCAGTTCTTACATTCTTCTCATGTTTTATATTTTTCGGTGGTTAAACAAGTTTGTTCTGGTCTGTCTACCTCCATTATATTCCGGAAAAGGTGGTCCAAGTGCACCACGAAGTCGAAACCAGAATATATGCTGTTCAGCAGCGGTTTTAGACCACAAAAGATAAGTGTTAGATTTCAAAAAGTAGTCATGAGTGGACAATCTCAGAGTCGAGAGAGTTCCCGGGTCATCCAGCAGGACACAAATCACCTTGGCGTATCGTAAACTGTGCTTTTCCTTGGCAAAGTGAAGTTCTGTTTGGAAGTACCTTCCTTTCAGTGCACTTCCGGATATTACTAACACAGAACTTTTGCTTGAGCGGAAAGCGTCAAATATGTTTTCATCAACACTTATTCCAGCTGCGAAATTCCTCTCATTAACACAAACAGAGTAACCATGTAATTCTTCAAGGTTGTGTATAGCTAACTCAATAAACCAATAATCATTTATATTGTAACATAAGAACGCGTCAAATATATAATTCGGTTTGTCGTCTTGCAAAATACCAGATATACATCAAACGCCACCTATAGCGATAGATCAAACAGACTACCAATAAAATTATCAACATAATGGTATAAGTTTAAAAAAGCTTTAAAAACAAACTTTTCGTCAAAGGGATCTGTGCATATGTCATAGATTTCATTTATGTTCAACATTTTAATATCAACTAGTTCCGAACGCTGTGTTACACGACACTGAAATCCAGTAACACGAACAGGCAAGTTTTGTATTTGTCTGACCTTGTCAAGGTCACTATAGGGACACTGCAAAGGGTTACCAGTCATGATTATTGTCACGTTTTCTTTTCTTTTGAATTGTTTCCAATCGTTTATGACGGACTCGTTGAGAGTAACAATGTTATTATGGTCAAGCACTTTAAGGTGTTTTAGACCACCGACTGTAAAGCGCATAATACCTAAGCCACACCAGCTTAAGTTTAAATGGACGAGTTGGGTAAAATTTGTGAATATATCCGACAACATTCGATTTATCATTGTATAGTTTGACACGTCCAAATCTTCTAGCACATTAACCGGTGAAAATCTGTTTAAAGGTAAAGTTTCGTAATTTGATACAATTGGACCATGAGACCACCAAATTTGTTTCAGATTTGGAGTTAATCGAACCTGAATAATATCCTTTAATTCCTTGTGGATCGGTGATTGTTTATTAATGGCTCCCTCCTTCTTGCCAACAGGGTAATCTTGGTTTTGCATGTTAATATACCCCAATGTTTGTAATCTGCTTATGTTTATTAACATGCCAGAGCCGTCAATGTTCACTAACATATTGTGCGACAGATTGAGTTCCCTTAACTGTGTAAATTGTAGAAGTATTCCACCTCTTATAGCAATTATGTTGTTTTTCGCAAGACTCAGTATCTCAATGTTCATTCCACCTAATCAGTAAAACATTGGAGGTGTGAAGTACCAGTACATAGCACGTGCACAAACCTTCTCCAGTATTAAGGTACTAATGCGTGAATCATTAAGTCCACAAAGCACTTGAACTGCGTTTTCATCGTAAACGTACCACTTTCTTAAAACAAATGCAGTGGAAAGCGCAGATTATAATCAAGACCTTTAAAAGCTAACGAAATCAAGTTTTTAAGACCAATAAATGCCCCCTCATCTACATGGCCCATAGAGAAACTGTTGTATATGAAAAGATATTTCAGTCGAGATAGGTTGGCGAAACTCAGATTTTCTAGTTTGTCTATATTTAAGTGTTCTAAAATCAGCCATGTAGTGTTTTGCCAGGCGCACTTTATATCGTCCATACTCGCGATCCCCCAGCATTGTGCTCTTACTTGATTCCAATAATAATCCATACGACATCGGCATTTGCCTCTGCATGTGATGCTAGAGTTTCCATCATGTCGTTCGCCTTGTTGTTCTGTGGTATAGATCTCCTTTTGCCTTCCTATTCTTCTCTGACTTTTCATAACGTTACCATTAATCTCATCTTTTACATTCAGCAACCCTCTTCCCGTTCTGCTCTTGAACCCTGATGTGTTTGGTCCCAAGAATAACATACACAAAACAAATATCGAAATCAGAAGACCCATGTCTAAGTTGTCTTCGCGTTATGGCCAGTTTACCTGGATTAGTATTATGAAATCAGTACTCGATGTACTGATAGGTCAGCCGGGGAGAGAAAGAACATCTGGTATGCTTTGCAAAGCATTCCATATACATGGTTTATCTTGATTATATATAAATATATATATATATATATATATATATATATATATATATATATATTTACATGAATCAGATAAAACCATGCAACGGCCTGATAATTAAGCAACCCCGACTGGCGGAACAAGACCCTGGACCAAGACTGGCGGTACTTGACAAAAATGGCAGTACTTGACCCCGACGTGCTGCACTGGTTACCCAACTGGCGGCTGGCTGGCTCTTGAACACGTTCCGAAGACTCCCAAACTCACTTCTACCCTTGAGGCTCATCAATATATAAAGCCTAACACAAAGTCTACGACTGCTTCGCTATTATGGCTAATCTAAATTCATAAGCGCGTTGAATACTAAATAGGCTGGAAACAGTTATGCACCTGCTACATTGGCATACCTCAAAGCGGCAAACTCGGTGACCGCTCTGAGTTTCCCAGTTGTCTCACGACTCAATGACCCTGACCGGCGACCCTGGCCTATTTTCAACACATGCAAAGATACAGCTAACCCGAGAAACAAAAAAAAAACATGATAAAACAAAACGACACGATTTGTTTCGTGACAATTAGAACAGTAATGCTTTTCAGTTGTAAAATATCAACTACACATTCGAGTAGTAATCATTAATCCATGGAAATATGTTAAATCGCATGGTTGTGTATAATGTGTAATTCTCCAAATAAGGGTCAATTTAGAGTTCCAAAACAGAGGGCAATTTTTTTTTCCAGATTCTTTTTTTCTCCTTTCTTTTTCAAGCAGCATATATTAAAGTTCAAAAACTACCATCATACTTACTATGTTTCAACAATGGAAGAATAACTCGCTTTAGTGAAAATGTCAACTCCGTTACAACAGTTTATTTTAAAAAAAAAAACACAAAATAATGCGGTAAAAAAGAAAACTGAATGTGGCGCTTATGTATATTTTACAATAGTATGGCACACAATCATCATAAACACTAGAGTCTGATAAGGAAATTTTTTTCCTGACATTTTTATTATTGCTCTATGATAAGGTGACAGAGCACACAAATGTTGGACCAATATAGTGCAAAGAAGAAAACTCACTAAAAGAGACAGGTTCGCTCTATATTACGTATCTCCTACAAATTGTCCATCATTTGACAATACTTTGTAAAGTTAACTGGTGCAAAGTATGAATGAAAACTATTGAAAATAGTTTTGGGCTAAATATTTTGCTCTAACTGGAATGTAACGGAGTTGATAATGCACTAAATTATATATATATTCTTACCTTTTAACACATTTGTACAAAAAGTAAACCGATAACTATTATGTTGTATCATGCTAAAATGTATCGAAACAAGTTACCCTCAAAGGTAAACAAACGTTTACCACACAACGTTTATATTAAACGCATAAAGACATTTAATGTAAACTTACTGCTACATTGAACAACGCAAGTCGGGATTGTTATGAGAAAAAAATCGCTAAATGCCTACATACTTGGTATTAACAATTTCAATATAAATTCAATAAAAACAAATTTATCCTTAAATAACAAAACGTACTTGTGAAAGTAAAAAAATGCCAACATTATCTTATCCAGGAAAATATTGAAACAATGAAGAGTTGTAACGGAGATGATCCATATTCATGCAACAAAAATGTCTTGTTATCTTATAAAATTAGGAGCCGTGCTATATATGCAACTGGCATAAAATACTAGTATCATCTTAACTACTAAAATATTACCATTAATGTCACAAATAACCAAAACAATAACGCAAATATTAAAGTAAACTGATACCAATAGTTGGATTGAAAAGAGAATGCTAAGTAAAAATGGGCCATTTGAGCACTGAACACTTTCAGCGGCGGAGTAATCAACCTTCGTGTTTCAATAAAAGCTGTTAGGTGTAGAACAGTCCATTTTAAACGCATGAGGTAAGAATGGAATAACCACCACGCAATCGTCATATTTGGATTGTTCTTCTGTTATGTACAGGTTATGGGGACATTCTACCAAATTTAAAATGTCTATATACCCCCATTCATTCTTTCGCAGTCTAAGCCATGGTGATTAGCCTGTAAACTCAATGAATTTCAGTTATAAGCTGATAAACAGACTAGAGGTCAGGAGCAGTCCGGTCCACAACTTTGGGCTGGACCGGACCGATAACACAAAATACCGGACCGTTATCACTGGACCGACATGTCCGAACCGGCATACATAATGCTTAAAGGTTTTAACTAAACAGATGCCTTAAAGGATTTAGTTTCACCAACAATTCGTGTTATGAACAAAGGGTAATAAAACCATCTCAGAAAGATTAATTGGCAACGTAAAATGTATTTAAAGTAATGGTAGCTTCAGTGGTAGTATGATTATATACGTGTATTATTTTATATATATTTTTTCCTCTTAAGTAACAGTTAGGGGTCATTTTTGTTATTAACTTATGATTGAAGTGACATGTTCAGCATTAGATCATTGTCCCCTGCTGTGTTGCTCAATGCTAATACCTTTGCTCAGTAAAATAAAACCAATTTTTATACGTTGAATACATTATATATATATTCTATATATTAAATCATTAACATTAGATTCATAAGTTTTCTGTGTTACATCGCACTTAAACCACTACAAAATTAATCAGCTGATGTCAATCCGCTTCCCCGCCCAGTTGTATCAGCTCGCCCGACCTTGCACATTAGATTAGTAAGTTTTCTTTATCAAATCGCACATAAACCGGTACATAACTAATCAGCTTGTCAGCCCGCATCCATCCCCGCCAAGCAAATTCTTTAATCAGCTCGCCCCAACCTGCACATTTGGTTTATATTCTAACCACCATGCTCCACACAGTTACACAAATATATACCACTGTTGTAAAATTATTTACAAAGATTGTAATTTTAAATGTGTAATTAAAAATCAAAGCCAGATCCTGCGATTCAAGCATAGATTATAATATGATATTTATAGCACGTTTTACTGTGTATGATATATTCGGTTTTGTTAAATATTTGAAGAAATACATGTAATAAAAAAAATTATATAGAACTAACGCAGAATAAAAAAAGTGGACCGGACCGCATATGTGATGCACCAGACCATCAGGGGTGGTCCGGTCCGGTCCGCACCTCTAACACAAGGTTAGGTAGGCTAAGTCTTCTGGGCTTTTACCCTCGAGCCTAATGGCTCATCAGACCGGAGCTTATCTCGGTTTCAGTAGCGTGAAGTGACTAAGGAGTTAAACTCCTCCTTGAAGGGACGCTAGTCCATCGCAGGTTACCTTCCCAGTATTTACTGGTACCCATTTCTACTGCTGGGTGGACAGAGGCACGCTTGCGTTTGGGACCTTGCCTAAGGGTCTTGGCACGGTGTGGGTCTGACCAGGATTCGAACTCACGACCTCTCGATCATGGCACCTTAACCATTACACCACCGCCCACACTAAAACAAACTCATTAAATATTTCTAAGGTATAAATTTTCATGTTCCAACGGCTATCAATTTTCAAGGCTAAAGCTTTATTTAACTAACAAAATAAGGGTTTTTATTTTTACAAAGAGCAAAAGTATTTTCCAGATCAAGATAAACGCATTAAAAGGGATTATACTCTACGACGTGGTCTATGAAGTTGTTTCCTCTCTCCTGTGTGCTTATTTATAAATCCTTTCATTAGTGAATAATTTATTACTAGTTGGATTTTTCATAGAAGAAGAAATTTGGTGATTGGTCAACTCCGTTACAATAAAATCGTAACGGAGTTGATGTTAACGGGGCTGATGATTTTTTTTCAATTTAACTTAATTGGCGGCCATATATAACAAGATAGAGTTCAAATAAATATATCATTTTAATAGATTTACGATGCCTCTCTTATGGATATATTTAGGATTCCATGGTTATTTTTTTTAGTCATAAATGGCGCAACAAAAATGATGAGTGAATTAAGCTTTTCTTTAGTTTTTATAAACTTTTTTACAGGAAAAAAATCAAAACTCTGGGTTGAAGCCATGATTCTTCAATTTTAATGCCCAAAGTTGTAACGAAGGATCTGATTGGCCACTCGATTTGTTCCACTGGATGGTTGCAGATGGCATTATGGTGTAGTTGTAACAGAGCTGACGAAAATTTAGGGCATGGCTTCTTTAGTCCAATGAGTGAAAAATACTGAGGAGCAGCTGATAGAACTGTTGTATTAAAAAAGTAAATTTTGTATTAAACTCTTTAACTGCTTTGAACATAAGGTCAAGTGCCATTGTTACTTTGCTTGCCTGAACATTCACTGTTGTGTCCTCTAGAATAAACAAAAAAAAAACAAATACAAATTAATCCCCTAAGCCTGGCAGTTAACGTTATACAAATAGATCATACTTGGTTAATTATATCTTCGGCTTTAGATTACTTTTTATTTATTTTTTTTTTCACAGAAAAAAATAAACAGGCTTGTAATTTTTCTGGTGGGCCTGTGAAACCAGTACGCATTTCAGCAGCAGTGCCAATTGTTATAAGTCTGAGGGCAAGCATTTCAGTTCTTTTTTTTACATTTGCATAAAATATAATGCACAATGAAGGACTATTATTGGCGAATCCATTCCATATATCAGATATCGGCAGTCAAAGGTGTCTGTGCAAGGTGCATGGCATAATCGGGGTACCGACTTCCAATATATGGTTTCATCTTTCAATTAAAAACACTTTTTTTCATATATAAATGTATTAACATAATCATTTTATAAAATAAGGCGTTGACTATTATGAAAGAGTTCATTTATTTCCATTCTCCTTATTCGTCTTCACTTGCAAAGAAAATCTTAAACTGCGCTTATATTCATACAATTCATTCCAGCACTCGCATACAACATAAAATAAAATTGTCTGCAAATCTGTGTGAGATCCGGAACAAGGCTTACAGGCTAATGTAAACCTGTGCAACGGAATATTCATCAGTTTAAATGCTTCCATGCATTATAGCATGCTTGACCATTATTGAAGTACGTGATTACTTTTCAAATACATGTATGTTTGACATGTACATGCCTGTACTTGTAAAAGGCAAGTACTAAAATATTTTGAAGACTTTTAGGCTATAACAAAACCCAAAATTTATTCTATTCAGAGAAACCTTGTTGTGCATGTTTCAATGATATCGAGGCGAGGAATGAATTGAGTACGGGGATATATGTTATTTGAAATAAAAATCAAATATGCTAGTATCCGGTTGAAAAGGTGTAGAAAACTCCAGATCCTCCTTTTAAAAAAATGTTTCCTCCCTACCTGATGACTTTTTGGGACCAATGTTAGGCCCAACATAGATTATTTTTAAGGATTGTATAAAAAAATCATTTTCAGACAACAGGAATTTAGTCCATATAACACTGAAACACAGATGCTATAACAAAAATCTAAAATTTAAGAGGATAATACAAAAATAAACTTCATTGGAATCATATACCGTTTCTTATTTTTAAATAAAATACAATTAAGATCATATTTTCCCTGTATGATAATATCATTATACCAGACACAGCATTCCAGCTGGTAATATTTTCTTAAAACAAAACCCGAGTGGAAGAACCGTTCTCATTTATATTTTTTATATCTTTGACTTGGAACATTTAAATTCGTGTTTCTATAGTTTGATTGATAGTTATTCACTTTCCCTCGTTAATATATCTGGTAGACATCCAGCAGCAGTCCTAAGTAAAAGCCTTTGGATTTAACAACATTTTAAACTCATGTAGGTGAACTAAAAATCAGAATACATTTATTCTGGTCTCACGGTCAACGCAGAGTCTGTCGTGCACAGGAGAACAACAGTTACGCCGGGCATGTATAACAAAGGATAGCGCCTGTGACAATCCATGTCCGCGTAAACCTCAGGGGCGGAACCAGAGAGGGTATTCAGAATTGTGTGCCTCCTCACAAACAGGGAAAACATTTGTTCTTTTCTACAGAGCTCCAAGCACATTAAAATTTTAATTTCAGTTATATTAAAAATATAATTAAATTATCGGTAACCGTATTATTGGAATTCAAATCACAGTTTGAAAAGTTTTCGTTTTATTCATTGATCAGTCTCCATAACCCATCCCCCCCCCCCAACGGATCCTCCCCTGAGCTAATCCGGGGTTAACTGGTTCAAACCCAAGCCGTGTAGCCAATGGTCAGTATGGTCAGGTCCATTTTATAGCAAGGGGTGATAGTGTTCCTCTTGACAAAATTTAAATGTATCTTATGGATTTCAAGAGGAGTTTTAAAGAATACCATTGGTTTATTGAGAAAGTTAATCATAAAATTGTGATGATCCCTCAATTATTGTCAATTTTATTTTGGTTGTCCGTGTACTCCACACCTTCCCACCCCCTGGATGACCACTGGGGTGTAAGAACAAACCCGTAACGGTCAAATTGCGTCACTCGTCTCGTATCGTTCATGTGGTCCGGAGGTTACAGCGTATAATATCAACCTGGGAATATCACTGGTATGTGATTTAATTTTTTTAAGTGGTTGATGCAGTTATAATGACATGGTTTATACCCGGTATTTAATACTGCTGGGTTTCATTGAATATTTTCGAAAATCCTGCAACTCTGAAGGCAATATCGCACGTTTGATCTACCATTCTAAGTTATTTTAATTTATCAGGGGCAATTGCCCCCCCCCCCCAACCTCTCATGTACACCTATAAAATATATAATAGAAAAAGTTCACTCTCAGTCAAACAGTGTCGAGGTATATACTTTGTTTTACTTAAACTATTTTTCTGAGGTAAAGTTATTTCCATGGAATTTACATGAAGCAACCGAAAGTCGTATAATTATTCTTCCAAATATATTTTCACAAGGTGCCTTTTATAATTGTTTGCTATTTGCACATGTGAATGTGGACAGAGTTTCCGTCCCTGTAATTAATATACTGGTGGCTACCGGAGGCTTACTATGTAGGTTAATATGTGAGTGAAGTTTACTATTTAACTTACCATAGATCTTATGTCAAAATAAAATGATGGTTTCATTGTAAGGAGGGAGTATAGAATCCAGTAACACCAAAAGGTGCATATTCTGAACGCCCAGACTTTTTTGTCAGAAAACAAAACACGAATTTCAATAAAACTCCTTTTTGTTATGTTCTTCTTTTACCTGTTCAGCTAAAGAATTGTTATTATTCTATTTTCCCTTTATCTTTTGATTTTTAGCTCAGCTGACTATAAGTCATCTGAGCTATAGTCGTGGTCCATTGTCCGTCGTCCGTCCGTCTGTCTGTCCGTCCGTCCGTTTGTCCGGATGTCCGTCCGTAAGACTGGCACGTTTCGACACCGTTGGACCTACGAATCTGAAATTCGGCATACAGTTAGATGTCCCCAAAATCTCCTACCATGCCGAAAATTGGGTCAATAGGACTTCGTTCCTCCGAGATATAAAGGAAAAACCTCAATTTTTTAATTAGAAATCTATTTTCACACTTCACGACTGCCTAATATCAAAACCACTCATCTGGTTTTCTTCATATTTACCATAAATATTCCTCTATATAGTTCCTATGTACATGCCAGATATTAAGTCAGTATTATATAATTTAAAAAAGTTATGGGCCCAAATATAATGGACTTTGTAAAAAAAAAATCAGGAAGATATTTGGTCACTTAAGACCAAAAGGGGTTAAAGGTAGGGACTTTTTTTTCCAGTAATCCAACTTTAAGTAATCAAAATTTAATTGTATACAAAAATTAGATCAAAATCTGTTAAATTTTTTCAAATATTGGCAAAAATATAAAATTGGTACCTTAAATTTTGCCCAACTTTGGCCACGGCACGTTTTTTTTCCTGTAAGTATTGTGGATTTAATTTTCACAGCATGTATACATAAGGATTTAATCTGTTAAAATCTGAAATTTGAAAATAAAAGCTGCAAAATTAGGCTAGTTATTGAATTTTTTTGGAGGCGCTTGTTGTATTCCCTTACATTGTCAAGCAGTCCACTTTGATGACTGTAGGTCATTCAGTGCACATCTCTATGCTCCCCAGGCTGTTGGCATAATTTTAGATGTCCCCAAAATCTCCTACCATAGCGTAAAACGGGGTCATTAGGACTTCGTTCCTTCGAGATATTAAGGAAAAAAACTCCGTTTTTCATAAAAAAAGCCATTGTTACACTTCAAGGCTGCCTAATATCAAAACCCCCTATCTGTTTTTGATCGTATTTAGTATTCACATTCTTTCATACATTTTCTATGAACATACCAAAAATATAAATATGAGTCCGATATGAAGGCTTAATTAGGCCTAGTAACATGCGGGCGCTCCTTGATTTAGTTAAGTCCTTTATATGTAAAGATATAATTTAAAATCTCAGTATGCACATATAATATTTATATCATGCTTTGCAATAGTAAGGTCACAGTACACTTATGTTACTGTTAACCCAGTTCAGAATTTTATATTGTATTACAGTACTTGGGCCTACGCTATGGTAATTCCCCTTGTAATATTCTCCGAAAAGCTCCGGTCTTTCGCCTTTGCCCTCCGGGAATTCTCCCATTTTTAATCATTAAAAGATTTGGAGACTGAGTCCCTGACACAAAACACCCGCCGAGATTGAAGTGTTCCCGGTCAGTCCACGTTATCTGCGGCTAGTAGTCATGGCAATATATATAGGCCAACCATGGCCAGATTGAGACCGTCCCGTAGACAAAGGTACCTAACTTATCTTGGGGTCAAAGCTGAAATCTGGAGCCCGATCCGTCGGTGAGTAGGCCTACTCTGCCTGGTCTGAAACGTACGGACTTCATTCACATGGCTGTCTAATCTAATATATAATGTATTATGTATATTCCACCCGCCGCTTCGAGACGGTACGTAGCCACAGGCCTGTAACACAGACAATTCTAGTTGTTCTTTCTTGTTTATTCCTGAATGGAGTCTGAATGTTCGGGCTATACGGTACGCTGCGGAAAGAATTGAAGTCGACCTATTATTCAATAAGAGTAGACGACTGCCTTGAATTATTGAATAAATAATAAAATTGTTACGGGATCATGACTCAAATGAGGTTTCGGTATGGAGTCCGGCCCCAAGCTTCCCAATGTGTAATTCTGAGACTTGCATGCACCAAGGCGAAAATAGTATTAGTTCGGTTAATTAATGTCAATTTGGCAGAGTTGGGTCCAAAAGTAATTGTAATTGAAGTAATTGTAATAACAATTACTTTTTCAAGTAATTGTACTTGTAATCGATTACTTTTTGAAATCCTGAAAAGTGATTGTACTTGGAATTGATTACTTTTGAAAAGTACTTGTTTGAACAATTACTTTTCAATTACTTTCAAGTTCTGTGTAAAATGTGAGAGTAAGGCCAAAAAAAATAAAAGGTATGGTTCTCAGGCACTGCCGGCGTCAATTTTAACCCCCCGCATCAAAAATTTTGATTTTGATTTTTATCTTTCAAGAAGATAAATAAGACAATTTATGTAGTGTTTACCAAAAAAATTGTTGTTTTCATGCTTTTTCCTGATTATATGACATTTTTATCGAAACATCCAAAAAAAAAGGTAAAAATAAAATACTGCCCGCCCGCACTGATTTCTGATAAAAAGTGCCTGAGAACCATATCTTATTTTTTTTGGCCTAATATACAATAACAGCATTCAAAGTGATTGTTATTTTTTAATATAAAAAAAAACTTTTATAGTTTCAAGGTACACAAAGCACAATGCTCATATTACTATAGAACTATTACTTCACATGCACTGCTAGGTGGCCTGATAATGCAGGTATGGTTTGTTGTCCGCCAGCCACACATGGTCTGCAACCGACTGTCAGGACACAAGTTTGCCAGCTGTAAGATACTAGGGATCTAGTGCATGGTGCTAATTAATTTGCTGAATAGATCAGTTCACATACAAAGATTACCAACAGTCTGGCCTTTGATCACTAAGGTGGTCTTAATTAGTGATTGCCCAATGCACAGGGGTGCTCATCATACAGCCGAGCTTTACTTTGTTTTTATGAGGCTCAGTTTAATGGGCAAACATGAGGTAATAGTAGTAAGTAAGAGTAATAGACAGCTGTTTTCAAGTTATAGAAATAAACCTAAATATATGAGCAGAAATAGTAATAATAATCGCAACAGAAGGCAAATTTATATTTAGATTAATACATGTACACTTATTTTCCCTGTTACACTTATATTCCCTGTTAGTTCATTAAGAAGATGAGCAAATATTTCTTAACAGGCTTTTATTCTAATCGAGTGATTGCCTATATGATGTACAGATTGTTAAGGCAAGTTAATATAAAAATGATAACCATTGGTGCAAATTGCATGAGAGTACTGGAACGAAGGATTCAGCACAAGCTAGCTAATTAACTCTATCTGGCTCTTGATGACTAAAACATCCATGAATACAGGGATAGATAGAGAAAGTATATTATTATTTAGACATGAATATCATATATTACAAATTTACAACAATGAATCCATATCTATTTTGAAAAAGAGGGTAGAGAGAAATATTTTATTTAACATAAAGTAATTCTCTCATATATATATATATATATACAACATATAATTTGTTTTGTCAGGAGACTTGTGTTGTATAGTATTAATTATCCAGGCTTTGATGGATTATTCCACGACACTAAATATAACTACTTAATGTTTTAACAATATATTATATTGCTCGAATTCATTCTAGACAGTGATGAGAATGGAGAATCGTATTTACATAAAACTCATATAAACAGTCATATTTATGGGAAGGTTGTTAATTTAGTTGACAATTCAATTGTTTGATAATTAATGCTTAATTTAATAACTTGAAAATACCTTCCACCACTATTTGACAAATAGTATAAATATGTAACCTTTTTTGTAATAATTAAGTAAATGAAAAAAGTCTCATTCAAAATTAGTTTGTTTTTAAATTAAGTAATAAAGTAATTTCACTTAAAAGTAATGGATGAGAAACTGTGGCAATAGTAAATTAGTAATAGCAACAGCAAAATAGTAAAATAAAACTAAAAGTAATGTTTACATATAAAAAAAATTGAACTAAACCCAACCTTGATGAGTATGTTCACATTTTTTTAGACTGAACATCCAGGAGTCAGCATGAGCAGAGAACTGCACCAAACAAATATCAAACAATGTGTAATGATTTTGGAAAGACCCATTTTCAAATTGTATAGAGAGCATTCACCACTGTGTGATGCATTTTTGTTATCATATTTTGATATGTGTGTTTATTGAAAATAAACAATGTAATACCAAGTTGTTTTTTGTCACTATCACAATGTAATTCCCCTTGAAAGCACAAAAGTATTGCAAAAGTAATTCCAATTACTTCAAAAGGTATTTGTAATTGTAATCGATTACTTTTTTGAAAACACAAAAGTAATTGTAATTGTAATCGATTATTTTGAAAAGTAATTGTATTTGAAATCGATTATTTTAAAAGTATTTGGACCCAACTCTGCAATTTGGTGTGTCATGTGAAAATAAAAAAAACAGTTCAGTTAAAAAAGGTCATTAATAATGATAGGAACATATTCTTAAAGCAGATTTTGTTGTTCTACCTTGTTTTTCTTTGTTTAAAAATGAAATTTAAAATTTTTTTCTGATTAAAAAAGGTAAAAATTCAGTTTTCACTTAGAAACATGTTTGAGAAGAAAATCAAAAAGGATGACTTGTACTTGCGTGGTCTAAAATGCCTGATTTGTCCTACACGGATTGCTGTTGTTTTCCCAAGCACATACTAACCGAGTGTGAAAATAATGAAATAGCCGTTCAAAATGCTGAAGTTTATGGTGAATGCAGAAAATCCTGTCATACACCCAGTTCCATTTTTAACAAAAAAGTTGCAAAGTCATGACAAATATGTCAGATACATGGTTTTCTAGTGGAGTTAAATAAAATGAGACACCTTTGATAGTTATCTTTAATTCTCACTACAATTCGAGACTGATCTTTTAAAATATACTTTTTCAAATAAAAAAAATGCATCAATATAAATAATAAATAAAAATAACTGGGAAATTCCAAACTATGTAAGGTTACATTCAGTAAAAACTTGTATTAGATGTAAATGATCTGTACTTTATAGGTTTTAATATGAATTTGAAACGCCTTTTTAGTTTTTAAATGGGTGTTTACCAGAGAAGCTACCTAAACTTAATTCTGCTGACTTATATACTGATCACTGATCTTTACAGTATATGTTCAGGAATGCTAAAAATTCAGTGAAAAAACATTCTCTTTCTTGTCCACATGTTATATTAATGAAATTTGTTATGATGGAATTAGTCTTCACATTTATGACCCATCACTTAAGGAAGAAAACTGGCAACTTTGGTGTCAGAAGGTCAAAGGTCAAGATCACATCTCAATTTGGCTTTCAGATGATAAAAATTCCTGTTGTGATTAAAGGCTAAAATGTTGTGCGAGTCAGAGCGTCTTGACCCATAAGTCACATTTCATTTCACAGCTGTTGGTTTAAGGTATTTACCAGGAAGTTGATTTGATTTATATAAATAATGATGAACAGTTTAAGAAGTTTAATCAGACTGGCAGTCGTGGCAGAATCCCTTTTTTATTTTCTTTTTCACATTTTAAGCTCATAAGGCTTTATTTAAGTGACCTGAACTAAAGTGATCACACTTATGTTGTCCTTTGTCCATCTGACCGTCTTGCATTCTACGAGGCTGTTATCAGGTCACATTTTAGCTCTGCTATAGTGAGCAGTGATCACCCTTATGTTGTTCTTTGTCCATCTGGCTGTCTTGCAGCCTATGAGGCTTTTATCAGGTCACATTTTAGCTATGCTATAGTGATCAGTGATCACCCTAATGTTGTCTTTTGTTCATCTGGCTGTCTTGCAGCCTATGAGGCTGTTATCAGGTCACATTTCAGCTCTGCTATAGTGATCAGTGATCACCCTTATGTTGTCCTTTGTTCATCTGGCTGTCTTGCAGCCTATGAGGCTGTTATCAGGTCACATTTCAGCTCTACTATAGTGATCAGTGATCACCCTAATGTTGTCCTTTGTTCATCTGGCTGTCTTGCAGCCTATGAGGTTGTTATCAGGTCACATTTCAGCTCTGCTATAGTGATCAGTGATCACCCTAATATTGTCCTTTGTTCATCTGGCCGTCTTGCAGTCTGTCTGGCTGTTACGAGGTCACAATTTTAGATTAGCTGACTGCAAGTTACCTGAGCTAATGTGATCACCCTAATGTTGTTCTTTGTCCATTTAGCGGTCTCGTGGTCTGTCCGGCTTTTATCAGGGCACAAATCATAACTGTCAAACATGGAAACTTCTAACTGTATATCCAGAGATGTCCTAGGCAAGTCTTCTTAAAATGTATAAACTTAGGTGAGTGTGACCTATATTCTGTGAGCTATGAAGAAAACCATGATTTTAGCACTGTGAAAGACAGAGGGTCACAGATCATAAACAGTTAGACCTGGAAGCTTCCAACGACTAATATCCAGGAATGTTCTGGCTAAATCTAAGACGTTGGAAACCTGAAATTAGGTTATGGTGACCTATATTCTGCCTGCTTCTGGCCAAAAACATGATCTGAGCACTTAGACAGTCAAACATTCCACAAATGGTATCTGTTAAGCTAAGAATCTTCTAACAACTACCTTCCAGGTAGGTTTTCTAGGCAAATCTCCTTGGAAACCTGGAATTTGGCCATAGTGTATCATATTTGGTGAACTGCCAGCCAAAACATAATTTTGAACCCCAAGACAGTCAGACAGGGCACTATAACTTTTAATGTTGGACCTACAACCTTCTAATGTAACATCCAGAGTTAGGGGCACTGGCCAGATTTTCTTGGAATCGGAAAATTGGGTCACTGTGACCTAGTTATATTATGTGAGCTGGGGGGGGGGGGGGGGGTATTATTTTAGCATTGTGAGGATCAGATGGGCTTTGAACCTTCTAACCTAACATCAAGCAAAGTCCAGGTCAATTTTTCTCAGAAATCACAAATAAGGTCAATTTGACCTATATTCTATGAGATTTGGGAGAACATATGCATGATTTGAGCACTTAGGGAGTCATTCTTCCCATTGTTTGAGGTTCCTTAAACATATTCACCATATTTTTTTTTTGCATTTGCTTTTGCCTTTTGTTGAAAATCACTTGCACTTCAAGAGTGGTTCAATGTATTGGCCTGGAATTTGGCACATCCATCCATCTTGGAAAGCTTTCTCAACCGCATGACAGGTAGCACCATCTATAATCAAGTATTCACAGAATACGTTTGTAGATGCTTTTGTCCTAAGAGTGTTTTGATGAAATCACCTGAAATTTTGACTGTCAGAAAATCTTTCATTAATCAATATATGGTTTTGATTAAAAATACATTATTCAATAGTAGATGGATATATCAGCTTAGAATTTTGCACATTTATCTGTTGTATAGCTTTGTTGTAGACTAGACAGGTGGAGCCACCTACCATCATTTTTGTTTGTTTTATACATTGGTACCCTTTTCTCATGAATGGTTTGGCTTATATCTGTCTGAAATTATGCTTGTTAATTAATCTTTTATAGAATTCTCTTACACAAGACTGGTGGCACCACCTACAATCATGTATTTGTAGAATACATTCACACATTTATCTTAGGAGTTGTTTACTGTATCAGACTGAAACTGTGCATGTCAATAGATCTTGGATTGCTTTATTTTGTGTACAAGAATGGAGTTTTTATTGGTGGACCTGTGAGCTAATGGGATGGTATGGCATCATCTGTCCTTCATCCAGCATTTGCTGTCCACTATACGTTAACCTATGCTGTCTCAAAAATTGTAATGAAATAGCAGCCCCAGATTTTGCGGAGGAATCCGTCACATGTCAAACTTTATCGGATTAAATTTATTTTTGTGGCTGTATATGCATCTACTTACATATCATAGAGAATATGCTAATTCACCTTTAAAAATCTTCTGCTCCTAAACTGTCCAGCCAAATTGTCCAATATTTCATAAAAATAATTCCAATTGTCCAATATTTCCTAAAAATAATTCCAGGAACAATCCCTGTCAATTTTGTTTTCAAGAAGGGTTTCAGTTTGGTGATTTTTAGCCCAGTTACATTAAGCTGAACTTGGTTATTTGGCCGAAAAAAGCATACTAAAATATAAGTTACGGAGTACCAGAAACAGGGGGGGCTATCATCACCAAATGTCATGCAAATATTGGTCCATGAGTCATATTTGAAATTGAAGTATTGGTGGATTTGATGTATCAGCCTGAAATTGGGCATATGTATACATCTTTGATAGCTTCATTTTATACAAGACAGGTGGTGCCACCTACAATCAGTTGCACAGTGTATACATGTCCCTGCTTATTTCTCATAAGGGATTTACCATATCAGCCTGAAATTATGCATGTCCATTGTCACAGAACCTAATAGCTACAGAACACATAATTGTGTTCAGCACAAATTCTGTTACGGAGATAAAAAAATCAGATTCTGTAACACTAGGCAGCGTGAAATGTCAAGGGGAATGAATAAAGAAGTCTGTGATTTTTTGTTAACAAATAATTATAATTTATTCTTAGAACAATCCTACCATTACAATACACTAAATCAATACAATCACACAGTACACTACCAGAGTATCCAGCTCCTAGGCTTTGATTTCTGGATACCACCACTGTCACAGCTCAATAAGAGTCCTTTAACTTAAATAATCCACTTAAATAGTAATACTCCAAAGGCAAACTGGAGAGAGTCTGTATTAAATCTGTATTAAGTCTGTTAAATATCTAACACCACTGCAATTATCAGTAAGGTCCCAAACCTATCAACTTAACAGGGATTTGCAAAAGTGTGTATAAGGTTTTAAAAAAATATAAAAGTCTGTAAATTTTTATCACATGAGCCTATAAAAGTCATAGGATTTCTGGATCTTACATCATGTGGTTAAAGTTCAATTTTCCTTTTTTTCAGATAAGGCAGTCCCTTACAAAGGAAATAGAAGATTACACAGTCCCAAAGGAGTCAAAGGAGGATGAGAGGTCACCTGTAAGGTCAAGGTCAAGAAGAAGATCAAGGTCACTTGACAGAAAAAGTAAAGAAGAGAGGTAAGAGACAATTGGTGTTATTGCATTCAGATGATCATTTTAGTCAGCCTTAAGTTAAGCAGACGGACGCTGTGCAAAAATGGCTGCAAGTGGCCCCTCCAGTTTTGTGTATGATTAAGAGCTATGTGAGATCTATACACATGCAAAATTTAAGCCCAGTCGGTCAAACCATTCCCGAGATTTGAGCTTGGATGTCTGCAGTGTAAACTAAAATATAGGTGGCACCACCTGTCATAAAATCAAGAAAGCTGTCCAGGATGTTTAAAACTGCAAAATTTAAGACAGATATATGTCAAGCCACTGCCAAGATATGAGGGATATTATCCTACAGCATGCAAAATTTTGGCCCAATCGGTCAAACAGTTCCCACGATATGAGCTTGGATGTCTGCAGTGTGAACGTGAATGTAGGTGGCGCCACCTGTCATTAAATCAAGAAAGCTATCCAGGATATATATGCATGCGGAATTTCATGTGAATTAGTCAAACTACTGCGGAGATATGAGTGATTTTAACCCAAGGCAGATGAACAGATGGACACTGTGCAAACATGGTTGCAGATGGCGCCACCATTTTTTGTGTATGTTATAAAGCTATCCAAGGGCTACATTTGTACAAAATTTTTGTCCTGATTGGTCAAACGGTTCCCAAGATATGTGGGTAAAATGTGTGGAAACAGACGCACAAATGGATGCTGGGCAGAGAGGTAAGGTCAGAGGTCAACACAAATTGGTTAGGCACCAGTTCATATGTGACCAGATAATTGGTGTAAGTTTCGGAAAAATCCGTCCAGTTGTCTCAGAGGAGTTCTTTGGAAACAAACGTGGCGACGGAACCAGATCAAAAACATAGTATCCACAAAACTTTGTTTTGGCGGATACAAATATCTGGCCACATTTCAAATTCCAGTGAAATCCATGCATATTTTATGAGATCAGAGGTCACAACACTTTGGAGGCACCATGGTCACTTACCCCAAATCCTATTGATTTTCATGAAACTCCTTATACAAATTTCCAATTAACTTTCTCACCTGATTTACATTCTCATCAAATTCATGCATATCTAATGAGGTTTTAGGTCAAGGCTCTGAGGAGTTACCTTGGTGACTTACAAATATCCTATGGATTCACATTAAACTCATTATACATATTTACCAAAATCCTTTCTCACCTGATTTACATTCTCTTCAAAATTCACACATATTAAATGAGGTCAGAGGTTACTGCACTATGGAGGTACCTTCATGACTAACAAAAAACCTATGGAATTTCATGCAACTCATTATACATATTTACCAATAGTTTCTCACCTGAATTTCATTCTGATCAAAATCCACACATGTTTTAAGAGTTCACCGAATACACAACAGGCTTATTATGCATGTTTGAGGTTCTGTTGTGGATAATGTTATGAAATCTCCAGAGACAGAATCTAGTATTCATAGTTTTACATAAAGTATACTGAAAAATGTTTCCATATTTCAACATATAAATGTATTTTTAGCTCAGCTGATGAAAGTCATTTTAGCATTGAGTAAGCTTCTGCTGAAGTGTGGAAAAAAAATTTTTTAAATATTTAAAAATATAAAAAGTTTATAGATTTATCAAATAAGTCTATAAAACTTCAGGGATTCTGGAAATTACATCATGTATTTAAAATTAAATTTTCCTTTTTTTTCAGAAAAGACAGTCCCCCAAAACAGTAAGACAGTAAGACAGTAATCCAATAAGAAAGAGGAGGAAGAGAGAAACTTCTAAGAAAGACCTGACAGAACAAGCAAAGAAGAGAGGTGAGAGACTATCAGTATAAATGAATTCAAATGATCATTTTTTAGCCAGCCTTAAAGTAAGTTGTTTATTGTATACTATATAAAAGTATGTAAAGTGTAAATAATTATATATATATATATATATATAATAATAATGTTCGTGATAATTTAACTCAGGGACCTACATTTTGTGGAGATTTTATACTCCTTTTATATGATGGGAGTATTATATATGGTATACCCTCCATCTGTCTCTCTGTCTGTTAACTTTTAGTGTTGCTGCAATTACTTATTGGGCCTTTGATGGGTTTTCACAAAATTCATCATAATTACTTACCATCTCATTTGAGTATGATTATGGGCAACATCCACACATATTTAATCTCAGGTCTCAGGTCACTAGGCTACTTTGTGGTGTTGCCACAATAACTTACAAAGAATATGAAGGATTTTAATAAAACTCATCAGAAATATACATCCATCAATCAATAAAATATCTCCCTTAAGTTTGATTCCAGCAGAATCCATGCTCATTTAATGAGGTCAGAGGTCACCACACTTTGGAGGCACCTTGGTGACTTACCATAAATCTTATGCTTTTTCAAGAAACTGATTATACAAATTTACCTGCAGAGTTTCTCACCTAAATTATATTCTAATCAAATTCAAACATTTTTCATGAGGTCAAAGGTCACCTGATACACAGCAGGAGTAATATGCACATTTGTGGTGCTCTTTTAAGTAATTTTATGGAATCTCCATGGACAGGATCCATCATTTATAGTTTTACATAAAGTCTACTAACAAATGCTTTATATTTTGAACAGAGATATTGATTTGCTGAACTGGCTATAAGTCATCTGAGGTTTAGTTAGCTTATGCTGAAGTGTCTGTCAAGTTTTGAAATTATTAAAAGTTTATAGATTTATCAAATAAGTCTATAAACTTCAGGTTCTGGAAATTACATCATGTATTTAAAGTTAAATTTTCCTTTTTTTTCAGAAAAGACGTCCCTGAAAACAGTCATCAAATAAGAAAGAGAAGTAAGAGAGGTGAGAGACTATCAGTATAAATGCATTCAAATGATCATTTTTTAGCCAGCCTTAAAGTATGTTGTTTATAATATATTGTATTAAAGTATGTAAAGTATAAATAATTATATATATAAATATATTTATTAATATTATAGTATTTGTGATAACTCAACTCAGAGACTTATATTTTGTGGAGATTTTATACTCCTTTTATATGATGGGAGTATTATATATGGTATACCCACCATCTGTCTGTCTGTACATCTGTTAACTTTTTGTTACTGCAATTACTTATTGGGCCTTTGATGGGTTTTCACAAAATTCATCATAACTACTTACCATCTCATTTGAGTATGATTATGGGCAACATCCACACATATTTAATAAGGTCTCAGGTCACTAGGCTACTTTGTGGTGTTGCCACAATAACTTACAAAGAATATGAAGGATTTTAATAAAACTCATCAGAAATATACATCCATCAATCAATAAAATATCTCCCTTAAGTTTGGTTCCAGCAGAATTCATGCTCATTCAGTGAGAAATGGGAAATTGGTGACTTACCAAAAATCTTATGCATTTTCATGAAACTGATTATACAAATTTACCTGCAGAGTTTCTCACCTTAATTATATTCTCATCAAAATTCACACATTTTTCATGAGGTCAAAGGTCACCTGATACACAACAGGAGTAATATGCACATTTGCGGTGCTCTTTTAAGTAATTTTATGGAATCTCCATGGACAGGATCCATCATTCATAGTTTTACATAAAGTCTACTAACAAATGCTTTTATATTTTTAACAGAGAAATTGATTAGCTGACTGGCTATAAGTCATCTGAGCTTTGGTTAGCTTCTGCTGAAGTGTCTGTCAAGTTTTGAAAATGTTAAAAGTTGTATAGCTTTATCAAATAAGTCTATAAATCTTCAGGGTTTCTTGTTCTTACATCATGTATTTAAAGTTCAATTTTCCAATTTTTTTCAGAAAAAAAGACGATCCCCAAGGACAGTCCTAGTAAAGGAAGAAAGAGGTCAGCTGTTCAGTCTAAGTCAAAACATCTAAGTGTCTGACAGCAAAAACAGAAGAAGAGAGGTGAGAGACTACCAGTGTTATTACATTCAGATGATCATTTTATGAAAGTCTCGAATTATGTTGTATAAAAGTATACTTATATGTATACATATATAGTTTTAGTAAAAGTTCAACTCAGGGACTTACAGTGTTTTAGATTTTTAATGAGGTTATGGAATCTCCAGCGACAGGATCAGACATTCATAATTTTACAGAAAGTATATTTAATAAGTGTTCTCATATTTTTAACAGAAAAATAGATGTTAAGCTCAGCTGATGATAAAAATTCATATGGGGCAAGTGAAAGCTGCTGGGCAATTACCTTAAAAGTGAAGCCCTGATTTTCATAACAAGAGGTAATTCTGGTAATGCAAGAATACAAAATCAGATTACACTATTGCATGAAAGCCAATCTAATAATTATTGAAGCACCTCATATGAAGGAATCAGTTTTGTATGGAGCTTTGGTTTACCCCATTTAATAAAATATTTAAAAAGTACCCAGAAAGCGGCTTCTTGCTGTCACTCCTTTGTCGGCAACCACCGTCAGACAACCAGTGTTACAAAAGCAAAGGTTGGAAATTTTAAAGCCATTTTGTGTGAATTATGATTGAAGAGGCAAACATACATGTACAGATGCTTTACAACAAAGCCATCTCATGGCCCCTCAGAGCCCATTGCTAGTCCTCGGTCAGCTAGCAGATGAGAAGTACGTTGCCATTTGTAGCCAGCTATGGTCCCACTGCACATTGCTATCTGGGTATATTTGACAAAAGTGCTGCATACCTAATGACATGAGTAGAACTTGATTCTTTAGCTGGACATATATCTTTTCTTTCCAGTAACCATGACAACAGTAGCACAGATGCGTGGAGCTGTGGAAAGTGAGTTGATTTTCACTTTTATCTGGTTTTGCATATTATGTTGATTTACAAAGAACCAACAGTTTGTGCTTGCACAACATGCTGCATATTTAATGTATTGTTGTTTTTAGATGTCTTAACCTTGTCCTGCCACACAACTGATCAAACGTAATTTTAACTATATAACATAGATTCTCCATTTAAAACTGCCTATTAGGAGTGTTCTGTAGATTTTGCATATTCACAGGAGACATTTAGTCTCTGAGAATATTGTGGTTGTCTTTGTATCAGTAGTGGCTTCAAATTCGCAATATCAAGTTAGCATTTGCAAAATTAATGTCCTTAGTAACATGAAATTAGGTCACTGTAACCTATATTCTGTGAGCTGCAGGCAGAAAACTTTTATTTTTGAGCATCCATTGTTCAAGGTTTCATAATTTTTTTTTTCACAAGTCAAACATCAGTAAATAATAACTGCATTCCCTGTATGTAATTTTTATGTGAACATTTTTTCCCCACCATCTCTTGATGATGTTTGGGTTCCAGTTTGCTGACCCAGTCATTCTTTGGAAGACCTGTGTATTCTCCTTTGTACACACATGGACCTGGCAATCTTTATAGGATGCTATAGCCACAATGTCCATAAATTTTTGGTTAATATTGGGATTATAAAATATTGAGTATTTAAACTAATGAGAGACATACTTTTGTCAGCAGCAATCTCCCGGAACAAAATGACCTCAGATTACATGCTCATTTGGTCACAGATTGATTCTGTACACCTAAACTAATGAGTGATTTGTTCTGGCTGAGCCAGGGCTTTTGTTAAGACCTGTGATACAAGCAGCCCACTGGCAGGTGTGAGTTAAAAACCCCTGGGACGGTCCAAATTGACTAAGCAGGGCCTATCAGTGTTCAGTCATACACCAACAACACTTTTGTGCTGTTCCTCCAGGTCCTGAGGCAAATGGATTATGAAAGATTTCAGTGAATGAAGTTGTGGATATAATTTTAAATACTTATATAAAATGATTGATTTAGGGCAAAAAGAACCCTGTAAAACTCTAAAAATATAGAAAACTGCAAAAATACAGCCCCACTGATATAACAACAACCACAGTATACAGATACTGAGTGGTGGAATCTTAGGGAGATCAGGAGAGCTGGACTATATATTGATGTTTATACTGCTCTAAGTGATATCTCATCATGGATCTCAAATTTAAAAAAAAATTAGGTATAATAATCACATGTTAATTATTCAACTACTCCAAATATATTAACAATAAATGTCATTAGCCTATTATTGGGACAAAATTACTGTAAAATGAGAATATTTGATGCAAGAGAAGCTTGTGCCATGTAGATCGACACTGCACAATACAATACATAGTTTATTTATTATAAATAAGGGTTAAATTAGCCCAAAATTTTTGTGGTTGCATGTTGAAGGTGTATTTATAACTTTGGTTTTTATATTTTCAGATGCAGTGAACAACCATCAGATTACAACTCAAGAACTGGAGTACATAATGTGTAAGTTTGTAATTTTGTTAAGAACACACATTTTTTTTAATCTTTTAAAAATCAAAAGGTTCTAAATATAGAAGACAAATAAGTGTGGAGCAAAAAAGATATTATTGTTTTTTTAGTGATCTTTCTTTGTCTTTCTGTTTGTCTGTCTGTGCATAAACCAGGCACAAATCTTAACTGCTGGACCTGGAATCTTCTTGACATCCAGGGAGGTCCATGAAAAATCTCTTTGGAAACCTGGAATTAGGTCTCTGTTTCCTATATTCTTGGAGCTATAAGTCTCACAAGTACACCCAGAATAGTAAAAGAATTGAGGAAATCTCCATTATTTGAACAACTAATGCATTGCTCACCATGATTCTTTACATGCATATTGGTCATGGAGTATTTCATCAGTTCCTTCAGACTGGTGGTGCCCCCTGTATTTTATTCCAATTTTTATGCATTTTGAGATCTTGAAGAAGCAGTGGTCTGTTAACCAGGCACATATTGTAACCACATGACCTGGTTAAAAAATATCCTTTGAAAAGTCTCTGTTACCCATATCCTCAGAGCTATGGGGCTCCCAAGTACCCCCAGAATTTTGAAATAAATTTGATACAAAAGCTCCAGTATCTTAATAACTAATGCATGGATTGCCATGAATCTTGCCACAAATATTGACCATGGCTCTCTTTGATTCATTGCATACATAATGAACATGGAGCATTTCATCAGTTCCTGCAGACTGTTGGCGCCACCTGTAATTTTTCCAATATACTTTCAAATATATCTTTTGTTTAAGTTTTAGGACCATCACCTTTTTCCCTTGTATTCAGCTGAGCATCATGGCCCATGGGCTGATTGTTAAAATTATTTATATCATTTACACAATTTTTATAATCTTTTTTATTACTCTTAGGTCCATAGCCTAATTTTTGCCCTTATTGCATGATTAAATTGTTTTAGTCCACAATTTTTATATATAACAGAGTAAAATATATACTTATTGTAACCGCTAAATCAAAGAATTGTGGATTCTTTTTTTTCTACATGGTTCAGCCAATGCCACTGTGTTAGTTTCCCGAGAATCTTTTGACACACTTGGACAAAAATTTCCAAAACCCGGCATACGGTAGTTATTCACTCGTGCACCTTTGTAGTTGTGCCTAACAAAGACTGGTGGTGCCACCTGCCGTCCTTATTAGGCAGTATGAATCTGGGTGTCTTTTAATTCTAACAGCCCATATCTCAGGAGTGGTTCAATGTATTGAGCTGAAATTTTGCATATTTAATCCATAGATCTTGGATCTTTCCATTTTGTAGTCATCTAGACTGGTGGTGTCCATCCATGTAATTGCGATCCATTTGTCTTAGTGATTGGTTCAACTTAATGGCCTGAAATTGTGCATGTCCATAGATCTTGCATGGATACCTCCATCTTACTGGTGGTACCATCCATGTGTTTGCTTTAGTTGAAAATTGCTCATATCTCAGGAGTTGGTTTAACGATTGGTCTGATATTTGGAATGTACATCCAACCTGGAAAGTTCTCACAAACTAGACAGATGGCCCAACCTACCTTACTGTTTTCAAAGTATAAATAAATTAATGCTCTTTTCTCAGGAGTAATTTGCCGTATTGGCCTGATATTGTGCATCTTGATAGACCTTGAATACCTCCAAGACTGGTGGTGCCATCTTTGATTGTTTTCATGCAGTGCCCATCCATATGTTTGCTTTGGGTGAATATTGCTCATATCTCATGAGTGGTTCAATGTTTTGGTCTGAAATGTGGCATGTACATCCATCATTGAGAGTTATCTTGTAAACTAGACAAGTGGCACCACCTACCTTACCATTTTCAAAGTATAAATTAAAGCCCCTTTTTAAAGGGTGATTTGCTGTATTGGCCTGAAATTGTGCATGTCCATAGATCTTTGATACCTCCATCTTGTATTTGAGACTAATGGCGGCATCTGCATCTGTTATTGCTTGGCATTCATCCAGTTTTGCTTTGGGTAAATATCCCTCAAATTTGAGGAGTTGATGGATGCATTAGCCAGAAATTTTGGCATGTTTATCCGTCTTGATAGCTTTGTTATAGACCAGAAGGGTGGTGCCACCTGCTGTTCTGTTTTAAAAGAAAACATTGATGCACTTTTACTCAGTGGTAAATTGCTGTCTCTGCCAGAAACCTTGTATGGTGTATCCATCTGTTAATATTTTTTTTTGAGGAAATTGCACATAAATGAGGAGTTTATTTGGCATCACTGGTGTCAAAAATTGGAGTAATGTCATGTCAGGAACATTTTATGCCTTAATCTATACCATGCCTCTATGATGTGGCTGATACACATAGTCGCTTGTTGACTACCTGTTATCAAGTTATACTTAGTTTATGCTCATTTGTAAAATATACAATTTTGATTTTTTTGTTCCATTTATTTCGGTTAAGATATATAATGTGCATTATTACAATTTATTCTATATTTTATAGGGTTTCCTATATTCCCAGTTTGTATATCAAATGCATATTACTTTCATATAGTTGAAATACTTATAATTTTATAAATATTTGATCATGAGAGGCTACTGCATCTGGCCTATAGTCCATGAGAGTGTACATGCAGAATTTGTCTTAAATTTATCCATTTAGTATTTGATTATCACCAAGTAGCAAGGCCATTTCCTCCTAGCTTTTCAAATGTTAATATATTAAAAAAATAGAAATAAGTACATATTGAATTTGCTTATCTCATACAAGGTTCAGCTGAGCCCTGTGACCCATGGGTACCTTGTTGAAATTAAGATATTAAATATGATGAAATGCAAGGATTTTGTATAATTCGACAGACAAGAAATTATGATACTTAAAGACACAATTAATGTTTTTCAATTAAAATTTTTAGGTTGTAGATCCTAAGCTCTATATATTGCAGATTTATAAATACTAAATAAATTTATAAGAGTTATACAAATGTGATAAAACAGTCTGATATAACACAAGTGCTCAGGTCACTTCTTAGCTCATAAAGTGAGGAATATATAATCAATAGCTGGGGATCTCTGAAACAGAAGAGTTGAAAACCATTTGCATTTTCTTTATGAAATTAATAAGATATAAGTTAAATATATATTCAGAAATTATTTTGACTATATTGAAAGTTATTATTCAAACTGACATTATGGATACCTGATTGGATAAACTACCTGGCCAGCTTACCAGTGAGTGTACAGTGTCCTGCAGAGTGGAATTCTAATAGATTCATTTTTATATGCCAGCCTTATGATGGAAGTATTATGGGATACCAACCATCAATACATTAAATCTTAGTGTCCCAACAATAACTTAATGAGGTTTCAATGGATTTTCATCAAGTCACCATAACTACTTACCAACAGATTATCTCGCCCCAGTTCAATCATAGGCAAAATCCAAAAATTTAATAATAGGATATAAGGGTCACTATGATTACCTAACAAGAATACAAACAATTTCAATAAGACTCATCAGAAATGTTAATCATTAAATATCTCACCTAAGTTTGATGTCCAGTGAAATCCATGCATCTTTAATGAGGTCACAGGTAACCTCACTTTGGAGGCACCTTGGTGAATCAAACAAAAAATCTATGGATATTGATGAAACACATTATAAATATTTTTACCAATAGAGTTTTTTAACTCATTAAATTCTTAGCAGGTTTCAAGCATATTTAATTAGGACAGAGGTTACCAGGCTGTTTTGCACAGGCCACATTCTTTGTGGTGTTGCTGTGATAAATTATAAAGAATATGAAGGATTTTGATAAAACTTCTTAAAAAAGTTAATAATATTTATTGCCTAAGTTTGATTTCCAGTGAAATCCATACGTAATGACTTCAGAGGTCACTGCACTTTTAAGGCACATTGGTGACTAAACAGATATTCTATGGATTTTCATGAAACTCATTATACATATTTTACTAACAGAGTTTCTCACCAGAATTATATTCTAATCGAAATTCACACATATTTAATGAGGTCAGAGCTCACTGCACTTTGGAGGCATTGTGGTGAGGATTTTCATGAAACTCATACATATTAACCAATAGATTTTCTCACCTTAATTACATTTTCATCGAAATATTTAATGAGGTATGAGGTCAACAGATACAAGACAGACGTATTCATATTTGCAGTAGTCATACCCTGCCAGGAGGCACTAAAAGCAATTTTTCAAATATGTGGAATTAAATAACTCCTGAATGATCAGCTGGGGTGATTTTCTTAGTGAAAATAAAATTGCTTGAGTAAATTATTCAGATACCAAAAATTTGCACAAATTTTTGCCAAGGCATTACCCTTATTATGGGATATTCAGAAATGCAGCATTTTTCTTTTTATAAAATTCTCAAGATCCAGATTTGCTATAGATCACAATTTAATCAGTTGCTGCTGGTATTATTGCTGAGATATCCTGAAAATTTCATCAAAATCTGTTCATGACATTTTGAGTAATGTTGCTAACAGACAGTCCAGTGTCTGCAAAAGCATAACCCCCCCCCCCCCCCCCTTTGGAGGTAAATATAAATACCAGCCAGATTTCAGCTGCCAAACAGCTGAGTATATTTTTAGCTCAGCTGACTAAAAGTCATCTGAGCTATAGCAATCATTCTTTGTCTCTCGTCTGTCCAGCCGTCCAGCTGTCCGTTAACAGGGCACAAATCCTAACCACTGGACCAGGAATCTTCTAACTTGGCATCCTGGGGAAACCTGAAATTAGGTCTCTGTTACCCATATTCTTCAAGCTATGGGGCTCCAAAGTACCCCCCAGAATAATGGAACATTTGATACAAAAGCTCAAGTATCTGAACAACTAATGCATTGATCACCTTGATTTTTGCATGGATATTTATCATGGAGTGATTCATCAGTTTCTGCAGACTGGTGGCACGACCTGTATTTTTTCCAATTTTCATTAATTTTTTTGAGACCTGCAGTGAACTGTCATCTATTAACAGGGCACAGATCGTAACCGCTGGACCTGGAATCTTCTCACTTCAAATCTAGGAAGGTCCATGAATAATCTTCTTGGAATCAGAAATTTGGTCTCTGTTACCAATATTCTTTGAGCTATGGGGCTGTGAAGTACCCCCTCCCCTAGAATAATCAAAATTTGATACAATTAAGCTCAAGTATCTGAAAAACTACTGCATTGATCACCATGATTATGTGCATGAACATTCATCATGGGGTGTTGCATCACCTCCTGCAGACTGGTGATACCACCTGTATTTTTTCCATTTTAACTCAGCTGAATGAACATCATCTGAGCTATAGCGATCACTCTTTGTCTGTTGTCCGTCCGGCCATTAACAGAGCACAGATCGTAACCGCTGGACCTGGAATCTTCTAACTTGGCATCCTGGGAGGTCCATAAAAATCTCCTTTATATTGCTATGATTCTTTGCATAATTTTTTATCATGGAGTGCTTCATCAGTTCCTGTAGACTGGTGGCTAACCCCCCCCCCCCCATGAGGCATGTTGTTTTCAGTGCCATCTTCTATCATTGTCATCCTTATCTGTAGGATATCTTGTAAACGCTTTAAATTTTTAAGGTCTGCATATTTTCTGCTAAAATTTGAAACACTCCATTGTTCATATGGATGAGTTTGAAAACCAGTGACCTCGGCCTTCAGGTAAAATCTGCCGAAATGTGAAATTTTTGTGAACCCCATAACTTTTGAAGTATTCCATATTTTTTCCTCAAATTTGGTACACATATTGTTCCTGCCAAGTTCTTGGAAAATTTCGAAAACCGTTGACAATGACCATCATCTTCAACGTCAAATCTGCCAAAAGTAAAATTTTTTTAACCCCATAACTTTTGAAGTATTAAACATTTTCTCCTCAAATTTTGGTACAGCAGTTTATCCTACTAAAATCAAGGACAAGTTAAAAAAAAAACAGTGACCTTGACCATCTTCAAGATCAAATCTGCAGAAAAATGACATTTTTGTGAACCCCATAACTTTTGAAGTATGCCACATTTTGTCCTCAAGTTTGGTACACCAGTTGTTCCTACCATGTTCTTGGACAGGTACAAAACCTGGTGACCTTGACCTTTCCCATCAATCTAAAAATTCTTCAGTGTTGAAATGTAAAATTTTTATGAACCCCATATCTTTTGTAGTATTTCCAATTTTTTCTTAAATTTTGAACAACAATTGTTACTACCAAGCTGTCAGACAAGTTTGAAACCTGGTGACCTTGATCAGGATCTTCAAGGTCAAATCAGTGGAATTATAGTTATTGTCTTGTGGACGAGATAACTTTTCAAGTGCTGCATATTTTCCTCCAAAATTTGAAACAATCATTGTTCCTACCAAAATCTTGGATGTGATAGAAATCCTGTCACTTTGAACCTTGATCTTCAAGGTCAAAACATGCATTTCTAGGCTTATTGTGACCCCAATAACTTTGCAAGTACTGAAGATTTTTCTTCAAATTTGAAACACCAGTTTTTCTGCCAAAATGTCATCAGAGTTCAAAAAGCAGCGACCTTGACCTTCAAAGTCTAATCTGCTGAGATCTAGATTCATTGTTTTGAGATATTCAATATTTTACCCCTAATGTTTTGGGATGAACCATAGGGATGAGACATAACAGGGCACAAATCATGAGTGTTGGACCTAGAATCTTCTAACTGATATCATTAGAGTTCCATGAAAAATATCATTGGAAAATTGAAATTAGGTCATGGTTAACTATATTTTGTAAATTAGGGGAGAAAACATGAGCACCAAGTGAGTCAGGTCGGGCACAAATTGTATCCATTTGGCCTAAAATCCTCATACATGACTTTCAGAGAGGTCCCTAAAAATCTCCTTGGAAACCTGATGTGTCACTCTGACCCATTTTCTAAAAGCTGTGTGAAAGAACTTGATTCTAACACTAAATTAGTCAGGAGGGCATAAATGGTAGCAGCTGCATGTAGATTAAGGTCACTGTAACCTATATCTAAGGGTTATTGGCAAAATACATGATTTTGACTCTGGGAGTCTTTTTGCCCATTGTTCAAGGCTCCTTGAATTCAGCTTAGCGTCATGCCCCCCCCTCCCCCCCCCCCCATGGGCCACTTGTCTTTTTCTAGATCCTGTATTCTGCTACTTTTCAGCTGGGTACTGTGTCTCATGGGGAGTTTTTTGGACAAACTGGAGCATCTTGATCCATGGGTATTTTGTTTATTGCAGTTTGCTTTATAACCCCTTCTTTTCCCATCATTTGATTTTTGTATTCTTCTTTGCAGGTCTCAATGCAGAAAATCTTCAAAAATATTTAATACAAGCGTACAATCCAAACAAAAAGAAAATTTACAGGCCCCACCTCAGACCAGCCAACTGGCCCACCACCGTGACTTGGCGCTCAATCAGCACACTCAGTAAGTCAACTTTTTTAATTTGACGGCTTTGGTCAAGTAAAGGGGTCTGTACATCATTAAAAGTACTTCAACTTTTGACAAGTACAAGTGCTGAATTTTTATGCTTACCGTACTTAAGTACAAGTTCAAGTACAGGAGTCTGTACTTGAATACAGGTACAAGCACTTTTATCATTTGTTTCCTTCAGACAGAGAAAAACAATTAAAATGTTCTGAATTTGCTGCCAAGGATGTGCACACCTGTCATTTATATTGATTTCCCAATTGCCAAGCACAGATATACATGTCATTAATTGATCATCAGTTTTCAGCAAGAATTCTCATAAATCAATAAATTCCTTATAGATGAGTATAGTAGTCCATTTATAAAAATAGTCTCTCAGGCAGAATCCCCATCATGCTTTACCATAGGCAAGCCTAACTTATAATTTTATAACTTATAATTTTATAGCGATCACCCTTTGTCTGTTGTCTGTCCAGCTGTTAACAGGGCACAAATTGTAACCACTAGACCTAGAATCTTCTCACTTGACATCCAGGAAGGTCGATTAAAATCTCCTTTGAAACTCAGAATTAAGTCTGTGTTACCCATATCCTCCAAGTTACAGGGCACTAAACTTCTCCCCCAGAATAATTAAAATTTGATACAAAAGCTCCAGTATCTGAATGCTTAATGCATTGATCACTATGACTCTTTGCATGCATATTGATCATGGAGTGTTTCCTCAGTTCCTGAAGGCTCGTGGTGCCACCTGTATTATTTTAATTTTTTTTTCTCTCTATATTTGAGACCTTCAAATAAAGCCCAATCTGTTAACTGGGCACAAATTGTAACTGCTGAACCTAGAATCTTCATCCTTTACATCTAGGAAGGTCCATGAAAAATATCCTTTGAAACTTGAAATCATGTATTGGCTAAGCTTGGCTTATCTTCCACTCAGCCCTGCACCCCCCCCCCCCCTCTCCCCCCCCAGCATGATGCATACACTTGGTGAATGTTATAACCTTTCTATATTTGATTCATTCTAATTTGCATGTTGAATTTTTATATTCTGTCACAGTGGGTTACAATGATTAAAGTGCATATTTATATTTGTCAACAAAGTTGTGTATTTCTGTAAAAGCTTAGATGAGGAATTCCTTATTTCAAAGGAGTAAAAACTTTGAATTCTTTTCAAAGGTGTGAAATTGAATATTAATTCCAGTATTAAATTATAGTTGAGATAATAATCAGCATAATTATATTGTTTCCTCTCATCCAACCAACAGTGTCTATACCAGATTTAGACAGGGAATTTTTTTTAAATCAGATTTACTGAATCTTTTATTCTAGTTAATAAAATTAAGCATATACTGAAAATTCCAATGAACAATATCTTTTTTATTAATGATGATTCAAGGAATAATCTTAAAGATGCCATGTTGTGGCATTTTAAGCTATTTTATCTTATTAAAATAATTTTCTTTTAAATTCAGTTTAAACATTTTGTGAATTAAAAAATTATACAGTTATATGTGTTTGCATAATTTGACATGATGTAAGCCAAACTATGGATGAATAATGATGCAACTTACAATTTGAATGAACTTATATTTTCAGATTTTATTCATTGCATATTTTAAAAAATTGTTAAATTAAAAAAAATAATAATATTAAAACTATAAATGCCAAAACTAATATGCTAAAAAATAGGGTTTAATATAAACTTAAAAGCATTATTCTTCTGAATGTGAAATAAACTTAAGGTATTAGTCCTTTCTGTCCACTTGTCTCACCATTTGTAAATACTTCCTATACAACACAGTAAATCAAAACTGTTACTGTTTTTTATGGCAGTCTTGTCAGAGTATTTGTTTTGCACTCATTTATTGAGAACTTAACTAACCAAGTAGGAAGGCCATTTCCTAATAGCTTAAATATGGTAATACATAAGAAAAACAATAACAGTACAAATAAGCTTATTTTGCATTCGCTAAAATTTTTCAAACTTCAGCTGAGCACCGTGACCCATTGTTTATCCTTTAAGAATTATTGAATTAAGTGAAAATCCTATGTATAAACACTATAATAATACAGATATGTTGTAACTCCGATCATTCTATACCCCCCCCAACCACCACCACCAATTCCTACATCTGTGGACTGGGGACATTAGTTATATTTCAAATGTATACATTTTATAATAAAAATATACATATATATAATAATATATATTATTAAAGATAGATCCAATTGAACAAATGTGTAAACTACTCAACTGTCAACAATTTATCAAAAAGCCAATCAATGATTATGGTAATAATATACACCTTATGTTCAAAAACTGCTCACATGCTTCAATTTTAACATTAGGAAATGTGTGCTTTGGTCACAAAATATTATTTGCAACAATTCCTTACTCATCAATACAAACCAATCATGTCAACAGCCGTGGCCTTTATGACCTTTTCCTCTTAGACTTTATCTCCATTTGATATTATTTTAGATTTTTACCTAAAAGGTGAACTTCAGCTGAGCACAGTGACCCATGGGTCCTTTGTTAACTTTAAGGTCAATTTAGCTGAGCACAGAGCCCATGGGTCCTTTGTTTATTAGTTTTAAATCAATATTTGTTGCATCATCAGCAGTTCATTATATGGTTATACTTAGGTGTTCCTAAATGAATATTTGGTTATGGATGAAGTGTAAGGACCAGATTGTTAAATATCCGAGCTACCTATCACCCCTCTTAACTATAAGTGGACTAACCCATTCATAAACCAGACCTTTATGCTGACGTAGGCTCCTGATGAAAATGCAAAAACATCAACTTCTCTGGTGCTTGAATGATCCAGAAGTAGGCCCATGTCTGGTCAGCTTTTGATTAAGTCATTTTGTTTTGCTAAGGAGCTCATCATTGATTGACACAAAATGATATTTTATTAGCCACCGTGGTTATTCTAACTGCCTGTTTATCATGTTTAAGTTAACCAATACACTGGCAGTATATGTTTGGCTAAGTAAAATTAACCAAATTGTAGTTTCTGCCTACAAATTTTTACAGGTGGTCTTCCTTTTTCTGTATTCCACAGAGAGAAGCGAGTCAGTCAAGGTGGTGGCAAAAATGATTGGCGATGGTCTGAGTGTGGGGTACCAGAACCAGCAGCAGGTGCAGGCGCAGCTCACAGGCCAGCTGGCCACAGCCACAGGTCAGGTCCAGCAACTTCAGGCCCGAGTACAGGCTTTAAATACTAAAGTAAAAACCCTTGAAAAGCAGCTGGACCTGGCCAATAGCCAGCTGGCCAAGGTCCGTAAGGACCACACTACAACATCAGAGGAGCTGCGCCGGACCAGAGACCGCAGTGATGAGTTACAAAGTGAGTTAGATGCGGTCCTGGTCGAAGTGAGTGACCGCCAGGATTCATTCCCCCAGGAAATCATAGATTCTGTCGAAGCATATCGTTCGGTCCAGCGGGGTCAGAAGAGGAGCAGTGTCTTTGACACTGACTCTGAGGACTCTCACCCCGCAAAGCGCCTCAGGGTGGGTGTTCATGGGTCTCATAGAGATTCTTGGGAAGTTGCCAGAAGCCCTGTCCCTTCAGTCCATGTGCAGCCCCCTTCTCCCCCCTCTACCCAGGCCTCACACTCCACCCCTTTGCCCTCCCTTTCTTCATGGACTATCATAAACACGCCCTCCGTGACATCCACCAGTCCCCGCCCCTCCCCTAGCACCTCCCTAACCCCTGCCCATCATCAACCCTCCACTTCCCCGACCTCCGCCTCGGCCTCAACCCATCTTCATCCGTCAACTGCCTCCTCCCCAGCCTCAGTCCGTTCATGTCCTTCCCCCTCCCCCTCTTCCCCGTCATCACCACCCACTACCTCCTCCCCAGTCCCGTCCACTTCCTCTGGTGTCCAGTCAGGACCAGCAGGCCCAGAATCTAAAAATAAAAGACCAAAAAAGGTATTAAAAGTAAGATCTGTGATCAATAAATGGAAAGACATTTTGACAGAAAAATTTGGTAATGGGTAAAAATATTTGAATTTATATGTAAACACTGTTATTTTTGGCATTGTTTATTTTAGATATATAAAATTTGATTAAAAACCTAAAGAACATTAGAAAATTGTTCAAACTTTCTCCTTTGGCATTTTATTCAAAGAAAATTGCTTTCTCTTTTCTCTTTGGCAAAATTTATAATGGAAATTGCCTTAATTAATTACTCTTTGGCACAAAATAAAAATTAAAACCAAATATTTCCTATTGGAACCTGCATGGGCAAGATCTTGTCCTTGCTAGACACCAGATTCATTGGTAATTTCCCAAGGTGGTTTTTTTTCAAAATGTACATGTACTTTCTGTTTTTGCATCAAAATTGGGATAACCTGGGGGAGGGAGGGCTTAGGGGCTGGATCAAACATATATTTTGGAAAAAGTGTACATGTGCTGCTTTGGTTTTTCTAAATGGGGGGGAGGGTGGGCCCCGTTTCATCCATCTGTCATTACCATATCATTCATGTCTCATTTTCATTTCAGTCATGTAGTTAGTTTTTCGTAGTTTTATTGTGTGCATCATAGCTGGAATAAACCTAATTTGTTTATTATGTTTCACTTCATTTGGCATTTATTTTGGTGGCAATATGATATACATGGATTTTTTATAGTTTTCAGAAAATCAGGGAAATTCATATTATTCCTTAACTAAAATTATGCCACACTTTACAGTTAAACATGTGGCGGGGACTAAGTGAGCTAATAGTCCCAGATTTTGGTATAATTTTATTGTACCTTAATTTACATGTTTATTGTACCCTTAAATATTTATTGTACCTTTAAATTCCAGCTATGATGCATGTTCCTGGCAGTCACTCACTTATATATAAGGGTGCAACAAATAATAATTCAAAAAATTTTATTGAATTAAATGTCTATTGAGTTCTTTTCCCAATTTTGTCTTTCGATCTCTATATATTTATAAATGTATATCTCAGTGATCCCACTCACATTTTGGAACAGAAAGGAAATTTTGATTATTGCAGAGGAGGTGGTCCCTCTATAATATATATTCTGGTATACAAATGGAATACACCATAGAATATACAAATTACATAGATCGAGCTTATGAATTGATCTTTATTTTGCCATAAAATGATATCCAATGGCACTCCTGAAAACTGCCATTAAAACATCATTAAATTTGGGTCAAAACACAGAATTTTTTATTAAGATATTTTGATCCCTATGTGTGTGTATATATAATTATATATTTGTTGCACCTTTATATGCATCTGTTGCTGATTCATATATATATATATATATATTATTTGTATAAATCATATAATTGTTAATATATATAACATTGACACATATTATTTGTAAGGAGGTAACTTAAGCTTGCCATGCACTGTTTAATTTACTGGTTTAACATTCCATAGTAAATTGATTGCTCAATAGATTAGGCTTCTGAACCATATTTCCTTGATCAGATGCCCAGGGCATTAATTTTTTAAACTGCGCTGACTGAAATTCCTCTGAGCTATAGTGAACACTCTTTGTCTGTCGTCCTTCTGTCTGTCTGTAGGTCCATCTGTCCATTAACAGGGCACAAATCATAATTGCTCGACCTAGAAACTTCTAACAGAAAACCTATGGAGGTCCAAAAAAAATCTCCTATGAAAATCTCATTGGAAACCTGAAATGAGGTCACCATGACCTATATCTTCAAGCTACTGGGTTCAAAAGTACCTTCCAGAATATTTTAAAATTTGACACAAAACTCCAGTATATATGAATAACCAGTGCATTGATTGCCGTAATTCTTTCCATGCATATTGATCATGAAGTGTTTCATCTTTCCTTAAGACAGGTGGCACCATCATTTTTATTCAAAATTTTCTCTATTTTTGAGACCTTCGGATGAAGCAGTCTGTCTGTTAACAGAGCACAAATCATAAGTTTGACCTAGAAACTTCTGTACATCAGCTGAGGTCCTAGGCCAGGCTCCATAGAAATCTGAAATTAGGTCATGATGACCAACATTTTGTGAACTAGAGGTTTAAAACATGATTTTGAGCACGCTGGCAGTCAGAAAGGGCATGGCACAAATTGTATCTGCAGGGCCGAGAATCTTCTTAGATTACACCAATGGAGCACCAAAAAAAATCTTATTGGAAACATGAAATTAGGTCATGGTGACCTTTTATTTGTAAACTATGGGTAAAAAACATGATTTTTAGTAACCCTAAATATACAGGGACATCTTGGGCAATCTCCATTGAAACCTGAAATAAGGTCATGGTGATCAATATTTTGTGTACTACGCAGCCAGAAATCTTGGGTAATCTCCATGGAAACCTAAAATTAGGTCACAGTGACCTATATCACTGGCCAAAAACATTTTAAGCACCCAGACAATACTTAAAACTTTACTGTTGGACCTAGAATCTTTCGGCTGGACATGTTATCATGGAACTACTGGACATGTAACGCTTCCAAGGCAGCAGAAATCTGGCACTTATAAAGAAGCTACTGATTTTCCCCCGGCCTGCTTTGACCATTTATGATGCATTAAAACACCAGATGATGGGCCTGTCTGCTGAAAAAATCTGCTGATGTGACTAGCATCCAACCGAAAGCCAGTCAACAACACTCGACAGGCATCAGGCTCTGCCCAGAAACCACGTGTGAGGCCATTCTCTCTGAGCCTGTGGCCTGTTCCCACGGTTGCCTGGGTGAAGAGCGGTCACTCAAAACAAAATGAACAACATTGGCTCCATGTATTTCTCCCTTGGCTGGTAAACTGTTTTGTCTTCCATCACAGGGTCTCATTTGATTGGACCAAAATACAGTGCTCCCCTCTGGTGTAGCAATTCAGGATACGAGGTTCAAAACAAACAGGCTTTCGATATAGGTAGTAGGCCTATAGGTAAAGGGCTGTGTAAAGAGCTTACGGACATGTTGGTTTGAAGACTTTAATTGCTGCAGCTGATTTGGGATACCACCTACAACATTTGGCATTCAGATGATAAAATTCCTTTTTGTGAATGTCCTCCTAGTCTGCTGAGTGTCATGACCCAAGGGTCACTTGTTCAGTCTTGTCTACATGTTCCACCAGTCAGGCATCAGTGATATATACACTGGGCTAGACTTTGTTCCTTTTCTACAAGGTTAGTCAGCAGTTTGAGTAGGATTGTCATATATTATTCTACAGTGATATTTAAGTTTGTCTCCCTCTGATTTGCTATAACAAAAGCACCAAAGTAATCAGACACTTCTGTCTTCTGAGAACTGATAGAAAGGAAACAATTATTTATTCTCACCCATGCAACTGTTATAATTCATAAAGTATTCAAATGCTAATGTAAAAAAAAATCAATGACCTCTCCTATACGGTTGACCTGCAATAAACATGTTTACTCATAATCATATCCATAACAATGTACATAAAAGTTGAACTGAGGCAGTAAGTTCTTTGTAGGAAACCTTTGACTTAATCTAAAATTGACTAGTAGCATAAGAAAATATATATAAAAAATTCTTTATAGTAACTCTCAAAGTTTCATCTGTGTATATATATATATATGTAGCCAAAGAATTCCACTTGTTTCTAACTGTACATTTTTTCAAACACCTTAGATAAAATCAAATACTTAAGCACAGCAATGTGACATAAAGATACTACAAGTCATTAATAGTGTTTAGAATTGCATGACTTGGCATTTATGGGTCAGCTATATTTACACCACCACCATGTGGCCAGAGGTATTTTGTTTTACCCATAGTTTGTCTGAGTGTAAAAGAAAAACTTAACAGATTTTTGTGTGTATAATTAGGATAACACCCAGGAAACAATGCATTCAATTATAGGGTTAACCTTGATCACCATCATTTGTTTTTTTTTTCATCCAGAGGTTTCCTTTCTGTTGTGGCACAGTTTTTTGTTGTTGTCCCAGTTGAAGCCCAGATCAGTTGTTATGGTGCTTATGAGTTTATGGAGGTGTTTAATCTTGACAAAATATTCCTGTGTTGTCTGTAGTTTGATTAGGATCCTTTGTTGAGGAAGTTGTAGTCTCTGACCACTTTCTTTTTTTACATGTTTGTGCCGTAGCCATGGTCTTTGACGGTTTTCTGACTGTTCACTTGTTAGTGAGGCACAAATCTTAGTCAATGGAAGCTTCAGTTTGATAATGCTTTATGCTGTTGGCACCTTTGTTATTAGACTTATAAAGGGACCATTATGCCTTGTCTCGGGCATCCTATGTCTTGCTTTTTTTTTAAATACTATTTATTATTGACATCAAGTAAAAAATAATGATAACATGGATAAGAAATGACATTGCTCTAATGCATGGTCAAGTTTCATCACGTCTTCATGACATGCAGGTTAAAATTCATAAGTAATATCAAGATCAAAGAATTGTTTTATTCAACAAGAAACGTTGAAAACTGGACAGCATTTAAAGGATTTTCCCCCCTTATTTTTCTTTATTTTTCATTTTGTTTTATTCTTGAGTCATTGCACCATGTATCCTTTTGAAGACAAATTTGTTTACAAGACAAATCAGCCATGATAAATAAACAAAGAGAGTCAATCTAAGGAATGGGCTGATTTCTGTTGATAAGTTTCTCTTAAATATGAAAGTGGGTAATTATGATCTTGTTTGTTCCAAAAATCTATCAACAAAGTCTTACTGGTTCAAAGCAACCTGCCAGGCAAAAAAAGGTCAGTGGGATGAGTAACATATGTGCATAAAGAAGTACATAACATCACCACATCAGCATAAAAAAAAATATGACAACCCAAAAACAATAAAAAACTGTTTGCACAAACAGCTCGGGTTGTTAAAGACAAAAGCTGGAAAACATGGTGATGCAAAAACCAAAACAAAAAAAGCAAAAACCAAAAAAAATAAAAGAACATGTACAAATGTGCCAGAAAATGTACTTCCGACATGATTCTTGCCTGTGACTTGATCTCAAATGACTCTCAACAATTTCCTAAGTGTTTCACATATAATGACAAAATTTTTCTGTGGACCAAATCTTTGTTACTCCATTCAACTTCAAGGAATATTTGGTGCATTGACCAAGTGGATTTAATCCAAATTAATTTGTCTTCATTTGATTTAATCTTCACTTCATTTTTGATGTTTGATTTTTAATGAAAATTTAAAAAAATGAGACCTTGCATATTAAGGTATCATTGATCAAGTGTCTTCTTTCATTTGATATTTAATTTTTTTTTTTCACTTTTATTATTTTTCATTTTGTCCACCTGCCTTGCCCAGATTAAACAGAACAGCCTGGTTGGTTTGTACAGTTCAGTATTTCCCAAATTATTTTTGTGTTGTGGTATTACATGATAAAGTGCACCAACATTGTCATTTCTTATCCACCTTTTCATTATTTTTTGCTGTGTGATGTCAGTAAAGAATGATATGTCAGATGAAGAGAAAAGGCTAAAATTTTTGAATAAATCCAATAGTAAACAGCATGATCAGCTGTCATAACATGACTACTTGTTTAAAATTTACTAATAAATTAAGATATCACAGGCAAATGTAATTGCACTTAGGCGTTTTATTGCATATTTTTAGTACTTGTTTTGTTGTGTCAGTTTGAACTTGTTTTCCAGTCTGTTTTGCCTATTGGCATCAGGTTTTAAAGCACCTAGTCAAGGTATCCGTTTCTTCATTTGTTTTTATCAAGCAGTGGTTTTAAACATTGGCAGTGATGGAATCCTAACCTACTATGAATTGAGTGCATAATGTACTTTCATGTCTTATTGGGAATTTATTTGCTTCTTTATAAGCTTTGGTGTAAGGGAACAGGATGGCAAAACTGGCACTTGTTTAATAGGTTTTACACCTGACTTTCTAGAGCACTTGTGAGTTATGTTCCAGCTGGACTAATTAAGTCCTTAAACTGCTGGAGAACAGTGCGGAAAGAACAGGTGATGTTTTGTTAATGTAATATTAGTCTTGCAAAAAGAATTCCAGCCATGTTTTGTCATCTCACCACCTTATCCCTCAACACTTTGAAATTAGTATTTGTTAATGTTCCTGCCATCCTTTAAAGTTTCTTTATGATTTCCATGATATTTAAACGCTGATCAGAAGTGACCAGTTGTATTATTAAGTCAGGATTCTCTCTTTAGAACATTTTGATGTGATTAACATTTCTGACATCGCCAATTTAAATAATAGGGTTGTACATGTACATACCAATACAAATCTCACCATATGATGTCAATGATGAACAAAATGCTATGTCAGAGTCTGAAAGGCCTAAACCTGAGACATCATGAGTCCCTGTCCTATTTTGAATTAACAGAGCAGATATACATTGAACATCTTTTAAACATCTCTTGACATGTCTTTCAGCCTTTTCAGTTTACTGTTTTTTAGCAGTTGCATTTATTATCTCACACCATATGATGTCAGTGATGAATAAATGCCAAACCAGAAGATGTGGCTTTAAATCTGAGACATCCTGGGTAACTGTCATATCAATATTATGTTTGTAGCCTTTTCATTTAACTATTTTTAGCAGTCAATGAACATAGTGCTTTATAGATAGATCTGCCAAAAAATCCTAGACCTCATAGGCTCATATATGAAAATATTACACAATGATTATTACAAGACAAGGGAATGCTTTTTAAGTATTTATTTTGGTGAAACCTACACCAGGCATGAACCAATAAAATTTGATAGACTCTCTGAGAACATGCTGACTTTATTTTTAACTTGCAAATTTTAACAATATCACTGAATATACCAAAACTCACACCATATGATGAATAAATGCCAAATCAAAAGTCTTCAATTCTGAGACATTATGGATTATTGTCACAGTATGAATTATTTTACCAAAGTACATATACTGTAAGTGTTAAACTGTTGGCCAGTGTTAACAGAAATGAACAACCTTTCCCCCTCAAGGCCTCCATTGTCACCAATCAAATTGAAATTATAACATTTGCAATAAATTAAAAATTGCTTTATTGACAGTAGATTCTGTTTTACATACATATTAAATTGTTTCTTTTCTCTCAGTTCTCAGTTGGGTTCCTCATTACCCATACAAGAGAGGTTGCACCAATTATGCTAAATAACAGATGGAGAGCCTTTTATGGTGTCTGTAAACAAAATTAAACATGAAAGCCAAGTTTATTATTATGGGCCCCACTTGAAAGGCAGTGGCCTATAGTGATGGCCTTGTTGTTTTGTTGGGCTGTCCTTCCATTCGTCAGTGACACCTACTTTCACATGCAGTGTCTCAGAAAGAATACATTTGATCCATCTTGGATTCATAGGGATTAAAGAGTCAGGGCTGCTGCCCTATCAATTACTGGTCTGGCTAAAATCATAAGTGGCCACCAAAGGATAACCAGTGATTTTATTTCAGGCACAGAATCTCAAAGAGGATATGCTTGATCATTCTCAAATTCACGGGGATGATTTTTGCCTACAAGGTGAATTACAGACCTGTCCAAATGCCAATATGGCCATTGGAGCACAATCGTTGATTATATTTTGGACAAAGTATCTCAAAGAGGATATGTTTGATCTCTCTCAAATTCACAGGGATGATTTGTGCCTACAAGGTGAATTACAGACCTGTTCAAATGCAATATGGCCATGGAGCACAATCCACCATTATATTTCAGACAAAGTCTCTCAATTGATACATATATATATGTTTGATCTTTCTCAAATTCATGGGAATAATTTGTGTCTAAGAGGGCTTTGTCCTTGTCTGATGACAGTTTCAAAGGAAATCCAGTATCTCAAGAGAATATATTTGATCTTCCTCAAATTCACAAAAAATGGTTAGTGTTAAGAGGGCTTCAGCCCTATAAATTACTGACCATAGTCAAAAGTCCATTATCGCTGCTTTTGCAAATTTGATTTCCTTTCATGTGCAGTATATGAAACATTACCTGTGATTTTTATCAAATTCAGAGGGATGATTGGTGTCTATGCCAACTCCAGCCCTGTCCAATTTCAGGCCTGTCCTAGCTGTATGAAAGACTGCCACCACAGTGGAAGCATTGATTTTCTTTCACACACAGCATTCCAAAGAGAATTGGTTACAGGGATACTTAGTGCCTATTATGGCTACAACCCTATTTAATTGCTGACCTGTCCAGTGGTATGAATTAGTCATATAACTCACCCCCAGATGGCAGTACCTATCCCACACAGGTTTATGCCGCCATATGCATATCAACATGGCCAGTCTAATTAAGTGTATAACTTGAGTAAGTAATAAAATATTGTTAAGAACTGCTAACTACTTTGTGCAGACTGATGATGTTTCTCTTAATATTATGTCAGTCCCTGTGGTTCTAATTCTGTTGCATGGTAGCATTGGAAATGATTCATGTGAAATGGCAAGCTTAAGTTACCTCCATTTATGTCTTTATGCATTGTATTACAAAACATTTTCATGTGTCTTATTATTCAATGATATCATATAACAGTATGTTATATTGGATTGTTTATATAAATACAATATGTATGGGACATTACCATGGTAACTTGGTAAAAGCGGTGTCATATGATGATGTTATACATATTGATGGTGTAGAAAGTATATGTCACAGTACCTATCCAACACAGGTTAATGCATCCATATGCATACATACAGAGCCACTTAGTAGTGATGTGATATATTGGCCTGATATTATGAGTGTCCACAAAGCTTTAATAGCTTTATCTTGTACACAACACTGTTTTGTGTACCACTGAGAGGTAGTGTGATGTATTTGCCTGAGATAATGAGTGTCCACAAAGCTTTAATAGCTTTATCTTGTACACAACACTGTTATGTGTACCAGTGTGATGTATTGGCCTGAGATTATGAATGTCCACAAAGCTTTGATAGCTTTATCTTGAACACAACACTGTTTTCTGTACCACTGAGAGGTAGTGTGATGTATTGGCCTGAGATTATGAGTGTCCACAAAGCTTTAATAGCTTTATCTTGTACACAACACTGTTTTGTCATTATTATGAATGGTTATGAGAGTCTACAAAGCTTTAATAGCTTTATCTTGTACACAACACTGTTATGTGTACCAGTGTGATGTATTGGCCTGAGATTATGAATGTCCACAAAGCTTTGATAGCTTTATCTTGAACACAACACTGTTTTCTGTACCACTGAGAGGTAGTGTGATGTATTGGCCTGAGATTATGAGTGTCCACAAAGCTTTGATAGCTTTATCTTGTACACAACACTGTTTTGTCATGATTATGAATGATTATGAGAGCCCACAAAGCTTTAATCGCTTTATCTTGTACACAACACTGTTATGTGTACCAGTGTGATGTATTGGCCTGAGATTATGAGTGTCCACAAAGCTTTAATAGCTTTATCTTGTACACAACACTGTTATGTGTACCACTCAGTGGTGGTGTGATGTATTGGCCTGAGATTATGAGTGTCCACAAAGCTTTAATAGCTTTATCTTGTACACAACACTGTTATGTGTACCACACAGTGATGTTGTGATGTATTGGCCTGAGATTATGAAGGTCCACAAAGCTTTAATAGCTTTATCTTGTACACAACACTGTTATGTGTACCACACAGTGATGTTGTGATGTATTGGCCTGAGATTATGAAGGTCCACAAAGCTTTAATAGCTATATCTTGTACACAACACTGTTATGTGTACCACACAGTGGTGGTGTGATGTATTGGCCTGAGATTATGAGTGTCCACAAAGCTTTAATAGCTTTATCTTGTACACAACACTGTTATGTGTACAACTCAGTAGTAGTATGATGTATTGGCCTGAGATTATGAGTGTCCACAAAGCTTTGATAGCTTTATCTTGTACATAACACTGATATGTGTACCACACAGTGGTGGTGTGATGTATTGGCCTGAGATTATGAGTGTCCACAAAGCTTTAATAGCTTTATCTTGTACACAACACTGTTATGTGTACCACACAGTGGTGGTGTGATGTATTGGCCTGAGATTATGAGTGTCCACAAAGCTTTAATAGCTTTATCTTGTACACAACACTGTTATGTGTACCACACAGTGGTGGTGTGATGTATTGGCCTGAGATTATGAGTGTCCACAAAGCTTTAATAGCTTTATCTTGTACACAACACTGTTATGTGTACCACACAGTGGTGGTGTGATGTATTGGCCTGAGATTATGAGTGTCCACAAAGCTTTAATAGCTTTATCTTGTACACAACACTGTTATGTGTACCACACAGTGGTGGTGTGATGTATTGGCCTGAGATTATGAGTGCCCACAAAGCTTTAATAGCTTTATCTTGTACACAACACTGTTGTGTACCACAAAGTGGTGGTGTGATGTATTGGCCTGAGATTATGAGTGTCCACAAAGCTTTAATAGCTTTATCTTGTACACAACACTGTTATGTGTACCACTCAGTGGTAGTATGATGTATTGGCCTGAGATTATAAGTATCCACAAAGCTTTAATAGCTTTATCTTGTACACAACACTGTTATGTGTACCACTCAGTGGTAGTATGATGTATTGGCCTGAGATTATGAGTGTCCACAAAGCTTTGATAACTTTATGTTGTACACATGTTTTGTGTACCACTCAGTGGTAGTGTGATTTATTGGCCTGAGATTATGAATGTCCACAAAGCTTTAACAGCTTTATCTTGTACACAACACTGTTATGTGTACCACCCAGTGGTAGTATGATGTATTGGCCTCAGATTATGAGTGTCCACAAAGCTTTAATAGCTTAATCTTGTACACAACACTGTTATTTGTACCACTCAGTGGTAGTATGATGTATTGGCCTGAGATTATGAGTGTCCACAAAGCTTTGATAACTTTATGTTGTACACATGTTTTGTGTACCACTCAGTGGTAGTGTGATTTATTGGCCTGAGATTATGAATGTCCACAAAGCTTTAACAGCTTTATCTTGTACACAACACTGTTATGTGTACCACTCAGTGGTAGTATGATGTATTGGCCTCAGATTATGAGTGTCCACAAAGCTTTAATAGCTTAATCTTGTACACAACACTGTTATTTGTACCAGTGTGATATATTGGCCTGAGATTATGAGTGTCCACAAAGCTTTGATAGCTTTATCTTGTACACAACACTGTTTTGTGTACCACTGAGAGGTAGTGTGATGTGTTGGCCTGAGATTATGCGTGTCCACAAAGCTTTAATAGCTTTATCTTGTACACAACACTGTTATGTGTACCAGTGTGATATATTGGCCTGAGATTATGAGTGTCCACAAAGCTTTAATAGCTTTATCTTGTACACAACACTGTTATGTGTACCAGTGTGATATATTGGCCTGAGATTATGAGTGTCCACAAAGCTTTGATAGCTTTATCTTGAACACAACACTGTTTTGTGTACCACTGAGAGGTAGTGTGATGTATTGGCCTGGGATTATGAGTGTCCACAAAGCTTTGATAGCTTTATCTTGAACACAACACTGTTTTGTGTACCACTGAGAGGTAGTGTGATGTATTGGCCTGAGATTATGAATGTCAACAAAGCTTTGATAGCTTTATCTTGTACACAACACTGTTATGTGTACCAGTGTGATGTATTGGCCTGAGATTATGAATGTCCACAAAGCTTTGATAGCTTTATCTTGAACACAACACTGTTTTGTGTACCACTCAGTGGTAGTGTGATGTATTGGCCTGAGATTATGAATGTCCACAAAGCTTTGATAGCTTTATCTTGAACACAACACTGTTTTGTGTACCACTGAGAGGTAGTGTGATGTATTGGCCTGGGATTATGAGTGTCCACAAAGCTTTAATAGCTTGATCTTGTACACAACACTGTTTTGTGTACCAGTGTGATGTATTGGCCTGAGATAATGATTGTCCACAAAGCTTTAATAGCTTTATCTTGTACACAACATTGTTTTGTGTACCAGTGTGATGTATTGGCCTGAGATAATGAATGTCCACAAAGCTTTGATAGCTTTATCTTGAACACAACACTGTTTTGTGTACCACTGAGAGGTAGTGTGATGTATTGGCCTGGGATTATGAGTGTCCACAAAGCTTTAATAGCTTGATCTTGTACACAACACTGTTTTGTGTACTAGTGTGATGTATTGGCCTGAGATAATGAATGTCCACAAAGCTTTGATAGCTTTATCTTGAACACAACACTGTTTTGTGTACCACTGAGAGGTAGTGTGATGTATTGGCCTTGGATTATGAGTGTCCACAAAGCTTTAAATAGCTTGATCTTGTACACAACACTGTTTTGTGTACCAGTGTGATGTATTGGCCTTAGATAATGAATGTCCACAAAGCTTTAATAGCTTTATCTTGTACACAACACTGTTTTGTGTACCAGTGTGATGTATTGGCCTGGGATTATGAGTGTCCACAAAGCTTTAATAGCTTTATCTTGTACACAACACTGTTTTGTGTACCAGTGTGATGTATTGGCCTGTGATTATGAATGTCCACAAAGCTTTAATAGCTTTATCTTGTACACAACACTGTTTTGTGTACCAGTGTGATGTATTGGCCTGAGATTGAGTGTCCACAAAGCTTTAATAGCTTTATCTTGTACACAACACTGTTTTGTGTACCAGTGTGATGTATTGGCCTGAGATTATGCCTGTCCACAAAGCTTGATAGCTATATCTTGTACACAACACTGTAATGTATTGGCCTGTGATTATGAGTGTCCACAAAGCTTGAAAGCTATATCTTCTACACAACAGTGTAATGTATTGGCCTGTGGTTATGAGTGTCCACAAAGCTTTAAATAGCTTGATCTTGTACACAACACTGTTTTGTGTACCAGTGTGAAGTATTGGCCTGAGATTATGAGTGTCCACAAAGCTTTAATAGCTTTATCTTGTACACAACACTGTTTTGTGTACCAGTGTGATGTATTGGCCTGAGATAATGAGTGTCCGCAAAGCTTTAATAGCTTTATCTTGTACACAACACTGTTTTGTGTACCAGTGTGATGTATTGGCCTGAGATTATGCGTGTCCACAAAGCTTGATAGCTATATCTTGTACACAACAGTGTGATGTATTGGCCTGAGATAATGAGTGTCCACAAAGCTTTAATAGCTTTATCTTGAACACAACACTGTTTTGTGTACCAGTGTGATGTATTGGCCTGAGATTATGAGTGTCCACAAAGCTTTAATAGCTTTATCTTGTACACAACACTGTTTTGTGTACCAGTGTGATGTATTGGCCTGAGATAATGAGTGTCCGCAAAGCTTTAATAGCTTTATCTTGTAGACAACACTGTTTTGTGTACCAGTGTGATGTATTGGCCTGAGATTGAGTGTCCACAAAGCTTTAATAGCTTTATCTTGTACACAACACTGTTTTGTGTACCAGTGTGATGTATTGGCCTGAGATTATGCCTGTCCACAAAGCTTGATAGCTATATCTTGTACACAACACTGTAATGTATTGGCCTGTGATTATGAGTGTCCACAAAGCTTGAAAGCTATATCTTCTACACAACAGTGTAATGTATTGGCCTGTGGTTATGAGTGTCCACAAAGCTTTAAATAGCTTGATCTTGTACACAACACTGTTTTGTGTACCAGTGTGAAGTATTGGCCTGAGATTATGAGTGTCCACAAAGCTTTAATAGCTTTATCTTGTACACAACACTGTTTTGTGTACCAGTGTGATGTATTGGCCTGAGATAATGAGTGTCCGCAAAGCTTTAATAGCTTTATCTTGTACACAACACTGTTTTGTGTACCAGTGTGATGTATTGGCCTGAGATTATGCGTGTCCACAAAGCTTGATAGCTATATCTTGTACACAACAGTGTGATGTATTGGCCTGAGATAATGAGTGTCCACAAAGCTTTAATAGCTTTATCTAGAACACAACACTGTTTTGTGTACCAGTGTGATGTATTGGCCTGAGATTATGAGTGTCCACAAAGCTTTAATAGCTTTATCTTGTACACAACACTGTTTTGTGTACCAGTGTGATGTATTGGCCTGAGATAATGAGTGTCCGCAAAGCTTTAATAGCTTTATCTTGTACACAACACTGTTTTGTGTACCAGTGTGATGTATTGGCCTGAGATTATGCGTGTCCACAAAGCTTGATAGCTATATCTTGTACACAATAGTGTAATGTATTGGCCTGTGATTATGAGTGTCCACAAAGCTTTAAATAGCTTTATTTTGTACACAACAGTGTATTGTGGACCACTCATTGATATTGTGATGTATTGGCCTGAGATTATGAGTGTCAACAAAGCTTGATAGCTATATCTTCTACACAACAGTGTAATGCATTGGCCTGTTATTATGAGTGTACAAAAAGCTTTGGTAGCTGTACCTGGTACACAAGGGTGTATTGTGGACCACTCAGTGGTAGTGTGATGTATTTGCCTGAGATTATGAGTGTCCACAAAGTTAGATAGTTATACCTTGTGCAAAATAGTATTTTGTGTACCTTTCAGTATTTTGTACACAAGATTGGTGGTGCCACCTTCAACTGATTTCATGTGGTTATTATTATTTCACATAAAGTTGTATCTCATGAGGGGTTTGTGATATTGACTTGAAGTTTTTGCATATCAAAAGATTACTGATAGATCATATACATAAGACTGTTGTACCACCTACAGACTATTTAACATCCTTGTCACATGTCACATGTTAATTCAGGGTTGTTTGATCTCTCATCTTGAAATATTGTATATATGTAAAAAATTAGATGACTTTATCATGTACACAAGACTGGTGCTGCTACCTATAATGTTTTGTGTCATTTTTATGTCATATTTTAATTTTTATGTTCAAATTTTCCTGGTCATTTCGATTTTTGAACTTGAAATTTAAAATGCATTGTGTTGTTCACTTGTTGTGTTTTAAGTTTATAAATAAGGTAAAAAAAATTTAAAAAAATAAAAATAAAATTTGATTTGCATAAAAATTTTCTTTGCTTTTCAGAAATATTATTTTTAAACTTGCGATTTATTGTGGTGCACTTGTTAATCTGTTTATATGTACCTGTTTTATATGTTTTGTACCATTAGACAATTCACACATTTTGCAATATTGTTCTTATGACAACATAAAGGTTTAGATGATACAGTCCTGTTGTATAAAAGACATAGGAAAAAACAAAATAAGATCCTCAGATTTATCAAGTTCTGTTTCTTTTGAAATTGATAGGGTGTTATTTTGGTATGCTTAAAAGTATGGAATTTGTTTTGTTTGTACTGCTAAATTATATAATTAACATGTTTAGATGAAACTGAAAATCATGTTGAACAATTTTCTCATTTAATCAATGGTTTCATTCAAAAATCACTTGAAGTATGGTATTGTTTCCTCGTAAATTGCTATACTGCTGACCTGTATTTGAACCAATGATCTTTAATTGTGTGGTTATTTGAGCATCAAGGCTAATGGGTCCCTTGTTTGTAAAATTTGTATTCTTTGGTGCTTATATTTGAAAAGAAAATAGCAAAAAAAAAAAAAAAATTGGTGTTCAAGTTGTCTCCCTTCCCGTGTGGAGGAGATGCATAGTGTGTGTGTGTTTTTCTAAAGAACACAATAACACAATATTCTTTTTTAATGAAATTTGACATTTGAGTTGTTTTACCTGTATCTTAGATGGATATGATAACCAGTGACCTTGACTTCAGGGTCGTATAAGAGTAACTGAAAACTTGGAGTGTGGACCTCCTAACTGTATCAGCCAAAACAGAGTTTTACCGTACTCTTTTCACATGGATATATTTACTGCTACATTGTGGCCAAGGAATGCCTATGAGACCCTTGGACTGATCTTATCAAAACCCATCATAGTTATGGGGTCTGTCACATGTCAACTGGTGCTTGACAAAGACTTTTGGCATCATCTGCAATCCTTTTTGTGCATTATGTATCTGGGGGTCTAATTGACCAAAGCCATATATCAGGAGTGGTTCAATGTATTGGGCTGAAATTTTGCATGATTTAGATCATGGATATACCTCCATCTCATGCTCAAGACTGGTGGTGCCATCTGTAATCATAATTTTGGTGACATCAGTGCATGTGCTCATCCTTCCTTTTTCTTTATGGTGAAAATCCCTCAGGAGAGATTCAATGTATTGGTCTAAAATTTGGCATGTCCACCATTCTTGTCTTCTTGTAGACCAAATACTAGTGGCACCGCCTATGTACCTGCCCTTTTCGTAGAACACATGCCCTTTTCTCAGGAGCGGTTTGCCAAATTGACCTGAAGTGGGCATATCCTTAGATCTTAGATACCTATGATCACATATTCTGCAGTTGTTTTCACATGGCATCTGTCAGTCTGTTTGCTTTGGGTGAAAATCACTCATATCTCAGGGGTGGATGGATGTATCAGCCTTAAATTTTGTAGGTTTATACACCTAGATTTGTTGTAGACCAGATAGGTGGTGACACCTGCCATTTTATTTTTGTAGATTGCATTGATGTACATTTTCTCAGTTGTGATTTGGTGTCTCAGCCTGAAATTTTGGATTATAAACGTGAAAATTTTTAATTTAAGATTTGAAAAATTCTCTCTTTTGCTAGTGATAGGATGTCAATTAATGTAGGTGAATAGAGTGATTTAAGTTTGTTGTGTTTGACTGAATGAATTATGTTGTGTTTATTTAGATGGAACTTTGTTGGGTTGATGCTGATTGAAGTTTATTGGGTTTTGGCTGAATGGATTTTGTTGTGTTTATTTTGATGGAAGTTTGTGGTTATGCTTTTGGAATTTTGTTGTGTTTTATATAATGAAAGTTTTTTTTAATGCTGATTGAACTTTGTTTTTGATGCTGATTGACTTTTGTTGTGTTTATGCTGTTACAATTTTATTGTTTTTAGACTGATGAAATTTTGATGTGTTTATTTTGATGGAATTTAGTTGTTTTAGGCTGATGGAATGTTTTTGTATTAATGCAGATTGAACTTTTTTGGGTGTATGTTTGTTGTGTGTGGGCTGAATGAATGTTGTTATGTTTTATCTAATGCAATATTGTTGTTTTTTTTTAATGAAATTTTATTGTGTTTGGGTTGAGGGAATATTGTTAGATTTATGCAGATTGAACTTTGTTGGGGAAAATTCCAAAAGCATTGTTTTTAGACAGTTTTGAGGTTATGCTTTTGGAATTATGTTGTGTTTTATATAATGAAATGTTGTTGTTTATGCTGATTGAACTTTGTTGTTGATGCTGATTGACTTTTGTTGCGTTATGGTTTTAGAATTTTATTATTTTTAGACTGATGAAATTTTGATGTGTTTATTTTTATGGAATTTTGTTGTTTTAGGCTGATTGAATGTTTTTGTATTTATGCAGATTGAACTTTGTTGGGTTTATGTTTGTTGTGTGGGCTGAATGAATGTTGTTATGTTTATCTAATGAAATATTGTTGTGTTTATTTTGATGGAATATTTGTGATGTTTGGGTTGAGGAAGAAATATTGTTGGATTTATCCAGATTGAACTTTGTTTGGTTCATGTTTATTGTGTCTGGGCTGAATGAATGTTAATTTTCATCTAATGAAATATTGTTGTGTTTATTTTGTTAGAATCTTGTTGTGTTTAGTTGAGGAAATATTGTTGGATTTATGCAGATCGAACTTTGTTGAGAAAATGTTTGTGTTTGTTGTGTATGGGCTGAATGATTGTTGTTATGTTTTATCTAATGAAATTTTGTTGTGTTTATTTTGATGGAATTTTGTTGTCTTTAGGCTGTTCAAATGTTGTTTTTAGACAGATGAAATTTTGTTGGGTTTGTGTTTTTTTGTGATTGAATGATTGTTGATATGTTTATCTAATGAAATATTGTTGTGTTTATTTTGATGGAATATTTGTGATGTTTGGGTTGAGGAAATATTGTTGGATTTATCCAGATTGAACTTTGTTTGGTTCATGTTTATTGTGTCTGGGCTGAATGAATGTTAATTTTCATCTAATGAAATATTGTTGTGTTTATTTTGTTAGAATCTTGTTGTGTTTAGTTGAGGAAATATTGTTGGATTTATGCAGATTGAACTTTCTTGGGTTGATGTTTGTGTTTGTTGTGTATGGGCTGAATGAATGTTTTGTTTTATCTAATGAAAAATTGTTGTGTTTATTTTGATGAAATTTTGTTGTGTTTGGGTTGATGGAATATTGTTGGATTTATACAGATTGAACTGTGTTGGTTAGATTTTTTGTTTATTTTGGGTGGGCTGAATGAATATTGTTATTTTTTATCTAATGAAATATTGTTATGTTTATTTAATGGAATTTTGTTGTGTTTGGGTTGAGGGAATATTGTTTGATTTATGAAGATTGAACTTTGTTGGGTTGATGTTTGTTGTGTGTGTGGGCTGAATGAGTGTAGTTATTATTTATCTAATGAAATATTGTTGTGTTTATTTTGATGGAATTTTGTTGGGTTGATGTTTGTTGTGTGTGGGCTGAATGAATGTTATGTTTTATCTAATGAAATTTTGATGAGTTTATTTTGATGGAATTTTGTTGTGTTTTAGGTTGATGGAATTTTATTGTTTTAAGACATATGATTTTTTGTTGGGTTTCTGTTTGTTGTATTTGGGCTGAATGAATGTTGTTAAGTTTTATCTAATGAAAATTTGTTGTGTTTATTTTGATGGAATTTTCTTGTGTTTAGACTATTTGAATTTTATTGTTTTTAGACAGATGAAATTTTGTTGGGTTAATGTTTGTGTTTGTTGTGTATGGGCTAAATGAATGTTGTTATGTTTTATCTAATGAAATTTTGTTTATTTCAATGGAATTTTGTTGTGTTTGGGTTGAGGGAATACTGTTGGATTTATGCTGATTGAACTTTGTTGGCTTGATGTTTGTGTTTGTTGTGTGTGGGCTGTATAAATGTTAAGTTTTATCTAATGATATATTTTTGTGTTTATTTTTATGGCATTTTCTTGTGTGTGGGTTAAGGGAATATAATTGTTGGGTTAATGTTTGAGTTTGTTGTGTATGGACTGAATGAAACACGTTATGTTTTATCTAATGAAATATTGTTGTGTTTGTTTTAATGGAATTTTCTTGTGTTTGGGTTGAGGGAATATTGTTTGATTTATGCAGATTGAACTTTGTTGGTATGATGTTTGTGTTTGTTGTGTGTGGGCTGTATGAATGTTAAGTTTTATCTAGTGATATATTTTTGTGTTTATTTTTATGGCATTTTCTTGTGTGTGGGTTAAGGGAATATAATTGTTGGGTTAATGTTTGTGTTTGTTGTGTATGGACCTTATGAAACATGTTATGTTTTATCTAATGAAATATTGTTGTGTTAGTTTTAATGGAATTTTCTTGTGTTTGGGTTGAGGGAATATTGTTGGATTTATGCAGATTGAACTATGTTGGGTTGATGTTTGTGTGTTTGTTGTGTGTGAGCTAAATGAATGTTATGTTTTATCTAATGAAATATTGTTGTGTTTATTTTGATGGAAATTTGTTGTTTTAGACTATTCAGATTTTATTGTTTTTAGACAGATGAAATTTTGTTGGGTTTGTGTTTGTTGTGTGAGGGCTGAATGAATGTTGATATGTTTTATCTTATGAAATTTTAATGTGTTTATTTTGATGCAATTTTGTTGTGTTTTAGGCTGATGGAATGTTTTTGTATTTATTAAGATTGAACTTTGTTTGGTTGATGTTTATGTTTGATGTGTCGGCTGAATGAATGTTGTTATGTTTTATCTAATGAAATATTGTTGTGTTTATTTTTATGGAATTTTGTTGTGTTTAGACTATTTGAATTTTATTGTTTTTAGACAGATGAAATTTTGTTGGGTTTGTGTTTGTTGCGTTAGATCAGAATGAATGTTGTTATGTTTTATCTATTGAAATATTGTTATATTTATATAATAGAATTTTGTTGTGTTTAGGTTGAGGAAATATTGTTTTATTTATGCAGATTGAACATTGTTGGGTTGATGTTTGTGTTTGTTTTGTGTGAGCTAAATGAATGTTAAGTTTTATCTAATGAAATATTGTTGTGTTTGTTTTGATGGAATTTTCTTGTGTTTGGGTTGAGGGAATACTGTTGGATTTATGCATGTTGAACTTTGTTGGGTTAAAGTTTGTGTTTGTTGTGTGTGGGCTGAATGAATGTTGTTATGTTTTATCTAATGATATGTTGTGTTTATTTTGATGAAATTTTATTATGTTTGGGTATAGGGAATATTGTTGGATTCATGCAGATTGAACTATGTTGGGTTGATGTTTGTGTTTGTTGTGTGTGAGCTAAATGAATGTTATGTTTTATCTAATGAAATATTGTTGTGTTTATTTTGATGGAATTTTGTTGTTTTAGACTATTCAAATTTTATTGATTTTAGACAGATGAATTTTGTCGGGTTTGTGTTTGTTGTGTGAGGGCTGAATGAATGTTGATATGTTTTATCTTATGAAATTTTGATGTGTTTATTTTGATGCAATTTTGTTGTGTTTTAGGCTGATGGAATGTTTTTGTATTTATTAAGATTGAACTTTGTTTGGTTGATGTTTGTGTTTGTTTTGTGTCAGCTGAATGAATGTTGTTATGTTTTATCTAATGAAATATTGTTGTGTTTATTTTTATGGAATTTTGTTGTGTTTAGACTATTTGAATTTTATTGTTTTTAGACAGATAAAATTTTGTTAGGTTGGTGTTTGTTGCGTTAGATCAGAATGAATGTTGTTATGTTTTATCTATTGAAATATTGTTATATTTATATAATAGAATTTTGTTGTGTTTAGGTTGAGGAAATATTGTTTTATTTATGCAGATTGAACATTGTTGGGTTGATGTTTGTGTTTGTTTTGTGTGAGCTAAATGAATGTTAAGTTTTATCTAATGAAATATTGTTGTGTTTGTTTTGATGGAATTTTCTTGTGTTTGGGTTGAGGGAATACTGTTGGATTTATGCATATTGAACTTTGTTGGGTTAATGTTGGTGTTTTTTGTGTATGGGCTGAATAATGATGTTATGTTTTATCTAATGAAATGTTGTTGTGTTTATTTTGATGAAATTTTGTTATGTTTGGGTATAGGGAATATTGTTGGATTTATGCAGATTGAACTATGTTGGGTTGATGTTTGTGTTTGTTGTGTGTGAGCTAAATGAATGTTATGTTTTATCTAATGAAATATTGTTGTGTTTATTTTGATGGAATTTTGTTGTTTTAGACTATTCAGATTTTATTGTTTTTAGACAGATGAAATTTTGTTGGGTTTGTGTTTGTTGTGTGAGGGCTGAATGAATGTTGATATGTTTTATCTTATGAAATTTTGATGTGTTTATTTTGATGCAATTTTGTTGTGTTTTAGGCTGATGGAATGTTTTTGTATTTATTAAGATTGAACTTTGTTTGGTTGATGTTTGTGTTTGTTTTGTGTCAGCTGATTGAATGTTGTTATGTTTTATCTAATGAAATATTGTTGTGTTACGGTGGCTGATTAAGGACACAGAAAAAAAAAATATTTATCTCGAGATCTCGAGACAACATCTTGAGATCTCGACATAGAATTTCGCAAAAAAAAAAAAATTTTAGGAAGCAAAAAAAAAAATTTTAGGAAGCAAAAAAAAAAAATTTTAGGAAGCAAAAAAAAATTTTAGGAAGCAAAAAAAAAAAAAATAGGAAGCAAAAAAAAATTTTTAGGAAGCAAATAAAAAAATTTTAGGAAGCAAAAAAAAAATTTTAGGAAGCAAAAAAAAAAAAGTTTAGAAAGCAAAAAAAAAATTTTTATGAAGCAAAAAAAAAATTATCTTTCTAGATCTCCAGAAAAAATGTCACACTTGTACGAACCATTCGAAGCTGAATTGACATAAAACAAAGCAACCTTATGGGGACAGTATACGTTAAGAGTGCTTACTATTGCAATTATAAAACAAAGACCATGTATACTGTGTTTAACTGAACGGTAATACAATATAATTAATTTAAAATCAATCAAGTTTGTATATCCCCTGAGATAAGGCGAGTTGAAGAAAAGTTCAATATAAATTCAATATTTAATATTCATATACGTAAGGAAGATGTCAAAGCCTAAAGAATCTGAAACATTCTACCTGAACGGCGGATTCGGAGCCATGTCTGTTAAATCACTCAAATAGAAATGTTTAGGTCTGCATGCATGCATTGTGGGTACCTTATTATTTTAAGAATACAAACAAATATGAGCTTCTTATAGAAACACGCTTTTTGTACAATTTCTTTCAGCTTTTGTTTTATTGAAATGGTGTGTCGTTTTATGGAACATGTATTAGACCATCATAAATTAAAATATGCTAAAACTGATTACTGTGTTTTCGGGTAGGTACGCTGGGGGGGGGGGGGGAGGGGAGGGGCGTTACTTCAGCCTCTGAAGCCCAAGTCTTGATCCACTATACCTCTTACTATAGCTCAGGTTAATTTAATCAACCTATCTTCATAAATGTTTTATATTCATAAATAAACGGTTTAAAATTTCGATCATCTCTCATCATGATTTTTCTTCAGCAAAATGCTCTGCTTTGGTCTTAAAGTCGCTATTCACCTGCCTTGTTTATAGAATCTTTGTAATACAGGCTAACTCTGCATATACATATTAAAGAAGTGAAAGTAATCATAAACATAATCTAGGTAAACATAATCTATTAATCTTTCATAAAAATGAGCCAATGCCATGGGTAAAGGCGGTGTCTTTGTCTATATCCACGTTTTTTTATAACATGGGTCGGGGGGGGGGGGGGTGCAAAAATTGCCACCGATCGTAATAGAAAGACGTCAGGCAGAAACATCTGGCTTCAATTCAGAGATTACAGATTTCTGTAAATGACAAATACTGCATTGCTTCACATGCTCTAACGAATATCAACTAGTGATCTTTCAATAACTCGGTTACATGTGTTTATCTGTATGTTAACACTTGCTCAAGTGCCTTGTATACAAGTAGCCTTTAGATAAAATGTTTATACGTCAAAGTGACCTTATAAGACCCATTCCCAGCTGGGGTTTCTTCCTAAATTTTTTTTTTTGCATCCTAATTTTTTTTTTTTTTTGCTTCCTAAAATTTTTTTTTTTGCTTCCTAAAAATTTTTTTTTGCTTCATAAAATTTTTTTTTATGCTTCCTAATTTTTTTTTTTTTTGTTTACTAAAAATTTTTTTTTTGCTTCCTAAAAAATTTTTTTTTTGCTTCATAAAATTTTATTTTATGCTTCCTAAATTTTTTTTTTTTGCTTCCTAAAATTTTTTTTTTGCTTCCTAAAATTTTTTTTTGCTTCCTAAAATTTTTTTTTTTGCAAAATTCTATGTCGAGATCTCGAGATGTTATCTCGAGATCACGAGATAAATATTTTTTTTTTCTGTGTCCTAAATCAGCCACCGTATTGTGTTTATTTTTATGGAATTTTGTTGTGTTTAGACTATTTGAATTTTATTGTTTTTAGACAGATAAAATTTTGTTAGGTTGGTGTTTGTTGCGTTAGATCAGAATGAATGTTGTTATGTTTTATCTATTGAAATATTGTTATATTTATATAATAGAATTTTGTTGTGTTTAGGTTGAGGAAATATTGTTTTATTTATGCAGATTGAACATTGTTGGGTTGATGTTTGTGTTTGTTTTGTGTGAGCTAAATGAATGTTAAGTTTTATCTAATGAAATATTGTTGTGTTTGTTTTGATGGAATTTTCTTGTGTTTGGGTTGAGGGAATACTGTTGGATTTATGCATATTGAACTTTGTTGGGTTAATGTTGGTGTTTTTTGTGTATGGGCTGAATAATGATGTTATGTTTTATCTAATGAAATGTTGTTGTGTTTATTTTGATGAAATTTTGTTATGTTTGGGTATAGGGAATATTGTTGGATTTATGCAGATTTAATCTTTGTTGGGTTGATGTTTGTGTTTGTTGTGTGTGGGCTGAATGAATGTTGTTATGTTTTATCTAATGAAATGTTGTTGTGTTTATTTTAATGAAATTTTGTAATGTTTGGGTATAGGGAATATTGTTGGATTTATGCAGATTGAACAATGTTGGATTGATGTTTGTGTTTGTTGTGTGTGAGCTGAATAAATATTGTTGGGTTGATGTTTGTGTTCATTGAACATTTTTGGGTTGATGTTTGTGTTTGTTGTATGTGGGCTGAATGAATGCTGTTATGTTTTATCTAATGAAATTTTGTTTGTGTTAATTTTGATGAAATTTCATTATGTTTGGGTATAGGGGATATTGCAGGATTTATGCAGATTAAACTGTTGGTTTGATGTGTGTGTTTGTTGTGTGTGAGCTGAATGAATATTGTTATGTTTTATCTAATGAAATATTGTTGTGTTTGTTTTAATGGAATTTTGATGTGTTTGGGTTGAGGGAATATTGTTGGATTTATCACAATTGAACTTTGTTGGGTTGATGTTTGTGTTTGTTGTGTATGGGCTGAATGAATGTTGATATGTTTTATCTTATGAAATTTTGATGTGTTTTTTTATACAATTTTGTTGTGTTTTAGGCTGATGGAATGTTTTTGTATTTATTCAGATTGAACTTTGTTTGGTTGATGTTTATTTTTGATGTGTCAGCTGAATGAATGTTATGTTATATCTAATGAAATTTTGTTTATTTCGATGGAATTTTGTTGTGTTTGGGTTGAGGAAATATTGTTTTAATTATGCAGAAAAATGTTTGTGTTTGTTGTGTGTGAGCAGAATGAATGTTTTGTTTTATCTAATGAAATATTGTTGTGTTTATTTTGATGGAATTTTTGTTGTGTTTGGGTTGACGGAATATTGCTGGATTTATGCAGATTGAACTTAGTTGGGTTGATTTTTGTGTGTTTTGTGTGTGAGCTGAATGAATATGGTTATGTTTTATCTATTGAAATTTTGTTTGTTTATTTCAATGCAATTTTGTTGTGTTTGGGTTGAGGGAATACTGTTGGATTTATGCTGATTGAACTTTTTTGGCTTGATGTTTGTGTTTGTTGTGTGTGGGCTGTATAAATGTTAAGTTTTATCTAATGATATATTTTTGTGTTTATTTTTATGGCATTTTCTTGTGTGTGGGTTAAGGGAATATAGTTGTTGGGTTAATGTTTGTGTTTGTTGTGTATGGACTGAATGAAACATGTTATGTTTTATCTAATGAAATATTGTTGTGTTTGTTTTAATGGAATTTTCTTGTGTTTGGGTTGAGGGAATATTGTTTGATTTATGCTGATTGAACTTTGTTGGTATGATGTTTGTGTTTGTTGTGTGTGGGCTGTATGAATGTTAAGTTTTATCTAATGATATATTATTGTGTTTATTTTTATGGCATTTTCTTGTGTGTGGGTTAAGGGAATATAATTGTTGGGTTAATGTTTGTGTTTGTTGTGTATGGACTGAATGAAACATGTTATGTTTTATCTAATGAAATATTGTTGTGTTTGTTTTAATGGAATTTTCTTGTGTTTGGGTTGAGGGAATATTGTTTGATTTATGCAGATTGAACTTTGTTGGTATGATGTTTGTGTTTGTTGTGCGTGGGCTGTATGAATGTTAAGTTTTATCTAATGGTATATTTTTGTGTTTATTTTTATGGAATTTTCTTTTGTATTGGTTAAGGGAATATAATTGTTGGGTTGATGTTTGTGTTTGTTGTGTGTGGGCTAAATGAACTTTTCCATGTTTTATCTTAGGAAATGTTGTTATTATTTTGATGGAATTGTGTTGTGTTTGGGTTGAGGGAATTTTATGGATTGATGCAGATTGAATTTTGTTGAGTTTTGGCTTTATCAGATTTATTTATGTTGAGTGAATTTTGTCTTTTTGAATGAATTTTATTGTTTAGGCTGATGGAGATTTGTTGTATTTATGCAGATTGAGTCTTGATTGAGTTTTGGCTGAATGGATTTTGTTGTGTTTATTCTCATGGAATTTTGTGTTTATAAGGCTAATGGAAATTTGTGTTTATGCTGATGGAATTTTATTGTGATTTATCTAAAGAAATGCTGTTGTTAATGCTTATTGATTTTAGTTGTGTTTATGCTGATTGAACTTTGTTGTGTTTCGGCTGATGGAATAGTTATATTTATACAGATTGAACTTTGTTGGGTTGATGTTTGTGTGTTTGGGCTGAATGAAATTTGTTGTTTATTCTGATAGAATTTTGTGTTCATAAATTTATAAAGGCTGATTGAATCTTGTTGTAAAGGTTAGTAAAATTCTCAACTCTGGGACTTACATTGTACGTAGCTATAACTGCATATCCACGGTCATCCTCAGCAGGCTGGCGTGCTTGTCAGTGCTCAGGTGTTGTCACATGACCACAGAGATCATGTGACAACAAGTGGTTGTAAATCTATGGAAGTTTCAGGCTCTGGTTACGGTTTAGGGCAGGTCAGTGTCGTTGGAGGTTGAGTGCCTTCTTTACCTTTCTCCTGACATCAACTGAACCTGAATCCAGGATCTTAACAGGGTCCCACTGTATAGTGTCCGGCATCCCTCTGGTGTTCATAAATGGTGGACATGGTTTGTTTTCGATGTTCCTGGATTTATTTTCCCAGTGGAGAGCGGTCTCATCAATGTAGTCCTTTCCACAGTCACCACTCTGGATGTCATAGATCGCACCTACTTCCTGTGAACCAATCAGGCAGACATCCTTGGACCTCTTGTGGAAAATACAAAGCACCACATAAAGAATTTTGGAGGGTTTGTGAAGAAGATCAGCGACTGGTTATCCCACCAACACAAGAGATGGTTTCGTTTGACGTGAGTACCCTGTTCACAAGTATCCCAGCCATTGACGCAGAAACAGCTACTCAGAAGCACTTGGAGAGGGATGATACCTGGAAGACCCATACAAACTTGCGTAGATGATGTCATACAGCTGTTAGAGATATTATGTTTGTCGACCACATATTTTGTAAACAAGGGGGCATTCTTCAAACAGATCAAGGAAGCAGCAATGAGGTCACCGGTATCACCTATCATTGCCAGCACCTACATGGAAGCTGTCAAACAAGAAGCCATCGCCTCAACAACATCACCCCTAAAGATCTGCATGGCTCGGTATGTATATGATACATTCACAGAGCTCCACCAGTATGACCTTGAACTGTTTACTGACCATCTGAACTACAGGGATCCAAATATCCAGATTACGAGTAAGTTAGAGGAGGAAAGTAAATTGTTGTTTTTAGACACCCTAATTAACCTACAGGAGGATGGGACTATAAAAAGAAGTGTCTACAGGTAGGCCGTATATACCGACCAGTAATAGAAGACTTATTCTCATCAACTCTTTGAGCACCAACATCCTGTGGTTCACACTCTGTTCCAAGGAACCCAGATTTTACACAGTGTCCAAGGAAGAAGACCACCTACAGAGAGAAGGCCCGTCAAGCATTAAGAGCCACTGGTTTCGCCAACTGGGTAATTATAATGGGCAACATCAGGAAAGAGGATAACAGCTACAAAGAAAGAACTACCACCAGGAAAAACAACACATCATGATAGACTTACTATTTGTAAAGAACACGTCAGAGGAACTCCAGAGAATCTTCCAAAAAATACGATATCCAAGTGATCAACAAACCAGCCAACACATTGAGATCGATCCTGGTAAGGCCCAAGTTAAAGATGAAACTCATCAAGAATACAGAAACCGTCTATGACATCCAGCATAGTGACTGTGGAAAGCACTGACCTGACTGAAGATGTTTTTGCATGGTCGAGCAGCTACAGATTACTGTAGTCAAGATTAGAGCCCTGCACACTCCTTAAGCATAATTTTGATAAGCCAATAATAGACGTGATGCCACCAAGCCAAGCAAGGAGCTGCGGAGGGCCGCCACTGTTTTACCAGCACCAGCAACTGAGGAAAGCAACAGCACCCACACCCACAAAGCCCAAAGCGGGCCACGCACCGGAACCGGCCCAAGCAGCAGCAACCAGCTAATCCAGGGAGCTATACTCGATCATAAAGACTCTAATGAGCGGTCTCTAATTTCGTTATAAGCGAAAGCACTACCCTTGGGAGGCCACTTATCCGCTGGGAAAACAAATCCAGAAACACAAAAAACAAGCTACGTCCACTGTTTATGAAAACCAGGGGAATGCCAGACACCAGAAGCAGTGAGATCCTATAGATTTGGATTCAGTTGATGTCAAGAGAAAGGTAAAGCAGGCTCTCAACATCCAACACAACTGACCTGCCCTAAAGCATGACCTGGGCCTGTAACTTCCACAGATTTACAACCACTTGTTGTTATATGATCCCTGTGGTCATCTGACAACACCTGAGCCTTGTCAAGCACGTCAGTCTGCTGAGGATGACCATGTGATATGTAGCTATAGTTATGTACAATGTAAGTCCCAGAGTTGAGAATTTTACTAACATTAACAACAAAATTCAATCAGCCTAAACACAAAATTTTGTTAGAATAAACAACAAAATTCATTCAGCCCTAACAGACAAACATCAACCCAAAAAAGTTCAGTCTGCATAAATACAACAATTTTCCATCAGCCTGAACACAACTAAATCCAATCAGCATAAACACAACAAAATTCAATCAGCATTAACAACAACATTTCTTTAGATACAACACAACTAAATTCCATCAGCCTAAACGCAAAATTCCATGAGAATAAACAACAAAATCCATTCAGCCAAAACCCAATCAAAATTCAATCAGCATGTGATACAGCTATGTACAATGTAAGTCCCCAATTTGAGAATGTTACTTACCTTTATGGAATCAATAGAAATTTTTTTCTTATTTAGTTCAAATTTTGTTCTCTTTATGCTGATACAAAATTTGTTGTGTTTGGGCTGATGAAATATTGTTGTGTCTTTATGCTGAGTGAATTTTGTTGTGTTTATGCTGAGTGAATTTTTTTTTTGTATTTACTTTCAAGTTGTTTTAAAATGCCAATCTAATCCAGAAACAAGTTGCAGTATCTCAATAATTTATTCAAGGATTACCAATAATTAAAAGTTACTAAATATTCCCATGCAGAAATGCTTTCCTAGTTGTGAGGTAGCCGTTAGTTAACTGCTAGTTCATGGCTAGTTAGCCAAGTGCTAGCCATTAGCTAACTGTAAAGATTTCACTTGAGAACTTAGAGTCAGTTAGCAGCCTAAAGCTCAAGTTGGCAGTGCTTAGCAGTTACTCAGCAAATGAAGTGGATCACATATATAGCAACTGGTTAATTAGCAGCTTAAATTAGATCTTGCCATGCACTACTTGAGACTCTTAGCGACTGGTTTACAGCAATACAAGGATGCTTGCATCGACTTGAGATTCAAATCTTTCAAATTTTTAAAGCCTTACTGAGAGGTTGGTATCTACTTGAAACCTAGATAAGAAGAAAGTCATTTCCTGTCTTACCCTGCTGTGATTGGCATGACTGATTTTGGAGGGAAAAGCAGCCATCTTTGCAAAATTTTGAAAAAAGGGGCTTTGCTAGCTCCTGTAAAAATATGAAGTTCTGTAACAAGGAGCTCAAGAGCGAGTAACATTCAACAAATCCAGCATGTTTAGAGGACTCATTGGATTAATTTGAACATACAGTCACTTGATGGGAGGAGCAGGAGAGGTAATTTATGTTACCACTAGTAAGTTTGAACAACATAACATGGACCAGTGCTGACCAGCACAGATACAAGTGATTTTTCATCAAGTGATTTTATAAATTGAATTTTGTCTTAAGAACTGTAATCTTAACATCATCTACCTTAAGTTAATAGATCTCTGTTACCAATTTCATCATTTTAATTTATTTGTTTATTCAGCCACATGATAACAATCATTTCTTGTATTATATTTCAGTCAACTGGCTACAATACAGCTAATTGGTATACAAGTTTGTCCAAAGCCCATTTCAGGGTCATACCATTATTTATTTGTTCATTATAGAGAGATATTAAATCTCTTTCTGCAAATATTTACTGGTTAACAAAGTTGAATATTCATGTTCTTATAATGAAGCTAAATTGTTAAGAGGCTAAAAAGATGTAAAGAAGCTGCAAAGCTGTGAAGAAGCTGTAAAGCCATCAAGTTGTTAAGGGAGATTCATGAATATTCATTACTTAGCGGTTTCGGATTTGCATGTAAAAATCTCAACCAGTTGCTAATGAGCTGTTAACTAACCGCTACTAACTGTTAAGTAGCAATACATTTGAAAAATACAGCAAAATTTCTGCATGGGTTGTCATGATTATCTCTATGTGCTTTAAGGTAATTAATAAGTGATCATGATCATCTCTGATTTATGCTTACAGGTGAGTGATCATCTCTGATTTATGCTTACAGGTGAGTGGTCATCTCTGATTATGTTTACAGGTTAGTGATCATCTCTGAGTATATGCCTACAGGTGAGTGATCATCTCTGATTATGTTACAGGTGAGTGATCATCTCTGATTATGCTTACAGGTTAGTGATAATCTCTGAGTATATGCCCACAGGTGAGTGATCATCTCTGATTATGCTTACAGGTGAGTGATCATCTCTGATTATGCTTACAGGTGAGTGATCATCTCTGATTATGCTTACAGGTGAGTGATCATCTCTGATTATGCTTACAAGTGAGTGATCATCTCTGATTATGCTTACAAGTGAGTGATCATCTCTGATTATGCTTACAAGTGAGTGATCATCTCTGAGTATATGCCTACAGGTGAGTGATCATCTCTGATTATGCTTACAAGTGAGTGATCATTTCTGATTATGTTTACAGGTTAGTGATCATCTCTGAGTATATGCCTACAGGTGAGTGATCATCTCTGATTATGCTTACAGGTGAGTGATCATCTCTGATTATGCTTACAGGTGAGAGATCATCTCTGATTATGCTTACAGGTGAGTGGTCATCTCTGATTATGCTTACAAGTGAGTGATCATCTCTGAGTATATGCCTACAGGTGAGTGATCATCTCTGATTATGCTTACAAGTGAGTGATCATCTCTGATTATGCTTACATGTGAGTGATCATCTCTGATTATGCTTACAGGTGAGTGGTCATCTCTGATTATGCCTACAGCTGAGTGATCATCTCTGATTATGCTTACAGGTGAGTGATCATCTCTGATTATGCCTACAGGGGAGTGATCATCTCTGATTATGCTTACAGGTTAGTGATCATCTCTGAGTATATGCAGACAGGTGAGTGATCATCTCTGAGTATATGCAGACAGGTGAGTGGTCATCTCTGATTATGCCTACAGGTGAGTGATCATCTCTGATTATGCTTACAGGTTAGTGATCATCTCTGAGTATATGCCTACAGGTGAGTGATCATCTGTGATTATGCTTACAGGTGAGTGGTCATCTCTGATTATGCCTACAGGTGAGTAATCATCTCTGATTATGCTTACAGGTGAGTGGTCATCTCTGATTATGCTTACAGGTGAGTGATCATCTCTGATTATGCCTACAGGTGAGTAATCATCTCTGATTATGCTTACAGGTGAGTGGTCATCTCTGATTATGCTTACAGGTGAGTGATCATCTCTGATTATGCCTACAGGTGAGTGATCATCTCTGATTATGCTTACAGGTGAGTGGTCATCTCTGATTATGCTTACAGGTGAGTGATCATCTCTGATTATGACTACAGGTGAGTGATCATCTCTGATTATGCTTACAGGTGAGTGATCATCTCTGATTATGCTTACAGGTGAGTGATCATCTCTGATTATGCTTACAGGTTAGTGATCATCTCTGAGTATATGCCTACAGGTGAGTGATCATCTCTGATTATGCCTACAGGTGAGTGGTCATCTCTGATTATGACTACAGGTGAGTGATCATCTCTGATTATGCTTACAGGTGAGTGATCATCTCTGATTATGCTTACAAGTGAGTGATCATCTCTGAGTATATGCCTACCGGTAAGTGATCATCTCTGATTATGCTTACAGGTGAGTGATCATCTCTGATTTATGCTTACAGGTGAGTGGTCATCTCTGATTATGCTTCCAGGTGAGTGATCATCTCTGATTATGCTTACAGGGAGTGATAATATCTGATTATGCTTACAGGTGAGTGATCATCTCTGATTATGCTTACAGGTGGGTGTTCATCTCTGATTATGCTTACAAGTGAGTGGTCATCTCTGATTTCCCTTACGAAAATGGAAAGTACTCACATATATGTGCCTTATATGTCCCTTATAAGGGCCTTTTATGTCCCTTATAAGGGACATATATTTCCCATATAAATGCTATGCATGTGAGTTATATGTATATATGTTTAGTCAGGCATTGTTATTTGTGAGTTATAAGGGAGTTGTATGTTTGTTATATGTCAGTTATAAGGGAGTTGCACATGAGCCCATTCTGTACATTTCATTTTATATGCGACTTGTATGGGAGATATAAGGGAAATGAGCGTGAACAGGTTTTGGATATGTCAGTTATATGTCAGTTATAAGTTTATATACTGTGGGCTTACTGTTCTACAAGATAGGACTTAGACATTTCCTAGGGAACACACATGCTGCAGAAACTTCTAAGTCCAAGCTCCATTATGGTTTTAAGAAAATGAATTGTAATTGAATAATAAATACTGAAGAAGTATGTTAAAATGGGTATCAAAATAACCAGCTTCCTCAGAACTTTATGTATATTAGAAAAATAATACTATAAATAATTTTTTTTCATCTGATTTATACATTAAGAGGTATAAACTATAGTAATCATGCATGCAGTAAAACATCATTTACTCAAAACACAATACAAAAAAATAATTTGATTATATTTGGTTATAATTTGTGCCCTTGATAATTATAAGAAAAAATAACTTCTTTTGTAATGTAGTGTATATACAAGTACTTCAGCATCTAATTGCAATTGATAACTACTTCATAAATACAGAACAAAGGGTATTGATGTAGTGTGCCACTGACAAATTATGGGAATACATATATATATAGGCATTAACCTAAAATCATTGGCTTTAGAAACAGCTCAACACCCACGCATTCCAGCAGTAAAATATTGCCATTGAAAATCGTCAGCATTGATAAAAGCAGAGGTACTTAAAAAAATAAGTATCTGCATTCTTATTGTGACAATAACCAGCATTCTAATCAGTAATTTCACAAGTATATATAACTACCCCCCTCCCCCCCCCCCTAGCAGACAAGCTTGCTGTACAAGCACTCTCTACAATGGACCTTTGACCTAAGTGTACCCTGCCCTGGAATAGTGGTGACGTCACATGAATACTCAGTGGACAGGCTGTGCACAACAAAGGCATGCAGAGTCAGTTTACATCTTAAGGGAGTACACACTTTGAAGAGAAGTTCTTTGTCAAGCTGCTCAAGCAGAAGGGGAATGTATAGCTGAAAAATGTCTCATTGGTAAGTAATCTTGCATTATTTAAGTTATTTTTGCATAGTAAACCAGTGATTGCATAAAGATGACTTCACCTATCTTGGTTTGCCCTGCAAAAACAGAATTTGTGTGTTTCAAGATAACATTTCCTATTTGGTGGCCCATTTTTATAAAATCCACATTTTTTACAAAAAGCTGATGCTGTTGCCCCTATATAGTGACAATGTGCATGTTCTATGCACCAACAGGAAGCTTAGAACATATCCTTTTCAGTGGTGCTATTTGCAATAGGGTGTGGAAAAATCAAGTCAGCAGCAGGCCCCAAAGTTACATATTGATGTAATTTCTGAATGTCCCCTACCTGTGAAGGGATGATCAGTTAACCTACATAAAGCTTAATCGGCACACAACTGCTATGATTACCACATACTACCATTTTATTTGTTGAACCTATGGCTATTGACCATGTTATTATTTAGTTGAACTCTGGGTCATAAAAAGAAAAAGCTGCTACAAGGTAATGATGTTCCTTTTCATTTTCCAAATTGACTTGAATTTTTCTGTCTTGCTAGAGTGCCCAAAAGTTATAATATGGTTAAAAATTGTTAATTATACAATGTTCATAAGTTTTTAGCTCAGCTGACTGAAAGTCATCTGAGCTATAGCGATCACTCTTTGTCCGTCGTCCGTCTGTCCGTCTGTCCGTCTAGCCGTCCGTCCGTCTGTCCGTCTGTCCGTCCGTTAACCAGGCACAAATCGTAACCGCTGGACCTAGAACCTTGTAACTTGGGATTCTGAGAGGTCCATAAAAAATCTCCTTGGAAACCAGAAATTAGGTCTCTGTTACCCATATCCTTCGAGCTATGTGGCCCCAAAGTACCCCCCAGAAAAGTCAAAAATTTCATACAAAAACTTCAATATCTCATTAACTACTTGACTGATTGTCATGATTTTTGGCATACATATTGATCATGAGATGTCACATCACTTTCTGCAGACTGGTGGCGCCACCTGTATTTTTCGATTTTTTACGAATTTTTTTCTCTATTTTTGAGACCTTTAAAAATGTGAACATCTGTTAACAAGGCACAAATCATAAAGACTGGACCTAGAATCTTCGTTCAATAACTACAACACTGATGGTCATGATTTTCGGCATACATATTGATCATGAGCTGTTCCATCAGTTTCTGCAGACTGGGTGTGCCACCTCTATTTTTTTTCAAATTTTTACCAATTTTTTTCTTTTTTTTGAGACCTTTAAAGATGTGGTTATCTGTCAACAGGGTACAAATCGCAACAACTGGACCTAGAATCTTCATTCTTGTCATGCAAGGAGGCCCATGAAAGGTGCCTGTGGAAACTTGAAATTAGGTCTCTGTTACCCATATCCTTCAAGCTATAGGACTCCGAAGTATCCCTCAGAATAATGGACAATTTGATACAAAAACTGAAGTATCTGAACAACTAATGCAGAGATCACCATGATTTTTTGCATGGATATTGACCATTAAGTGTTTTTATTAGTTTCTGCAGACTGGTGGAGCCACCTGTATTTTTGTATCCGCCAAAACGAAGTTTTGCGGATACTATGTTTTTGACCGAGTTCCTCCACCGCGGCGGCGTTCATTTCCAGAGAGCTCCTCGGAGACTAATGGACCAATTTTTCCCAAACTTACACCTATTATCGGGTCACATGTGAACTGGTGCCTAACCAATTTGCGTTGACCTCTGACCTTTCCTCTCTATCCAGTGTCCATTTGTGGGTCTGTTTCCACTCATAAACCCTCATATCTCGGGAACCGTTTGACTGATCAGGAAATAAAATTGATACAAATGTAGCCCTTGGATTGCTTTATAACATACACAAAAAATGGTGGCGCCACCTGTAACCATGTTTGCACAGTGTCCATCTGTTCATCTGCCTTGGGTTAAAACACTCATATCTCTGCAGTGAATTGACTAATTCACCTGAAATTCGTCATGCGTATACATCCAGGATACCTTTCTTGATTTTATGACAGGTGGCGCCACCTACGTTCACGTTCACGCTGATGACATCCAAGCTTATATCTTGGGAACCGTTTGACCGATCAGGAAATAAAATTTATACAAATGTAGCCCTTTGATAGCTCTGTAACATACACAAAAAATGGTGGCGCCACCTGTAACAATGTTTGCACAGCGTCTGTCTGTTACTCTGCCGTGGCCTAAAATCACTCATTTCTCTGTAGTGGTTCGACATAACTGCCTAAAATTTTGCAGGTTTATACATCGTGGACAGCTTTCTTGATTTTATGACAGGTGGCGCCACCTACATTCTAGTTAACGCTGCACACATCCAAGCTCATATCTCAGGAACCATTTGACAGATTGGGCCAAAATTGTGCATGTGTTTAGATCTCACATAGGTCTTTATCATACACAAAACTGGAGGGGTTACCTGCAAAGATTTTTGCACAGTGTTTGTCTGTTTGTCTGCCATGGGCAAAAATCGCTCATATACATGTAGTGGTTTGACTTTTCTGCCTAAAATTTTGCAGGTGTATTCAACTTGGACAGCTTTCTGGATTTGTGGTAGGTGGCACAACCTACATACACATTTAGGCTGCAGACATCCATGCTAATATGCAACATACCTCACTCTATTTCCCCTTGCCACTCAATCCATGCCTCACTATCCGATTTTGGCAGATACATGTAGTCACTTGTCGGTTACCCGTATTCTAGTTTTAAAAGTTTACACATTTTTCTCTATTTTTGAGATATATAAATACAGACTAAATCTTGGCCTGTTGGTTAATCTGTTTGATGCTTCAGTTGAATGGGTATATACTACCATTCTATTGATAAAATTTCCTTTTGCGAATATCTTCCCAGTCAGCTGAGCGTCATGACCCATGGGTCACTTGTTCTTTCAGGCATTTTCCTCAGACCATCAATTCACTGTGTTTTAACCAGACATAGGTGATATATATTTCTGTTGTCGTAGAAAATTTCATCAAATTGGCAAATTGGTTCTTCAAAATTTGACTGGAAGTTGTGAATCTCAGCCCATGATGTCGCAGGTCATGCTTGGTAGCTGAGCATCATGACCCATGGGTCACTTGTTTTCATTTGAGGTTTCTTCTGACATATTCACTTTCATTGCAAAAGAAAAAGCATAATAATTTGGGAATTTGTTTCACTAAGGATCAGATGATTTCATTAGGTACTATTTTGATTCCCAAAGAGAAATCAAATCTGGTTCAATTACCAGGTTAATCAAAAGTGGATTTTTTAGTCCACCTTGAATGATTTCTTTTTATATGTACATGTAGTAGTTCCATTTCACCATAAAAGATCAAGATGTCATTTTGAACATTACTGACCACCAATATATCATTGATGTACTGTTTTAGTAATATTTAGATGTGAGGCACTTTTTTAGTCCATTTGTCTACTTAAATGTCAAAATATGCAGGACTGCATGTTCTTAATTATTTATTTCCAACAACCTTTATTTCTATGATTTGTAATAGTTTCTGTACTTTTCTTAGAACGAGTATGAAGAAATGGTGCAGAAAGTATAAGGAGAGCCCAGATTTCTCGAGCCCTTGCAAGAACTGTCTTGTAAGCATATTCAGTTTATCATATAAAGTAACATTTAAATCTTTTAGCAAATGGGAAATGTTATGAATTGTAAGGTTGTTTTAGCTCAGCTGACTGTAAGTCAACTGAGCTATAGCGATCACTCTTTGTCCGTCGTCCGTCCGGCCGTCCTCAATGAAACTGTCATCTGTTAACAGGGCACAAATCATAACCACTGGACCTGGAATCTTCAAACTAAATATCCAGGGAGGTCCATGTAAAATCTCCTTGGAAACCTGAATTAGGTCTCTGTTACCCATATCCTTGGAGCTATTGGGCTCCGAAGTACCCCCCCCCCCAGAATAATGCAAAATTTGATACAAAAGCTCAAGTATCTGAATAACCACTGCATTGATCACCATGATTCTTTGCATGAATATTGATCATGGGATGTTCCATCATTTCCTGCAGACTGGTGGTGCCACCTGTATTTTTTCGAATTTTACAAATTTTTTTCTCTTTTTTTCAGACCTCAATGAAACTGTCATCTGTTAACAGGGCACAAATCATAACCACTGGACCTGGAATCTTCAAACTTAATATCCAGGGAGGTCCATGAAAAATCTTCTTGAAAACCTGAAATTAGGTCTCTGTTACCCATATCCTTGGAGCTATGGGGCTTGGAAGTACCCCCCAGAATAATGCAAAATTTGATACAAAAGCTCAAGTCTCTGAATAACTACTGCATTGATCACCATGATTCTTTGCATGAATATTGATCTGATGGGATGTTCCATCAGTTCCTGCAAACTGGTGGCGCCATCTGTATTTTTTTTCAATTTTTACGAATTTTTTTCTTAATTTTTGAGACCTTCGAAGAAGTTGTCATCTGTTAACAGGGCACAAATCGTAACCGCAGGACCTAGATTTTTCTAACTTGACATCAAGGGAGGTTCATGAAAAGTCTCTGTGAAAACATGAAATTAGGTCTCTGTTACCCATATATCCTTTGTAGTAAGTACCCCTCAGAATGATTAAAAATTTGATACAAATTTAAACTCCAGTATCTGAATAACCAATGCATTGATCTCCATGATTCTTTGCAGGCATATTGATCATGGAGTCTTCCATCAGTTCCTGCAAACTGGTGGTGCCACCTGTATTTTTTTTCAAATTTTTAGGCATTTTTTCTCTATTTATGAGACTTTCAAATGAAGTGGTCATCTGTTAACATGCCACAAACTGTAACTGCTGTACCTAGAATCTTCTTACTTGACATCCAGGGAGACTAATGAAAAATCTCCTTGGAAACCTGAAATTAGGTTTCTGTTACCAATATTCTCTGGGCTATAGGGCTCATAAATACCCCCAAGAATAATTAAAAATTTGATACAAACAAAAGCTCCAGTATCTGAATAACTAATGCCTTGATAGCCATGATTCTTTGGATATATATTGATCATGCAGTGTTTCATCAGTTCCTGCAGACTGGTGGCACTACCTGTATTTTTTCAAATTTTTACGCATTTTTTTTTCTATTTATGAGACCTTCAAATGAAGTCGTCATTTGTCCAAAAGCCAACTGAAACCCATTTCTAAGGACTTTTCACAAAATTCATGATTTGTTTGCACTCTGGCAGTCATTTTGCTCATTGTTCAACATTCCTTCAATTCAGCTGAGCGTCCTGGCCCATGGGCCACTTGTTTATCAAATAGCTGGAACTTACGTTATTTGAAGTGCAAATTTGGTGGTTAACGTTTATTGTGCATATGGGATATTAATTTAACTGCTTACATGTTAAAATTGTTTCAACTGAGTAACCTACTTTCTGAACCTATGAGCATCTTTAGGCCACAGTGTCTGTCCTGTGACCAGTATATTTGTTAATCTGAAATGTTTGTATATACTATGTATAACTGGAAAACACTTCCTTTGTTAGTATTTGAGAAGTCCAACTATATTTACTTATAATCCTAAATATTAAACAGGCATATTTTCAGAACATTTAAAACCCCTATATAGAGAGCTGGTGTACGTACTTTCAGTGAAATAAATTCTTTTCCTTTTTTGACTTGTGTGTTGCCTCTAGATAAGGTAAACTAATGTTAATGTTTAGAAAAGCAATACTAAGCATCAATGTCAAAATATTATCTTTAAACTTATTTAATAAAATAATTAATGTGAGCAATAATGACTATATGTGTATACTTAGACTGGTAACATTTGTTTTTGCAGGTCAAACAGGAGGGGACAGAAAAGGATTTAGAGTGAGGCAAGGGTGTATATTTCCTTCCAGCCTTCATTCCCTAAAATGACAACACTCTCAAATCTGACTGAACCAGGGAGTTTTAAAAATCTTATGAAAATAATATTTTCAGTTTACAAATGTGTAAATAAACATTAATTTTGGCTATTGTATTTTCTTACTTTTATGTTTCATGTGTTTGCGTCCATATGACTGTATGAAGTTGATGACCCCCAGTGTGACTGCAGGCCAGCCTTGATTTCAAGGAATTGCACAGTGCAGGAAGCTCACCACACACACAAACTATCATCTACCGTAATATCTTGTGGAATAAAGAAAAGAGTAAACACCTTTCAAAACAGAACATACAACAGACAGTAACTGAGCTATTGACAAAAAGCACAGAAGGTGCATACATTGGACTTATATGTGAGTTTATATATCATTTATAAGGGACATATATGGCACTTATAAGTCCCATATATGTCACATGTATGGGAGTTATAAGGCACATATATTTGAGTTATAAGGCACATATATGGGACATATATGAGAGTTATAAGGGATATATATGGGACACATATGGGAGTTATAGGGGACCTATATGTGGAAGTCTTATAAGTGACATATAAGGCCAGAATAAAATCCATATACCAGACATATATGTGACATATATGGGAGTTATAAGGTTGGATATAAGGGACATATATGGCACATATATGTGCCTTATATGTGCCATATAACTTTCAAATATATGGCACTTATAAAAATTTTTGGTAAGGGTTATGCTTACAGGTGAGTGATCATCTCTGATTATTCTTACAGGTGAGTGATCATCTCTGATCATGCATACAGGTGGGTGATCATCTTGTTTGATACATACAGGTAAGTGATCAGCTCTGGTTATGTTTACAGGTGAGTGTTCTAAGATTATACTTACAGGTAAGTGATCATTTCTGATTATATGCTTACAGGTGAGTGATCATGTCTAAATCTTTATTTTGTTAATAGTTTTGTAACAAAATGCCAAAGAAGTAATGGAAATGTCTTTGACTCTTGTACGATTGCATGTGAAATGTAAGAACTAGATGGCTGACTTTGCTGGAGTGAAAGAGTTAATATGTCTAACCCTGATCTGTTATTTGTTGTAGATTTGAAAAAAGAACACTTGAATGCCTAAATCACTGTCTACATTCATCATGAATTGCTTACTTTTGGACCTGCCTGGTGATTCCTGACAGAATGACGTCTCAGGATTGTACTCCCCTCTGGTAGGTCACAATGGTCTGTGCTGAAAATGAAAAATGATCCTATGTTCAGTTTCTCATCAAAATTGACCAGGTGTAACAAGTTTTTATACGTAAACAGCTCCAGTTTAATTAACCCTCAGGAATTTGTTAATGGAGTTCACTATTTTTTAAGTACCATAAAAATCCTTTAATTTAACTTCAGATGGTATTTTTTTTATGACAGCTGGATAACATCTTTCCATTGGCAGAGATATTTCTTTTAAAATTCAGAAATTGACTCAGTGGCCTTTTAGCTCAGTTGAATTTCATTCAGCTCAGCTATAGTCATAGCTCTTAGTGTTCAATTGCAGTGTGGCACTGTTTAATCATTACAGGGCACCAATCATAGATGTTTGCTTACTTATGTACACAATGGAAATAAACGTGCACTTGGTGTGATTAGTGGTTGTAAACATACAGAGAACACAGACAGCTCAGTGACAGTACCATGCTACTTCACAATTCAAGATTTTACACACTTTCAACATATTTATTATATTATTATAAGAAGCATGAAATAAACTTGGTATTCTTTTTGCATTTGGCTTTAATATAGGACAAAATGGCTTGAGACATCCAGGTATCAGAGGTGTTCAAGGTAGAAGAAATGTGCCTGTCCCTTTAATCTGCCAGCATGCAAATTTGATCTTGATTCAGGTCAACAAAATTAGTTATTCACAAACCATACAAAAAAATATTGTTACAGGTGCTCTTTTATTGTGTGACACGGGCGTAACTCGTGTTGTTGTTACATTTTATGTTTAATCCATACTGGTTGGGCTCTCGTTGTCATGTGAGCCTTTGGTTTTCATGCCTAGTCGTGGGTCACGTGATGAGCCTGGTATGTGTAGAGACACATGGCTATGTCTTTCTAGATAATTCCTGAAACATGTGTTGTGCAGGACCTTTATAGACTGTTCGAGAAGTGGAAAATTCCCGGCTTGGGGTGTGAAGGTATATAAAGGGGCTGTTTTGAAGAACCAGCAGACAGCAGAGATTTTCCAACGGACGCAGAAGCGTGTGTCAGATTCTAGGACCTGATAGTTCAGCAAAGCCCATAGCTACACCTCAGTCCACATCCACTGTGTCTAAGTCCAACAAAGACCAGTCATTTTCAAAGAAAATCTGTAATTACTGCAAGAAGGAAGGTCATCTAATATCTGACTGCTGGAAACTTGCAAATAGACCAAATAGCAAACCTTCTGGTTTTGTTTCAAAATATATGCATAGCATAGTACAAGAGCCAGGCTCTTTTCATGTAAATAAGGGGTACAACTCCTTTGTTGGCTCAGATAAAGAGTTTGATGCTACGGAGGCCCAAGTGCCGTCTGAATCCAAAGAAGAATCCATAGCTTGCAGGGTAAAAACCTCAGTTGATTCCTGCAAGGAATTAAATAAGGCTAGGTCCTTTCAAGACTACTGTGATGAGTGTTCTTTTAATGAGGCTAAGTCCTTTTATGACTCTTGTGAGAGTATTTCAGATGAGGCCAGGTCCTCTTATGACAAACAAAAGTTTGTTTCTGCTGAGGAAGATTCCTCTGTTGACTCCCATGAGGAGTTTGGTAAGGATGTAAATTCCTTAGATGACTCTGAAACAGAGTTTATGACTGACACTGTAAATGTCAGTTCTTTGTTTGAAGAGGTTGAGGTAGTAGATTCCTCTCTTGACTCTGAAATGGAGTTATTTTAGCCATTCATACATGATGGTCTGTATCACTTTCAAGTGATTTTTCAAATTCTACCCCTATTAGAATTTTGAGAGACACTGGTTCAGGCCAGACTCTCATTTTAGCAAACACTTTGCCATTTTCTGGTAGGTCCTTTTCTGGTGCACATGCACTTGTTAATGGTGTGTTTTCAGACAGGCACACTTCAGTATCCATTTAAAGTCAGATTTGATTTCTGGAAATATTACTGTGGGCATAATAACTACTTTACCCTTTAAGGGAATTCAGTTGCTACTAGGCAATGATGTTGCAGGTGATAAAGTACAGCAAGTACCAATAGTGACAGAAAAGCTGTCAGTTGATCAGGAAACTGATCTGGAAAGTCAGGAAATTCCTGGTTTGTATCCTTCATGTGCTGTAACTAGATCTATGGCCAAGAAAAACACACATGAGGATAATGGTCCAGATAATAACACTCTGGGAGTCACTAGTGACTCGTCTAATGACTCGCCCGAACAGGATGCAGCATTCTCAAGGTCAGAACTTATCGCAGAACAGCATAAGGACATTGATATTTCATGTTAGTTTCCCAGGGCAGTTTCTAAAGATGAGCTGTCACAGAACCCAGTTTGTTTCTATGTCAAAAATGGAGTGCTTATGCCTAAATGGCAACCACCTGATGTATGCGCTGATGATGAGTGGACCATCAAACATCAAATAGTAATGCCCAAAAGCTTTCACAGTGAAGTTCTAAGCATGGCACATGAGGCTCCTTTGTCTGGCCATTTAGGTATAAATAAAACTTATCAGAAAGTTAGTACACACTTCTATTGGCCTAACCTCAGGAAAGATATATATGTCAGATGGTAGGCAAGCCCAATCAGAATCCTCCTAAGGCCCCACTTAGGCCTATTCCTGCTTTCGAGGAACCATTCAGTAGGATTATTGTTGATTGTGTTGGACCACTGCCCAAAACAAAATCTGGACATGAATACTTGCTGACAATCATGTGCGCATCTACCAGGTTCCCTGAGGCAACACCATTGCGCTAAATTAATGCCAAAGTGTTGTCAAAGCTCTGATCAAGTTTTTTACAACTTTTGGATTACCAAAATCCGTCCAGTCTGACCAAGGGTCGAATTTTATGTCTAGCTTATTCCAACAAGTTATGCTTGAGCTAGGTATAAAACAGTACAGCACTTTGCCATACCATCCTGAAAGTCAGGGCACCCTCGAGCATTTTCACCAGAAATTAAAAAACATGATCAGGACTCATTGCTATGACACACAGAAAGACTGGGATGAAGGAATCCACCGACTGTTGTTTGCTGTCAGAGAATTCTTAAAGAATAACTCTTGTGTGAGACAAGCACACTGTAAGTAGGACTTTTGAGCCTGGTGAAAAGGTCCTTGCCTTACTTTCCATCCCTGGCAGACCTCTGCAAGCTAGGTATTTTGTTCCTTAAATTGTTGACAAGAAAGTCAGTGATTTAAATTACGTACTGTTGACACCAGATAGACGTAAGAAGAAACAACTGTGCCATGTTTACATGTTGAAACCATATTATGACAGAATTAGCACATCAGATGTTGTACATAATGTTACTGCTGTTAATTGTGTAAACACTGACCCTGACCCAGTTAAAGTAGATACTGATTGTAAGTGTGATGTAAACATTCAGTGTGGTTTAGTACCATTAAAAAACTCAGACGTGCTTAAAAACCTGGATGCCAAACTGTCACACCTTACCGCACAACAACAACAAGACCTAAAGAACCTGCTGCGGAATTATGAACATTTGTTTAGTGACATTCCAACGCGAACTAACATGTTTCGCCATGAAGTCGATGTTGGCAAGGCAAGCGCAGTCAAGCAACATCCATATAGACTGAACCCAGAAAAGCAAAAGTATCTACAGGATGAGATTCAATATTTGCTGGAACATGATTTTATTGAACCTAGTCACAGTAATTGGAGTTCACCATGTATTCTTGTATATATGCACAGATTATCGAAAACTGAACTCTGTCACCAAGACTGACACGTTCCCCATTCCGAGGATCGATGATTGTATTGAAATGAGTTGGTAGCTCCAGATTATGTCTCCATGCAAGTTTGACTTGCTAAAAGGATTCTGGCAAGTTCCGCTGACAGAAAGAGCGAAAGAAGTGTCCGCATTTGTGACGCCGCAAAGACTGTATCAGTATAAAGTTATGCCGTTTGGCATGAACAACTCGCCAGCCACGTTCCAGCACCTCATCCATATGGTTGTCAAGGACATTCAGGGCTGTGACGCATATATTGATGACCTCATCATGTACAGCGACAAATGGGAGAAACATCTGCAAATTCTTCTTGTTTTGTCATGCACAAGTAACATTTTTGGGTCATATTGTAGGGCAGGGTCAGGTAAAACCTGTTCATGCAAAAATAAGTGCTATTTCTGCATTTCCTAGACCAGAGAACAAAAAGCAAATAATGCATTTTCTTGGTATGGTTGGATACTACAGGAAGTTTTGTCCAAATTTTGCTGCTGTTGCTGAACCTTTGACTAATTTGTTAAAGAAGAAACAAAAGTTTGTATGCAATGTTCAGTGTGAAAATGCATATCAGAATTTGAAAGCCATTCTGCAAAGTTCACCAGTTTTAGCAGCTCCAGACTTTTCTGTACCTTTTCAGTTAACTGTTGATGCTAGTGATATTGCTGCTGGTGCTGTGTTGTTACAAGAAGGCAATGATGGCATAGATCATCCAATTTGTTATTTCTCAAGAAAGTTTAATGCATACCAGAAAAACTACTCCACTATTGAAAAAGAATGTTTGGCTTTGATTTTGGCGTTGCAACATTTTGAAGTTTATGTTACTTCATCAGTCAGGCCTGTCATTGTCTTCAGTGATCACAATCCCCTCACGTTCATGAACAAGTTGAAGTGTAAAAATAAAAAATTGTTGAGATGGAGTTTGTTCTTACAGGATTACAATCTTGATATCCTACACATTAAAGGGAAAGACAATGTACTTGCTGATTGCTTATCGAGATGTTCATGAAATGTTGTAAACAGGATGTTTATATAATGTTGTAGATAAGATAATTTTTGAGATGTTGTAAAATTTTAGTGATTGTGATCACAAAAAGAAACTTTTCCGAGAAAACTTTCTTTTTCTTACAGGAGGGGGAGTGTTTCAGGTGCCCTTTTATTGTGTGACACGGGCGTAACTCGTGTTGTTGTTACATTTTATGTTTAATCCATACTGGTTGGGCTCTCGTTGTCATGTGAGCCTTGGGTTTTCATGCCTAGTCGTGGGTCACGTGATGAGCCTGGTATGTGTAGAGACACACGGCTATGTCTTTCTAGATAATTCCTGAAACATGTGTTGTGCAGGACCTTAATAGACTGTTCGAGAAGTGGAAAATTCCCGGCTTGGGGTGTGAAGGTATATAAAGGGGCTGTTTTTTAGAACCAGCAGACAGCAGAGATTTTCCTGCGGATGCAGAAGCATGTGTCAGATTCTAGGACCTTACACACATAGTAATGCATACAAAGCCGTTCAAAGCGTTATAGATGCGACAACATTACGTTGTCATCACATTCTAACTTAATTTTGATAGATTTACCGGCGTGACCGACTGACAACCCAGTATGGGTAACAGAGACACACACACAACACGCTCCCACACAATATATCCCAGCATGCACACCACACCAACCGGAAGAAAAGGTAACGTCAACATGGCTAAGCAAATTTCCATTTACTGCTTTTCAAACTGTACTCACCTTTACCTAGTAATTACTAAAAAAGTAAAAGATAGTTGTGACATCGAATTAAACCCTGGCCCCAAAACAAAAACTCTAGATATATACCATATTAATATACGGAGTATCTTAAACAAAATAGAAGACATAGAAATAGAAATACAAAACTTCGACATCGTCTGCTTTACAGAGACACACCTAAACAGCTCAATTACAAACGAACAAATTTTAATACCCGGATATCAGCCACCAGAAAGGCTAGATAGATCGAGACATGGAGGTGGCATTGCAGTATACATTAAAAATACTATCGCATACAAAAGAAAACATGATATTGAATCCAAACATATAGAATCGATTTGTATTGAAATTATGAACCAACCATCCAAATTTATTTGCACAACAGCGTACAAACCACCAAACCAAACTGTAGAAAGCTGAGAAAACCTTAACGATTTCTTCTTTGATCTTAATTCCCTACCAAGTACTAGACATGTTATTGTTGGAGACTTAAATTGTGATATGATGATAAACTCACCCTCCCCAAAACTCAAAACCATAATAAAAGAACTCAATCTCTACCAACACATAAGCCAACCTACCAGAATAACTGATAATACTGCAACACTTCTCGATGTAGCTATTACTAACTTTAATGAATATATTATCAAATCAGGTACCTTTTCAAGGAAATACAGTGATCATAATAGTATATATATAAAGATAAATTGGACCACAAACAGTCACACCTCACCTAATCCGATTAAAACATGGAACTACCAAAAAGGAAACTATGAGGAAATGAGAAATAAATTAAGGAATATCAACTGGAATGATATATATAACTCGACATCTGATATAGAAATCATCTATGATAAAATACTTAAGGAAATTAATATTATAAAAGAGCAATGCATACCATTTCATAATATTACTCATAATTCATATAATTCATAGAATGGTATACCCGTGATCTTAAACTTCTAAAAAGAAAATGCCTCCGGCTACGTACAAAAGCTATGAAATCAAACAAACCTAAAGACATGGAAAATTATAAAACATCTAGAAATAACTTTAATAAAGAAGCAAGAAAAGCCAAAGCAAACTACCCCTCCAAAATTGCGGCAGAACTTAAAAATAATCTACATAATGAAAAACTGTGGTGGAAAACAAATGTTTTAATGAAGGGCAATAATCAACAAAATATACCACCACTTATCAACAATGATGGTACATTTGCAACTGAACCAAAGGAAAAGGCTAACTTACTAAATGAACAATTTATTAAACAAACAATAATTCAAGAACAACATTTTTCTACTCCATATTTAGCTAGTAAGAATTACAATAGACTCGATAACATTAATATAGATATTCACGAACTGGAATCAATTATGAAGAATCTTAATTGTAACAAATCCCAAGGCCCTGATAAAATCCCCCCCATCATCCTTCGTGAATGCCACAAAGAACTTGTATATCCACTCTGGAAACTTCTTACATTATCAATGGAAAAAGGACAACTTCCATCACTCTGGAAAAAAGCAAATGTAACGCCAATCTATAAAAATGGAGAAAAAAATAAGCCAATCAACTATCGCCCTATATCCTTAACATCTTGCGTATGCAAACTATTTGAAAAAATTATCTTCGATCAAATGTACAGGTTCTTTAAAAATAACAATATAATCAGTCCACATCAGTCTGGCTTCATACCTGGAGACTCCACGGTCTACCAACTCTCTGACCTCTATAATTCAATTATCCAAGATATAGATAAAGGCAAAGAAGTACAGGCTATTTTCCTAGACATAAGCAAAGCCTTTGACAAGGTCTGGTCAGAGGGTCTCCTCGCCAAACTGTCATCGGCTGGAATAAAAGGTAAACTGCTTCGTTGGATTGCCCAGTACCTGAAAAATAGGAAACAACGAGTATTAATCGAAAACAATTTCTCCCATTGGGAAACACTTCATGCTGGGGTACCCCAAGGTTCCATACTTGGACCCCTATTATTTCTAATATTCATTAACGACATTACAGACAACATAACAAGTAATATTAGACTATTTGCAGACGACACCATGTTGTATCTCACCATTGAAAACCAATCTTTAGCAGCAAAAATACTAAATAGAGACTTGGAACAAATCTCAAAATGGTCAAAAAAATGGTTAGTCACCTTCAATGAAAAAAAAAACCAGATCACTGTTATTTTCAATGAAACCAAAAACAGACCATCCTGACCTATATTTCAATGGTATTAAAATAGATAAATCTAACACCCATAAACATTTAGGAATAATACTTAGAAAGGACTGCAAATGGAACGATCATATAGAAAATATAAAAGCAAAAGCAAACTCTAAAATCTTAATATTGAGCAAATTAAAATATATACTTGATAGGAAAACTCTAGAAAACATATATTATACATATATAAGGCCAATACTAGAATACAGTAATGTTATGTGGTGTAACTGCACACAAGAACAAAGCGAAACACTAGAAGCTGTGCAATTACAAGCTGCCAGAATAGTAACAGGCTGCGTCAGGGGAACTAGCCATGCAAAACTCTACAAAGAAACAGGCTGGCCCCTACTCAAAACGCGTAGAGAAAATTCAATGGTCATCCAGCTGCACAAAATGATAAAGCTAGAATCCCCCCAGTACCTGTACTTATTATTACGGCCACACAGAAACACCACCTTTAATACAAGATCTAGTGATCGACTCAATATACAAGACATTTTCTGTAGAACAGAGATCTACTATAATTCATTCTTACCAAAATCTATAAGATTATGGAATAAATTAGATGAAAGACTTAAACACTGTCAAACCAGCAAATCACTTAAATATGATATATCCAGGGAAATTGCAAGAAACAAACCACCAAAATACTTCAATTCAGGTACAAGAAAGGCCCAGATAATTCATACCCGACTGCGAACACAAAGCAGTGACTTAAACTATGATCTATATAGAAGACACCTATCCAACGACCCAAAATGTCAATGTGGATACGAAACAGAAAATGCTGAACATTATCTGCTTCAATGCCAACTCCATGTCAATTCTAGAAATAAATATCTCCCCCAAGATATATCTGTAGAAGAACTCCTCTATGGTAGCGCATATGCAAACAACACCAGAAATGAAGAAATCTTTACATCTGTATGTTTATACATAGAAAACACAAACCGGTTCAAAACATAAAAATCTCCCAAAACACCTCCAAAACACAGACATACAACTATAACACTTTCACTTACCAAACATCCACTACCAAACACAACCCCTACCACAACACTGAATACTGCCATGGTTTTATGTTTTATATTTTATATTTTATATTTTATACTAGAAATATTAGGGAGAGAGTCAAGATAAGCTTTAAGTAGCTTGCACTTAATCCCATTGATGTCTGTACCATAAGATATGTGCATATTCAATAAAATATCTCAAACAGACCTTATCCGAAGAATGCCGCAATTATACATGTTCTAAGATTTTCTCCTGGATTTTATACATTTGGACTTCAGTTTACTTTCTGTGTTGTTGCAAAAACTTTCCACTGGGCTGTCATTCTCCGAGATTTTACATTCAGAGGACTTATCGTGGTGATGGTGTTGGTATTGAGGTACTGTACCATTATCTTTCTGTGTGATTGTATTGACTTGTTGCTATAACGCTGTTTTACTGTATAATTGTATTGATTTAGTGTATTGTATTGTTAGGGTTGTTTTAGGAATAAATTATAGTTATTTGTTAACAAAAAACCACTGACTTCTTTATTCTTTCCCCTAGACATTTCACGCTTCCTTGTGTTACAGAATCTGATTTTTTTTTATCTCCATTACAAAATTTGTGTTCATCACGCAAACGTGATCTGTTTATATTAGGTTCCGTAACAATATCAACCTGATTATTTACGGACCATGAAAAAAAATTAACAACCAAATAATTTTTACAAACCATACAAAATATATCAACTAAATTCATCATTACAAACCATGCAAGAAATAGTCAGGTTTGAGTCAATTTGATTCAGAAGCAAGATATAAATATATAAGTATATTCTCAATTATTCATTCAAGGATTTATCATTGAATGTAACTGAAAATTGTTCTGATCATCTTTGATTATCATTGCATGTGAGTGATCATATCTGATTATGCTTACAGGTGAGAGTGATCATCTCTTGTTCAGGGCTGGCAGAAGCGGGGAGGCAGGACAAAGCTCTCTGGCAGAAGCGGTAAGGCAGGACAAGCTAGAGCCTCACCAATATTTGGTTCAATGAGGGGTGAGGTAGCTTAATTTAATTGCTTGCCTGCTCAAATGCAGGCCAGGGGAAAACAAAATTACAGATTTGCATTTCAAATACACACAATCCAAATCCAATGGAACAGTGAGACCCTTCCAAATAGAACTTGAAAACCTCTATTTGATTAACTGGACTGATAGGGCTTGCTTTGATGGCGGGTATATCATCTCGGTTGACTATGATTCTGGATGATGGGGTGCCCTTTTAACAGCATTAAGGGTACATGTTCTCGTTATTAAAGAGATTTCATTTACTCCAGCCATGGACTTGGGCACTTTTGATTTGATGTAATTAAAAAATTAATCCAGAAAACCCGTATAAATATAGCAAGAAATGCAGATCGAAAATACAATGAGTGTATATTATCTACATAGGCTTTGGGGCCGGGCAGGGGTGCTTGGCCATAGGGTGGTCAGTTTGACCTTTCTTTGATAAATGACATAAATTCCTTCAATATGCATTAAAAATCCATTGTATTTCCCTCAGTCTACATGGCTCATATGAAAACAACTGGGATTTCATTTCTTAATTGAATGTGTATTATGTAGGTCAGTATTGTGTGCTTTTTAGAGGTAAGGGTATTAAATGAAATGAAATTCATTAGTGAGATCGATTTTGAAAATATGGGTCTACTTGTATGTGTAATATTTAAACTGATGACCTTATACAGAGGTCTGCTTTGGAATATAACAATTTTTTGCATTGCTCAATGTGTAATTAAATATGACTGACATCAGATCCAGTTTTCTGTAAAATAATTGATCATGGTAATACACATGATTCTCTAAATATTTAATTTCTGGTAATTGTATCCACCAAAACAGAGTTTTGCAGATATTATGTTTTCAGTCAGACGTTACGCCGCCTCGCCATAGGTTTCCGGAGAACTCCTCCGTAACCACTGGGCAGAATTTTTTAAAATTAAAAAATATGATTATGATCAGGTCAAATGTGAACTGCTGCACCTTCATTTTTGGTTGACCTCTGACCTTTCCTCTCTGCCCAGCGTCCAGTTGTGCGTCTGTTTCCACACATAAACCCACATATCTTGGGAACTGTTTGACCAAACAGGCTAAAAATTTTGCACAAATGTAGCCCTTGGATAGCTTTATTACATAAACTAAAAATGCTGGCGCTACCTGCACCATTTTTGTACAGCCTCCATCTGTTCATCTACCTTGGGATAAAATCACCCATATCACTGCATTGGTTGGACTTATCTACCTGAAATTTTGCATGAGTATACATCCTGGATAGCTATCTTGATTTTATGACAGGTGGCACCACCTACATTCATGTTCAGGCTGCAGACATACAGGCTTATATCTCAAGACTGGTTTGACATATCCTTTTGAAATTTTGCATGTGTATAGATCTCACATAGCTCTTTATCAGATGCAAAACTGATGGCGCCACCTGCAACCATTTTTGCACAGCGTCTGTCTGTTTGTCTGCCGTGGATAAAATCACTCATATCTCGGCAGTGGTTTGACTTATCTGCCTAAAAGTTTGCAGGTTTATACATCTTGGATAGCTTTCTGGATTTTGTGGTAGGTGGCACCACCTACATTTATGTTTACGCTGCAGACATCCAGGCTTATATCTCAGGACTGGTTTGACATATCCCCCTGAACTCTTTATCATATACAAAATTGGTGGTGCCACCTGCTACAATTTTTTTTGTGCAGCGCTCTTCTGTTTGTCTGCTGTGGGATAAAATCACTCATACACAAGAAGTGGTTTGACTTATCTGCCTAAAATTTTGCATATGTATACAACTTGGATAGCTTTCTGGATTTTATGGTAGGTGGCGCCACCTATATACTCATTTTGGCTGCAGACATCCATGCTAATATGCAACACACCTCACACTATTTCCCCTTGCTACTCAATCCATGCCTCACTTCACCCGTCCCACTCTGATTTCAGCAGATACATGTAGTGCCTTGTTGACTTCCCATATTCTAGTATTTTGATTGATGCAGCATGTGATTAAAAGTATGGGAATTAAGTCAAAATACTGCATTGGAAATGTATATTTAATTTTCATTTTTTACAAAATTTTTGAAACTGGGTGAGGGGATACCTTCTCCCAATGAAAAGCTCAAAATCCTATAACATATATATATATATATATATATATATATATATATATATATATATATATATATATATGACCCCCCTTTTAAAACCACTCTTAACCCTATGATATATTCATCTATTTTTGTAGTTGCACAAATAGTGATCTTTATTCCAGCATTGGACCTTTACCAATCCTATGTCATTTGTGTTTTCAGGTGAAAGATCTACCAGATCAAAATAGTAAACAGATTTATAGCAACATGACGACTGGTTGGAAGCTTTGAATATACTTTTTTGTGAAGCTGCACGATTCAGGCAACAATTAAGTTTGTTTGGTACTGATTGTTCCCAATGCAAGTTTATTTCCATTTGTGTACAGGATTAGCAAATGGTGTTACAGAGTGACTGTGCGCCACCGACATGGGTTCGACTCCGGATCAGCCCAGAATTTTCCCCTGAGCAATTTGTATTTGTAAAAAATTTTGTAGCACAGGGAATACGTTCACCAAAGTGTGACTCCTGGGATAATTAGTCTTGTTCTGATAGCAGAACTCTCAAGAGGGGTAGTGTTACGGGGTGACATAAAAGCGGACCGAACTGTCTCACCAGTGAAGCTTGCATTTCTAGCAAAGCAGTTGGAAAGCCAGACATGTGCACCATCAACATGGGTTCGATTCCCGGACGAGCCCCCATTTTGTTATGAAGACCGATGGCTGATCTGGTATTCGGACCCACATTGGTGGCGCACATGTCCGGTGTTCCAACCGCTTTGCTAGAAAAGCAAGTTTCACTAGCGAGACAGTTCAGTCCACTTTTATGTCACCCCGTAACAATAGTTTTATAGTGAAATACTGAGAGATACCCTAAGTATATTAAGATGACAACTGGTACTTCTTGTAAACTTGACATTCCTGGTATGTAAATATAGATCACTTTAATGATAATAATTACTGTGAGTATATCCTTGCAGGGGATACAGGAACCAGCTTTGTGACATCTGGTGTGGTTTCAGTGATGGTATTCATGGTAGTGGACTGTTGGTACAGAGGTTATAGTGATCAGCTCCATGGTGGTGATAGAGGGGTAACAGTGGTCAGCTCCATGGTGATGATAGAGGGATAACAGTGGTCAGCTCCATGATGGTGGTACAGATGTTACAGTGGTCAGCTCCATGATAGTGGTACAGATGTAACAGTGGTCAGCTCCATGCCGGTGGGACAGGGGTTACAGTGATCAGCTCCATGGTGGTGGTACAGGGGTTACAGCTATCAGCTCCATGGTGGTGGTACAGGGGTTACAGTGATCAGATCCATGGTGGTGGTACAGGGATTACAGTGATCAGCTAAATGATGGTGGGACAGATGTTACAGTGGTCAGCTCCATGGTGTTGGTACAGGGGTTAGAGTGATCAGCTCCATGGTGGTGATACAGGGGTTACAGTGATCAGCTCCATGGTGGTGGTACAGGGGTTACAGTGATCAGCTCCATGGTGGTGATACAGGGATTACAGTGATCAGCTCCATGGTGGTGGTACAGGGGTTACAGTGATCAGCTCCATGGTGGTGGTACAGGGATTGCAGTGATCAGCTCCATGCTGGTGGGACAGGGTTTGCAATGATCAGCTCCATGGTGGTGGTACAGATGTTACAGTTGTCAGCTCCATGCTGGTGGGACAGGGTTTGCAATGATCAGCTCCATGGTGGTGGTACAGATGTTACAGTGGTCAGCTCCATGGTGGTGGTACAGGTGTTACAGTGATCAGCTCCATGATGGTGACACAGGGGTTACAGTGATCAGCTCCATGGTGGTGGTACAGGGATTACAGTGATCAGCTAAATGATGGTGGTACAGATGTTACAGTGGTCAGCTCCATGGTGGTGGTACAGAAGTTACAGTGATCAGCTCCATGATGGTGATACAGGGGTTACAGTGATCAGCTCCATGGTGGTGGTACAGGGATTACAGTGATCAGCTAAATGATGGTGGTACAGATGTTACAGTGGTCAGCTCCATGGTGGTGGTACAGATGTTACAGTGATCAGCTCCATGCTGGTGGTACAGGGGTTACAGTGATCAGCTCCATGCTGGTGATACAGGGATTACAGTGATCAGCTCCATGATGGTGATACAGGGGTTACAGTGATCAGCTCCATGGTGGTGGTACAGATGTTACAGTGATCAGCTCCATGCTGGTGGTACAGGGGTTAGAGTGATCAGCTCCATGCTGGTGATACAGGGGTTACAGTGATCAGCTCCATGGTGGTGGTACAGGTGTTACAGTGGTCAGCTCCATGGAGGTGGTACAGATGTGAGAGTGGTCAGCTCCATGGAGGTGATACAGGGGTTACAGTGATCAGCTAAATGATGGTGGGACAGATGTTACAGTGATCAGCTTCATGCTGGTGATACAGGGGTTACAGTGATCAGCTCCATGATGGTGATACAGGGGTTACAGTGATCAGCTCCATGGTGGTGGTACAGGTGTTACAGTGGTCAGCTCCATGGAGGTGGTACAGATGTGAGAGTGGTCAGCTCCATGGAGGTGATACAGGGGTTACAGTGATCAGCTAAATGATGGTGGGACAGATGTTACAGTGATCAGCTCCATGCTGGTGATACAGGGGTTACAGTGATCAGCCCCATGCTGGTGATACAGGGGTTACAGTGATCAGCTCCATGATGGTGGTACAGGGGTTACAGTGATCAGCTCCATGCTGGTGGTACAGGGGTTACAGTGATCAGCTCCATGATGGTGATACAGGGGTTACAGTGATCAGCTCCATGGTGGTGGTACAGGGGTTACAGTGATCAGCTCCATGATGGTGGTACAGGGGTTACAGTGATCAGCTAAATGATGCTGGGACAGATGTTACAGTGATCAGCTCCATGATGGTGATACAGGGGTTACAGTGATCAGCTCCATGATGGTGATACAGGGGTACAGTGGTCAGCTCCATGGTGGTGGGACAGGGGTTACAGTGATCAGCTCCATGGTGGTGGTACAGGGGTTACAGTGATCAGCTCCATGATGGTGATACAGGGGTTACAGTGATCAGCTCCATGATGGTGATACAGGGGTTACAGTGATCAGCTCCATGGTGGTGGTACAGGGGTTACAGTGATCAGCTCCATGATGGTGGTACAGGGGTTACAGTGATAAGCTCCATGGTGGTGGTACAGGGGTTACAGTGATCAGCTAGATACTGGTGGAACAGGGCTTACAGTGACCAGCTCCATGGTGGTGGTACAGGGGTTACAGTGATCAGCTCGACTCTGTTGGTACAGAGGTTACTGATCAGCTCCATGGTTATGGGACAGAAGTTACAGTGATCAGCTCCATGCTGGTGGTACAGGGGTTACAGTGATCAGCTCCATGCTGGTGGGACAGGGGTTCCAGTGATCAGCTCCATGCTGGTGGGACAGGGGTTACAGTGATCAGCTCCATGGTGATGGTACAGGGTTTACAATGATAAGCTCCATGGTGGTGGTACAGGGGTTACAGTGATCAGCTCCATGGTGGTGGTACAGGGTTTACAATGATAAGCTCCATGGTGGTGGTACAGTTGTGTTCGGGGATCAGCTCCATGGTGGTGGTACAGGGATTACAGTGATCAGCTAAATGATGGTGGGACAGATGTTACAGTGGTCAGCTCCATGGTGGTGGTACAGATGTTACAGTGATCAGCTCCATGGTGGTGGTACAGGGATTACAGTGATCAGCTAAATGATGGTGGGACAGATGTTACAGTGGTCAGCTCCATGGTGGTGGTACAGATGTTACAGTGATCAGCTCCATGCTGGTGATACAGGGATTACAGTGATCAGCTAAATGATGGTGGGACAGATGTTACAGTGGTCAGCTCCATGGTGGTGGTACAGGGATTACAGTGATCAGCTCCATGATGGTGGTACAGGGGTTACATTGACCAGCTCCATGGTGGTGATACAGGGGTTACAGTGATCAGCTCCATGGTGGTGGTACAGGTGTTACAGTGATCAGCTCCATGCTGGTGATACAGGGATTACAGTGATCAGCTAAATGATGGTGGGACAGATGTTACAGTGATCAGCTCCATGCTGGTGATACAGGGATTACAGTGATCAGCTCCATGATGGTGATACAGGGGTTACAGTGATCAGCTCCATGGTGGTGGTACAGGTGTTACAGTGGTCAGCTCCATGGTGGTGGTACAGGGGTTACAGTGATAAGCTCCATGGTGGTGGTACAGGGGTTACATTGACCAGCTCCATGGTGGTGATACAGGGGTTACAGTGATCAGCTCCATGGTGGTGGTACAGGTGTTACAGTGATCAGCTCCATGCTGGTGATACAGGGATTACAGTGATCAGCTAAATGATGGTGGGACAGATGTTACAGTGATCAGCTCCATGCTGGTGATACAGGGATTACAGTGATCAGCTCCATGATGGTGATACAGGGGTTACAGTGATCAGCTCCATGGTGGTGGTACAGGTGTTACAGTGGTCAGCTCCATGGTGGTGGTACAGGGGTTACAGTGATAAGCTCCATGGTGGTGGTACAGGGGTTACAGTGATCAGCTAGATACTGGTGGTACAGGGCTTACAGTGACCAGCTCCATGGTGGTGGTACAGGGGTTACAGTGATCAGCTCGACTCTGTTGGTACAGAGGTTACAGTGATCAGCTCCATGGTTATGGTACAGAAGTTACAGTGATCAGCTCCATGCTGGTGGTACAGGGGTTACAGTGATCAGCTCAATGCTGGTGGGACAGGGGTTCCAGTGATCAGCTCCATGCTGGTGGGACAGGGGTTACAGTGATCAGCTCCATGGTGGTGGTACAGGGGTTACAGTGATCAGCTCCATGGTGGTGGTACAGATGTTACAGTGATCAGCTCGATACTGGTGGAACAGGGGTTACAGTGATCAGCTCCATGGTGGTGGTACAGATGTTACAGTGATCAGCTTGATACTGGTGGAACAGGGGTTACAGTGATCAGCTCCATGCTGGTGGGACAGGGGTAACAGTGATCAGCTGCATGATGGTGGTGCAGGGGTTACATTGACAAGCTGCATGCTGGTGATAGAGGGGTTTCAGTGATCAGCTCCCTGCCGGTGGTACAGGAGTTTCAGTGATCAGCTCCATGGTGGTGGTTTGTGCTTCAAGGGATTAAATAATCATTCCACATGTATTGATTGTACATGTATAGCAACTTTGTCATATACTTACTTGTGGGTACATGGGATTTCCTTAGCAGGATTATTTATATTTGACAGTTTAGTTTTATCAGCTGAAATTGTTGTGTCACCTGTCTTTATTTTAATTTTTAAAGGATTCATTCTTGTATTTTTTAACACTTTTAAATTACAGTTATTGCAAGTACAGTTTCTTGTCCTAAAATGTGTTCTTCCTATTGATCATTGACAGTTTTATCAGTTGAAGAAGGCTGGCTTACAATTGTTTAAGTGTAATGTACTTTGATCAACAGAAGTATATTTGATAAAGTATCCTGAAAAAGCTCAAACTTATGAACACTGGCCTTTTTAAGCAGTTTTAGTACTGATCTAATTAATTCTTCCTTTTAAATGAAAGTCAATGTGTTTTGTGTTTTTCAGCAGTGGCTCTAGTGCAGCATTTCTGACCTCCAGTAAGAGAGAGCTTCTGTGCAGCATTTCTGACCTCCAGTAAGAGAGAGCTGGAAGACCAGGCCAAGGAAGCACTGATGCAGGTAAGAGAAAGTGAGATATAGAAGCTTTCATATTCATTGCAGGGCTTGACATTAACAGTTTAACACTTGCCCATGGCAAAAGTTTGAGAAAATGAAGATATTGCAAACAAACTTGGCTCCTACTTGCCCCACTGGGCAAGGGATTCCAACATAAACCTTCACACAAAGACCTGAATCTTAACAAATCTTTAGTAAGCCTTTTTATTTTCTTGGAAAAATTAAATCATATATTTTACTACCTCAGTCTTAAATTATCTGTGTGTTTATACGTGCAAACACTAAAGCTTAATAGTATGAACAAACAAACATTTGTCCATATTTATTGTTGCAACTTAATCTGTTTGTTTTTATTGCTGGGATCACTGATTTTTGTAGAACAAGTAAAAACTCATAAAGGGCAAGTTTGCTCTACTGGGAAAGTACTTTGCAAAATCAATGTACATCACTGCATTTTTTTTGTTTCTGTGATTCACAAATAATTCTGTCAGTTTCTCAGGGATTAATTTAAATAACCAATTTGAATAGATTGAATTATGTGCTTCTACAGTTAAAATTAAATTGAAAAGGATTGGGTTATAATTTTTAATCCTTAAGTTCTCAGTCTGATCTGCTTGTAGTTCAGCTGACTGAAAGTGATGGGTCTTCGTCTGTCTGTACAGCCATCTTTCTGTCTAACAGTCCAATAACAGGGTACTTATAATTACTTTAATGGGCAGAAAAAAGTCCTCATAGAGTGTCCTCTATGGAAACACAAAATTAAGAAAAGAGGATTTATATTCTCTGAAGGAAACATGTTCCAGCAGGTATCTTTACAAAATTTGGAAATTTTTAACCATTAGCTCAAGAAAAAACGAGGGACCCACGGCGCTCAGCTGAAGTTGAAATTTTATCAAATGCAAAATATGCTGATTCCTATTGTAATGTTTTTTAACGAACCAGTGAGCTTATGCGATGATGTGGTGTCGTGCATCCGTGTGTCTTCTTTAAGTAAACTCATACTATATATCTAAAAAAAAACGGCAGGAGCTAGCATCCCCAAACTTTATATGAATAGTTTTGAAACTGCTGTGTTTTATGTTACTCACTAATATCTCAAAACATATTTTTCATTTTTCAAAAATGACTGCCAGGGGGTGCTGCACCACAATCACTGCCTACAGTAATTGTTTAGCCATATCTCTAACACTGTACACGTTAGGAACACCTGCTGTACATCAAATTAATCAGCATTTCAAGGCCTTTCTGTCCATGGCCTTTTTTTTAGCAAACCTGTGAGCTTATGCGATGGTGTGGTGTCTTCCGGCATCTGTCGTCCGTCGTCTTTAACGCATACTATCTTGAAAACAGCAAGAGTTAGCATCACGAAATTTTATGCAAAAAGTTAGTCATGTAAAAAACTCTATAGGATTTTCCTAACTTTTTGGCTACCAGTAACTGCATTTTTTTAGATTTCTTTAGGGAAAAAGCTAAAAAAGCTTTAAAAATCTACTTCTCCAAAACTGTTCAGCCAAATTGTCCAATGTTTCACAGAAATGATCCCTTGAACAATCTCTCTCAAGTTTGTTTGAATGGTTTAAGTTCGGTGATTTTGGCCGATTTACAGCTAGTTGAACTTAGTCATCTGTCCAAGAATGCATACAAAAATTACAATCTTAGAAACAGCTGGAGCTATCATCATCAAATTTTATGCCATGTTGGTCACATGAGTCATATCTAAAATTGAGGTATTGGTGGCACCACCTGCATTGGTCTTTTTTGTACTTGGGTCATCAGCGCCAGTATCATACTGACAGCTACAAAAAACTTCTTCTCTGAAACCATATGGCCAAATTTTTTAATATCGCACAGAAATGATCCTAGGGTAGTGCTTTCTGAAGTTTGTTCAAATGGTCTCAGTTCAGTAACTCTTGGCTGAGTTATGGGAAGCTGAATTTAGTTATATGCCATAACAGCCCATTTTAGCTCAGTTGCTTCAAAGATCTTCTTCTCAAAAACTACTGGGCCAAATTCTTAAATCTCACACATTAATTATCCTTAGATGTTGATTATGCAAGTTTTAGATTAGTGCTTTTTGGCTGAGTTATGGGAAGCTGAACTTAGCCATTTTACTATAACTTCCTATATGAGTTATAAACCTGCAAAACGTGTTTTCACTGACGCCACTGAAGCCAATTTCTTTAATATTTTCGACCAACTAGGGTGGCATAAATGCTAGCTAATCAACTAGTTTGGACATAGTCACTAAAAAATTAATGGTCCTTTGGTTAAATGTAGAAAACTGTCATTATTTGCATTATATGTAAATGATCAATAATGGTCATATTAACACCAGAAAAATCAAGCTGTCACCATGGTAATTAAATAAAAAAAACACAATAGGAATTCAGAAGTACTTGGGAGTACTGTAGCGTAAAATTTTTAGCTCAGCTGACTCTAAATCATCTGAGCTATAGTCATGATCCATTGTCTGTTGATCCATACGTCCATTTGTCCATCTGTTCATCCATTAGACTAACATGTTTTGAAACTGTTTGACCTATAAATCTGAAATGTGGCATATTGTTAGATGTTCCCAAGATCTACCAAACCAAAAATTGGGTAACTGCAACTTTGTTCCTTTGAGAAATTATATGGACAAACCTTAATTTTCCATTAACAAGTGGCCCATGGGCCATGACACTCAGCTGAATTCAAGGAACCTTGAACAATGGGTAACATGAACTTCAAGAGTGCTCAAAATCATGCATCATGTTCTTTCACACAGCTTGCAGAATTTAGGTCACAGTGACATTATTTCAAATTTCAAAGAAATTTTTACAGGAACCTCCCTGGATCTTAATCAAATTAGAGGTTTCTAGGTCCAACTGTACCAGTTATGCATATCTGTCATATAGGGTGCTCAAAGATGTTGTTTCACATATCTTTCAGAATATAGGTCACTATGGTCTAATTTCTAATTTCCCTGGATGTACAGTTAGGAGTTTCTAGGTCCAACTGTTATGGTTTGTGCCCTATTAACAGCCAGACCACTTCATTTGAAGGTCTCAACTAGATGACACCACAGAAAACTAGAATACGGGTAGTCGACAAGTGACTATGTGTATCCGCCAAAATCAGAGTGGAATGGGTGAAGTGAGGCATGGATTGAGTGGCAAGGGGAAATAGAGTGAGGTGTGTTGCATATTAGCATGGATGTCTGCAGCCGAAATACGTATGTAGGTTGCGCCACCTACAACAAATCCAGAAAGCTGTCCAAGTTGTATACATATGCAAAATTTTAGGCAGAAAAGTCAAACAACTACATGTATATGAGTGATTTTATCCCACAGCAAACAAAAAGAAGGACTTGTGCAAAATGGTGGCCCCTCCAGTTTTGTGTATGATAAAGAGCTATGTGAGATCTATACACATGCAAAATTTTTGCCAAATTGATCACGGTTCCCGAGATATGATATTGGATGTCTGCAGTGTAAACAAGAATGTAGGTTGCGCCACCTGTCATAAAATCAATAATGTGTAAAATCCAGGATGTGTAAACCTGCAAACGTTTAGGCAGTTAAGTCAAACCACTACAGAGATATGAGTGAATTTATCCCACGGCAGACAAACAGATGGACGCTGTGCAAAAATGGTTGCAGGTGGCACCACCAATTTTGTGTATGATAAAGAGCTATGTGAGATCTATACACATGCAAAATTTTGGCCCAATCGGTCAAACGGTTCCCGAGATATGAGCTTGGATGTCTGCAGTGTAAACTAGAATGTAGGTGGCGGCACCTGTCATAAAATCAAGAAAGCTCTCCAGGATGTATAAAACTGCAAAATTTTAGGCAGATATGTCAAACCACTGCCCAGATATGAGTGATATTATCCCACTGCAGACAAACAAATGGACGCTGTGCAAAAATGGTTGCAGATGGCACCACCAGTTTTGCGTATGATAAAGAGCTATGTGAGATCTATACACATGCAAAATTTTAGCCCAATCGGTCAAATGGTTCCTTAAGATATGAGCTTGGATGTCTGCAACGTGAACATGAATGTAGGTGGTGCCAGCTGTCATCAAATCAAGAAAGCTATCCAGGATGTATGCCGAATTTCAGGTGAATGAGTCGAACCACTGCATGAGACATGAGTAATTTTAACCCAAGGCAGATGAACAGATGGACACTGTGTAAACATGGTTGCAGGTGGCGCCACCATTTTTTGTGTATGTTATAAAGCTATTCAAGGGCTACATTTGTACAAAATTTTTTTCCTGATCGGTCAAACGGGTTCCCCGAGATATGTGGGTTTATGTGTGGAAACAGACGCACAAATGGACGCTGGGCAGAGAGGAAAGGTCAGAGGTCAAGGCTAATTGGTAAGGCACCAGTTCACATGTGACCCGATAATTGATGTAAGTTTCAGAAAAATCCGTCCAGTAGTCTCAGAGAAGTTCTCCGGAAACGAACATGGCGGCGTAACCCGGTCAAAAAACATAGTATCCGCAAAACTTCGTTTTGGCGGATACAATTAAGCAACTAATTTTGTCAGTCTCAAAAATTTCTCAGTCCAACCATTATGATTTGTCTGGTTAGCAGACGACCACATCTTTAAAGGTCTCAAAATGGAGAAGAAAATTCGTAAAAATTTGAAAAAAATACAGGTAGTGCTACCATTTCTGCGGAAACTGAAGAAAGAGTCCATGATCAATATGCATGCAAAGTATCATGCTGATCAATGCATTAGTTATTCACCTACTGGAGCTTTTGTATCAAATTTTTAATTATTCTGAGGGGTACTTCTGAGGCCCATAGCTCAGAGAATATGGGTAACAGAGACCTAATTTCAGGTTTCCAGAGAGATATATTCATGAACCTCCTTTGATGTTAAGTTAGAAGATTCCAGGTACAGCGGCTAGGAATTGTGCCATGTTAACAGTTGACAGGTTCATTACAGGTCTAAAAAAAGACAAAAGACCAAAAAAAAATAAAAAATGGAATAAATACAGGTGGCACCACCAGTCTGCAGGAGGTGATGGAACATCCCATGATCAATGTTCATGCAAAGAATCATGGTGATCAATGCAGTAGTTATTCAGATACTTGAGCTTTTGTATCAAATTTTGCATTATTCTGGGGGGTACTTCGGAGCCCAGTAGTTGAAGGATATGGGTATCAGAGATCTAATTTCAGGTTGTCAAGGAGATTATTCATGGACCTCCCTGGATATTAAGTTTGAAGATTCCAGGTCCAGTGTTACGATTTGTGCCCTGTTAACAGATGACAGTTTTATTGCAGTTCTGAAAAAAAGATAAAAAAACTTGTAAAAATTGGAAAACATATAGGTAAAAAGAGAAAAATTGGTAAAAATTGGAAAAAATTAAGGTGGCACCACCAATCTGCAGGAAGTGAAGGAACACCCCATGACCAATATTCATGCAAAAAAAATGCAGTAGTTATTCAGATACTTGAGCTTTTGTATCAAATTTTGCATTATTCTGGGGGGTACTTCGGAGCCCAATAGTTGAAGGATATGGGTATCAGAGATCTACCGTAAAATCTCCACTTAAAACCGCACTTCCGATTAAAACCGCACCCAGACTTCGCCGAAAATCCAGGCGAGACATCGCGAGGGGCTCAAATACTAAGAACCCCCCTTTAAAACCGCACCAACTTTCGCTACGGAATGATTTGACAAAAGACACAATCAAGCTATCATCTAGAAATGAACACGCGTAGGTTGCGACTCGGCCATTCCTGTCCACTTTTAAATTCCTTGGGCATTTTATTTAAACACATCATAACACTTTTTTGCAGGGTCACTCAAGCATGAAGTTTGGGAAGACGCAAGGGCCGGTGAACCTCTGCCTGTTTATACAGATTTTATATTCCGTGCCGTATTCTTGTTTGCTACTGATTTGTCATTATATTTTGGAAAAAATATTCTGCTGATCTATTTCAAGTCACTGTATATTTTAATTCTAAAATTTTTGATGAAAATACCATTTTCTGGAATTACTCGGAAGATTCAAATCATTTTCATACCGGTTACTTCGTTATTATTATCGTCACATCGTACATTGACATCGCTCCATGTCACAATTTGCTGGCGCGTTTGAAAACATCGCTGGTCAGCTTAACTAAATATCAAAGTAATTGAAGTTACCTTGTCGAGATACGCACGTATAGGAAACATGACGCTTGATAACGAGTGATTTTAAGGTAAAATTAAAGTGGCCAGTCGGGGTAAGCAAGTTTTTTTTCCTGATGAAAGTTTCCGTTTGGGGAGCCATTTTGTCAAGGCAGTGTTCACGCAAGGCACGCTGGGACGAAATAGGTGGCTGTTCTGTTTACCACCCACCGCGTACAGCCGTTCAAAATATTCTTAGCAGAATACCGGGGGTTTCAGCACATGGCGGCACTCAAACTTGATTTTAAAACGATCGTCTGCCATTGTGTGACTCCTTACGAGGTCAGCTTTTTATTCATTTTACGTTTTAAACAAATAATCATTGCTAAATAATGCCGCAAATGGGTTTAAAGTAGGCTTTTATTTCAATTTTGCTTGACCGTGCCCAACGAAGTGGGCCGCTGTGTGTTACAGCAGGGTTGTTGTAAACGTATTATTTGGTGACAATTACCGAAATTTTATAACAAGTTATATATCACACGAAAACTAATCAGCAATATTTAATTTATAAATAACAAATAATCGTAAATAATACATTTAGACGGCTCCCATGCATGCTAGACTGCTGCTAAGAACGGCCTTCGAAAGTTGCAATATTATCGCCCACTCGCCGGCCCCAAAACGATGTCTGTCAAGAAGATATTCAGGAAACCCTTCTAGTATAAACCGCACAGTGCTTTCAGGAAATCAACCTGATTTCAAGATTTTGAATTTCTTGATTAAACCGCGGTTTTAAGTGGAGATTTTACGGTAATTTCAGGTTGTCAAGGAGATTATTCATGGAACTCCCTGGATATTAAGTTTGAAGATTCCAGGTCCAGTGTTACAATTTGTGCCCTGTTAACAGATGACAGTTTTATTGCAGTTCTGAAAAAAAGAGAAAAAAACTTGTAAAAATTGGAAAACATATAGGTAAAAAGAGAAAAATTGGTAAAAATTGGAAAAAATTCAGGTGGCACCACCAATCTGCAGGAAGTGAAGGAACACCCCATGACCAATGTTCATGCAAAGAATCATGGTGATCAATGCAGTAGTTATTCAGATACTTGAGCTTTTGTATCAAATTTTGCATTATTCTGGGGGGTACTTCGGAGCCCAATAGTTGAAGGATATGGGTATCAGAGATCTAATTTCAGGTTGTCAAGGAGATTATTCATGGACCTCCCTGGATATTAAGTTTGAAGATTCCAGGTCCAGTGTTACGATTTGTGCCCTGTTAACAGATGACAGTTTTATTGCAGTTCTGAAAAAAAGAGAAAAAAACTTGTAAAAATTGGAAAACATATAGGTAAAAAGAGAAAAATTGGTAAAAATTGGAAAAAATTCAGGTGGCACCACCAATCTGCGGGAAGTGAAGGAACACCCCATGACCAATATTCATGCAAAAAATCATGCTGATCAATGCAGTAGTTATTCAGATACTTGAGCTTTTGTATTTAATTTTGCATTATTCTGGGGGGTACTTCGGAGCCCCATAGCTGGAAGGATATAGGTAACAGTGACCTAATTTCAGGTTTTCAAGGAGGTTTTTAATGGACCTCTCTTGATGTCAAGTAAGAAGATTCCAGGTACAGTGGTTACGATTTGTGCCCTGTTAACGGACAGACAGCCAGCACGCCAGATGGCCGGACGGACGACGGACAAAGAGTGATGACTATAGCTCAGATGACTTACAGTCAGCTGAGCTAAAAACCTATTATTACAGTCCACGACTGCCTAATATCAAAGCCACTTAACTGCTTGTGTTCATATTTAGTAGCATAAATATCCCTTTATATATTCCTATATATATGCCAGAAATTAGGTCAATATTACATAATTTCTTGAAGTTATGGGCACAATATTTATTTTGCTTTACATGGTAATTGTTGAAGTTATAGGCATTTTTCAAGGATAAAACTTTATTTAATCAGTTTTCTAATTTTTTAGATTGATTAGCCTAAAATATAAAATCAGTAATCTAAATTTTTAAAAAGTTAAAAAATTACAAAATTCTGATCTAATTTAAGGTATTGAATTGGATTTTTGATTAACTTAAATCAGTAAATAAAATTAAACTTTGATCATGGCAATTTTTTTCCAGTAAGTACTGGTGATTTTCACAGCATGTATGCATAAGGATATGGTCTGTTATAATCTGAAAAAGAATGAAAATAAAACATAAAAAAATTAGGCTAGTTATTGAAGTTTTCTTGGACGCTATATTGCATTCACTTGCCAAGCTCCAGGCAGGTCACTTCTGGTCACTGGAGGTCATTTCCGAGGAAAGTTTTGGAAATTAACGGATTTCCACAGATTTTGTTTTTTTGTGGAAGACTTCTGAAGATTTTTTTTTGCCGCATTTTTCTGAAAAGCCAAGAAAGCTGCAGAAAATTTTCAGAAAACTGGATTTTTTTCCGAACATTCGGAAAAGTGCAGAAAAAGTCCACAGTTTTCCAAAAAATGTTTGGACTTAGAACATTTTGGTGGTTAAAAGGCTTTTCTGGACTTAGAAGTTTCACCAACACTTGGAGGTGCACCCAAAAATTGCTAAGTCCCACTGCATGGTTAAAACAATAAAAAATTATAATATATTTTATTCCTAACAAATATATAGCATTTAACATACCAACATGTTCAGAAAAGGACCCAGAATACAAATATGGAGACAATTTTTTTTAAAACAGACTTTTGCAAATTACCAATTTGTCATGTCAATAATTGATTTTTATAAAGAAATGATTAAAAATTTTGATGGTTAAAAGGCTTTTTTGGACATAGAAGTTTTTCTAACACTTTGACTTTTATAATGAAATGATTAAAATGTTCATATATACATTTCAAACATGATAAGACACATATTGCTTCAAATTTATGGTTATAAGAAAAATATTCTTGTTCAGTAACCATGAGCATTAAGCATAGTCTTAATGATCATGAATATTAAGAACAGTCTTCAGGTAATAACCATAAACTCTACAGTGTGCTGAGTATTTTTATCATTATAATATGAAATTTGCCGATGGAAATTTTATGGTTGTACCCTTTTAAGGGACATCCAGTCAGCTGTATATAACTTTAGTCCAATATCTTTGAACACAAATTAATCCCTTTCAACTGAATTTGGCAGTAAAGCTGCAAACACTCTGGTCCTTTTTTTTTGACAACCATCATCGGTTCTTTGAGGTTCTCTGCAGGCATGATGTGAATGTAGGCTCTGAGATATAAACAGAAATATATTAAATGATACTTTAACAAATAGCTAAATATTGTCTTACTTCGTGTTTTTTACAATAAATATCTTTAAAGGTAAATTCAGAATTTGCTTTGATCCATATGAATTTTATCTAGCAAGTTAAGTCTCAAATTAACTGCCATGTTTAAGATACCAGTAGTCCAGTTAATTTTATGATTATAGCAGCCAATGGGCAATGGAATAATCTAGGGATGGAATATTGATTTGAATCACATGTGGAATAGACATCAAAAGCACACTTATAAAATAGGAAACCTGTGAAGATGATAAAAATTTGCCCTTGAGGTATAGATATTGGTTAAGCATGACTGAAAAAAAGAAGATTTAACAAAAATGTATTCATTTAATTTTTCTACACATGGAGTTAAAATATAACTTTTGGTATTATTAACATACTTCAGAGATATTACAAAGCTAATAAATTACATTAACAGTAACACTTTACTAAATAAGCTCTGCTACATACCCTTGTGGAACAATTTTCTGAAGGTAATGCACACGACCTGGAAGAGCTGATCCATGTGAAGGTAAAAGTTCCCCAACAGCAAACACCTTTCTGGTAGCCTTTTCCATTAGAAAGTGTTCAACTTCCATTATGTCACAGTTGCTGGTAGTCTGTTCAAGCTTAAGTGTATATGAATTTTGCTTTTTCGCCCTGGAACAACTTTTGCTGTACATCTGAAATCCATTTCTTGCTATTTTTGAAACATTGACAAAGTCACATTCTTTGTCTGTTCCTGATTTTTCCCTGAGAGCTTCTTTGATATCCTGTGGTATAACAACAGCAGTTCTTGAACTTTCAACCACCGAACATTTGTGGGCCTCTGAATCAGGTTAAAATGTTGTTTTTGCCTGAAAGACTGAAGACAAAAAGTTGTGAACCTTGGATGATGTCACTTGTACAGACATGGATGCTACATGTTTTTGTGCTTGCAGGGACCAAAAATCTGCCTGCACTCATTTCCAGTTCCATGAACTGACTGGTTGATTTGTCCATTGAATGATTCGAATGGAAAACAAGACCAGGCCCACAATGGACCCCATTGCTTCACACATTTAACAATATGTGTCAAGTTGTGAACATTTTGGCTCATAGAGGCATTTCCATTGAGCACTTGAACATTTTTCACAAATGTGTGTAAAATAAAGTCTGCACGAGTAATATCCTCAGAGGAAAGACCTTCTGTCAACAACATGTATGTGGCCTCAGCTAGGCAACTGAAATGTAACAAGTATACCCTTGGGAGATAATCCTGTAAGCATGGAATACTGTAGAACAACAGACAAGTTCCTGAGCTCAGAAGCTTTCCAGTGGCTATATGTGCCAGAGATAATCCTGGGTAAACGATGATGCATGTATGGAGGCTGGATTTCTTTCAAAAGCTTGTAAATGTTAGGTATGTTTGCTTTGATAGAAAAGGGTTCTTTGGAAAACTTTGAATCAAACCAATAGTCCAAAAACTTTTTAGTGAGCCCCAGCAGTATCCCATGCATGTAATCAATTGCAATATTATGTACTAATGAAAAGTATGGCAGGTACCACAAAACACTTTCTCCCAGGAACCCATCTGTCCTTCTGTCTGTCTGATGGGCATTGATTGCACTTTCTCTGGCACCTTCATCTGGAGGAAGATCTGGCTGTTCATTGTAGAGATATGCTCTTGCATATGCCTTTCCACTTGGGACCAATTAACCTGGTTCTGTACAGTTCAGACAACATTTCTCGCCATTATGTTGGGTCATATTGGTGACATATGCTGTGCCTGTAGGTCCATTGTTGCAATAATGAGCATTCCTTTAACATTCACATGCTTTTCAAGGTCATCAATTACCACACCAACTGTTCTAAGTTTGTCACCAATGGCCTCAAAAACATATTCATATTGGGCTTTCCTACACCCTGCCACACCCTTCAGTACAGGAGCATGTTCTTTTCTTGAAACGCTCCTTTGGAGGAATTTCATTAATCAAAAAATATACAGGCAACAAAGAAACTGAAGAACTGGAGAACAGTGGAATGCCATCGATGAGAAGTGACATTGTGATGTTTGAAGTTTTGAACAAGAATTCATTTGGTTCCAAAAGTTTTTTGTATCCAAATCCACTCTTGATGTCAGAAATAGTATGAGATTCAACATACCTGGATTCTTCAATTGACATCCAACTCCCCTGTCTCTCCAGCACCTCTTTTAATTGAACATCAGGTTTTCCTGTGACAAAGTAGCTTGTGTCCTGTGTTTTTAGGTTGGTACAACCAGGTGTCTTACACTTTTCATCCACAGATACCAGGTCTAACAACATTTTGCATGATTTGCAGTACAGATGATATTTCAAATAGTCAGTGTTAAATCCACATGATCTTTACAGCTGTCTCAGTGAATCAGCACAAAGATTGTTTTCTGGTATTGGCAGCTTCAGGAACTTCAGCACGTCTTCTGCCATTGTGGCAGACATGTTATATTTTTAAACAAGGGCACTAGCTGCAAGGATATATTCAGATTTTGATATCTGACACTTGTATGCAGAGTCACTAGGGGGCAAAACATACAAAAGTGGATCATTTCTTTGGTAATAATGTCATGTTGAATATTATTAGACTCATGAGCAGAACAGTCAGTGTCACTAATTTCTTCCTCATCAGATGTTTCTATGTCCATAATCAACCTCCTCAACAGTGTTGTCGTGTGTGTCAGATCCTTCATCTGGATCAGGAATGGGGTCAAACTAGGTTGGTAATATATTAGGCTCTTTGGAATATTCATCCGTGTTTACTGATGGTGTTGGTTCAGGATTGTATACACTTGGTGTACCTTCTAATCTGCACTCTCCATCTGGGGCTTGAATTACAACTGAATCCAGCCTAGGGTTTTCATCATTAGTACTTTCAATTTCCAATAAAGATGCAGAGAATGCAAACTGTGTATTTTTTGTCTTGGCAGACCTAGAAAATTAGATATATTTAACCTTTAATATCAAGACTGGACTTTCATACTTTCATACTTCATACAATGCCAAATTTAATTATTTTTTGTCCCACCTGTCCTAAGTCGTGGGAGTATATGGTGACGTCATAGTACCACAAACAGTTAAATTATATATATATATATATATATATATATATATATATATATATATATATATATTTTTTTTTTTAATATATTAATATTATACCTGTGATCACAAGTTTGCAAAATGTATGCAGATAATATGCATGTGCAGTGAAGTCCTGTACATGCCTTATTTGAATCAATTTTAAAAATAATTAAGACCAAGATTAACTTTTGCATATATTAACAAAGATAATTAACTTCATTGCTTCTTATTTTAATGCATGTGGAAGCTCAACCTGGATTATAAATGGTTTGGATAAAACAACCATATCATCTTATTCTACTCTTCGCATTTGATTCATATGCCTTATACTGCTTTGATGGATTTCCAGCTACAATAGAACAAGAATGACAGGAGATATTCATATATTGACACAAAATATATCTTTATAATGACAGGATGATGCATTTAAATACTGAAGTGATTGCATTTTACATAACTCTACAAAATTTGACACAGATCCCCTTCCCGTGGATTCATAATTATACATATATGGCTCTCCAAACTTTTGGCCAGAGAATATTGGATTATTCAATATTTTTTTTCTATTGAAAGCTTTTTTTAATTATTTATATTTGGTGGAACAACACACAACAACACTATTTCATAGGTTATATGTGTATACTTTCCATTTTCGTAAGGGTAGGGCATTGGGAGAATTAATCACTGTTTGCTTGTCGGGTAAATGTCAGGGATAGGGGGGAGGGGAGGTAGATATGGAAAGGATATTATTGTCCAAGACTCACAGTCAGCCAGATGCATGATGGACAGGTGTTCATTTGTCAGTATCAGTATTCATCATATTTTTGTAATGCCATAAGATATACTCAAATTTGTTTAACACAGTGAAAATACACTGCCACAGGAGTAATGAACATTAACTTTTTTTTAAAGTAATTATTGAAAAACTTATTTTTATAGGTACCTTGGACATCATGTGCAGACAAAATGTGACTTTTCAATGTCTGTTTCCTACTTAACAGTTTGCCACACTCTCTGATTGGACATTTCCAGGTCTTCACATCAATCTGACATTCATTAATCCCCCAATCTGACATTCATTAATCCCCTTTTGATTAATTGCAGAATCATCTGCTGGTCCATCCATTTTTTATATTAAGAATCGAATGCACTGCAACTGAAATGACATAGTTAAGAGACACATTTCAGAGAGTTAAAAGATAATGCAATGAAGCTTCATGGAGGGTTGAATTTTTTTTTTAGTGAACACACAAGGACTTTTTACAGTAATACATATTTTTATTTTTGTACGACCCAGCAAAATTAAAGAGTACAGGGTTGCAATAAAGTGACAATGTATATTTTCAGGCCTGTATATTTTACCAAGCACCTGAATCTATATTTATAAATATGTCGTAAAATAATTCCTGGTATCTGGTTTTGAATGCCCAAAGTCATAGTTTGACTCAAGTAAACCGAAGTCAATGGACCAACAATTTTGTCACAGAAGGGAAGATTGCTGTTTCATCAAGTCAGGTAAACTAAATCATTCATTTGCCATATTTGATTACATTAATAATAAATTAATACAATAAGCTAAAAATATACTGAGAAATTAATTAATAAGAGTTGAAAAGGTTATTTTTATTCAAATAAAATAGTACAAAATAGGGTGCAAGTTAATCTTTCTTACTTAATATGATTGGTAAATTGACTGAGCATTTACATTTAATGTTAAGATTTTCGTTAGTATAGTCTATAGAAAACACTGGCGCAAAGGATTACACAGCTCAGGATGATAATAATGAGGATGATTGCTCTTACCTTTAAGATCCAGTCTTTTGACAAAAGTGATTTCTGTGAGTATGCTTTAATTGTTCTTAATAGTTTCAGTTGTTTCCAAGGTAATGCACTTGTATATTTACAAACATTTATACATCACAGTCGTGTCATCCAAAATATTCTGGACAATGCCAGTGGTCAACCATCCAGGGTAGTTGTGACTCAGACATACAAGTGGTCAGAAAACCTAGCCTAGCCATATATAGCTGGTCATCAATCAGGGCTCACCATGTTGTCTCTTCCGGCAGTGATGCTTAATGGCCAAAATTCAAACCTGCACAAGCCACCATATTGGACAGTCCAGCAAAGTCTGACTAAGGAGAGCCGTATACATCCAAAATACAGTTATATGAGATAAGTTTCAGAATTTATTACTGATTCAATTGGAATGCATCCAAATATGTTTGTTGTTCCCATAATTTTATGGTCCATGATCTAAAGAAATCATTATAAATTAACTGCTTAACAACAATTTTGTAATTATATACAAGAAGTAAGCATACCATGCTTACAATGTGGTAGGGAATTATCCCAAAGATTCATTAACAAAAATATGTGTGTACTGTTAGTAAAAGGCACAAACTTCAATCCTATACTCCATATATGCTCCAGCCTTTGTAGAACTGGTAGTGTAAATATTCTAAACATAGCAATGAATGTTATGAATAGTATATCTGAAGGGAGGGGAATGTCCTGCTTGGAAATCCAGGCTGGACAAACTGAAGAACTAAGCTTGAGGTCATAAACTTCACATCTGAAACTGTGATGTGATATATCATAGCAACATCTGGCCAGATCTGTCACACTATTCTGACCTGCCATGAATATGGTGTGTGTGTGCATTATGTATATGTATTTTGTATATGTACTCAGTATAATATGATAATATTTTCATAACTTTATTAATGTTATTTTCTTCCATACAATAAAAATAAAAGGACATTTGGTAGTTTACTATGAATGATTCAGTTCAGCTTTACCAAATATGTTACATTAATCAGTAAGTTGTTACACATGGTGTGTTTAATTTCAATGGGCAAAACAACAGCCTATTTCAGGAAATGGGCAATTTCACATTTGGGGCATAACATTTATATATATATATATATATATATATATATATATATATATATGGTGTGTTTAATTTCACACTGCTGTTTAAAAATAATGTGGTGGATAATACAATATAAACAATAAATTGCATAGTTTGAACTTGTAAATTAATTTTTATGCACAGCATCAAGCCTAGCTGTCCATAATTTTTCAAAAGTTTGCTCTGAGTTTAAAACTAATAAAGCAGTACATAATGCTATCTGACAGAGTACTAAGATTAAATATCTTGATGTATGTATGTCTATAACAAAGCATTTTGCACTTTCACAGATTACAGCTTATTGAGCTCCAGAACAAATGTGGCCCCCAATACTTGTGAATGGCAATGACAGGATAAAGAAACTGCCACATGCTCAAAATTAATTGATAAAATAAAAAGCACATTTTGGTTATCCTAAATACCTCTAAATTGGGAACTTGACATGTGTATTGCTATGGCCCTTAATTTTGTTTTTGTTTCATAACTTCATATTCATGACCTTTTGAGTAGTTGCAGACAGACATACAAAAGAGCAGATATATTTAATACAGCACCACCTGGTGGAGGAATAATAACTTTATATCAATACTATAAATTTTTATCCGAAACCTATTTGATATTTTCTGAGACCTAACAGGGCTTTCTGTGTACTTTACATGTGGTTTGAGTACCTAGGAGGCAAGCTATTTAGAATCTTATGATCTGTATATACTATGATTTATATATTGTTTTGGTGATATCATGGTATGATTATCAATGTGACTTCAGAATGTAACATATATACCTCTATAACAGCTCCATGAGGTAACCAACTGAAATTACACCAAGAGGTATCAGTGAGCTAATTTGTCATGTCTTGATGGGTCCACTTTGCAATAATATTATTCACTGTTATTGATTATTTAATTATGTTCTTTCTATTTTTTGTAATGGCATTTCCATTCTTTGATATGAATTGATATAGGTATTAAATGAATTGTTTTACAGGTCTGGCTTTTTACAAGACAAGATGGATCATGAACCTCTGCCAAGTTTTGCCTTGGGCATTTGGAATGATGATAACCCTATGAGTGGTTCTGTTGTACCAGTGATCCAGATGAAAATGTCTGCAGATTCCAAGAAACTTGAAGATCCCAGGTTTTTGAAAGTGGGGGGTATAGTGAATGCATCATGTCGTGGATATGCTGGATTACATCATTGTGTGATCGGAAAGTTGGGATATGGTAAGTTTGTAATTGCTATATAATTAAGCGATCCGGGGGGGAGGGGCAGGGGAGTCTTATTGCTTCACCTGGTCACGGTGCATATTTTTCCCACATTGACTTATATAATGTTATATATCTCGGACATGGTGCCATCTATCAAAGTTACACATTATTCTGCATTGCAGTCATACAAATTTTTAGGTGTTATGACATTTGTCACAGTGGTCTGTAGGTATCAAATGCTCATTTTTTAATTGGATTTGGTTCAAACTGGTGGAAAGCAGTGATATACGACTCCCTTAAACAATCATTTGAATGGCCTTGATATTTATCTGAGGAATTTATCAATAGTTTTGCATTTTACCACTGACTTAGTTTCACTTAAATTCTATCTTCTATCTTATGCATCTCTGAGGCATGTGAATTAATTGTTCTTTATATTGGTATTAATATTTGTCTATGCCTAGTTTAATTACTGGTAGCATTTTTTTTCTGAAAATAGGACCCTGGGATCCAATTGATCCATAAAACCAGGTCAGACAGTCTTCAGGTAGTTCACAAATGCGACTGGCTTTGCTAATAACAACCTAGCTAGCTTGTGTAACCCAGTTACTTGCAGAAATTTTTAGCACCATTTTTTTTTACCAATGACAAAATTTTAGTTATATATTTTTGGATATCGTTGGGATACATGCAGGCTAGAACTTACCTTTGAGTACTGTGCTGTAAATAGAAAATATCAGCTCTTAATTAGGTCTATGTGTCCAGGTTCTGCTGTGAAACTATATCAGCATACCTTCATATCTTTCTGATTACATTAATTAAATTATTGTTGAACTGGTGTATGCTAAATTATGGAGTCCTTACCATTGTGTTTGTCAGGTTCAGTATGACTTTCAAGGTCGCCTTAACCTTTGGTTGCAGAGTAACATTTTAGTGAACAGTTACTTAAGCAGTTTATGTAATAATTTCAATCTTTTGATAAAACCAGTTATTTACAATTTTTTTGTACAGACGAGTTCTTGACTCTTATAGACAGCCCAGCATTCATCAAGATGGTGGAAATGCATGCTACAAAGTACAGGACCAAGCAGCAGGGACAAGGAACCATAATGGTAAACCATGATAAAAGTTTGTAATGAATCAATAATTTTAATTTCAATGTTTAATTTAACTTATGGCCATATTGAAAGAGGGAAGATTCATTTCACAAAATCAACACCCAGTCTCAAGATTCTTGGAAATAAGTTCAGACTACCATTATATATGGCAAATAGTTGTATTATACAGTAGACATTGATGAACTTCTCTAACCAATTTGTTCAGTTACTTGCTGTAAAGTTTTTGTTGTGCCTTGATGTGATTCCACAACTCATTATTCAAATTCATCTTACAAGTTTTACATTTTTCTTGGAATATAGGAAGCTAAGCAGGATGAAGTGTCATGCACTCCAGCTAAACAAAGAAAGAAACCAAGAGAGGCTAACACTGTACAAGTAAGTTAAATTGCATTTACACGTATACAGGAATAATGTCAGACAAACGGTTGAAATCATCAAAAATCCTTAGGTAATATACTTACCTGCTTATTAGGTTGTAACCTGTGATGGTAATCCTCTCTCCACTGTCACTCCATCTTCTTTTTTCTTCAGGGTACACCAGTAAACATGAGGCATTCATTCAGTGTCTGTAACTTTTTTTTATAAAAGCCTGACCTCGAAGCCTGTATCTGTGTGCGCACTTTTATTTAAGTGTTTATATCTCATACATGCTGAAATTCCTCAGTAGTTAATTACATCAGTATATCACATTTCTGCATTGCAGGGGTATTTGCTCAGCTTCTCTCTCTCTTCCTCTCTCTCTCTCTCTCTCTCTCTCTCTCATATTACTTTTTTGTATAAATATATTAATCAAAATTCTAATTTTCCCCAGCAGAGATTGGAATTCAGTTTTGAAATTTCAGGAATTCTCATTGTCATTAAATACAAGCTTTTAACTCTGATCTACCATTACAAATATGTTATCCCTGAAAAAATATTTTTCTTTAATACATCTTTCTTAATGTTGAATTTTAAGAAGCTAAGAAAATGAAGTTACACAAAAATTAGATCCTGTCAGTAAAATCTATTGCAAGATGGGATAAGTATTCATGTTTTGAAATTCTCTTTTTTTCATTGTTTGTGTCATCATTTTATTATTGGGAAATCACAATAATATTACTCCACCTTCTGTGGCTCAGTGGTAGAGCACAGGACTCATACCTGTTATGATTGTGAGTTCAAATCTCAGCCGAGGAGCAGTAGAAATTTCACTGCCAGCCCCAACCCAGGGTGAGTGCTCATCTTGCTTAATGGGAAAGCTGCATCCCACAGCCATGTATCACTCACAAACAAGTGCGGCTTTAGGAGATTCCTCGATGTTATGATGGGTTCGATTACACACCCAGGACCTGAGGTGCAGTAGACACTGGGCCTGGGTGACACCAGGATATAAAATAAAATGACAGGAAGCCTGTGCTACCGCCCTGTCAAGTAGTCCCAAACTGAAATGGAACTCTGTAAATATAAATACTTACCTTAAGACTTAGATAAGTCAACATTTAAAAAACTGGAGGCAGTTACCTCCACCAAAAAAATTTCTAAAAAAAATAAAATTACATTCCATTTTAAAGCAGAGGAATGGTTATACCTGATGCTACAAACAGTGTGATATGATGTGCCTTTTAGGTGTGTTTTTATTTATGAACCATCCCTACCTCAAAAAGGATATTTTACAATTAATTTAGCTCTGGATAAAAAAAAAGAATACCTTTTTTTCACCAAGAGAAAGTAGAATTCAGAAAGAAAGGAGAATCAAGAGAGAAATAGCCATTAATTCATTTTTTTTAAGGGAAGAATGAGAATTCTTTATTTTTAAATGAAGAACGGGAATTCTCAGTTTGCTCAGGAAGAATTGGAATTCTCTATTTTACAGGAAGATTCTGAATATTTCCATATTCTCATTCACCCCTCGACATTAAATAGTTCTGCACATCATGGAAGTGGATCCCCGTGTTACTATGAGTTGAAATTTTCATGTATTTTTGGACAGAATGCTACAGTTGTCCAGAAAATGAAGCTAGAGGCTGTGGCTGCTGAACTTGAGCTGACAGAGTTATCCGCAGTCATGACACAAGTACCAGTACAGGCACCAGCAGTGTCCCAACAGTCATCATTAGTACCAAGTACATCACATGACACCTCCAGTCTTCTAAGCAGCAGCATGGATGTAATCAATTATGCAGGTAGGCTCTTTTGGATGTTTTACAATGAAACAGAATTTAATCCCCAAATGTACAGAAACCTTATACAACAATGCATGGATGTTTCAAGGCCTGGACAGTAAAACATGTAAAACGGTCAGTTCTCTGGCAATCCAGGGTCAATCCAAGGCATGGCTATGAGAGTGGGTTGAGGTGGGTTACAAAGGCTGCTGGTTTTCTCCATGTCTTCTGGTTTCCTCCAACCCTATAAAGATGACCCAATGCTGTCATCCGAGAAAGGGAGGGTGCCATGATTAGTTATAATGACTAATTGTACCATCCATGTAAAATAAATAATACATATCTTGTAGAGGGAATAAGATAAGATAAGATAAGATAACATTTATTAGCCTTCAGTTCCAGGAATTTGTCGTTGACTTGCAATTCATTACATAAAAAATAAATAAGTAAATAGATAGATAAATGCATAAAAATAATACATAAAAATACATTAAAATCACACATAACATATTGACTATGCATGTAAAATTAAGCATGTAAAAATGATAAAACAGATAATTCTGCAGGTAAAACACATAATTCAAAACATTAAATTTCTAAGAGGGTTGTGAGTTAAAAAGTTTAATACTGTGTGGTACGAGAGATTTTTTAAAATGAGTTGTTCTGCAGAATATTGTATCTAGGCGTTTACCTGAAGGTAAAAAACGGAACTCTGAATATAGGGGATGTGTTGTGTCATTCATGACCTTAGATATGAAGACCATTGTTTTGGTTTCACAGATTTCCTGGTGTGTGGCAAGTGAAGTACCAGTTATTCTACTACTTCTCTTCCTGGTATTATTCAACTGTTTCTTTAACTTATCAGATATATTTGTAAACCAGCACTCCAGTGAATAAGTAAGGACACTGGAAAATACTGAATTATAAAACATGGTAATTATGGTTTTGTCAATATTAAGCTTTCTTAGATAATAAAGGTAATATAATCTTTTGTTTGCTTTCTTGGATTGATTCAACACATGTTCTTTCCAATTCAGATTTCTGTCAATAATACATCCTAAGTATTTATAATTTTCTACAATATCAACATCTTCATTTTTGATAGCAACTGGGGTAATTACAGATTTTGATCTCCTAAAATCAAAGACTACTTCTTTAGTCTTCTTTACATTTAACTGAAGGTAGTGTTCCTCACACCAACCAGTCACATATTGAATGGTTTTCCTGTAGAGCGATTCATCATTCTTGTGTATCAGGCCTAGAATGACAGTGTCATCTGCATATTTGATAATTTTACAATCTGAAAGGCTCACAGACAAATTATTTGTATATAGAATAAAAAGGACTGCTGACAGAACACAGCCTTGTGGAGCACCAGTATTTATGATTATATCTGAAGAAGTTTCTTTGCTTGTTCTAACATGTTGTCTTCTATCCGAGAAAAAATCTAGAATCCATAGACAGTAGGAAGAAGGAATGTTATATCTACAGAGCTGATTGATCATAATGTGTGGCTGTATTGTATTGAAGGCTGAAGAATAATCAATGAAAAGTGATCTGGCATAATTTCTGGGGTCCCTGTCTAAGTGTTGATAAATATAATGAGTTAATGTGGCAATTGCAACGCTTGTGCATCTGTTGGATGAATATGCAAAGTGATGTTGATCTAGGATTGGTTTAACAATTGGAAGTAATTTATTAAGAACTATTCGCTCCAAAGATTTTGCGAGAATAGATGTTAGTGCAACAGGCCTAAGATCATTCATCACTTTAGGAGAGTTATTTTTGTCGACTGGAATTATTTCTGCGGTCTTCCATAATTTTGGTAGTTTACATAAGGAGAGAGACAATTGAAAAATGTGATGTATGATGAAGGACAAACTATTTCTACAGGTTTTTATTAATCTGCCACTGATTTTGTTGGGTTTAACCTTGTTTAATTTGAGCAGATTTTTGGTAATTGTCCTAAAATTGATAGGTTTTAAAGTTTTATCTGTATATATATTTACAATCATCAATACATTTACTTAATATACTTGCTTCTTTACCCTGACTGTTAATATGTTACTTCTGTGACTATTCCAAGCCAACTGGATTTTTCTGGTTATTAATATTGATGATTACGGTAGGTCTTGAGAATACATACACATGCTTGCTTAATGAGAACATGTGAACTGGCAGTATCTATCCTGTAGAACCATTTCATTTTAGCAGGAATAACAAAGGCAATGAATGAAATAATGGTATGGGCACAAAGCCTTGAACCATTAAAAAAATGTAAAAATACTCTGAAGGATCAATTCCATCAGTTGTGTTCATATTCTTTAATAATGATAACAATAATAATAATATTAGAAATAATGATATCTGTTCATACAAATAGGAGTTGTGCAATATGTTCAATGTGCTACAATATATGAGTCAGAGAAGTGCTATAGATATTATGAAAAATGAACTCATTTCTGCAATGAAAAAAAAATGTTTGATTTAGGAAAACTGACATTTTACATTCCCATACATATTGGATAGCTTTGTTTTCTAATTTTATGGAAAATTGCTATTACATTTAATTAAAATTTACTTGCAATTACCCTTGCTACACGAGCAGTTAGTTCTGATGTCAAACAGTTTTTCATAGTTGAATGTCTTAGTTGTACAAGGTTACCATCATACAGTCAGCAACCGTATTACTGTTAGGCCTAGGCACTTTTTGAGGTTGCTGAATAGATGCTGTCATTTTTAGTGAACCTGTGAGCTTATGCGATGGCGCGGCATCGTCCCTCTGCCGCCCATGGCTGGCCGTCCGCCATCCATGGCTGTAGGTCAGAAACCGTCAGAGCTAGCAGCTAGCTCCAAATTACATGTAAGAATTAGTCACATGTGAAACTAGGTGCCCTAGAGCTTATTATTGGGTATCTGCATTAATTTAGATTTTATTGAGAAAATGCTTAAAAACCTTTAAAAATCTTCTTCTCTGAAACTAAACAGCCAAATTGTCCAATATTTCACAGAAATATTCCCTGGAATAATCTCTCTCAAGTTTGTTCCAATCGTTTCGGTTCGGTGATTTTTGACTGAGTAACAGGAAGTTGAACTTAGTCATCTGCATCTCAGAAACGGCTGGAGCTATCATCATCAAATTTCATGTTATGTGGGTCACTTGAGTCATATCTGGATTTGAGGTATTGGTGACGCCACCTGCATCGGTCTTTTTAGCTCAGCTGACTTTCAGTCATGCTGGGCTATAGCGATGGGTCTTTGTCCGTCGTCCTTCCGTCTGTCGGCCGGCCGTCCGTTAGCAGGGCACAAATCGTAACAGTAGGGGCTAGGGCCATGAACCCTATACAGTCTCAGAGGTTATAAAAAGATCTCCTTGCAAACCTGAAATTAGGTCACTGCGACCTATATTCTCGAAGTTATGGGGTGTGTTTGCACCCCCCAGAAATAACTCTTTGAGACAAAATTTTCATCCCAAACCTTCCATCTTTCACATACAGCTCACCTACCAACAGGGGAAGAACCATAATTTTTTTTAGGTCAAAAGGTCAAAGGTCAAGGTCACAGGAGCCTCTTCTTTGAAAAGCCTGTGGATGCATTTTAAGCCAACCCTTTCATCCCAATTCTTTGATTTTTCACATATAGCTCACCTACTAAGTTGGAGAAGAATCCTATAGATTTTGAGGTCACAAGGTCAAAGGTCAGGGTCACAGGATCCACTTCTTTGAAAAGGTTGTGGACACATTTCAAGCTAGACTTTTCATTCCAAAACTTCCAGCACTGATATCGCTTCTCTGCCAAAAGGGGAAAAGACCTGTTGATTTTGAGGTCAAAGGTCAAGTTCACAGCACCCACTTCTTGCGTGGAGTCATTTTCAGGCAAACTTTTCAATCTGTACCTTCCATCTGTCATATATGGCTTACCTACCAATAAGGGAAGAAGCCTATTGATGTTGAGGTCAAAAAGTCAAAGGTCAAGGTCACAATATTTATTTGTTCTAAATGCTTGTGAGCATATTTCAAGTGTAACTGTTCAACCCAAACCTTCAGTCTTTCACATATGCCACATCTGTGCATCACTCAGTTTGACTCAAACTTCATATTTATGGGTCTTTTTGCTTGAATAAATAACTTATTGATTTTTGGGTATGCTGGTCAGCAGGTTAAAGGTTGCAGGTCAAAGTTATTCACCCATTGGTTGCCAAGTAATTACACCAGATTTAAGTGGTTAGTAGTTACCCATCATTTAGAAAGAATCCAGTTGATATATGGGCAAAAGGCCAAGGTCATAGGTCAGGGATGTTCACAATTACTTATTTTAAAGACCATCTCTATTTTTCTTGTATATATAACCATCCCACTCCAGCTGGTACATCTCCCTGTGTGGCTGTAATTGTGAGTGACACTGGTGACATATGACTCCCTTTTGTATCAGCCTATTAAGTGATAAGGCTCAGTGATAAGTACCTCGTTATTTCATAACAAAAACACTGTTGTCAGAATGCTTCAGCCAGGCATTAAGACTATGAGAGTATAGTATTAAGGTTTAGCTACTGATTTATAAGATGATGGGAACATTTTGCAGTTTATTTTATGGAATCCTAGCAATAAACTTAGTTTCCTAGATATCTGAATATTTTAATATATATCACCACATATAAAAGCAAGTGTTTGTTCTCATAATATGTGGATGTGTACCTTGATTTAGGATGGCTTTTTGTTTTATTTCAAGACTCTTAGTCATGCTTTCTGCATTTGTTTTCTTTCAGGTTTGGCAGTTTACCTACTCTGCTGACCCCATTGAAAGCAGAGTGATAATAAAAAATATTGGACTTACACTTTTTACAATTGCATATCTATAAATCTGATATGAGGGCCTGGACATGCCTTTTGAATTATTTTGGGCATTCATTACTGGATAATTTGCCCCAAGTTTGGTCTCCTATTGGAGAATGTGGGATATCAAATGACATACTTGTCAGAAATCCATTATGTCTGCCAGTTAGCCACCTTAGAAATTCTTTCTTCAGTGCAGTTTCAGTAATTTTTCTTTAATGTTTAGTCCTATTTAGGGAATGTTTGTTGTCTGTTTTAAGACTTGTCAGAAGTCCAATATGGCCACCAGGCAACCATCTTTTAATTCCTTTTGATCATATTATCTCAAGAACAGTTAAAGTGAATGCAGTTGGATGTATATTTATGTAATCTTGTAAAGGATTGGGTCAAATATTTCTGAATAAATATTACAATCATTTATAAAAGTGCAGTACAGTTGGCTTGTATTGAATAAAAATTCATACAGAAGCACCTGTTTCCTTAATAATTCTTGCATGTATTTCCTTGATTTTTGCTATATATTTTGATCTTATATTTGCCCTTTGTGGTGTTCCTTTGAGACTGACAGGTTTCAAGCAAGCTGTTGGAATAGTTCCTGATAGCTTAACAATCATGCATTTTCCTCAGACCATCAATTCACTGTGTTTTAACCAGACATAGGTGATGTATATTTCTGTTGTCATAGAAAATTTTCAACAAATTGGCAAAGTGGTTCTTCAAAATTTGACTGGAAGTTGTGAATCTCAGTCCATGATGTCACAGGTCATGCTTGGCAGCTGAGCGTCATGACCCATGGGTCACTTGTTTGTACAGGGGTCAACGGTGCCCAAAGCATATGGAGGGCTACAAAAAACTTCTTCTCTGAAAGCGTAAAGCCAAATTGTTTAATATTGCACAGAAATGCTCCTAGGGTAGTGCTTTCTAAAGTTTGTTCAAATGGTCTCTGTTCAATGACTTTTGGCTGAGTTATGGGAAACTGAATATAGTCAAATGTTATAGAAGCCCATTTCTACTCAGTGGCTACAAAGATCTTCTTCTCAAAAACCACTTGGTCAAATTATTTAATCTCACACATGAATGATCCTTAGATGTTGATAATTCATATTTGTTCAAATGGTTTTGATTCAGTGATTTCCTTAGATTTTATACAGGAAAAGTTAAAAAAGATATAAAAATCTTCTTCTCCAAAACTGTCCTCGCAATTTTTTTTTAATGGCTCAAGTTAGGTGATTTTTGGCTGAGTTACAGGAGGTCATCTGTGCAAAAAAGCATACTAAACTTAAAATCTGAGGAACAGCTGGAGCTGTCATCACCAAATTTTATGCCAATGTTTGTCACATGAGTCATATCTGAAATTGAGGTGTTGTGGCACCACCTACATTGATTTGTTTTTTACAAGCAAAAATGTAAGTTTAGACTCTTCTAGCATATACACTGTTTTTTTTAAGAAACTGTTAAACTGATTGGTTTAAACTTTACAAGAATTGTTCTATGATATTGTTCTGTCAGTTTTATAAGAATAGATTGGGTAAATGCAGCTCTTAAAAAGCAGTGTAGTCAATTGAAAAAGGCGTTCAGTGTATGAAAACAGATTTGGCAGCATGGCAAGTTTCAACATGCCAAGTCAAGAGGTCAATCAGTGCAACCAGCACCAGTCCAGACATCACCATGGCAACTGACCTGGCTCTGCCTGGTGTCCAGATACAGTCTAGACAATGTGTCTAGACACATTGTCTAGACATCTAGAACCTGCCAACTGTGTCAGATTTTACAATGGTCAAGTTACGCTCTGTATTTATAAATAACTTTGGCAGATTGGGGTCACATGTGGCACATTAGGTACCCTTGACCTGGGGGAAAGCTGAGCCTCCATTGCCAGGATGCATGAATAGGTGTGACTCAATATAAAGGCTAAAAGAGGAACTTGTTGTGTTGTGTATATCCATAACATATTTCAGCAGAGATGTTTGTACATATACATGTCACATATGTACTTGAAAAGTACCGGTCCAGCATGGAAGATTGTACCTGATGCATATCCCATTGCACAGGTTCACATTAGGCCTGTAGGCCTTGTTGATGACATGTTATCTTATGTTTCAGTGTTAAAACAAATAACTATTCTTCACCAAAAAAAAAATGTTTCCTTCGGTGCACTTATGTGTTAACACCAATGATGAAGTTCCGTTGAAATGAAAGATGGCGAGTCTGTCCTGTGGGACAATAAATGGGGATGGAATGTCTTCCGACAAACCCTAAGCAAATGTATGTCGAAAATTATTGCAATCCATATGGTGGTATCAGTTGAGATCACACAAATTGCATTACGCTTATAATATATAGATGAAGCACCTGCAAATCTGAGTGTTTTGACACTTAACAATGAATCATATTAAAATTATTTTATGTTCCAGAAGTTCAATGAATGCCTGGAAAGGATTGTGAAATCACTGTTACAATGAGTGAAGTAGTGGAACTGAAAGGAGAACTTAGCCAGGCACAGCAGAAAATAAATTGGATGGAAAGCAACATACAGTCCATGGACAGTACTATAGCAACGTTATGGATTTGGTCAGGCCAGGTATGCTTTATTTTCATGTTTTGAGGTTAGTGTTAGTGGGTTGGTGGGCTAAGATAATCAGGCCATAAGCAGGACACAGATCATAAGTCTAACAAACATTTGTAAACATCAAAAAAATTCCTTGTGATATCTAGGCAGTTAAAAATAAGATCACAGCCACCTGTTTTGAGATAAATGGAGACCATATGCATGATTCAAGGCCATTGAAGATCAGACCAATCTTAGTTTTCTAGTTTTAATGGCTTAGCAAGTATACTTAAATGGATAATGAATCTAAACTGTGCTTCATTTACACAGTTATCACTGTCAGTATTCAAAGCAAAACAGTATGGCAGATTGTCTTTTTTCTGATTGCCCTGACATATACCTGCAGTATCAGAAGTCTGTTCATGCATCCATTTAAAAAAATCATGATCAGTGCTGTATGATGGAATTTATTTTTCCTTTAACAGCTTCAATCAGAACCCTCCTGGTACAACACAAAGCCACCAGCAGCCTCAGGTATAGCTATCATAGCTGTCTGTGTTAAGAAAAAAGTCAATCATCTCTTTGTATAAAGTCTCTTTTATATTTTGAGGTCACCTGTAAGCTCTTTTATTTCTAACTGGGTTTATATTGTTTGAATTTTGCAATAACTTTGTCATAAAGATTTAACCTCAGGCTTTTAGCTGGTAAGGCTGGTCTAGTTAATGTTGAGGATCAAACAAAAATTACACAAATGATCAAAAAAGGATTTTAATTAATGTATTGATTTATTTATCCAATTTCCGCAGGAATCACTGGACTCTGCTGTTACCAACAGGCCTGCTGAAGAAGAAGAGAGAATTGTAGGAGGCTTCACAACGGTGAGTAAATGACTGCACATCCATTTATTTCAAACATACAAAAAGGTAAAATACTGGTCATGTGTGGCACAGTTAGGATAGTGGTATGTGGTATATTGGCTTGGGCGCTGGGCATCTGACCACAATCCACACTAAGGCTAGCTCCCAAAGTTCTGTATATCGCAGTTACCTAATTTCAGGTGTCCAAGAAAACATTTAAGGACCTTCCTAGTTATTCAATTAAAATTTTCATGGTCCAGCAGTTATGAGTTGGGACCCTCTAATGAACAGATGGTCAGCCAAATGACAATGTGGTGGCTGAAGCTCGGCATAACCGAAAGTAAGCTAAGCTGAAAATGTCCAAGGAAACCATATACTGTAATTAGCTGGGGTAAGGGAAATAGCATTGCATTAATGGAAAAATTGATATTAATATATATTAATTATACATTTTTGTTGTAATTGAGATGCATAATAACACAACTGTGATGCTTTTTTTGTTATAGGCTCAACTTGAGTCCAGAATTACATATTTGAACTCATATTCCAAGGCAGCAACGATGCTGTTTAGGACTCTATTCATGCAAGAGGAATTATCTGGAAAGACACTGAAGGGTGCAGGTTGGAAACCAGCTGTTGACCAAGAAAAGATGTCTATCATCTACAGTGAGTATGCAGAAAAAAACTTTTTTTCAAGAGGATGAAGATTAAAAATAGTCAGATCTTAATAGGACTCACAGATCACCACTGGTTCAACATTCATCAAAAGCTTTGTATTACTAAAATAAATATAGAACTATGTGCAATAATATTATTCTTAATCATTTAATATTATTGACTGTAGTATGATGTTTTTGTATTATTTGTAAATTATTTTTTTCCCTTTCCAGATATAATCATCAACCAGTTTGATGGGGTTACCGAATCCCAAATACGGTACAAACTGAGTGACCTGCTGAAACCATCAAGGGTTAAAAAGAACTGAAAAACTGAACAAATTACCAAATATTTCAAATAAATGATCACTTTCCTGAGTTCATTGTTTTTCATTTATTATGCACATAATTAAATACATATAACTGTGGCAATACTTACATATTAAGGAAGAAAATAGATGCAGCCAAAATATGGCTAATTGTTACATTTGTTAAGAAAATTGCAATAAACTTTTTTTTAATTGGCGAAATTTTTTTAGATAATTTAACAAAAATATAACTACAGAAAAACATACATTGCAGAAAAAATCTGCAGAAACTAAAGAGGAAATCCTCAGAAAAGTGCTGAAACAGAAGAAGAAATCTGCAGACAAGTGTGAAAACTGTGGAAGAGATCCTCAGAAAAGTGTGGAAACAGAAGAAGTTATCTGCGGAAAAGTACAGAAAAGTGCGGAAACTGTGAAAGAAATCCTCGGAAAAGTGCGGAAACTGTGGAAGAAATCCGAAGATTTAGGATTTGATGTTTTTTCCTAACAATTTTACAAATCTTTGGAAAAATGCCGCAGTCCCAATACTCAGAAATCCCTGGAAATCTGTGGAAAATCTACAGCCGGGATTTAAGTAATTGTAATCGTAATCAGTTATTCTCCCAATCTAATCGTAATCATGATAATTAGATATAATAACATTGATTACTTTTGTGTTTTTCATTTAAAACAGCTTTAGGTTATGTTTCCTAAATCACTTATCTGTCATTTTAACACTGATTAAAAAACCTCACTAAGAGTGAAGCATGCAGCTGTTGTGACTCCTGACAGCTACCATATCATACTTAGGTAGTAGATGTATCTAATGGAAGCAAGGTGGACTGTTTGTGTGAACATTTTGAGATGAAATAAGTGAGGAATAAATAAAATCAGCATTTTAAATTTAATTTCTGTCATATTTAGTATAATCATCATAACTTTGTTAAAGGCCATGTTGAAGTGCTCAAGTGAGCAGTTATAGAAAGACAGGTAATATCCACCTGCCAATTACCTCTTGAGCAAATCACCTTATTAGTATATGAGCAAAGACTTTAAACCTAGTCATGATTAATTGCTTAACAATTTAGCTGAAAAGGGGGAAGGGTATGGTACTTCCATGGAGATGGAATAAGATTCTCCATGGAACTACAGAGGGAGCCCAGCTCTTATCCAGCAGGTGTACACAGACACAGATATCAAAGGCACATGGATTCTTTGTTGCATGCAGTGTATGCCAATGTAGTGCTCTAAACCGGCCACTTGTCTTATGGCAGATCCTTGAGGAGAACACCTCAGCCTTTGTCAGTTTAACAAAGCTATATCCAGCTGGTAACAAAGCCACTCAAGGTCCCCTTAAAAAAAAGCAGTTGGAGCTGCCCACTCACTGCCCACTATTAAAAAACAAAGTTGGAGCTGCCCACTCACTGCCCACTATTAAAAAAAAAACAAAGTTGGATCTGCTCACTCACTGCCCACCGAGTCGGCTTCTAAATTGGAGCTGCCCACTCACTGCCCACCAAGTCAAAACCTGGGCGGAGCTGCCCACTCACTGCCCATTCATCAGAGAAAATAATAAACATGTCTTGAGCTGCCCATGCACTGAGCTGCCTACTATAAAAAAAACAAAGAGCAACAATTATTCTAGTTTCAAATTTCTTACACATTTTATGCCCCGCCACAAAGAGACTGGGGCAAATAGTTTTACCCATGTCTGTCATTCCTACCTTCCGTAATTCCGAAATGAAACAGTTGTACAGACTTTTCTTTTGCAATACCTGCAGATATTGACCTGCTTTTTGGTGTGTGGGCAGATACTGACCAGTTACAGATCAAGTTTGTGTTTCTTCCCGGTTGACCTACTGTTGACTGTATGATGGCTCCAGAACATAGAAAATTTCATGAAAAATAGAAATTTTCATGACAAGTGTACGTCAAGAGTTCAATTAGTGCAGTAGCTGCATTCTATTTATAGCTTTGGCAGACTGCTCACTGCATCATATTTGGCACCAAAGTTCAGCCTGAATCTATTTATAGCTTTGGCAGACAGCCAGCTGTGTCAGATTATGCAACATTTCAAGAGTTCACTCAGTGCAGCCAGGTACAGGTCAAAAGTTCACTCAGTCTAGCCAGGTGCAGGTCAAGAGTTCACTCAGTGCAGTAGCTTGAGGCAGCAATTTGTCACAGTACACTCGAGGCAACTGCCTTCCTCACCTAAGCCTTGTCAGCCCAGTGCATCGAACTCAAGGGAATTTTGATGTATTGGCCTAGTATTTTGACCTGTCTGTGTCTTTGATGGCTTTCTTGCTCACAAGACAGGTGTCGCCACCTACAATGACTTTTGCACAGAGTGTGTCCCTGTTTTTTTCTCAGGAGGAGTTTGATATGTCAGTCTGAAATTGGGCATATGTATATAGCGCTGACAGCTTCGTTGTATACAAGACTGGTGGTGCCAGCTACAATCATTTTTGTGTTGTGTGCACCCATGCCAGAATTTCAGCAGTGATGTTTGTATAATTGTTTCATATTCAAAATGTTTAGTACTTGCATTGTTCATATACATGAAAAGTAATGGTCCAGCATTGAAGCATTATACCTGGTGTATTTCCCAATGCACAGGTTCGCATTAGGCCTGTAGGCCTTGTTTTATATAATCAAAAATCAACAAGCTATGTACACTAAATATATTAAGATTAAGTCTTGTAAATAACAGACAAATGAACAGACAAAACTATGTGAAAAATATAAACATTATACCATTTATATAGCCGACAGTTACACATATTAATTTTGTTAAAGAACAGCTCAATTATTCAAGATTGTACCTTTGTCTTTCGGTAGTTTCTTGACAATTTTTTGTATTTTTTTGTCAGTTGAACAATCAGAAAGCTAGATCGATCACCAAAATCTGAGTTCGCACTTTGTCACACCGACAGTCAAGTTTTTACACCAGTCACCAGTATTCAGAAGGCAGTATAATAGCCGTCTTGCATCTTTGAGTGCCAATAAATGCACGCTGTTATGCAAATTGTCGACATGGTTACAATATAAAGCAGAGAGCTATACAATTAAACTTGTATCCTCGTCAATAACAGTTACTGACCTTTTACCAGAGATATATCAGATATATTTTTGGTAACAGGAGATAGCATGTCTTCGCATGCACATCAACACACAGGAGTGGGAGACGCTCTGATTCGACAGGGCCAAGATTGATACATTTTGTTTAAATACCCATCAACTTTGAAGAGTGATGCACTGGTGTGGGGGAAAATGTAACACTTTTTAGCACTGGTTACTGGCAAGTGTTTACCAATAGATGGTATATAGGCTCATATAGGCAGCGTCTTTTGACCTACTGAAAATTTCATGTGTCATTATGGACTCAATATATATATATGGCAGGGCCAAATCGAGCTCGCCTTGTCCAATCCCTGCATTTCTCCTGGTCTTGTGATTTTATTTCGAAGAGAAGGAAGAAAACAGATTGATGTTACTTTGAATGATACCTGGGGTAATTTTTATAAAAATTATAAACATATGCCTCGACCGTATTAAAAATAAAACATTTATTATGACAGGTCCATCGAGCATACATAGTTGAAAGTTGACACACGTGTCAGGAATGTCCGACCTGATGTCCGACCTCCACGTGTGTTTACATGGCCTCATTTTCAGTCCAGCAATAAAGTTCGCTGATTGGCTAATAGAGCTGTTGATCACGCACTCGCCGTCTGGTCAATTGAGGTATTGGTGGCACCACCTGCATTGGCCTTTTTTGTACGGGGGTCATCAGTGCCTGTATCATACCGATGGCTACAAAAAAAAAAAAAAAAAAAACCTTTTTTGAAACCATATGGTCAAATTGTTTGATATTGTACAGAAATGATCCTAGGGTAGTGCATTCTGAACTTTGTTTAAATGGTCTCTGTTCAGTGAATTTTGGCTGAGTTATGGGAAGCTAAATTTAGTCATATGCCATAACAGCCCAATTTTAGCTGAGTGGCTACAAAGATCTTCTCCTCAAAAACCACCGGGCCAAATTCTTAAATCTCACACATTAATTATCCTCAGATGTTGATTATGCAAGTTTCCGATTAGTGCTTTTTGGCGGAGTTATGGGAAGCTGAACTTAGCCATTTTACTATATCTTCCTATATGAGTTATAAACCTGCAAAACGTTTTTTCACTGACGCCACTGAAGCCAATTTGTTTAATATTTTACAAGAACAACACCCACAATAATTCCTATAATAATTGTCTTTAATGGTTTCACATGGAGACTGAATGGAGTCATTAGCTCAGCTGACTGAAAGTCTGTTAACAGAGCACATATCGTAGCTGCTGGACCTGCAATCTTTGAGGGTCCATAAAAAATCTCTTTTGACACCTGAAATAAGGTCTCTGTTGCACATATTTTTAGAGCTACCCATACAAAAATATATATGAAGTCACCCACTGGAGCAGCCTACTGAGCCATGGGTAGCTCAGTGGGCTGCACATGGGCTGCACACAGGTGGGTAGTTCGATCAGTGGGCTGCACACTTGGAGCCCCCCACTGTTCTAGGTTAGATGATATTATAGGTAGTTCACACCATGATAATTAACCTGCCTATTATTGCACACCTGTATTTTTCAGCACATGAAGTTGTGCCAAAGGTGTTAAATGAATAAATGCTGAATTTTGTAGACCAAAAGACAATTATATTGACAGGTCTTTCTCTTCAGTTATTCTTTATCTTAAAAACATTTTTACCCATTTTACTTGCAGTATGACAGATATATTGCTAATGCTATGTGCTTGCCTTGGACAAAGTTCTGTAAAGGCAATTGGATCCTGCTTATATAGTCCTAAGTTTTAATACGGGAACATCATGGTAAAGTGCCTCATCAAACAAACAGAAATAATACTAGTTTAGATGAATTGCCTGAAGTGCCCCACATAGCACAAGTCTGATTAAAACTATAGAAGGATAAAGATTGTGGAGACTGACCTTATTTCTAAAATGAACTTGAACACATTGAGCTAATCATAAAATTGTTCTTTTCTCAGATAAATTTGAAAATTTACTTTGAAATTATCACATATGTTGTTGTTATTATTTGTTATATTTTCCATATGTTAAGAGGTGCAGACAAGACCACTTGGACCAGTCTGGTGCACAATTTTGGGCTGGACTGGCAACACAAAATACCCAACCAACTATCCTTGGATCAGACTGTCAGGACCTTCCCACACCATCCCTTCTGAACTAATTAATAGGCTTGTGCTATGGCTGAATATGTTTTATATGGTATGTTTCAACAAACAGACCTTTAAAGACTTTTCCACCAAAATAAATGTACTAGAATCACTGGTACAAATATCTAAGATATCTAATCTATTAAAACAGAATTTCTGGGCTTATATATGAAGGGAAGGGGGGGGGGGACAGCCATTTTAATTAATATATTTTTAGCTGAGTTTCAAATGGCCTAATTAAATAAAATGCAGAAAATCTGATGTGATGGGAAAGACTGGTGAAATGAAAATGACTGGACCATATCCCGCAGTTTATTCAAGGCCTTTTATATTTTCATGCATATTTACTATCAGACTGTGGTACAAATATATTCTTGTTTACACAGGCCAAACTCTTTACACGAGTTGATAATGTATTGCATAAAGCATTATTTAACATTGGGGGCATGATATTTTGTTATTATAGCAGGCATTCTTATTCTTTACAGGCAAATCATTGAAATAAGTAGGGCCTACTAATTGGGGGTATTTCATAGATTCTGGTATAAGTATTACAGTGATAAAACTGAAAAGGAGGATCTTATTTTAATTACTATCACCTGTGTCGACCAACCAGAGTGGCATAAATGCTAGCAAATCAACTAGTTTGGACAAAGTCACTAAAAAATTAATGGTCCTTTGGTAAATGTAGAAAACTGTCATTATTTGCATTAAATGTAAATGATCCATAATGGTCATATTAACACCAAAAATATCAAGCTGTCACCATGGTAATTGAATAAAAAAACACAATAGAAATTCAGAAGAACTTGGGGGGGGGGGGGGTACTGTAGTGTAAAATGTTTAGCCCAGCTGACTCTAAATCATCTGAGCTATAGTTATGATCCATTGTCTGTTGATCCATACGTCCATTTGTCCATCTGTACATCCATTAGACTAAAACGTTTTAAAACTGTTTGACCTATAAATCTGAAATGTGGCATATTGTTAGATGTTCCCAAGATCTACCAAACCAAAAATTGGGTAACTGCAACTTTGTTCCTTTGAGAAATATATGGACAAACCTTAATTTTCCATTAACAAGTTGCCCATGGGCCATGACGCTCAGCTGAATTCAAGGAACCTTGAACAATGGGTAACATGAACTTCAAGAGTGCTCAAAATCATGCATCATGTTCTTTCACACAGCTTGCAGAATTTAGGTCACAGTGACATTTTTTCAAATTTCCAAGAAATTTTTACAGGAACCTCCCTGGATCTTTATCAAATTAGAAGTTTCTAGGTCCAACTGCTACCAATTATGCAAATCTGTCTTATAGGGTGCTCAAATCAAGTTGTTCCACATATCTTTCAGAATATAGGTCACTATGATCTAATTTCTAATTTCCCTGGATGTACAGTTAGAAGTTTCTAGGTCCAACTGTTATGGTTTGTGCCCTATTAACAGCCAGACCACTTCATTTGAAGGTCTCAACTAGATGACACCACAGAAAACTAGAAAACGGGTAGTCGACAAGTGTCTATGTGTGTCTGTCAAAATTAGACTGGAACGGGTGAAGTGAGGCATGAATTGAGTGGCAAGGGGAAATAGAGTGAGGTGTGTTGCATATTAGCATGGATGTCTGCAGCCGAAATGTGTATGTAGGTTGCGCCACCTACCACAAATCCAGAAAGCTGTCCAAGTTTTATACATATGCAAAATTGTAGGCAGAAAAGTCAAACAACTACATGTATATGAGTGATTTTATTGTGGAAATTTTATTGTGAGGAATTGTGCAAAAATGGTTGGACCCCCCCCCCCCCCCCAGTTTTCTGAAATGATAAAGAGCTATGTGAGATCTATACACATGCAAAATTTTGGCCAAATCGGTCGAACGGTTCCCGAGATATTATCTTGGATGTCTGCAGTGTAAACTAGAATGTAGGTGGCGCCACCTGTCATAAAATCAAGAAAGCTGTCCAGGATGTGTAAACCTGCAAACTTTTAGGCAGATAAGTCAAACCACTACAGAGATATGAGTGATTATAGCCATCGGCAGGCAAACAGATGGACGCTGTGCAAAAATGGTTGCAGGTGACACCACCAGTTTTGTGTATGATAATGAGCTATGTGAGATCTATACACCTGCCAAGTTTTGGCTCAATCAGTCAAACGGTTCCCGAGATATGGAGCTTGGATGTCTGCAGTGTAAACTAGAATGTAGGTAGCGCCACCTGTCATAAAATCAAGAAACCTGTCCAGGATGTATAAACCTGCAAACTTTTAGGCAGATAAGTCAAACCACTACAAAGATATGAGTGATTTTAGCCAACGGCAGACAAACAGATGGATGCTGTGCAAAAATGGTTGCAGGTGGCACCACCAGTTTTGCTTATGATAAAGAGCTATGTGAGATCTATACACATGCTAGGTGGTGCCAGCTGTCATCAAATAAAGAAAGCTATCCAGGATGTATACGCATGCCAAATTTCAGGTGAATTAGTCAAACCACTGCAGAGATATGAGTAATTTTAACCCAAAGCAGATGAACAGATGGACACTGTGCAAACATGGTTGCAGGTGGCGCCACCATTTTTTGTTGTATGTTATAAAGCTATCCAAGGGCTACATTTGTACATTTTTTTTCCTTATCGGTCAACCAGTACCCGAGATATGTGAGTTTATGTGTGGAAACAGACGCACAGTTGGACGCTGGGCAGAGAGGAAAGGTCAGAGGTCAAGGCTAATTGGTTAGGCACCAGTTCACATGTGACCCGATAATTGGTGTAAGTTTCAGAAAAATCTGTCCAGTATTCTTAGAGGAGTTCTCTGGAAACGAACGTGGCAGCGTAACCCGGTCAAAAAACATAGTATCCGCAAAACTTCGTTTTGGCGGATACAATTAGGCAACTAATTTTGTCAGTCTCACAAATATTTCAGTCCAACCGTTAAGATTTATCTGGTTAACAGACGACCACATCTTTGAAGGTCTCAAAATAGAGAAGAAAATTCGTAAACATTGGAAAAATACAGGTAGTGCCACCATTTCTGCGATAACTGAGGAAAGAGTCCATGATCAATATGCAAGCAAATTATCATGCTGATCAATGCAATTACTTATTTACCTACTAGAGCTTTTGTATCAAATTTTTAATTATTCTGAGGGGTACTTCTGAGCCCCATAGCTCAGAGAATATGGGTAACAGAGACCTAATTTCAGGTTTCCAGAGAGATATATTCATGAACCTCCTTTGATGTCAAGTTAGAAGATTCCAGGTCCAGCGGTTAGGAATTGTGCCATGTTAACATTTGACAGTTTCATTACAGGTCAAAAAAAGGACAAAAAAAAACAAACAAAAAATGGAATAAATACAGATTGCACCACCAGTCTGTAGGAGGTGATTGATCATCCCATGATCAATGTTCATGCACATAATCATGGTGATCAATGCAGTAGTTATTCAGATACTTGAGCTTTTGTATCAAATTTTGCATTATTCTGGGGGGTACTTCGGAGCCCCATAGCTCAATAGATATGGGTAACAGAGATCTAATTTCAGGTTGTCAAGGAGATTTTTCATGGAACTCCCTGGATATTAAGTTTGAAGATTCCGGTTCCAGTGTTATGATTTGTGTCCTGTTAACAGATGACAGTTTCATTGCAGGTCTTAAAAAGAGAAAAATTTGTAAAAATTGGAAAAAATACAGGTGGCGCCACCAGTCTGCAGGAAGTGAAGGAACATCCCATGATCAATGTTCATGCAAAGAATCATGCTGATCAATGCAGTAGTTATTCATATACTTAAGCTTTTGTATCAAATTTCATATTATTCTGGGGGGGGGGGGGGGGGTGCTTGGGAGCCCCATAGCTCAAAGGATAGGGGTAACAGAGATCTAATTTCAGGTTGTCAAGGAGATTTTTCATGGAACTCCCTGATATTAAGTTTGAAGATTCCAGTTCCAGTGTTATGATTTGTGTCCTGTTAACAGATGACAGTTTCATTGCAGGTCTGAAAAAAGAGAAAAATTTGTAAAAATTGGAAAAAATACAGGTGGCGCCACCAGTCTGCAGGAAGTGAAGGAACATCCCATGATCAATGTTCATGCAAAGAATCATGCTGATCAATGCAGTAGTTATTCATATACTTAAGCTTTTGTATCAAATTTCGTATTATTCTGGGGGGGGGGGGGGGTGCTTGGGAGCCCCATAGCTCAAAGGATAGGGGTAACAGAGACCTAATTTCAAGTTTTCAAGGAGATTTTTCATGGAATTTCCTGGATATTAAGTTTGAAGATTCCAGGTCCAGTGGTTACGATTTGTGTCCTGTTAACAGAGTCAATTTCATTGCAGGTCTGAAAAAAAGAGAAAAAAAAATTCATAAAAATTGGAAAAAATACAGGTGGCGCCACCAGTCTGCAGGAAGTGATGGAACATACCATGATCAAAGTTCAGGCAAAGAATCATGGTGATCAATGCAGTAGTTATTCAGATACTTGAGCTTTTGTATCACATTTTGCATTATTCTGGGGGGGGGGGGGGGTATATCGGAGCCCCATAGCTCAAAGGATATGGGTAACAGAGACCTAATTTCGGGTTTTCATGGAGATTTTTCATGGACCTCCCTGAATGTCAAATTTGAAGATTCCAGGTCCAGTGGTTACGATTTGTGCCTTGTTAACAGATTACAGTTTCTTTGAAGGTCTGAAAAGAGAGAAAAAATTTCGTAAAAATTGGAAAACATATAGGTGGCACCACCAAACTGCAGAAAGTGAAGGAACACCCCATGACCAATATTCATGCAAAATATCATGCTGATCAATGCAGTAGTTATTCAGATACCTGAGCTTGTGTATTTAATTTTACATTATTCTGGGGGGTACTACGGAGGCCCATAGCTCGAAGGATATAGGTAACAGAGATCTGATTTCAGGTTTTCAAGGAGATTTTTTTATGGACCTCTCTTGATGTAAAGTAAGAAGATTCCAGGTACAGTGGTTACGATTTGTGCCCTGTTAACGGACAGACAAACTGAAGGCCCGATGGCCGGACTATAGCTCAGATGACTTACAGTCAGCTGAGCTAAAAACCTATTATTACAGTCCACGACTGCCTAATATCAAAGCCACATATCTGCTTTTGTTCATATTTAGATATTTAGTAGCATAAATATCCCTTTATATATTTCCTATATTATATGCCAGAAATTAGGTCAATATTACATAATTTCTTGAAGTTATGGGCACAATATTTATTTTGCTTTACATGATAATTGTTGAAGTTATAGGCATTTTTCAAGGATAAAACTTTATTTAATCAGTTTTCTAATTTTTTAGATTGATTAGCCTTAAATATAAAATCAGTAATCTAAATAAAAAAAAATATAAAAAAATTACAAAATTCTGATCTAATTTAAGGTATAGAATTTAATTTTGATTAACTAACATCAGTAAATAAAATTAAACTTTGATCATGGCAATTTTTTTCCTGTAAGTACTGGTGATTTTCACAGCATGTATGCATAAGGATATGGTCTGTTATAATCTGAAAAAGAATAAAAATAAAAGATAAAAAAATTAGGCTAGTTATTGAAATTTTCTTGGAGGCTATATTGCATTCACTTGCCAAGCTCCAAGCAGGTCACTTATGGTCACTGGAGGTCATATAATACGGTTGTTTTATACCTGATTAAAAATGCATCACTGCTGTCACAAATGTACAGTTATTCTCATATATACCCCCCCCCCCCCCCAATAAAATGTAATGTAATAATTGTTACTGTTTGAACTGTATTTCCATCTAACATGGGGTAATCAGTAATCATTATCGATTACATTTTTTATGTAATCATAATCGTAATTGATTACATTTATTTTGAAAGGAATCCGGCTGTAGATTTTCCGAAGAATTGCTGTTTGTCAATTGATTTTCTATGGATTTCCGTGGAAAGTTTTAGAAATTAGCGGATTTCCAAGATTATGTTATTGTGTGGAAGATTTCTGAAGATTTTTTTTTGCCGCATTTTTCTGATAAGCCAAGAAAACTGCGGAAAATTTTCAGGAAACTATGGATTTTTTTCCGAACATTCGGAAAAGTGCAGAAAAAGTCCACAGTTTTCCTTAAATTGTTTGGACTTAGAACATTTTGGTGGTTTAAAGGCTATTCTGGACTTAGAAGTTTCACCAACACTTAGAGGTGCACCCAAAAATTGCTAAGTCCCACTGCATAGTTAAAACAATAAAAATTTATAATATATTTTATTCCTAACAAATATATAGCATTTAACATACCAATATGTTCAGAAAAGGACCCAGAATACAAATATGGAGACAATTATTTTAAAACAGACTTTACAAATTAACAATTTGTCATGTCAATATAGAATTTTATAAAGAAATGATTAAACATTTTGATGGTTAAAAGGCTTTTTTGGACATAGAAGTTTTTCTAACACTTTGATTTTTATAATGAAATGATTAAAATGTTCACATTAACATTTCAAACATGATAAAACACACATTGCTTTAAATTTGTGGTTACAAGAAAAATATTCTTGTTCAGTAACCATGAGCATTAAGCATAGTCTTAATGATCATGAACATTAAGAAGAGTCTTGGTAATAACCATAAACTCTACAGTGTGCCGAGTATTTTTATCATTATGATATGAAATTTGCCGATGGTAATTTTTTGGTTGTACCCTATTAAGGGACATACAGTCAGCTGTATATAACTTTAGTCCAATATCTTTGAACACAAATTAATCCCTTTCAACTGAATTTGGTAGTAAAGCTGCAAACACTCTGGTCCTTTTTTTGACAACCATCATCGGTTCTTTGAGGTTCTCTGCAGGCATGATGTGAATGTAAGCTCTGAGATATAAACAGAAATATATTAAATGATACTTTAACAAATAGCTAAATATTGTCTTACTTAAAGTGTTTTTTACAATAAATATCTTTAAAGGTAAATTCAGAACTTGCTTTGATCCATATGAAATTTATCTAACAAGACAAAGTCTCAAATTAACTGCCATGTTTAAGATACCAGTAGTCCAGTTAATTTTATGATTATAGCAGCCAATGGGCAATGGAATAATCTAGGGGTGGAATATTGATTTGAATCACATGTGGAATAAACATCAAAAGCACACTTATAAAATAGAAAAACCTGTGAAAATGATAAAAATTTGCTCTTGAGGTATAGATATTGGTTAAGCATGACTGAAAAAAAAGAAGATTTAACAAAAATGTATTCATTTAATTTTTTTTACACATGGAATTAGAATTTAACTTTTGGTAATATTAACATACTTCAGAGATATTACAAAGCTAATAAATTACATTAACAATAACACTTTACTAAATAAGCTCTGCTACATACCCTTGTGGAACAATTTTCTGAAGGTAATGCACACGACCTGGAAGAGCTGATCCACGTGAACGTAAAAGTTCCCCAACAGCAAACACCTTTTGGGTAGCCTTTTCCATTAGAAAGTGTTCAACTTCCATTATGTCACAGTTGCTGGTAGTCTGTTCAAGCTTAAGTGTATATGAATTTTGCATTTTCGCCCTGAAACAACTTTTGCTGTACATCTGAAATCCATTTCTTGCTATTTTTGAAACATTGACAAAGTCACATCCCTTGTCTGTTCCTGATTTTTCCCTGAGAGCTTCTTTGATATCCTGTGGTATAACAACAGCAGTTCTTGAACTTTCCACCACCGAACATTTGTGGGCCTCTGAATCAGGTGAAATGTTGTTTTTGCCTGAAAGACGGAGGACAAAAAATTGTGAACCTTGGATGATGTGGCTTGTACAGACATAAATGCTACATGTTTTTGTGCTTGCAGGGACCTAAAATCTGCCTGTCATATTTCCAGTTCCATGAACTGACTGTTTGATTTCTCCATTGAATGATTCGAATGGAAAAGACCAGGCCCCCAATGGACCCCATTGCTTCACATATTTAACAATATGTGTCACGTTGTGAACATTTTGGCTCATAGAGGCATTTCCACAGAGCACTTGGATATTTTTCACAAATGTGTGTAAAAGAAGTCTGCACGAGTAATATCCTCAGAGGACAGACCTTCTGTCAACAACATGTATGTGGCCTCAGCTAGGCAACTGAAATGTAACAAGTATACCCTTGGGAGATAATTCTGTAAGCATGGAATACTGTAGAACAACAGCCAGTTCCTGAGCTCAGAAGCATTCCAGTGGCTATATGTGCCGGAGATAATCCTGGGTAAACGATTAACCATGTATGGGGTCTGGATTTCTTTCAAAAGCTTGTCAATGTTGTGTATGTTTGCTTTGATAGAAAAGGGTTCTTTGGACAACTATGAATCAAACCAATAGTCCAAAAACTTCTGAGTGACCCCCAGCAGTATCCCATGCATGTAATCAATTGCAATATTATGTACTAATGAAAAGTGTGACAGGTACCACAAAACACTCTCTTCCAGGAACCCTTCTGTCTGTCTAACGGGCATTGATTGCACTTTCTCTGGCACCTTCATCTGTAGGAAGATCTGGCTGTTCATTGTAGAGATATGCTCTTGCATATGCCTTTCCACTTGGGACCAATTAACCTGGTTCTGTACAGTACAGACAACCTTTCTCGCCATTATGTTGGGTCATATTGGTGACATATGCCGTGCCTGTAGGTCCATTGTTGCAATATTGAGCATTCCTTTAACATTCACCTGCTTTTCAAGGTCATCAATTACCACACCAACTGTACCAAGTCTGTCACCAATGGTCTCAAAAACATGTTCATATTGGGCTTTCCTACACCCTGCCACACACCCCAGAGGAGCATGTTTTTTTCTGAAACGCTCCTTTGGAGGAATTTCATTAATCAGAAGATATACAGGCCACAAAGAAACTGAAGAACTGGTGAACAGTGGAATGCCATCGATGATAAGTGACATTGTGATGTTTGAAGTTTTGAACAAGAATCCATTTGGTTCCAAAAGTTTTTTGTATTTAACCTCCTCACCAATGTTGTCGTGTGTGTCAGATCCTTCATCTGGATCAGGAATGGGGTCAAACTAGGTTGGTAATATATTAGGCTCTTTGGAATATTCATCCGTGTTTACTGATGGTGTTGGTTCAGGATTGTATACACTTGGTGTACCTTCTTATCTGCAATATCTTTCTTGGAACGAACGTGGCAATAGGAAATGGTTTTATATTATTCAAATTTATGCATGCAAATTAGAATGGGTGTGCCAGCCGAGTTCAGCATCCGTGCATGTTTAGTATCGATTATCTTCAATACTCCTAAACGTACACACTCGTTACGGGATAGCATGATCAACCTTAATGGCTTGGTCGCCCATTAAAGGGTTCCATGCCTTGATACCAAGATATGAGCGAGCTGACGCACCACCTGTTATAAGACATTTATTCATCTTCTCTCCAACTGCAAAGTCAAATTCTTCCAATCGAATTAAATATATAAGATATTAACTCCATTTCTCAGTGAATTATTTTTAAAAAATCCATGTAATTGGATTATTTTATAATCAATTACTTAGGATAATAAAGATTATTTTAAATTCGATGCCTTTGATAATATGGTTGGCTCTCTATCAGTAGGAATATATGAAAAAAAAAAAACTAGATGTATATGGACACAAGCACCTAAGTTTCATTCACTTGGTTGAATAGTGGACCCATTTTGACTTAATTCCGAGATCTTAAATCGATTTTAGATAGACTCGGGTTATTCTGAAAGTAATTTCAGGTAAGCCCCCATTCCACCTGATGTGACCGAGTGGTGTGCGTGTATGGCGCCTGAAATTCTACATAACCAAACTGAACCCATCAAAAACCCCAAAGGTTGGTGAATATAATTTTGGCAATCGTGCAATGTTCATGTTTCATTAGAAAACGGGTCCGCTCTCATTTATGACGAAAAGTCTCACCTTAATTGTTCATTTATCTATCGCACGAACAATGGTTATTGCTAAATAATGTCCCTTATTTTCAGGGAAAAATACGTACATCGTTTACCGACTCAGAAACAGCTTCACCTATGACTCATTTGTTTGGAATGTATGGTTGCGTTTTCTGTACACAACGCTGTACATGTCACAAACAAAACAATTCAAATACATTAACGTGCTTGACTTCTTCTTCCCATTTCGTTGTAGTGACATAATGAACCGAGTTTCGAAACATTTCCTTTTTTAACGTCTCAAGAGAATGGGAAATGCAATACAATCGAAAGCATGCTTCGCCTATGCTGAACTTATCTACTGCAGAGAATTATGCATAAGAGAAATAATTTCTAGCTGTATTATATCAAATTGCCCTGTGAAAAGGTAATGCATGGTGTCAGGCGTTAACCTTTAAGCATAAGTGAGTAACCGAGTATATTCCACTTATAATAATGTGTTCATAACAAATGGGGATTCGTCCAGAATTAACACACAACTAAGGGTCCGTGGGAATGGTGGTCTTAAGTAATTGGCTTGTCACCGCCAGTTTATCAAAAGTGTTACTCCTGGGGATATTTATCTTTCTCTGATAGCAGAACGCACCTTAGAGTGGGGTTTTTACCGGGTGCATATAAAAGCGCACCCAGTTAAGCTTGGTTTTCTTGCGAAGCAATTAGTTAATTTGACACATCGGCTGAATCTATATGGAATAGTCTGTTGTTTTACTTATCTCATTATTGTGAAACATGCGTTGTCATTTAGTGTAACTAGCTACTTTTAATTAAACCTTGCGCCTGTTTCTCCTGTCTAGGCTATTTATGGAGACTACTGATCATGTAATAAGACTAAAACACATACTCGTAATGGGCATAACCAGATCATGTAGTTCAAATATGCAGACCATACGTATGCAGACTATTATAACATAATGAACTATGCATACTATATTTCCGAACTCATATGACAACATCTTTACTTACATGTAAGTACAAGCATCAAGCAAATGAAAGCTTTTGGTCAAATGACATTTGCAACATTAAAATGTGCAATACGTTGTGAAATGAATGATGTAGAATGTTGAAATATAACCACAGTCACATGGTTGTTATTGTCAAGTACGTGATAAGGATAGCCTCTGTAGAGTTCCAAAGGGTAGGGTTTCATCACAATTATACTTACTGTATCTGTTACCTTTAATAAGTTAGCAATCCACATTCTTTGATTAGTGCCAAACGAACGATGATAGCTGGTAGTGTTGAGTGGTCAACGTACAGAAGTGCAATTTTGTGGAAAACTGGGGAATGGGGAACGTAAGTGGACAAACTATATTACCCCTACCCCTTCATACAAATTGACAAAAAAGAACATAATATTGCCATTAAAATAAGTTATTTACAGTTTTCACACATATTAAAGAGTGTAATAATTCGGAATTATCTAATAACCAACTTAACACAATGGCTCATTATATGACATAATTCACCCTTTTTAGCGACAATTTGCATGGGAGCCAATCATTAAAGCAATTATTAAATGATCCTTGCAGAGTTTTATAGTGAAATAAATAGGGAACCAAAGGTTTGGGATGAGGAGGGTTCTCAGGGGATGTTCAAATAATTTTATATGTTGTTGTTTTTTGAAGCAAGAATATCCCCAGTTATTTAATACCAAATGTCCATCAAAACTGATGAAATTTTTACAGATAATTGTGACAACTTTCCCGCATTGAGGCTTCGGCTCATCCCGCTCACACTACTCAGAAATGTAAAAGGAAATTGTTCCCCTGAGGTATTATACTATTCACATCTCATTTGATTATATAATCATTTCTGCATAAACTAGAAATTAGCCAGAAGAATGCTTCTGATCAAATGAATGATTAAATTGTTCAATTATATGATGATCAATGTATTAATGCTTTGTAAGAGTAAGGTTTATGAAATAAATTAAATTTTATTTTAATCTTAGAAACCTTAAAGCATTTATGTTTCATTCTTTATACATTTTAGTCAATGTGTCGAATTAACAGACTAATATTTCTCTCAATTTATAAAATGCATGTTAATTTCAGTCATTTTATAAAGTGCCTGTGAATCAGTCAATTTTTAAACTGAATGAAAATTTCAGGCAGTACCAACATTACATATTTTACCCATTGACACACACACACACATATATATATATATATAAGTAGAAATGATCTGCGGGTAAGCAGTCTTTCCTCCACAGTCACACAGCGCTCTATGTTTTGCAACAGAGCATGATATGTTAAGTTATGTGATGAATCTGGATTACGACCGTCGGTTTCGCCTCGTCCGCTCGTCAGGTGACTGAAATTCAACTAGTTGCGATATTGGTTTTTATCATTTCTTTTTAGCACCGACGGTACTAATAGTATAATACAATATGTTAAAATTGTAAAAATTGACATGACTCAGACTGCGATAATGTGGAAAAAAATAAAACAGAGTACCGCAAGGTTGCTATTACGCGGGTCGTGTATCTGTTTACATCTCACCTCATTAAATATGCGTGAATTTTTATGAAAAGGTAATAAAAACAATACTGATAATGATAATAATATAGTATTTATTTATCTAACGTTAATTCTCCAGTGGTCGCAATTTAGTGATTTAGTCAATTGGTAAACGTATAATGAGTTCCATGAAAGTCCATAAAAATTTCTGGATGTGTCAAGGTGCCTTCAAAGTGCGAAGACCTCTGACTTGAATAAATATGCATGGCTTTGCCTGGAAATTAAACTAAGGGGAGATAATATAATGATAAACATTTCTGATGATATTTATAAACATCCTGTTTATTAAAAGTAAATCCATGCGCCGACAACACAAAGTAGCCTAGTGATCCGTGACCTAATTACTTATGCGTGGACGTTGCCTATAATCGAAGTTTGGTGAGAAAATCTTCATTTAAGTACTTATGGTGAGTTAAGGGAAAACCAAACAAAGCCCCGGTAAGTTTTGCGGTTCACACAACCCAATTTAAAACAGTATTATGGCTAGTTATTTTTAAGTTTAAACCTTTTATTTTTTTTGGGGGGGGGGTGTTAACCCTTAATATTCATGTGCATGATATGAAACCGTAAACAAAAAAATACTAACAGGAATAATGTGTGCGTGCCTTGTTAAAGCAGGGAACGCTACTTGGGAATTTTTACTAATGTACTATCACTTATGCTCAATTAACTTGATTCAAGCATGATGTTTGGAGCATAATACGATATGGACCCCCAAACACGTCGCGGAGGCTTGCATTCCGTAGAATACAGATTGCTAGTGATATATTAGACTGGGCGGTTTTCTAGGGGCCGAGATTAGGGAATTTCGTCGATAGGGGGATTGCCAAGGGGCAGGGAGACATGACCTTATATCTTTTTATGGGCGGGGGACAAAGCTCATTTGGTCACCTTCACTTCTCAAGGGAACACAAACGCAATTTTTACCTTTGCTATATTTCGCCGATTATTTTATAGATTTGCAATACATATATTTTCTTTAGTAACCTTTCGTTCTGAGGAATCTTTCATACTGAGAATTTTTTTTTTATTTTGCATATGTCAGTTGCTTCATGTGATAGACATAAATGTCGGCCTGTGTTGTTGAACGTTTGAATTAAATGTAAGTCATGGAAAATATAACATTGGAAACAAATTATTTCATATATCATGTTTTATGGTGGAAGTGAAGGGACGGTAATACTATGAAAGAGAGGTATATCCCATACATAGGGGGGGGGGTAGATCTCGTACACAACCTTACCCTTTTCAAGTGTGAACGTTCATATGAACGCACAACAACACGACGGACAAGTACATACATTCCTCATGAATCGTGGACTTAGGAAGAAAACGAAAGCATAAACATAAGGATATTGCAACTGCCTTTGTTAATGTCTTAATAAACCTCAAACATTTGGTGCTGTCGATTGTAAAAAGTAAACATTCATTCCGTGAATGTGTTTTTACGCCCAACGGTGATAGGCCGCGACACTCCCCCTTGCTTACTTAATAAATATGCATAAGCCCGCCAAATTTGAACCGGGCGCTAGGGCCCGCCTCGTGCAGTCAGTCGGCAGCACGCGGCCTAGCGAAACAGCAGCTTCAATCGCCTTAATTATACCTGATATATAACGCGTCAACGGCATCCTGCAATGCAGGTACTCACCAAAAAACAAGGTTGACAACAAAATAAGGGGCATCTTGGACATCTAGATATCTAGCCTATAAGGCTCACAGTCAACTGAATTATATGATAATGTCAAAGCGAGCATCTGAACACGATGTCGATGAAAGTGACTCAGAGGTGCAGTTCGCACCAACCAAGGGCCAGCAAGAATTAAAAAAAGGGAACAAAACAGAAACTGGCTCGAAAAAACAAATTGAAAAGTGGGCTGAAGAAAACTATGTGTCAAAAGAAACGCTCCGCAAGTTAGGTGATCACGGCTTCAAGGACATTCAGATGCTTGACCTGATAACACCGGAGGTCCTAGCAGAACTAGCAGGTAACCCCACTGGCACAGTTCCTGGCTGTAAAAAGGGGACTGGAGGTGCTCCGGGACACACAGAAGAAGACAAGGAATTCCGGGAAAATGAGCGGCATGGAGGTCCAACATAAGACAGCAGGTGAAAACGGCCACCCAGGGACAAGACCGAACTTGGACTGTAGTGCGCTTCAATCTGTAGACTCGTTGCTCGGGAATTTTAACTCAATGGACTTACAGCAGGATGCGGCACATGATCAGCAATATGGTAGGCCTCTTACTGATTATGTCAATTGTAATGATGCATGCATACACCCCGACCAGTCAGCAGCGAACCCCCTACCACCCACCATCCCCCATAACCCGATGGCGCCGACAAATCTTTTCCTACGCCCCTTGGCAGATGTAGCTTATCTAAAAATTATCGACTTCGTCTCCCCTGTGCTCGGAAACAATGCGGAGGAAGACGAAACACTCATTAGCAATCCGGGGGGATCTCTGAAATTCAGACCCGATGCAAAAACAAAAAAGCCTAAGCTAGAAAATGTTACCAAAGAACAATGGTTTGCGGCCTCGCTAAAAATCCTTGATAAACTGCTTACCACAAGGGACCTCCCAAGTAGCCAAATTTCGGACTACCTTGCGTACCTAGTACACGTCACTGACCTAGCCCAGCAATACATATGGGTAGATGTCCTCTTGTTTGACGACAGCTTTAGGAGGGAACAGGCAAAATTAAGGTGCCAATGGGGCCGTGAAATCCCCACCCTAAATCGGGTGTGGCTCCAGCCAAAAACACATCTGCATCAAAGGTCAACCGCCCTCAACTTCAGTAAACAACACAGACCCTCTAAACCTCAAAGCGGCTACCCCACCCCTACAACTAATAGGCCGAAAGGACCCATTGATCCCACCACCGGTCTTGAAATTTGCTTAGCCTTTAATCGGGGCAACTGTAAGTACGGACCTTCATGTCGGTACCGCCACGTTTGCTCTGTGACCTCCTGTTCCCAAGCCCACCCGGCCACGGAACACCCCCCTAAACAATAGGGGTTCCCCTCCAACTGTTCATTGTCAGACTGTCATAATAACCCCCAGGAATACTTCCATGAGAGTAAACCCCATTTCTCAAATTCTATTGCGTCCCGTCTTTATATTTGGGAGTCTAAACTTCACAACGATCCTGACAGAGACTATCTAATAGATGGTATTAAAAACGGCTTTAATGTGATCGATCGTCTCCAGATGAGGCATGTCGAAACAAAAAATCACAAGTCCGCCAACAACCCGTCAACCCGAAATGCAGTCGAAAAACAGCTTCTTAAAGGGATAGCTGAGGGCCACTACTGTGTGTGTGATCCAAAATCTAAACCTATCATCGTTAGCCCTCTAGCCGCTGTGCCAAAGCCGGACAGCGATGATGTAAGAATAATTCATGACTGTAGTCTTCCTCATGGCCTGTCAGTAAACGACTATTGTTCCGTGATAGAGCCTTTCTCATTTGAAACGGTAGCAGACGCCTTACGTTTGGTTCAAAATGGTTACTTCATGGCTAAAGTTGACTTAAAAAACGCTTACCGCTCTGTTCCTATCCATCCAAGTAATTACCAAGCCATGGGGATTAAATGGAAATTTCACAACAGCAACACCCATACCTATTTATATGACACACGTTTACCTTTCGGAAGCCGGAAGGCCCCAGGAATTTTTCATAGGTTAACACAATCGGTAAAAAGGATGATGGCTAACATGGGTTTTAACTCAATAGTGGTCTACCTGGATGATTTCCTTATAGTAGCACCATCTCAGGCGGAGTGTATACTGGCTCAAAACAAACTAATTGAATTACTCAGGGACCTGGGTTTTGGGATCAGCTGGGGAAAGGTCTGCGGACCATCTACTAAGCTAGTATTTCTCGGGGTTGAAATTGACAGCTCCATTAACCGGGTAGCACTCCCACAAAACAAGCTAAATGATTTTAAACATATGCTGCGCGCATTCAGTTCGCGCAAACGCGCTTCGCTACGCCAGCTGCAAAGCCTCGCTGGCAAGCTATCCTGGGCGTCCTTGGTGGTGTCTGGTGGCAAAGTATTTTTGTGCCGCATACTAAATGAAATGGCCCTGTTAAGGAGACCAAATCACACACGCATTCTCAGCAGAGAATTCTTTAAAGATATTCGCTGGTGGCTGGCTTATCTTGAGCGTTTTAATGGGAAGCGATATTTCAAGCCGAACCCATCGTATGTACATGTCTATCTGGATGCATCCAAGAAAGCGTCAGGAATATATTTTAATAACGACTGGCAATATTTATTATGGGAAGCCGATTGGCCTAAAGTCGCTGGCCTGCATATTAATTATAAAGAAGTGCTCTCAGTGATAGCTGCAGCCAGGACGTGGGGACATCGGTGGAAGGGCCACACAGTGGTTGTGCACACTGACAGCATGTGTGCCCTAGGCATGCTTAACAAAGGCTCTACCAGAAATACGATGGTAATGCATTATCTAAGGCAGCTCTTCTGGCTGTCAGCTAAATTTGAATTTCAAATAAAGCCCATTCATGTCCCTGGTCGTTTACATGACTTGCCAGATGCTATCTCCAGGCTTCATCAGCCTGGCCAGATCATGCGACTAGCATCTCTGCTATACCCATCTACCCCTCCTCAGATTGCAGTCATTAATCTTTTGTGTCACTGGCATAAACACATGTCAAAGGCAGCTCTCGTATCGCTCTATCCACAGGTGCAGCGGCTGCCCGCCTGGTTAAAGACCTGGACAAGGAAGTAGCTGTGTACCGCTCGGCCACCTTTGCTGCCTCCACTAAGACCACCTACAGCTCCCACCGGCGCGCCTACATTAAATTCTGCTTATCTCTTGGGATTCCCCAAACACCTATAACAAATCACAACCTATGCAGATATGCGGCGTATCTAGCGCGCACCTGTAAGCACAGCACAATTAAGCAGTACCTGAATATAATTCGATTATTACACTTGGAGGCAGGCCTAGAGAACCCGCTTAAGGATAACTGGTTTTTACGCTCTGTATTGCTTGGTATCAAAAGGATAAAAGGGGACAAGGTAACCCAAAAATTGCCAATTACCCCTGACATATTGCTGTCTATCAAAATTAAGCTGAATTGGTCTAAACCTTCTGATGTCTCCTTTTGGGCAATATGCCTTGTGGCGTTCTTCGGTCTCTTCCGTAAGGGTAACCTACTCTTAAAAAATCTAAATGACTTTGATCATACCAAACACTTAACAAGAGATGATTTTTTGGTTACAAATTTTGGGCTGATAATCCGCGTGAGGCATTCAAAAACGATTCAATTCCAACAACGCGAACTGTATGTTCCGCTCTCTACGATCCGTAACCACCATCTCTGCCCAGTTACAGCTGTGCTTAACTCCTTCAGAGTGTCCCCTTTGACCAGTCAGCCCGCTCCTGCCTTTACTATGACGCAGGCTCATTTCTCCCACAAATTATCTTCAACCCTCGCATTCAAATGCTGGGAGACTGGCGGAGTTCCGCATACCAACGTTATCTTAACCTACCTCTCCAAACACATATCAAATACTCTAAGCTGATGGGAGACAAACTCCCATCATAAATAATGTGCTACATTATAATTCATTAAATTTCTAAGAATTTAATTATATCAGGGATTGGGGGTTTTTCTTATCAAAACGTTAGATGTGTTAGATATTGTCTGATCGATGATGGGTAGCCTGAGCGCTACGGGTGTGTTTTGAATAAACCCTCATTTCCCAAATATACTACTGACTTGCTTTATGACTCAGTGAACAGTTGGAGGTGTAAAGTAAACATTCATTCCGTGAATGTGTTTTTACGCCCAACGGTGATAGGCCGCGACACTCCCCCTTGCTTACTTAATAAATATGCATAAGCCCGCCAAATTTGAACCGGGCGCTAGGGCCCGCCTCGTGCAGTCAGTCGGCAGCACGCGGCCTAGCGAAACAGCAGCTTCCCCTCCCGCCCTACTCCCCCGCTGTGATCATTTATCTGTCCATACGATAATTAACGTGGTGTTCACCGCGCTGACTCTCTGGGTGTGTGCCTGCTTTGATTTTATTGACATTTATAATCAGTTTGAGCCCCAACTGTGCTCGTAATTATGATTATTAATTATTAAGAGGTCTGAAGGATAATGTTAAATCGCTTCAATATAGCTAATGTCTAGAACATACGAATATTTTGTACTCTGCCTGGGGCTGTTATATGTTATTATCTACAGATGTTTCACATGCAGATATACATGTAATAATGAGATGACCTGCTGGTAAAACGCCTCCGCAGTTGAATCCTGGCAGGTATCGATTTCTATAACACTGCTCTTATGGACACTCACACTCTTGTATTTGTATGCTATTATCATAGTTAAATGCCACTTCAGTATTTATATGTATATACACGTGAATTACTCTGGAGAGATTAATACTTAATTACATACGCCTCCCTCCCTTTCTGGGGAAGATCGTTTTCTTGCGTCATGCATCGCGCTATAATGATATGACCGGTTTAATACTTGTTAAGCAATGTACTGCATGCCTTTGCGTCATATACAGCATCAAGTAGCATAATATTATATACACAATATATTTCAACTTGTCCCCAGAAGGGACGTAGAATGCCTTAGTATTCTATTTGTAGTTAATCAGAGCACTACAGCTGCTGCTCATGAATTGGGGGTTTTTCTTATCAAAACGTTAGATGTGTTAGATATTGTCTGATCGATGATGGGTAGCCTGAGCGCTACGGGTGTGTATTGAATAAACCCTCATCTCCCAAATATACTACTGACTTGCTTTATGACTCAGTGAACAGTTGGAGGTGTAAATGCTAAAGTCAGTGAAGTCCGGATAGTATAGCTGTAGCGTGAGACTTTATTAAGTTGCAGTGTATTCATTTGTAACGTGTTTTGACATATCGTCACATTTTGTATTCTTCATATACTTATGTGAATCATAACGAAAGGCAACCATGCCATACCCTGGAGGGAGGAAGGCAGTTAATATAAAATTGCATTGTGTATCGAAGGAGTCTCCATGAACATGATGAAAATACTGTACAAAACAAGTGTGTGAGTCAACAATCATATGAACTGATTATGACTTACATGAAACGCCGCCCTGCTGTGCCATATAGTATGCAATAACATTATATTAGAGTAAATTTAAATCGCATTAAGAGCTTTACAGTCTCCAGACCACTTCATAGGATATTGGATTTCCATTCGGATTTCTAGACGAGATGACATTCCGATGCAGCCCAACATCTTTAAACAATTTCCCATAATATGGTTAGTGTCGGTCATGTATTTATTTGAGTTGAGATGTGCTCCATTCAACAATTTATGAGAAACTCGATGTGCATCACAGTGTAACGAAGATAATTAAGAAACTATTATACAGTATTGCTGCTTGTTTATTTGTAAAACGGGGGTAATCATTTTGCAATCAGACACAACCATGGTTTTTTATGCGTTTCGTTACCAATCTGCATGAGAGGATTGTTCAAGCCAAGACGCACCTGTGTGTCCATTAACAAAAATTAATGAACATGATTGGGGCTTGTTCATCACAAGCCGCATTTTTAACAACTTGCACACCAGTAGAAGAAACTGAACACTATTCCGGCTGGTTGTGCAGAAGCACGGAGGTGACGTGAGTGGTAAGTAGAACACACGTACACGTTTTGCCTGACAAGATAAGCACACTGACATGCACACAGGAAGCATCCATCCTCCATCACTGTGTAGAGTGAGGTGATAATTAGTAGGTGTAATCTATAAAATAAGTGGCCACCAAAAGGGGGTTTAATAAAAATATATGACATGAGCATCACTGGGAAATAAGGTTTAAGTCCCTTTGTCTACTGGGCGTATTATGTCGCCGTTTCAGCGGTAGCCCTGCTGGTTGAACATCGCCCTTCCGCCAGACCTCGTTTAAAATTATAACGAACCTTTCCAGGTTTGAGACGACCAGGGACTACTTGTCTCAATTATCAAAATAAAAAAAAAAATGGTTACATTTCCAAGAAACACCTTTTGTTAATATTTTTAAATGCATATGCTTACGAAATTGCTTTGGGAAACGTACCATAAAAATTAACACCGATGTTTAGGTAATGTGAAATTATATAATTCTTAACTCTGCAGTTGTACATATATGTCACAAAATAAAAATTAAAAAGAAAGGCGGTTACCTGCACACAAAAAGAATTGTAAGTTGACAAGATTATTACCATCTGGAACCTTTAAAATTTGTCATGTAGATGAAAGGACACTTGATGGTAAATTTAATTTTTATATTTTTAAACGGGTAAATGTCTAAATGAATTTTTCAGAATATAACATTTCAAACTGCAGTGGGAGGACAAGATAAAAATTTGTCACAGACAATTGAGACAAAGTAATGAAATGAAATTTCAATCATTAAAACATGACAATAAACTGAAAAAGTAAAAGACTATAAATAAATGAAACCCATTATACTCGGTACAAGCAAATTAACGGAACACTGAAATATTACATTAAATTAAATCTTCTGTCAGAAATGTTCTGATATTGTTGAATCCGTAAACCGAAAGAATGATATATATATATATATATATATATATATATATATATATATATATATATTCCTAAAATCAGTCAGTCCCATGAAATAGGCGTCTTTGTTATTTACAATAAACGTTCGTAGTGTTGTTATCTGCATATGTCGCTATCAGACTAGAGGGGACACGTGAGTTGTCTACAGGTCGCAAACGCACGGGCGGTGACCACAAATATTGACCTATTGTTCCTCTACACATATTCACTGGTTCCGATGCATACTGCAACCTAAGCAATGAAATGAACTGTGCAAGAAAGTGCAATGAACCAAAAAGTGGCCCGTTCTTTTGTAGAACTGCTGATAAAACTTTACAGGAAATTGTAATTTCGGTATTCCAACACGAATGAACTGCGTAATCCGGTTCAAAATAAAATTTATTTATCAGAAAGGGCAAGTAAAATTTAGATTCTCTCAAACCATAAAGTTAGGAGAGCAATCGCCCCAAGCGGGGCGAATCCAGGATTTAGGAGAAGGGGTCCAAACCAGGAGGACCTAAGATAAAGACTAAAAACAGTTGCAAGGTCCGGAAAGGGGGGGGGGGGGGGGGGGTCCAAGCGGCGAAAAATGATCTGAAAACCTAAAGCGGCTGAAAAAAAGGGCGGCGGGTCAGGGGTTCTCCCTCCGCTGGATCCGCTTCTTTACAGGTAGACTAAGTTTAGTGTTGATAAAGTTAGTCAACCTTTCCCGTTATTAGTGGATAAAAGGTTAGATAAAGTAGACCTGTCATTATTGAGACTGTAACATGAAAAAAGCAAAAGCGTTGTTCAACTACAACTGAAGCAGGGTTACTGGTAGTTATATTCTAATGACTGTAGCATTGACACAACCATGGCTAGGTTAAGTTTGACTAAGTCACTAAATCATATGTAAATAAGTCTTTCTGAAGGCAGGACAGTATCTTTAAACTTGAACTTCATTTGGGATGAAGCTTCTTGGGGGTTTTCCGCACTGTAATAATGTTGGTACATGTAATACCATTTAAGACCATGTTAAAACTATTTTCTTTGATGTATTATAGCATTACGAATTCCCTCTACATGCCGTATTCAAAGAAAAACAAATTAAATACACACAAAAAAAAAGTTATGAATGCATGAAACCAGAGGAATGGGCACAAGCTTGGTTCATTATAATAGTTGTATTGAATAAAAAAATTACACACACAGAAACATTAATAAAAGAAAAAATAAAACAATATATCACGTTTCAATGATTCTCACTTGCAATAGAATCAAATCAAGACCCAATACACAACTGGCACAGGTGCGATATGAACTTTACATGCTTCTGTATCAGATGCACCTCGGAATCTAGAATGCATCCATCAAAGGCGCAGCAAATTACACGTTGTTAAAACACCAACTCATCTTGCCAAAACGTTGTTTGAGTAGAAAAAATTAGAATTTTACAACAAATAACCATTCCCAGAATGACAGACTAAGCACACCAATGAGACAGTTTACATTATAACATACTGATTATTTTCCACAAGATTCCAACCTCCCATTGTTGGCATCTAGTGATGATCAAGCGAGACATAAATATATTTATGATATAGCTGTCACATTCTTTTAAATTAAAAAAAAATAAATTAACGAGACAAACCAGTTGTAATGGTGTATAATAATACCTGTATCACAGTTAAACTATGATGCAGACTTCAATATACAGATCCGTCTCAGTGATGACATTCCTAATATACCTCATGTCGCATATATCTTCAGGTACAAAGCTTTTAAGATTGGTCACAACACATTGGTTACTTGCATATGTATGCTAGTCATACATTTTACTAGTATTTGAAGATATAAATCAGCATTCCTTTATACTAGAATTAAAGATTTTATCACGTATATCTGCTCCAATCATCGACACGTTTAATCAGTTATTTAACTGCTCATGTGTGAACTGATAAAAAAGAGAAACTCAATTATATATTTAAGTCGGGTGTTACTATTTGTAAGACAGTTCAATTTCATAGCAAAGTGAAATATCCGAACTTATCCTTGTCAGCAATCTGAAAGTTGAGCTCCTGGACCATTGAAATTTTACAGGCATTTTCAAATAATATAATTTTTCTACATACTGACTACCAAAAACTATCATGCTGTATTGATGATGATGGTGAATATCTTTATTCTGGATATAAAGGCCCCAGGCCCATATACCAACATATATACATACAAATTACATAATACATAATACATGGTCACATGAAAATTTGATAATAAATTATAAGAATAAAAAATCAATAAATAAACAATTAAATGAATATAGTTTTCAGCAATACACATATTTCATTAATAAAATATTAACAGAAATAACCTTTTTTTATCAACTGAATAAATACACACTGTAATATTATAAGGTTCCTATTGTGTTTCACAAAAAAAAATGATTAAAGTTAATGGTAATTAAATAGAATAAATTGCATAACAACATAAAATATGATACATGGAAAATTGTTCACTTAATAGCTCAAAGAATCATTTAGAAACGACTCTCTTTTAACAAAAGCAAAATATACAGATGCCGAAAGCTTATTAATTGTGACATAATTTGTAGTGGATATTTATGAAATCAATGACATATCTTTAAATTCGGACAGATATTTTTCTCTTAATGAAATATATAAAGTGCATTTAATGACAAAATGGTACTCATCTTTAATATATGATTCTCCATGTTTAAGACAAAATTTACAACATCTCTCTCACCATGCTATCTTCTTGTGGCAGCCAACTTCTACTTATAAGCTATGTGATGATATTCTAAGTCTTGCCGAACTAATTCTTTATCTTTCATTTGGAACTGCTTATAAATATAATTCATTGTTTAATAAGCTGTTAAAGATATCAATCACCCAAACCTAATTTTCTTATTGCTATATGCCTAAACTATGATTTTTAGGATGTTTACATTGATTAAATGGGACTCACCGGGCTGTTTTTCAACACTAAAACAACTGTAGATTTCGTCACCGATTTTAGTGGTTAGGGAAATTAAAAAATAAAATATAACTCTATAACTGTTAAACTCAGAATGACAAAGTTACCATCAAATTTTTTTGCATTTACCAAGCCCGTTCAGATGAAATATAAAATATGCAATTAAAGTCAGTATTTAGGTCAACAGAGGTAAAAAAAAATGAGATATTTCCCATGCCCATAATCTAGAAACTGACGACTCAGTATTCCTTTGAATGGTTGAATTAGATCAAATGATCAATGATGTTCAAATGTTGGAGGATTGCTCAAAATAAAAACACCTGAACAAAAGACATCGGTTCAGTATGAAGGATTTTCTGAGCAACTCGATATTAGGTGTAGTGTAAATATTAAAATGACCATTAGTCCATCAATGTTAAAGTCGGTTAAGATAATATATAATATATGCAATTAAGGTCAGTAATGAGGTCAACGGGGGTCAAAATGTCATGAGATTTTCCCAATGCTCAAAATCTAGAAACTGAACACCCATTATTCCTCTGCATGGAGGCATTAGATTAAATGATCAATTTATGACCTGGTGATGGTTTAAATCACATGTTCAGGGAATACTCAAAATAAAAGCACCTGAACAAAAGATGATGGTGCAATATAAAGTATTGTGTAAAGAACGGCATATTTGAGGTGGGGGAAATTACAATGACCATAACTTCATCAATGTTTAACAATGGAGGGAAAGTGGTTTAACCTAGAACAATAAAGTACCCACCTTATTGTGATTTGCCATCCCTGTTAAGATTATAAATTACACATTCAAATAAGGCCAATATAGATGTCAGCTGGGGTCAAAAGTTATGACTATTAACCTCGACCACAATATCGAAAACCAGCGACTCATAATTATTCTGTGTGGTGGAAATAGATCAAATGATCAAATTATGGCCTCGAATAAGTTCGATAGGAATCACATATGTTTAAGGATAACTCAAAATAAATGAACAAAATTGAACGACATTGACGTTCTGCAAAGTTAAATAATTTTACGAGGAACAACTTGTTGGTTGTCGAGTTAATTAAAATATTCGTAACTCTATGACATAAATAATAATGTACTCATAAAATATTTATTTTGTCATGCCAGTTAAGCTGATATATGACATATTATTCATGCATATGAGAAGTATTTTGTCGGTACTGAGGTCAGCAGGGGTCAAACGGCCATGGAATGTTCGCCTTAGGGAAAAACTATAGCTATATAGAAACTAGTGAATCATCAATACTTTATTTGTTGGCAAAGGATAAATTATAAGGGGCTTATAATCCCAACTTCCTTGGGCTGAACGAATGTATTTTTCGGTATGACAAAGTGTCCTTTTACACATTTTAAATGTCAAGAAAAGTAGTGCATGGGATCGTGCTTTGTAAAATCCAAGGTAGGCCCTATATATTTTTCTCTAAGGTCCATATATAACAGTAATTGCTTACAAAAAAATTGTTCAAGTTATTAATTGTCAGTATCAGGAGGCCTATGACTTTTATTTTCCGCTTCTTTTTTTTTTAAAAATGGCGGCCATAATAACGCCAACGGGGTGGTAAAGGAATTTCCTTTCATTATATTTTTTGTCACAAACACAAGAAAAGAAATTTATAGATGCTACTATACAGAACCATATTGCTTCAGTATGATAAAAGTATCTCTAGATCCCTTTCTGTAAACTAATTGCTGTTCAGGTACCGGAAATAACTGTGACTGATTCATGGATGGACTACTCTATTGACTTACATGTTTAACTAAATTTTCAATAAGATGCAGACCTTATTGGCGTATCATGGCCATCAACTTAGTTTAATTAAACAGAACGTTTAGATCTCCACAGTGCTTTCTAACACATTTTGGATTTTTAAAGAGAAATTATGTGGCCTCATTATGTTAAATCTACTAAAAATGGTAACCAAAGTGGCGGTGCAAAATGATCTTCACTTTAAAATGTCCTGTATACCATGTTGCTTTCATAAAATATTGTATTAGTTGTCAGATGTGGGAATCAGCAGACCTTTGACCGATGTTTTGACTGAACAAAACAGTACAGTTCCCTAAAAATGTACTTTGTCGGATTTTGGATGTTAACACTCTGTTAAATTTTAAAGTTAAAAGGCTAACATAGATAATTTTTTAAAAGTTAGCCTCTACAATAGCGAAAAAAATGAATAATTTCATTTATTAAGCATTAATAAGAATGTTCTGCGATATTTGCTGTCAAAATCAGGTGATGGATTGTAGCTAGTCCTTAGGTTAATTTTGCTGGCAAATTGATTGGCTATCGATTTAGCTTAAAAGTATCACCGAAAAGAAATATTATAGCAGTTATATAGAGAACCTGTGCACCCCCTTGTCCTTCCCCCCAAAACTGACCAAAGCCGACCAAAGGTTCCCTAAAATGTCCTTTTAAAGTTTGGATGTTAACCTAATAAAATAAAACATCCGCAGCATGTTGGAGAAAAACATGAACTGTACCATTGCAGAACAAGCTTAACCGATCTTGACGACGGTCCCCGCAATAACTGTGTATGGTAGGCGACGTCTTGTCTGCGAATTTGTTTAGGGTAGTTTTCCCACGAAATCATCCTGGGGGCGGGTCTGCGTTAAGTTTGATGTGTGTTGACAACGGCCATCGTGGATGGAAGTGCTGATTGGCGGAGAAATCTTGCGGGAGTTGTGACGTCATGAGTATTATATAAGGCTTGATCATAATAATGCGCCTGCGAGCTACGGGAGAGTAGCGTCTGCCAAATGTGTTCCAGTAGTCCAACCGGCTGGTCTTCTAACCTCGTGTGTCCAGTTGAGGAATCACGCCTATGTAGTGAAAGTCCTCGTCTGAGGGAAGCCATCTTGTTGATACTCTGTTAAGTACTTTCGAGACAGTGGTACTGTATGCCGAAGGACAGTCATTTTTCGTGATGATGCGCGCTTCAAGGAACAGGCAAGGGGATTTGTCTTGACGCGGAACTGTGATGATGCTCAATTTTGCTAGAGAGTGCTTATATTCGGTATCCGGTTACTGGAGGGCTCCAGTAGACTACAGTTGAGAGAACCGATGATTCAGGGCTTTACAGGAACATTTGGTGTGCGACACGCGAAAGGTGATTGATGGACGATGAACAGTAATAGCGCAGTGAGAACTATCTGTGTATTGTGACGTTCTGTATCACGCTGGGATTAGGCTGTGCTCCGTGTACAGGTATTACGCCAGGGACTAGCGGAACGTCTAGACGTCATGCCAGAGCGAGATGTCATGTGACCTTGAACATATTTAACTGTGTCTGTGATAGACTGTTATGATGATTTATGTACTCTGTGAACTTTCGTAAGTACTGCTTTATTTGTGTTGACTGCTATCCCCCCCCCCACCCCCTCCCGCCCGAGATCTGTTAGTAAACCCTTTATTTGTTATTATATTCTTTTTTCTAACGACTGTCTTAGAGTTTTTCTTTGGTTGTGTTAATGTCTAGTTTGCCTGTAATTTTGACGGACTGGAAAGAACCTGGAAGTTCGCATCCGAAGTGGTGTGACATGAAATGGCGAATGAAATGGGTTGATTTAGTATTTGGTAAAACTTTTATACGGATTTGCAAAAGTACTTCTTTGAACTTTTTAATGTTTTGCAACATTTGAACTTGAAAGTCAGTGTTTGGGAACTGATATGTACACACTCTAAGTAGAGTTAATGCAGGTTTTTATTTTGATACGATGCATTACTTTTTTTTCTTAATTATTACTTAGTGATAGGGAAAACAACTGTTATACGATTGATATTTACTTATATTAGAGTAGAGATAGTGCACTCAGAGCCGTTTACTTACATTGGTTTGTTGTGATTTGTCGAGTAAGGTTGCACGACAGGAAGGTGTTTCCTTTTGGTAAGTGTATACAAATTCTCACATCACAATCTTGATGTTCGTCCAACCGTCCGTGCGTCTTTTGATTTTCGGTGCAACCCACGTGTGATTGAACGTGGAACGCTATAACTAGGATCAGAGAGTTATAGCGTAAATGGGAATCCAGAACTAACGAGTAAGAGGCGACAACATGAAGCCTGAGCTCATTAGATAGAGTTGCTGAGTGCATCAAGTGTGAGCGATGAGGGCGATAGAGAAATGATGAGGAAAAAGGAATTGGTCCCGAAACTCAAGCTACTTCCGTTTGAAGAGCAGCTCTTTCAAAGGTTTACGAGATGACTGAGGAGGGTTATCGTTACAAGTTTTGTACTTGTCGACGAGAGCGTAGCATAACTCCCAATTAGTTTGCGGTACGGCTTAGTCATTCGATCAAGATGGCAGGTAAAGGCAATGCATTTGAACTGTTGCAGCAAGGATCTCTCTGTATTCTTGAAAGATGGACAGTGTTGCGATATAGGTAGCATAACGGAGATGGCCACACAGTTTAACGGCGAGTTCCCGTGGTATATATTCACCGCATCATTTGTTTGTTATATCGCATACCATATTTATTATATCTTGATCTTGGCTTGCCGTTGAAACTGGTAATAGTCCCCGGTACTCTGTTTTATATGGCTAGGTTACTACCCCTACAACTGCTACTGCCACCTGCCGGTAAATTATATAACTTATGTATGCTTCGTTTTCCGTCGTAGCCTGTTCAGGACCCACCAAACAGGTTGCGCGCAAACATCTTTCCATCTATAGAAACATCGAGTAACATTTTATTTTTCATATTGTATTCAGAAGTTCGAATATTACTTATGGCCTGGCAGGTCTAATTCAGGGTTTGTTTACGACAACAGTGGTCTTCAAGTGCAGGCTGTCCTGTCAAAATTTGTAATGTTATTTTTTTAATTAAACTTTATTATGTGTGTTTATATTACTCATCATTTCCAGATGTACATATCTTGAACGTAAATAGAATTTGTGTCTCGTACATGATACTTTTACATTTCCCTTGTAGGTCCAACAAAATCTGACCCGCTATTTGCAGCAATGTCGATATGTTTCCGATTTCGTATTGTTACATTTATATTGTAGCCACAACCACGCATGCCTTTACATCGACAAGAACGCCGCAGTTTGAGCCATCGACAACATTTGCACCAACGGCACCATCGGCACCAGGTTTGCTCTTCTAAACTGTAATCCGCGCTAAAATGAACTGTAACCCTTAGTTCAATCATGCAGACTTGAACACACTGGCAATTTTAAATATTAAAATTAGGTGAATTTTCCTCCATCAATAACAAGTCGAGAGAATCTCTTCATAGAGTTATACCTGTGCTGAGGATGAATATTGGACGCTTTTCGAGTGGAGTTGCTCTTCCCAATCCAGTAGGTCAATATGTGATAGAGGTGGACAATGAATATATAATGATATATAAGATTGTATACAGAACCTAAATAGACACTTAAGAAGAAGTAAACTTCTTTCAAAGTTGTCAGGCACCATTCGTTCTGACTGTTCCTGCCCAAACCAAGTGTTTCAATGGCTCCGGTATCGTATTCGGCCACCAGGGCGCCGTATCATGTAATGATACCCTTTTGTCAGTGACTTTCCCCGCAACCGGTCCTTGTTAAGCAAGCCCTTTTACAAAAAAAAAAGTTAAAGTTAAAGAGTGGTAACTGCTCAGTTGCACTTTAAAACCTTTTGAAACCAGAGTACACAGTAATGTTTTGATAATAGCAGATTCAACAGTCGTCTTTTTTATGTTTTCTAAACCTAACTGTTATCCAGATCTTTATTTTTCAAAATATAAATCGCTAAAAGGCAAAAAATCGAATATCGATGATATAGGCCCCCCCCCCCCAAAAAAAAAAAAAAAAAAACTGACCAAGCGTTTACATCAACATCGATATGTTTCCAATCTCATATTGTTACATTTATTTTGTAGCGACTACTACGCAAGCCCTAACAACACCAACGCCTACAACGCCAGCACCGTCAACAGGTTTGCACTTCTAAACTTTAATCCGCGCTAAAATGACCCGTAACCCTCAGTATAATCATGCTGACTGGAACACACTGGCCATTCTGAGTATTAAAATAAGGAGAATTTTCATTCATCTATAACAAGTCTTGGGAAACTCTTCGTTGAGTTATACCTGTTCTTGGAATTGATGTTGGATGCATTTGGAGGAAGTTGCTCTTCCCAATCCAGTAGGTCAACACGAGAAAGAGGTGGCCAAAGCATATATCTGGAAACTTTAGATTGTTTACAGAACCTTGGTAGCACTTAGGTGGAAGTAAACTTCTTTCGAAGTTGTCAGGCAACATTCTTTCTGACTGTTTCTGCTCACACTGAGAGTTTCAAAGGTCGCATTTATTGTATACAGCCACCAGGGCGCCGTACCTCACTTATGTCATAAAAACCCTTTTTGTCAGTGGGACTTTCCCCACAACCGGCCCTTGTAAAGCAAGCCCTTTTTACAATGAAAAATGTTAAAGTTAAAGTTTCGTAATTGCTTTGTTGCACTTAAATATATTAAAAATCCTTTTGGAACAAAACTACACAGTTAAGTGTTGATAATAACAGATTCAACAGTCGTCTTTTCATGTTTTCTAAACCTAACTCTCATACAGACCTTCTCGGAAAATGGGCAAAAGCTATAATAAACAATCCATGGTGCCCTTACATCTCTCAAGTTATGTGATAACGAATTTGAAAGAACAAGAAGAACCATTGGAAAAAAAACCTACAACAACCATTAGACATTGCTTAGAGCAATCTTGACCCAGTACCAACGATCAGTTCTTCATAAGTAGTTGGTATTTGGAATGAATGACAACGTTACCACTGCGGGAAAAATGTGAAATTATAAGGAATTATTTAGCGGGGATTATTCGGGTATCACGGCATTATGATGAAAGTCGTTAACTGTCTTTTAACTAAGCCTCGGTCACATCGCCGGCCGAGCTCTAGTGGATTTCTTATAAATCGGCCAAGAAGCAAGCTCCTCGCCATTTTAAAATACGACCGACATCCGTTAATTTTTATAGACTGTGATTCGAGGTGGAGTCCAAGATTTTTTTCATCACCAGAAATGTGATGGATCCCGACATTATGTCGTTGCTGGTACGTCAGAGCCTCCTCCGAAATATTAAGATATTTCATTTGCAATATATAACTAAATAGTGGGGGGGGGGGGGACCATACCCCTTCCCAATAAATTAAGGGATATATTCCCCCATCCCCCTATATTGATGCCACTGAGTACATTAACATGTATCAAGTGCATGCCAAATCCTACAGATGAAGCAGGTGAAAATCCGCTGCTGGCTCGAAAAGAAAAAAAAATATACCGATGTAAAACAAAATATTGATTTTGTGTTTTTGTCATACGTGTTCCCCAATATAACAGAAATAACACATACACAAGTGACCCATTGATCATGACGTTGATTAACATGAAGTAACATTCAATCAAAACTGTTATTCATAAAATTATCAGTTTTGCTTAAACTTTGCTGGACAAGACATTACTACTTACTTGGTAGTAGACGTAGGGGCAAACATGTAATTACAAAAGAAATTACAGTCGGTCAACTATGAGACCAAGGAATTTCCAACTCAAGGTCCTTAAAGGTCCGTGGAGAATTTAAAAAACCAGGTCACCATGAAAAATATTCTCTGTGTAACAACGCAAAAGTCATTTCATGTGCTGTGTATTTAGTTAAGGATCATGGCACAATGGCAAGTAGTTACACAAGACCTATAAGTGTTAATTCAATATGCTAAACAGATGACTAGGTCCCCTTACAAATAAAATATTATTTTTACATTATGACAGGGCCACCATAAGGCCAAGAGCCTATCCTTAATAAAGAGAAGTTTGTTGTGAAAAAGGTTGAGATGATGACCACTCTATCGGTGCCTATAACATGCTATCGCGTGAAAATAAAGCAGGGGTTCTTCAGGGACAGAAGGTGATCCATAAAGTAAATCCCCCCTCAAATAATAAGCCTTAATATAAGGATAAGATATTTAAGGTTAGAGGCTGGCAAAGTTATCCTTATTTCGATAGAATGCTGTTTAGTTGAGAATACCTATTATATATAACTCCATAAGCCAGCTTTATGTTCCTGAAACATGGTTGGGGGGGGGGGGGGGTAAAACATGGGGAAATAAACTCATTTGAAAAAGGACTCAAATGCTTATTGGACAACGTTAATCTTGTAGGAGTTGTGACGTCAGGAGTCTCATTTAAGGCGTGAACCCCAGTTATCATTATAATGAGCCGGGGCGCTATGCGAGCGTAGCGTCTGCTTAGTGTGTTCCAGCAGTCCACCCGGACGTCTGAGTCCAACCGCCTGTTCTGCTAACCTTGTGTATCCAGATGTGTGTAGTGAAAGTCTACGTCTGAGAAAGGCCACCTTTTTTAACACTCTGTAAAGTACTTCCGAGACAGCGGTACTGTATGCCGAAGGACAGGCATTTTCGTGATGTTGCGCGCTTCCAGGAACAGGCAAAGGAAATTTGTCTTGACGCAAAAATGTGATGGTAGTAAATCTTGCTAATGAGTGCGTATATTCGGTATATTCGGTACTTTGGGTGTGTTAGTGGAGGGCAACAGAAGACTATAGGCGAGACATACTTTGATTCGGGGCCTTTTTTGGAACATTCGGTGATTAATGGACGATTAATAGTTAAACCGCAATGAGAACCAGCAGTATGTTTTGACCATCAGTCTAATACTCGGATTACACTGTGCTCCGTGTTCATGTATTACATCAGGGATTTGCGGAACGTATAAACGTAACGTAACTGTGGAACTATGGAACTGTGTCTGTGATTAGCGTTTTGATGATTAAGGGACTTGGTGAACTATAATGAGTACTGCTTTATTATGTGTTGACTGCAACCCCCCCCCCCCCCCGACCTGTAAGTAACCCCTTTATTTGTGATTATATTTTTTGGTTATCTTACGACTTTTTTAAAGTTTTTCTTTGGATGTGTTAATGTCTAGTCTGCCTGTAATTTTGGACGAACTGAAAAAAAATCTGGAAGTAATCATCCTCAAGGGTGTGACCTAAATAGCGAGCGTGCATTCAGGATTGATTTAGCCCTTTTAGAGCTAACATCTTGTCAGGAAATTTATTTCCTGAGTATTTGGTAAAATTTTCATACTAATTTGTTAAAGGACTGAATGTTTAACTGGTTTGTTACACTTGAAGTTGAAATTCAGGGCTGAGAACTGATATGTACACACTCTACGTAAACTTAATGCAGGTTAATATTTTGAAACAACACATTACTGTTTTATCCTTAATTTTACTCAGTGATAAGACAGAACACTTTTATACGTTTGATATTGACTCATATTGGAGAAAATTGTGCAGTCAGAGCCGTTTAGCTAAATAAACTTACCTTAGTTTGTTGTGAATTTTCAAGTGAAGTCGAACGATAGGTAGGTTTTTCCTTTTGGTTAGTATATTCGAACATCACAGTTTGATGTCTGTCCATCAGTCAGTGCTTCTTTTGATTTTCTGTGTAACCCACGTGTGATTGAACGGATACTACCGGATCACTTTGTCAGCGGTTACTTTTTACGTTTCCGGAATTCTGTGTATATTACACGGTTCAATGGCATAATCGGTTAGTTTAACCGTTAACATGGAGTCGTTGAGGTCCACTCAAGAGTGTGGACAGGCACTAGGCTACAGGGATGAGGCGTAACAGGAGATGTTAACAAACGTGTAAAGGCGTAAGAAGCCTAACAGCGAGAAGATACTTGGCTAGGAAAATAGAGAGTTATTTGGGGAACGGGAATTAAGAGCACAAGAGTTATAGCGCGAAACCGGAGCTAGAGCTCATGAGATAGAGGTGCTGAACGAAGAGTGTGATAGTAAAATGATTAAGACTAAGGTATCGGTACCGAAACTCAAGCTCTCTCCATTTGAAGAGAGATCAACTAGACTCTTTCCTAGAGAGTTTTAGACGTTTAGCGATGTATCAAACTACGATCGTGATAACTGGACTTTGTACTCAAGTCATTTTTTTGCGTGGTGAGGCGCTTGATACTTACACGCAGATAACTGTTAGTTAGCTGAAGTTAGCTCTTGTTAATGTAAAAAGTTTTGTACTTGTCGGCCAGTTCGTGTCGAAATTCCCAGTCAGTTTGCGGTATGGCCTCATGAGATACTTTGACCATTCGATCCAGATGGCAGGTAAAGGCGATTTTCAACCACTTTTGTTGACTTGCTAATGCGTGAACAGTATTTTAACTTTTGCAGCAAGTATCTCTCTGTATTCTTGAAAGAGAGACAGTTTCGCGATATAGGTAGCATGACGCATGCGGCCGAGAATTTTATGGAGGCTCTCGGCTTACACAGTTTTACGGCGTGTTCCCGTGATTGTACTCCCCGAGCAGGGCAGCATGCAACTAAGCCGAGAGAGAAGCGTGATTTTGAACGCGGATCGAGTGTTCAGTCGACAAAGCCATTGGGTGGCTTACGTTGCTTTATATGCAATAGTAAAGGACATAAGATGCGTAAATGCAAACAGGCCAGTGCCAAAGTCTATGACGAGATAGACAAGTGACAGCGACGTGAGAGACACAATCTGTTGAACCAGTATGGGTAAATTTCAAAGATGTTCCCAAACGCACCGATTTCATAGAATTTAACATCCGGCTCACGTCCGATACACCCGTAAAGTCGAAACCGTATCCTGTTCCGTTTGCTTTGAGAGAGACCATGCGATCGTATATTAAAAAGATGATAGAACTTGGCATAAATGAGGAATCGGAGTCAAGTTTTGTGTCAGCCTGTACTATGTTACATAAGCCAGAAGGAAAGATTGGATTCGTGTTCGATTACCTTTAGTTGAACCACTCAGTCGTATTCAGTTAAGAACTGATGACGGAGCCGGAAACACTGTTCACGGAAGTAGACAACAGTCGGTATTTTAGGAAGATCTACAAAACGCTACTGGCAGATTCAGATGTCGGAGGATTCTAGAGATAAAACAGCATTAGCACATTACCAATTTAGGATAATTCCTTTTGGATTACTGACATGATTATGATTATGTCTGCATTTGGAAATGAGCTCATATCTTTTGTTGAGCCTTTATGTTTTGTGGAACGTTATGATTTGGATGTTTTCTTCAAGGAAATGATTATAACTTCAAATTGGGAGCTTTCTGGCCCGTTTTTTGAATATGGGGTGTTTGTTTTATGTTAGAGCCAAATGAACTTTGAGAGTTCCGAGTCACAAATACGTGTTATGTGTAACTGAAAATTTTCGTTATAAATTATGGGTATCAGCTCTTAGCATCAGGCTAATAGAGCACTGTCGTTCAGCACTCTATACTACTAGTATATATATATATATATATATATATATATATATATATATATATATATATATATATATATAGAAGGTAGTGTTACCCTCCGATGTAAAGTGCTCTATGGCCTACAGACTGGGCCAGAGCGGTATAACTCACTGAAAACAAGAAAACCAACATTGTAAATTCACTACAGTCTGTTTCACGGGATGCGACCCGATCATCAGGTGAATGTTGTTAGAATGAAGCTAACGGCGTGGATTGAAAAGCCGAGACTCCACGAGATTACGAGATTATGCTTTGTGCGTAATAGGGGGGAAAATTTAATGACTGACAACGATCCTGTTGTCCTCGGGGGCACTATAGGATTTGGCGGGGTACAAGTGCGATACTGGTACATAACAGGGCACAGGGGTTTATTGTGGTTTTAATGTTTATAATATAAACATTATATTATTATCAATATTTTTATATTGTGTTAGTTTATATTAGTGTTGTTTATCTTTAGAGTTATATATATATATATATATATATATATATATATATATATATATATATATATATATATATATATATACAGCATATTTTGCAACCATGTTTTATATTTTTCAACCAGGCCCCTATTAACATGCTGTTCCTGCGCTTTTAAATAAGGAGAGCTTGCATTGGATATATTGCTCGAAAATAAGGTTAAGGTCCAAAATAAACACAAGTTGCAAATCTAATACCTGTCTGTGTTAATCTGACCAAAAGTAGGTTTTCAATATTCAGCCGTGTTGGATAACTAGCTCAAACTGGGACAGAACCGAGCGATAATCGGTGATCGGATATAGTGTGCGACCTTGGATATTAGGTCAAGATAAAAAATAAATATCAGATGCAGGTGTGTCTCCCGTGACAAATATTGTGGCCTAAGTTCATATTGGAGCTCTAGGGCAAAAGGACAGAACAGAAGAAAGAATTTTTCAAAAAATTATGTGGTTAGCACCAGAGGGACCTTAGAAATTCCAGTGTTTAAACATCGGCCTGAAAAGTAGCTCTATGTAAATGTAACGTGTTAATAATTAATTATATATATATATATATATATATATATATATAATGTAATTATTGGCTTGAATTGTTTGTAATATAGAGATTTCAATCTCTCCCTTTTTCTCTCTGTCTCAGTCTCTGTCTCTGTATATATATATAACGCATCATTTGTTTGTTACAACGAAAATATTCTACTTGATCTTTGCTAGCTGTTGAAACTGGTTATAGTCGCTAGTATTTTTTTATGGCTAGATTACTAAATCTACAACTGGTACTGCCACCTGTCGGTAAATTATATGCCGAATGTATGCTTGCTTTACTGTCGTAGCCTGTTCAGGATCCACCGAACAGGTTGCACGCACACATCTCTAAAATTTGTCGAAATATCCAGAAACATTTTTTTACATAATGTATTCAAAAATATTTATTACTTATGGCCTTGCAGTGCCTAATTCAGGGCTTTATTGTTAACAAAGTGGTTTTCGAGTGAAGGCTGTTCTGTTGAAATTTGTAATGTAAACATTTCATGTTACTATTTTGTATATATATATATTATTTATCATTTCCAGATGTATATTTCATGAATATAAATGGAATTTGTGTCTCGTATATGATACTATTACATTTCCCTTGTAGGCTCAACAAAAATGACCCACTGGTTGCTGCAACATCATTTTATTTCCGATATCATATTATTACATCTATATTGTAGACACAGCCACGCTTGCCCAAAAAATACCAACGACGACAACGCCAGCACCTTCACCCCGAAAAACGCGACAAATTGGGCCACCGCCAACTTTTGCCCCAACCCCAAGAGGTATGCCCGTCTAAACTGTTATCCGCGCTAGAATGACCTGTAACCCTCGGTTTAATCATTCTGACTGAAACACACTGGCCATTTTAAATTTTAAAATAATGAGAATTTTCCTCCTTAAACGACAAGTTGAGGTAAACTCCTCGTAGAGTTATACCTGTGCTGGGAATTGAACCACTCATGCTGACTGAGTGGAGTTGCTCTTCCTTACCACTAGGTCACCATGTGATAGAGTCGGACAATGAAAGTATGTGGAAATATGTGATTGTTTTACAGAACCTTAGTGGAAACGTTGAAAGAAGTCAACTTCTTTCCGAATTTTCAGGCACCATTCGTACTGACTGTTCCTATTCACACCGAGTGTTTCAAAGGTTGCTGTAACTCATTCAAGTCATAATACCCATTTGTCAGTGTGACTTTTCCTTGATGGAAAATTGGCGAAAACAGTAAAATAGAATCCACTGGGCCGCAAAATCTCTCAAATATGTTATAAAAAAACTCAATTCAAATGATTTGAACGAACAAGAAGAACTATGGGGAAAACCTTTAGCAACCTTTAGACATTGGTTATCACAATCTTGACCCAGTACCAACGACTTGTTCTTCATAATAGTGGGCATTTTGAATCAATTAAAATAGGAACGTTTCCACTGCGTTAAAAATGTGAAATCAACAGGAATAATAAAAAATCCCATTGATTTAATCAACGTTTATGTACCAATTATGCTTCAGCCATCCCAGTTCCATATAATTCCATGAGTCCTATGCTTGAGTTTCTATAGACAAATAGGCTCACTGATTTTTTATCAACATATCAATTGCCAAAAGGTTACAAATCGAATATCGATGATATATCATCTCGATGACATATCGATGATATATCATCCAGTATTGATGGTATGACCTAGTACTTGATACTTGTGATCTGGTATTTCACAATTAAATGTGTCTGGACTATCCCAGGTGTGTTCGAACAGTATTTTATTATTTTCCTTAACATTACCGAAATACCAGCTTCTGGTCGTCAGGAGTAGATCACAGAACGCAAAGCCAGTAGTTCTTGAGTACGTAACTCAACAAACACGATGAAATTTTCACGGTCGGCCCCGAACCCCCTCCACGGTTTATGGGAAAGCCGTGTCCAGCAACCATGTTTCACTTACAAACGAGTGCACCTTTCAGGGATCCATTGATTGTATGTCCCAAAGACGGGGACGATTATCCAACCAGGGCCCGCAGGTGCAGTATTCGTAGGTGCGAGCCTGGTAAACGCCTGTTGTTGGCTGATAAAGCCAACGTAGGAAGTAGGGTGCGTGAGCAAAGAATTACGTGACTAAACTGTTGGCGAGAAATCCAAAATTAACCAGTGCGAAAGCAACAGCGTAAGGCTCAAATGGTTTGCAGAGCTGACTGACAAGATAAATCTACTAATCAACATCTGAAGACCTATTTGTCAAATCCCTTGCAAAGGCTGAAAAATCTGTAATAAAAGAAAACAAAACAAGAAGCGATAATGAAATCAAGGAGATCATTACTGTACAACAACGGCAAACCATGGTTGAAAAGATACGCCCACAAAGTTTGACGTCACCATGGGCGCTGTTACGACCCATATTGTGATAACCGGCCCATATTTGTGACAACGGCCCAACTATAAAAAAAACGACCTATAGTGTAATTACAGCCCATATTTATGTATATATATATATATATATATATATATATATATATATATATATATATATATATTACACAACCTCCAAGCATGTTATATATTCTGCAACCTGTCCCAAATCAAAATACTTTTAAATAAGGATAGCTTAAATTGGCTATGTAGTTTGCAAATTAGGTTCAGGTCCTAAATAACACCAGCTGCAAAATTATTACCTGTCTATATTACTCCGACCGAAAGTAAAATTTAAATAATCAGCCGTTTTGGATAACAAAACAAGAAGCGATAATGAAATCAAGGAGATCATTACTGTACGACAACAACCGCAAACCCTGGTTGAAAAGATACGCCCACAAAGTTTGACGTCACCATGGGCGCTGTTACGACCAATATTGTGATAACCGGCCCATATTTTTGACCACGGCCCATATTAAAAAAAACGACCTATAGTGTAATTACAGCCCATATGTATGTATATATATATATATATATATATATATATATATATATATATATATATATATAACACAACCTCCAAGCATGTTTATATATTCTGCAACCTGTCCCAAATCAAAATACTTTTAAATAAGGATAGCTTTGATTGGCTATGTAGTTTTCAAATTAGGTTCAGGTCCTAAATAACACCAGTTTCAAAATCATTACCTGTCTATATTACTCTGACCAAAAGTAAAATTTAAATAATCAGCCGTATTGGATAGCTACCTCAAACTGGGAAAGAACCGATCGATAATGGGTGTTCGGATATAGAATATGAACTTGGATATAAGATCAAGATAAAAATAAAATATCAGTAGCAGCTCTGTTTTCCGTGACTGACACTGAAGCCGAAGGTCTGTTTTTTTTAGAAAAAAGTCATAATTCAGCTTTAGCACACAAGGGCAGGAAAAAAGAAAATCTTTAATCGAGGTTTTGCACTGGGGGATCTAAGAAATTCCAGTGTGTAAACATCGGCGCAAAACTCCGTGGAGTAACTCGATGTAACTGTTACGTGGTCTACATTCAGTATATATATATATATTTACATATAAATATATACATATATATTGTTCATGGGTTGGTTGTTATATAGAGGTTTTACTCTATCCCTCCTCCCTCTCTGTTTCTTTCTGTCTCCCATTCTCGATATATATATATATATATATATATATATATATAAATATATATATATATATATATATATATATATATATATATATTCACCGGATCATTTGCTTGTTACATTGCTTATCATATTTATTATATCTGGATCATAGCTGGCCGTTGAAACTGGAAATAGTCGTCGTTTCTCGGCTAGATTACATCATCTAAAATTGATACTACCACCTAACGGTGAATTATACAATGTAGATTCAGATAATATAGTGGGCTTAAATTTTCGTTGGTTTTGTACGAAATGCAAATCTGGGGGTTTTGGAGTTCGTGGAAAGACAATGCAAATTTTAGGAAATCTTGTTACATAAATCTTTATATGGACACAGGGAGTACATCGATGGCTCATCGACTTAGATGCTGATCGCATGGTGCGCCTGTACATCGGTCAATCGGGTAAGTGTTGAGAAAAAAAGCTTCACCAGATCCAAGCGTGCCGGACGATACATCGGCGGCTATTACCTGAAACGCCCGATACCTCGGCTATAAGTTATAATACCCGCTCATACCACGTTCATAGAAAACATGAACCGTCACTTGATCGGAGAAAAAATGAAATGGGTCCGTCCACATGATGATTTTTAACTTTCTTAATCATGGCGGTATTCATATTTGCGCCTGTAAATCCCGGACGGGGCGGTGAGACAAAAGACAAGGTTCGTTCTGCATTCAACGTGTCAACTATTTGCAGAGACAGAAACCCTGCTTAATGGGTCGACTAGACAGGAGTTTTACTCATCTGAAAATTAGTGAGGCAAAACTTGCATACACGTATTCTGCGACGCTTGCTTACGCTAACATTTATGTAATATTGATATTTCGGCAAAATTCTAAAAGATGTACCGCCTCACTTATTAATAGCTCACTTCTATGCACTCAACTATGGTCTGCAATATCGGGAAAAAAAGTGCTCTTAACATTTGCGTCCTGCGGTAATGCAACTGAGTTAACATGGCCCTGGTTTTTGAGCCAATACGGAGCGTAAGTCTCGTTATCTCTATTAAAAGAAGGTAGAAAAGACCGGTTAAAAGCTGTACCTTCGTACTGATGGTTACCCAATATGGGAACATATGTTCCGTTCTTGCCGTGTCAGAACTACCACTTTGCGCGAAAGGAATTTTTTTCTTGAATATTTCACCCCCAAATGTTGAAAAGAGATGTGAAGATATGTTTTTAAGTTTGATATTGTCCTATTGTAAACTTAATTAAAAATGCAGCAAGAGATAAATAATTACAATATATAAATTAAGTCAACCACCAGATGCCTTCAAGATATTCTCTGACCGTGTGATTTTTTTTATTGTAGGAATCACCTAGATCCACGAAAACCACAATAATAAAATCCAAAATAATATTTCTGAATATACAGTATCTAATGTATGCTTGTTTTACCGTCGTAGCCTTTTCTGAAGCCACCAAACAGGTTGCGCTCGCACATCATTACATTTGTCAAAACATCGAGTAACATTTTATTTTACATATTGTGTTCGACAATGTAAATCTTAATTATAGCCTGACAGGTCTAACTCAGGGCTTGTTTGTAACAAAAGTGGTCTTCCACTGTAGGCTGTCCTGTCAAAATTTGTAATATTAATAATATATTAAACTGTTTTATATGTGTATATATTAATGATCATATCCTGATATATATTTCTTGAACCTTAATGGAATTTGTGTCTCGTATATGCTACTATTACATTATCCTTGTAGGCCAAACAAAAAATGACCCCCGGTTACCTTAACATCGATATGTTTCCAAACTTGTATTGCTCCGTTTTTATTGTAGCCACAACCACGCAAGCTCCAACAACGCCTATGCCAGCAAAATCAGCGCCGTCAACAGGTTTGCTCTTCTAAACTGTAATCCGCGTTAAAATGATCGGTAACCCTCAGTATAATCATGCTGACTGGACCACAGGCCATTTTGAATTTTAAAATTGGGTAATTTTCCTCCAACAATACCTAGTTGAGGGAAACTATTCGTAGATTTATACATGTCCTGGGAATCGAACCTTAGATGCTGCTTTAGTGGAATCTCTTCGGAGGTCACTAAATAATAGAAATGGATAATACCGTTTTGTCAGTATGACCTTCCCCGCAACCGGCCCTTGTAAATCAGGCCCTTTTACAATAAAACATGATTGGTTAAAGATCCGTAATTGCTTTGTTGCACTCAAATATATTAAAAATTCTTTTCGAACGACAGTAGCCAGTAATGTTTTGGTAATAACAGATTCAACAGTCGTCTTTATTATTTATTTTTCTAAACCTAACTGTTATTCAGATCTTTTCGGAAATACGGCTAAAAGCAATAATATAGAATACTCTTAAATAATTTGCAAGAATTCGGGGGTTTTTGGCTACTGGTATCAGGCTTTCCGAAGCCTTTAATGAACCGTGGATGCGACTTGTAATGGTTGCTTATTCGGGAAGATCTGATGGCTTTCCAGTGTGCTTAAACCAGCTGCTCGCTGGCTCAGGTTCACACCTTAGATGGCAAGGGCCTCATTGTATTAATAAAGTCTCCACCTGATATGAACTGGCACGTCCTAATTTTGAGCCAGCATAAAGAAACAATCTAAGGAATAGAGTAGGGTAAGGAGTTTTATTGAGGTAGTTACCTCAGGCAAATAAAAATTATTAAAATTAAAGTGTCCTCAGTAATATCTCTAATTGAATCATTTGTCTTGGTAAATAAAACAATATTCCGTTCCAAAGTTTGCCCATACATGCCCTCTTGCTACTAATCCCTCTATACACATATATTCTCGCCCGGACTTTGTACTTTTTGTGCTTTTCAACCGCTGAAAGGGGTAATTCTAACAGTTTTTTTTTAAACCGCTATTGGGTCTTGATTTTTTGCCTACACAAAATGCCTGGACATCACAGAACGCCTGCTCAAATTATTGGCATACCGTTTTTTGTTTTTAACTGGTGCCCTTGATTGGATCCCTCACATTTTTTAAAAGCTATAAAAATAATTCTCTGAATAGTGGGCAAGGGGGGCAATCCCCCTTGCCAAAATGTTGGGGGATATATACCCCCACCCTCATATTGACGCCCCTGAGCACATAAGCATGTCTCCTGAGTAATCCAGAAAAAAATACAGATAAGGCACATGAATAACCGCAGCTTGCTTGAGCAGAAAAGAATATTTAAATGTACCTATGTACAAAAAAAAAGATTTTGTGTTTTTGTCATTTGTTCTCCAATATAACAGAAATAATACATACACAAGTGACCCCATTGGTCATGAGGCTGATTATCATGACCTTGCATTCAATCCAAATTGTTATTTACCAAATTGTTATTTACCAAATTGTTATTTACCAAATTGTCAGTTTTGCTCAAACTTTGCTCGAGGACATGACATTTGAGGCGCACTACTTTATAGTCGACGTAGAGGAAAATACAGTGAAACCTGTCTAAAGCTGACAGTCAAGGGACTCAATCATTTTGTCCTTAATAGTGAGGTGTCCTTATTAGTCAGGTTTACCTTGGTTGATAACTGAGGGATTATAAATAAAGACAACGAACAGCTGCAAGAACGTGTTTTTATATTATATCAGGTTTCATGTACATGTACAACATATTCATGCACACATCATGCATTCAATAGTCATGTACAAACCGTGATTATTTTTTCTTATCTCAAGTAGTAAACAATATGAAGAGAAAGGTCAATGAAATCATCCGTAAAAACAACGTTCATAACTTCTTCTGCAAGTGCGCGTACCCTCATTTTCGCGGATACACTTAGTCCAATAAGCTCGACTTTTTCAGATAGCGAAAGCTCCTGACTGAAGCACGGATTGTACCACCTGGCGGCATTGTCTAAACTATTCTGTTCAGCTGCCCAAATGCGATAATCTCAAAGATAATGACGACGCTGATAATGCGAAGATTGTGATTGCTACGAACCTCGGAACATTCGTTTTTTACAGGTGAATGTAGCTTTAGCCTTAAATAAACTTTCTTTGATGATGGTTGTTTGGTTTGAGTTGCTTTGATGTTGATGGCACCCGAGATTAAACGAACCCCAAGGAGCTTGTGCACGGCTGCACGATACGTTTAAATACAGAGCGAGCACATGGTTGACACTAAGCAGATCAGTTAGTGATATATTGAGCAAAACTAATTAATTTATATCAGACAGCCTGCTACAACACAGTAGGTAGTTCACAGTTAGATATTACGTTGTGAAATCAGGGACGCACGGGTAATTGGCAGCCGTTAATCATTTTAATGACCCCGCGGTCGAGCGAATAATATGCAGCTTTGCAAAGTGTGAATGATCAACCGTGAAAGAAAATGAGAGGAAGTTTACCGCTTCACCCTTGAAGTGTTTATTCTATGAGCACATCACACCGTGACATGAACACCTGCACGCATTAAGATTAAAACTGGGGATCGCTAAATCCTTTGTGTTCAAGTCCCGGGAACAACAGTAACGGGACCCTTTGATATTGTACGGGGCGATTGATCAGTGTCCGCCAGAGATTGCGTGTAGTGTCCGTATTAGTCAGGTTCATTTACTCTTAGAATGTTAGTTTGAGTTGAAATCCGCTGTCCGTTGTCCGCAGTAATGAGGTGTCCGCCTTATAGAGGTTCCGCTTATACATAACATATAGGATATTTTGAAGGGACTTCACTATATTGTCCGTTATAGCCAGTTGTCCGTCTAAGTGACGTGTCCGTTAGACCAGTTTTCACTGTATATGATTACATATATCAGCCGCTTTAGTCATCAAGCCACAAATGCAAATTATGAGACAATGGAAGTGCAAACTCAAAATCCTGAGAGATCCCGTGGAGAAATAAAAAAAATAGTTCAACGTGACGTATATTTTATGAGTATCGAGACACACACATTCCATATGCTATTTACTGAGTAAGTGCCGTGGCACATGGGCCAGTAGTTGAGACAAGACCGTGTAGTGAGAAGTTATGATACAAATGATGAACAAAAATTATTTTTGAAATACTTATGTTATTGTTGAATGAATCAGGCTGGTCGTCTGAAAACATTATGTTTATTTAACAAAAGTGTTGTTGGTCCGCAAGTTCTTGGAATTTGTTTCCAACATAATCAGTAAAATTAAACACTTCTGAACAATACCAAGCCTGTAGTAAAATACACTTCTCTATGAATATGTTTAACATAATTCAAAATAACACGTCATCTTAAGTTTATTTGCTATTTTAAATTGGAATATCTACTAATACCTTAGGCCATACAAAAATGTCAATGGTTCTATTGATTAGCCTCCCACTTTTTTGTGGATAATTTATATTGCTTATGAAAAAGCAAGTCCACCGTAATATTGTTAATTCGTTCTGTGGTACAAATACCTTAGAAGACTGATTACAGGTATGGAACATTGGCTTAACCTTTTACCGATCTTATTCACCATTATTTTTAGATATGAGCCAATTTAGTATTTTCTGTGGTAGAGGGCAACCATTCATACCTTTTATCTCAACCGGTAAAGCAATATAAAAAATCACTATAATTTGTTCCTAATATCCGTACAAGGAAATAAAATGTGTGGCCTTATTGTATGAACATGATTTTTGTACTCGTTTCACAGGACCCTGGGGGATCTGCTCCTTGGTACTAGATCCACACGGTAACTCTCCTGATGGAGCTGAGTTTAAGGTTACTGACGTATGTACTTATGATCTGGCTTTGTATGATGCCAATCTGAATGTAGCTATGGAAACGTATCGACGAAACAACATAGACGAACGTCTTGGCGTCAGCTTTGTGTGGAAAATCATCATTCAGCACAATGGAGTAGAGTACGGCATGTACCCCTACAAACTATATGCGGTGAGTTTGTAGGTAATTGACTTACCCATGAACTGTATGTAACCTTCATCGCTTATTCATTCAATGAATAATCATAAGCATCGATCAAAAAGCATCAATCACTGAACAAAAAAAATATTAACATAATTTTACAGAGCTCTTTCAAACAGAACATATATATTCTGTACCAGTGCTGATGTCGGCATGTTTTCCGGGATATTTTTATTCAAAGGAAACAGTGTAAGAAACATGTTCAATGTTTATAAGTTGCAGGAGCGATCCCTCCGACTACCGATCGAGTAAGTGATAGTGTTACCCCTGGCACGAAATTTGTATGAGACAAATGATCCAAATATTGCAAAACAGTTGACAATGCCAGCTATACATTCAACAATGGAGTACAGCAATTCTAGTTGATGACGTCAATCATTGCTATTACATACGACGTCAACCTTTGTGACGTTGTAAACATCTTTCGCTACCATGGGCATAGAAGACCTGTGCAGGGTTTTTAGGGGGCTCATTATAATAATTATCATGGTGGGGGGGGGGAATTTTGGCTGTGGTGGATAAGTCAATTCCATCTAGTCTTACATAGTTTGGTTGAATTCATATTCGCGAGGTTGCGCTTCGGTTTTTTCTTTGTGTCGGTTCCTATTTTGCGGTCTAACCATTTACATATATTAACCAGCAGAGAGTATATCCATTATTATATGAATTACAAATAAGTATATTTAATATAACATTACATAAAATAATGATTTATTAATAATAAAAAAACAGTATTGCAAACATTCCGATTTACAGGGTAATGACGCCGAAACGCTGCCTACTCTAGAAATCTTAAACTACATGTGGAATATGATGAATATTTTCTGTGGTAGACGGCCACATTTCATACCCTTTATTTCAACCGGTAAAACAGTATAAGAATTCACTATAATTTGTTCCCATTATCCGTAGAATGAAAAAAAAGTGTGTGGCCTTATTGTATGAACATTATTTGTGTACTCCTTTCACAAGATCAGAGAGTATATCCATTATTATATGAATTACAAATAATTACATTTAATATAATAGTATAACAAAATTTGACTGGCAGCCAAAACTTTTATTATAAGCCAGCTACTTTCAAAGATTCAAATATATTATTAAACACAACAGTCATTTCTATAATCAAGAATGTACCAATTCTGTACGCATAGCCACGAGAAGCATTTGTTTAGGATCTCAAAAATGAATAAAATAGAACTGTAAGGAAAGAGTCCGGGAGAGTACACTCACAACCTTTTTTATGGGTTTTAAACCAGTTTCCACCGCCTGGACCCTCCCCTTTTAAGGAAATAACGATCTTAAGTAGGCTTTCGCATAATTCTTCCTGGCTTAAACATTCCTTTACCACAATATTATATTCACCCATGTATAATACCTTTGTTAATTTTTAAAAGAAAAACTATTACAAGAGTTCCTTTTTGCAGGGTAATGTCGAGGTGACGAGTGATGCTAATTTTGGCTGTAGCTCGGGGGAGTACTTGTTCTGCTGCGTATCAAAGACAACACAGTTCAAGGTTTGCTCGGAGCGTAAAAGTTCGTTTTACCTTCATTTCGGGTCCGTCTTCAATAATACACTGTCTGGCCTTTGCGGAAACTTCAATAGCAAGTAAGTTGTTTTCTTATGTCCTGGGTATATTTTATGAAACAGAAACAAGCAAATACTTAGAAACAGAAAACCACCTTTACGAATTTTTAGAGGAAAACTTAATTCATGAAATCTTAATGCATTTATATGTCCTAAAAGTTAATGCTGACATAATCGAAGGCTATGCTATATTGAATATGAATAAGTATGCTTAATATATATTTTTGGAATAAGGGTATACGAAAAAAGCATTTGTTAAAAAGCAGTGGTTAATCAGTACCCGCTATGCCTAGGATCTAGAGAAAATCGATGCGACACGAATTTTAATTTTGTTGCCTGGGAGACAAATTTGATATCAGATTTGTGCAAAATATTGCGTCCTGGGTAGTGCTCTCAAAATTCATTCGATTGCAGCAATACTGGACGTCTAAAGCGTGGCTCGGTATCGCCGGCAAATTTCGTACTGCAATATATTGCGATATAGGGAAGTCTATTGTGATACGTTTTTTATTGTATTCATTGTATCAAATATAGGAAGTAAATATGAAAAAAATATATCTATATACAAACTTTCAATTATATTGCTATAATTAATCATTTGTTATCATGTTAAGCATAATATGGCAAAAACAGTCAATGCAGATCAGTTTATTTAAACACGAAATCTCACAATATTACTTTTTTACATATGTCTCTTTTATTGTATGTGTATGTGCAGCGCTAGCATTGGCCGTTGCTATGACGACATAGCCCGGCTCAGGCGTGGGGTCTGACGTGTACACCGCGGTCATACTAGTCTGGGGCCTTCTCGCCTGGCCGGGCCTGGGCCGGCCAACGTGTGAACCCTGATATGTAGGAATACAGCGATATTGTTCGAGATGTTTCCTGTAACGCGTGTGTACTATGTATCATGTTAGGTTCTTTGGATTGTTCTAGAAATGGAAAGTTATAAATAAGGGGCTGTGTTTAGAGCCAAAAGAGAGAAATGAGAAATATGCCAATGGGCACAGAAGCGTGCAAGTCAGTTGTGGACCTTTTACGATAAATGCGGTAATTATAGATTTTCTCCTAAATTTATGACGGAACTTATAAAGTCTTCAGTTTGCTTACGGGATTATAACAAGAACTTCACTTTTGGATTACAACGGAATGATTTTGTGAATGAACTGGATTATTATTCTCTTAGAAGAATTATGTGAAATGTTCATCTGGGTTGTACGCTATAAAGGACTTGTTATCGCCGTGACAGTGGTGGTATCCAGGTACTGCACACTTTATTCATATACTTTAATTGATTTGCTGTTGCACTGCTGTTATACTGTAAGATTGTATTTATTTAGTGAATTATTTAGGAATAAAATTATATTTATTTGATAAAAAAAATACTGACTTCTTTATTCATTCCCCTTGACATTTCACGCTGCCTAGTGTTACAGAGTTTGATTTTTCTTTTTTTTTTATCAATGTTACAAAATGATGCGTGACAACTTACTAATGTACTTAGTCATGTACTTACTTGAGGTTGACATTACTCAGAGAAAACTTTAAATCAAATTTTTCTTTAGGCATAAATAAGCAAATAACTTGTTAATTAGAGAATTCTGGACCCTGGTTAGGCGCATTCAGTATCGATGGTGCTTCCAATCACAGCCGTGTACCACATCGCATGGTATCTTACACAATCGTGCTGCTTACTTGACACGTGATCTTAATGCAGTCACCATTTAATGTGAGTAGAGAATATTAATGTATAATAAATCATTATGACCGTGTTCATCTTTTTTTATTTGTATGGAAATATTTCTCATATACCAATAAGACATCGACGCAGAAGCAGACAAAACTCCTGGGACGGAACTTTTATTTGTAGTATACCAGTCCTACCTGAAAATTATCTACTTATCGTCTATAGACATAGCAGCGGTTTTCACTTTTAGTCTGTTATTTTTCCAAATCCATTTAGAAGTCGGTTTTCTTTTTAACAGAAACATACTTTGTCTTCTTAATACGTCAGTTCTTGGCACGTTTTATAACATATTACAAAATATCCATATATGAATTTTTTTCTCGATGCGCAATATATGAATCACTGTTTCACGATATTACGATATATTTATAATATTTCGCACCCTTATCTGACAGATGTCACTGACAGATTTCTCCGATTAACATATTGGATTACCGATTGTCAGGGAGTTACCGATGCACATTTTTTTATAGCCACTATTTTTAAGTCGTCTTTCTCTTTGGCGATGAATATTGCTTAAACCCAACAAAAATGTTCCTGTCTCTGGTACATGTGCTTTTGTTAAGACGGCGCGTTAACTCTGTATTGTTTGCATTTTATTTGTTTAATTTGTTTGGCAGTTGTGATTTTAGTTAATTTCAGGCCTGTTCAGTATTCATGAAATAGACGCCAGATGAAGTTATTGATTAAAGTCTGTGTGAACGTAGGCACATACTTATTAGTATTTATATAATTGTTCCACACATATGAGCTCAGCAACCAAGGAACAATCAAGAAATTACAGTATTATCTAACATGTTTCAGTCCTTCTGATGACTACTTACTCCGAGGAGGGGGTGCGGCTAACGGACCGATAAACTTTGTGCAAAGCTGGAAAAGGCCAGAGTAAGTAACATCCCAGCAAAACATGTCCCTCTTATCCTTATCCTGACATGCTAAACTAACTACACAGTTGATTTGTTTCTAATTAGGCGACGCAGGAGGCAGGTTGCCGATATAATTTAGCTAAGCCCCGAGCAATAATTAAACTGAAATTTTCTGTATGATGTAATGGTACCAAAATGCTAGTGATCTCCGTTAGTTTAGAACTTCAGGTTTTCAATATCGTCAAAAATCATAAAATGCCAATTTACAAGAAAATTTGTAATATGCTAGGCCATTTTTTATCCACTTTTTAATCATTTCTATTGTAAGTATAGTTTATTGATAAGGCAAAAGTACCATTTCAACTGACCTGTTAGCCCCATTTGGAGTTTGAACAGAGTCACATTTTACCCTGATAGAACCAACACATTCTTCAATCACTAATCTGCTTTAAAATTGAGCTTTGGCGTGTCAGATAATTTGTGGCTTGACCTCTTTTGAGCTTGATCATTGATTATCTTGATAAGCTATGTACTTTTCTCCCTTAAGTAGTACAAGGTGAGGGGACATAATTAGTTGTTCTGAGACTATAAGCTCCGCCTTCCTCAGACTTGATATTTTGCATCAAAATAACTTCTAAACATACAAAACAGTTAAGAGTAATAAAAGATAAACTTTCAAGCATAAAGTATCAAATTACGCAACTGTAGTTGAAAACATATGATCTAAAACGCCTTATTTTTCTTATTTTTTAATAGCAGTTACCGTCAAGTTAAAACAAAGAATAATTTTGTAAATTGGTCAATTTGTTTATTGAAAATTTAATTAGAGTTAAAACAAAGAATAATTTGGTAAGTTGTAAGTTTTTTGTAATGAAAATTAATAAGAAAGGAATCATGACAGTAAAAAAACCCTGATGGTAATTGTTATTTATTCTCTTACAGGTGTGAGACCATCAGTGAGTATACATCAAATATGGATTCTCTATTATTTTTATCATAAAATTAAAATACTTTATCTTGAGTAAAATTTACAGTGCTAAACGCGTATAAAAATTAACCATAAACGTTAAACGTGGGCGTAATAGTACTCGGGTTGGGTCTGATTTCATTAAAAGGTAATCCTTACAATTACAGCCATTTGCAAAAGCGCCAATTACAATTTCAATTACAAAGAAATTATTTCTTTATTTTTTATATGTATTTTTTACTATTTTAATTATTTTTAATTACTTTTTGCAAATTATACAGAGGCATGTTTCCTGAAAAGTATTATTCACACTAGAACGGCCGACGAATTAAAAATATGGAATCTTGTCATATATTATTATGCTTGCTATATATACAAAGGATAATATATGACGTCATTTTGTTACTATTTACTTTTGTTTCTAATGGACAGGCAAAACTGAATACAAAACCCTACGAAGCAAACCGACACACCCCCGCACCAACACACACACACATACACACTCATTTATTTGTATATATATTATAAAAAAAACTTTAGTAAATTTTCATCTTCTCTCTTTTGTATCTACTCGCATGTATATGGACAATTTGACATTCTGAGCAAAAAAAAGGCCCCATTTTAGAAAATAATATCCCTCCTTATTTGTTAAATAGGAACTGTCAAGATTTTTGTTCGGTGATAAATGTTCTTTTTTTTCATTCATATTATTAATTCGGATATGCAAATAAGCTTATATCCTGTATAATCTTAAAAAAATGAATGTCAGAATGATTGGCTACTATAAGAGGTACTAGATGAACTATGTAAGAAGCAGTTGAATTGCGAGGCAGATGTTAATGTATATGGTGGCACTAATTAGTTCCGCCAACACCCGCTTGGTGCGCGCTTGTTTGTATTTGACTGTGTGAAAATACAGGAAAATGTGAACACTGATGACATAAGATTCTGAGATTGTAATCAATTTGTATAACAAAGTGGTTTTCGAGTGAAGGCTGTTCTGTTGAATTTGTAATGTAAACATTTCATGTTACTATTTTGTATATATATATATTATTTATCATTTCCAGATGTATATTTCATGAATATAAATGGAATTTGTGTCTCGTATATGATACTATTACATTTCCCTTGTAGGCTCAACAAAAATGACCCACTGGTTGCTGCAACATCAATTTATTTCCGATATCATATTATTACATCTATATTGTAGACACAGCCACGCTTGCCCAAAAAATACCAACGACGACAACGCCAGCACCTTCACCCCGAAAAACGCGACAATTGGGCCACCGCCAACATTTGCCCAAACCCCAAGAGGTATGCCCGTCTAAACTGTTATCCGCGCTAGAATGACCTCTAACCCTCGGTTTAATCATTCTGACTGAAACACACTGGCCATTTTAAAATAATGAGAATTTTCCTCCTTAAATGACAAGTTGAGGTAAACTCCTCGTAGAGTTATACCTGTCTGGGAATTGAACCACTCATGCTGATTGAGTGGAGTTGCTCTTCCTTACCACAAGGTCACCATGTGATAGAGTCGGACAATGAAAATATGTGGAAATATGTGATTGTTTTACAGAACTTTAGTGGAAACGTTGAAAGAAGTCAACTTCTTTCGGAATTTTCAGGCACCATTCGTACTGACTGTTCCTATTCACACCGAGTGTTTCAAAGGTTGCTGTAACTCATTCAAGTCATAATACCCATTTGTCAGTGTGACTTTTCCTTGATGGAAAATTGGCGAAAACAGTAAAATAGAATCCACTGGGCCGCAAAATCTCTCAAATATGTTATAAAAAAATTCAATTCAAATGATTTGAACGAACAAGAAGAACTATGGGGAAAACCTTTAGCAACCTTTAGACATTGGTTTTCACAATCTTGACCCAGTACCAACGACTTGTTCTTCATAATAGTGGGCATTTTGAATCAATTAAAATAGGAACGTTTCCACTGCGTTAAAAATGTGAAATCAACAGGAATAATAAAAAATCCCATTGATTTTATAAACGTTTTCTTATACCAATTATGCTTCAGCCATCCCAGTTCCATATAATTCCATGAGTCCTATGCTTGAGTTTCTATAGACAAAATAGGCTCACTGATTTTTTATCAACATATCAATTGTCAAAAGGTTACAAATCGAATATCGATGATATATCATCTCGATGACATATCGATGATATATCATCCAGTATTGATGGTATAACCTAGTACTTGATACTTGTGATATGGTATTTCACAATTAAATATGTCTGGACTATCCCAGGTGTGTTCGAACAGTATTTTATTATTTTCCTTAACATTACCGAAATACCAGCTTCTGGTCGTCAGGAGTAGATCACAGAACACAAAGCCAGTAGTTCTTGAGTACGTAACTCAACAGACACGATGAAATTTTTACGGTCGGCCCCGAACCCCCTCCACGGTTTATGGGAAAGCCGTGTCCAGCAACCATGTTTCACTTACAAACGAGTGCACCTTTCAGGGATCCATTGATTGTATGTCCCAAAGACGGGTACGATTATCCACCCAGGGCCCGCAGGTGCAGTATTCGTAGGTGCGAGCCTGGTAAACGCCTGTTGTTGGCTGATAAAGCCAACGTAGGAAGTAGGGTGCGTGAGCAAAGACTTACTTGACTAAACTATTGGCGAGAAAACCAAAATTAACCAGTGGAAAAGCAACAGCGTAAGGCTCAAATGAAAACAAAAGAAAAACAAAAGAAAACAAAACAAGAAGCGATAATGAAATCAAGGAGATCATTACTGTACAACAACGGCAAACCCTGGT